>ML677332.1:74403559-74716019 GCA_007922305.1 Dermatemys mawii
CCCCCCCTGTGCCCCAACCACCTGCCCTGATCACCCTCCAAAGCCCTCAGCCCCAGCCCAGAGCCCCCTCCCGCACCCCAAATCCCTCATCCCTGGCCCCACACCAGAGCCTGCATTCCCAGGTAGAACCCCCACCTTCTCACATCCCAACCCACTGCCTCAGCCTGGTGCCCTCTCCCACACTCTGAACTCCTCAATTCTGGCCCCACCCCAGAGCTCACACTCCCAGACAGAGCCCTCACCTCCTCCCACACCCCAGCCCCATGGCCAGCCTGGTGAAAATGAGCGAGTGAGTGAGGGTGGGGAGAGCGAGTGACGGGGAGAGGGAATGGAGTATATGGAGGCGTTGCCTCAAAGAAGGGGCAGGACAAGGGAGGGGTATCAGAGGAGGGGTGGGAGTGTTCAGTTTTGTGTGAGTAGAAAGTTGGCAACTCTATACATGTACAGAGGGGAGATGAACTAGAAAATCTAATAGACCTCATTCATTTTGGTGACCTTGAACAATAATAACAAAAGGAGATGCTGTGGCCGGCTTGCCTGGTCGTGCCTGGAAGTAACGGGGCATAAGATGCTCTCTTAATCCTTCTCCTTGGCTCCCCAAAAGTGCAGGTAGCAGCTTTCAATGGCTCTGCTATATGCACCCTGTCCTGCACAAGAGGGTAGGACTGGACTGGACAGGAAGTGGATAGAGCCTTGACTCTGCCTCCCAGTTTGCTAAATAGGGCACTGGGGCAAAGAGTAGCAGGAAACCATGCGGCAGACTCCGAGCTTGCAAGGTTTGCAAGAGTAATGCTGCCCCTTGCTCAGGCACAGTGGCAAAGACCAATCTTTGCTCCTTCCAGCACCTGTCTGTGAAACTCACCATTTTATTTGCCTACACTACTGACTCGTGCTAAACACAAGCAGAGCCTGATTCATCATGCCTTTATTCAAGTGGTTAAAAGCTTCATGAGGCCCAGTGACACTCTCACCCTGACAACCTGCTCACACTATTTACAGCTCAACTATGCCAGTCCCACTGCCAGTTGTTACATTGCCAACACACTTCCCTTTTTATGCTCCGGAGGACCATGCGACTGGAAGGCTTCTGCCTGTGTATTGAACTGGTGTTGGCTTATATAGCATATTTAATGTCCAAAGGCCAGCTGTGTGCTGTTCCATCCCTGAAATCTCTAGCTCATGAATAAAAGGAATGAAATGGCAACTACAGCTCTATGAACTCCTTTTATTTAGTCACCTCAGGCTACACAGGTGTGCTTGGAGCTGTTTGGAAGTTAGGTATACTCAGCACATGGCTAAATGATGTAGAGCCCTTTCATTTCTGAGGTACCTAACAAGAAATAAGGGAAAGAGACCACATAGGGTCAGGCTGAAAGTCTGTTTCAGAAGGACTTATTCAGATAGATCATTGACCTTGTGGCATACGAGATGCTGACCACATGTGACAAAGAAGACACCACAGTGCTTTCCCCTGGTTTTATTAGCTTTGGTGTCCTGGCTAAATGCCAATATGGCAATTCCATTCCACATAGCTAAATTCTTCTGGCACTTTCCAAATGGATTTAGTATTTTCTACTTACTGTCCTAAACTGTTGTGTAGCACTGCTGCATGCACTATTTATAACCTGCCATTAAACATATTCCATATTGCAGTTTCTCTTTGTCTTCACTATTTGGAATGGTTCTCGACTCAACCTACTAGGGTTTCCATGTTATCTTGGGTTGGGGAGAGGGGTTTCTACCATGTTATAAGTCTATCCTCCTGAGAAATTTAATGTTATGCTGCTGACACCTGAAAGTGATGAGTTTTCCATATGTTACATTTTATTTTCCTATGTTGTGTCATTCATCTGAAGATCTAACTTTTGGTTTGTCATCCTCCCAGTAATGTACATTATACTTTGCTTGTCTCTGAGACTTCAGAAAGGAGCTTCTTGCTTGATGAAGAAAATTTAAGTTCCCTAGGGCCTCATTGAAATTTGCTCTCCACCTGCCCAAGGAGTTTATACTTTGCTGCTATTTCCTTCATGTATTCATTAAGAAAGAAAAGAGAAACCAACATATCTTAGACAGAAGGAAAATAAAAAGTCTTTTAGTTCCAACTTAACCAGTATTAAGTGGAAGCTATTTTGAAACATGTTCATCATATTAACAAGAATCTACTTACTTCAAGAAATTTGGCAAAAGCTTTGGTATTTTACAAATTAAGGATCGTCCTTCACAGAGAAATAAAGATTTGTCTGCTGTTGTACAACCTGATGTGTTAAATCTATTTTAGGGCCTTATTGCCCTAGTCTTTGAGCAGCTAACAATCTTTAATTAATTTATCCTCACAATGCTTTGGTCTGCTAGAGAAGTGCTATTATCTCCATTTTACAGTTGAGGAAGTGAGACTGAGAGACTTGCCCATGGTCACACAGGAAATCTGTAGCCAAGAAGGAAATAGAGCCTAAATTATGTAAATCCCAGACTCTAACCACTGAACCAGGTGTTCTCTGTTATAAGTTACCCTATTTGTCTATAACTAATCTATCTCTGGCTGCACCCTCCCAACTACTGACCTTTGACCAGCACCTAGTATGCTATTTGAGCTGTGCACAGGGATTTAAAAATAGAAATAACACCAACTGCCCCACCAGGTAAACAGGGTTGAGCTTGGTCAGTAATTGGTTGAGAACCCTTCAAGGAAAACCTGGAATTGCAGAAGGTGCTGATTCCATAGCTGTCTCCCTTCTCTCTGTTTATTAAGTTTGCCTGACACTTTCCATTACAAGACCCTGTTTCCAGTTGCATATAAGCTTGCCAAACTTTAACCATTTGGGCTGGAATTTTCCTTGTCAGGAGTTCAGCTCAGGCTGAAATTACTGAAAAAATTCAGCTCAAAATGGTTCAGCTGTTCAGGTTAAGGAAAATGCATTGTTTTGCCTATATTAAAAATTCTGGTGACTTTTTCTTGGTGACATTCTCCTGTGTTCTAGGGACTTGAAATTTGGTGGGGGAAATGGCATTTATGCCTGGGTTGTGCCTTTTCATGTCCTTGTGAAAATCCACCCAAATTCAGCCCAGGCATACGCCTTTGGAAAAATAGCAGTTTGCTCACACTCAGTAAAGAAGTCTTAGATTTTAGCAGCTAAATTCTCTGAAGAGTTCATCCACACTAAGCATGCTATAAGCTGGGTCTGAGTATAACTTTCCCTGCCATTGCAACTCTGGGCTGCTGCAGGGCAGGCCAGGTCCAGGCACCTGAACTAAAAGCAGGGAGACTGTCTCTCTGGTGCATTCAGTGGCCCCTGCTTGGTCTAGGCAGTATGGGAGAGGAAGGTGCATGATACAAAAGCAGAGGTGATGAAAGCTGTCTCTGTACAGAGGAGAGAATTGGTTGGGACAAGGATCCAGGAAGGCAGGGGAGAAGCTGAGAGTTGAGGTAGGGGTGGAGACTGGGACTAGTGGGGCATGGTGACTAGGAGCCAGGGAGGGGAATGTGGAGGGAACTGGGATCCAATAGATGGGGACAAGACTGAGACTGGATAAGGATCTTGGGGGATCCTAGGATTAACTGGGCATGGAAACTTGTACTGAGAACCAATGGGCAGAGGGAACAGGTGAGGGGGAGCCAGATTTGTGGAAGTGGGGTAAGAGGGACTGATTGGGCAGAGAGACTTGGACAAAAGGCAAACAGGGGACACTGAGATGGGACAAGGAGCCCTGGGAGGGAAATTAGGACTGGGAGGCAGTAGGGATGGGGAACATGGACTGGGGTGGGGGACGAGAGCAATTGGAGACCAGGGTTGGAGGAAGAGACAGACTAGATAAGGAGCTGAGTGGAACTAGGGCTGGGAAAGGAAACTGGGGACAAGGAGTTGGCAACAATTGGGATAACTGAGAATGGCTGGGCAAGGAGATTGAGACTAAAAGAGGGGGGTAGACTGTTACCCCAAAAATGGATTTTGGGACTCTGCTATAATAACCTGCCTATAGTTCCCTTAGTCTGTTCTTCCTAAGGTATCCATTCCTAGAGTTGTTAGAGAAACACTAAAGGACATGGCTATAATCTTCTAATAAAGTAATTTGCACAGAGAGTGTCCAAAACAAAGTACCTTTTATTAATGTAATTAATAATCCCTAATACACTGTATCCTAAAATTACTAAACAAAACACAAAATCCCTGAGACACAATCCCTTATTGCTAGTTAAAGAGCATTCAGCTAAAATATCATATAGTTTAAATGATTCTAAGTGAAGTGATTTGTTACAAGTGGCCAATTTGTACCAAACTGCTGACAGCAGTTCTTAAATTTGCTTTAAAGTTTACATAGATATGTTGCAACTAATAATAGAATTTTATGCATTCTTATAAACACACACACATATAGACATACGCTAACCCTATATAGTATCCTACACTATACTTATACTATGCTATAATTAAAGGATTACAGGCTTACTTTATAAATTCTTTTAAATTCTTTGCTATTTTTCTCTAGTCACTGTTGCTGTTCAATTTCTGGTCAGTCAGCTTTGCTCTGCTCTGATTTTCTTCTCTCTCTCTCTCTGCAGGAACTTTTCTGACTTCTTTTTAGCAGCTCTTCTTTGGCTCTTCTTGCTGGCTTTCATCTTCTCCCGATCACTTCTCTCTCTCTCTCTCTCTCTCTCCCCTCAGGCTCCGACTCCGAAACTATTTGCTAGCAGTTGGCCTTTTATGCTATATTGTACCTCCCATCTAATATATCTTTCTATTTTTAGATGCAATTACCTAAGTCGTACATGCCCAGTATTAATCATTACTTCAGAGTTCTTATTGAAAGCTCTGACCTTTAAAACTAGTTGTGACCAGTATGAGTGGGCTCTGACCAGCTAGACACTCAGTTAACTGACCTCTCAGTCACCCCCTTACTGCACATACTCATTGTTGCCATTTACTTCAGAGCTGTGATTCTGCTGATCCACACTCACATATACTTGGTTCTTTGACAGGGGTTTTCAGGGAGCTTGCTCAGGGTTCACAGCATCCATTTCAGGGTGGAGTGACTTTTTCTTATTCAGAATAAAGATCGGAAAAACAAATTGGAGACTAGAGAATTTCTCTTGTAATAGGACTGGGATGGAGAGTCAGGAGTCTTAGTCTGATTGGGATGAGAAGTTAAAAGAACATTATTAAGTTTGGAAAGTCAAGCACTCCAAAGTTAAGAAATATCATAATCAAATTTGCCTCTACAACCTCAACTTGGCACCGTCATGTGTATGCATTATGATCAGGGCTGCGGCCTTATCACAACATTCTGTATCAAAACTCGGGGTAAATTTAGTAAAAATCACACATTAATAAATTTACTCTGCCTGTGTCCTGATTTTTGCTAAAACATGCATTTCGCCTCAGCTCCCCAGGGTAGTACCAACCACCCGCAGCAGCACCCTCTGCCCTGACCACCACAATCCTAATCCCAGTCTGGTGTATCAAGGAACTCCTGGGGCTGGGAAGGAGATGTGGAGTGAGCACACCAAGCACTCACTTTGCAACAGCAGCCCCCGAAGCTCTTGTGACCTCTGGGGATGGGCCAAGTGCCCTGCCTTGGGCATTGCAAGCTGGTGCTGCTCAAGTTTGGCCCATCCTCCCACCCCAGTCATGACGGCAGATCGGGGGAGTCAGACCTGAGTAGTGCTGCAACGTGGTACCTCAAGTCACAATGCACAGAGCATGAAGTCAGGCCCAAACCCAGAGCAGCCACTTCTGGGAGCCAGTTATGAACACAGAAAAAAGTCACAGACTAATGGGAAAATCATGCTATTTGTGATAGTACCATTCTATTATGCACTGTTTAGGCCTCAGCTGGAGTACTGTGCACAATTTTGGTCCCAATGTCTAGAAGGATGTAGAAAAACTGCAAAGGACCCAGAGCCAAGTGACAAAGATGATCAAAGGGATGGAATGCAAGCTATATGAGCAAAGATTGAGGGAACTGGGTATGTTTAGCTTGAAAAGGAGGAGATTAAGGGGGGATATGATAGCAGTCTTCAAATACTTGAAAGGCTGCCATAAAAAATATGGAAAAAAGTTGTTCTCTCAGGCCACAGAGGACAGAACAAGGGGCAATGGGCTCAAACTACAGCAAAGCAGATTTCGATTAAATCTCAAGCAAAACTTCCTAAGGGTATATCTTTACTAACTGCCAGATTGGAGGCCAGTGATCGATCTATTGCTGATTGATTTATCACGTCTACTGTAGATGCGATAAATCAATCCCTGAGTGGTCTGCCCGTCAACTCCGGAACTCCACCTACGCAAGAGGTGGAAGCAGAGTCAACGGGGGAGCGGCAGCAGTCAACTCACTGCCGTGTGGGCGGACAGGTAAGTTGCCCTAAGATATGCCGACATATCTTAGGTCGACTTACTTTATCTGCACTGCGGGGAGGGACGGGGGGTTCGACCTAAGATACGCCGATGTGGAGGTTTTCAAATGGTTCATTGGAGGTTTTCAAAAGGAGGCTGGATAACCATCTTTCTTCGATGGTTTAGACACAAACAAATCCTGCACTTTGGCAGGAGGTTAACTAGATGACACTTGCAGTCCCTTCTAACCCTATGGTTCTATGATTCTTGCTGTAACTTCCAACATGGTTCCACACCACTTCACATGCCTCTATTCAACACATCTTCATTTTCATGTGTTATGTTATTTTCAAGCCTAGTCCACTGTCTGATTATGGGGTATTACTTTTTTAATACATGCCTCTGCATTCCACAGCTGATGTCTCTTTCTCCAACCCCCACACTTCAAAACCATACTTGCATTCAGGTGGTTGACATTCCTTATGGAATAGTTTGTTTCCTCGGAATATCCTTGTAATAACTGACTCTCCTTATGGAATTTACATAGAAGTCCAGCAGAGACAGACAGATTAACATTTTATTTTAACAAATTGGGCAGTCTATAATTTGATTCAAATGTTAAATGCTAATGAAGGTACAGAGCATGTGTGTTCTTCCAAGTGCAGAAATATTTCACTCCAGTTGGCTTGAACCCACAGGATGCAATACTGACTTTAGAAGTATGTCAAGTCAGATTTTTTTTTACCTACAAAATCAAGAGGAATTTAGGCTTTGCTAGGTCTACTTTCCATGGGAATTAATAGGTTCTTTTCCTTTACTTCTTTATTGAGTTCACGAAACTTTCATTTCCATTTGGAAATGGTTTTGTACTTACTACCTGTGTGGAAATATAATAGTGCCACATAAATGTATGCAGCCCACCTATGCAGAGTTAATGCTTTGCATACAGAGCCTGATCCAAAACCCACTGAAGATAATGGGAGTCCTTTTATTGACTCTTCTATTCTGTTCTTATGCCACCCTCCTCTCCGTAGTATCTGAACACCTTCCAGTAGTGTGTTAAATGACATGGCTGCACATCTGTCACATGTGGTTCATTATCTTATCCTCTCCCTAGGGGGAGAACTGTATGTGCAGTGGAGTGCTTTGGGTTTGGTTTTGGTTTAAATATACATGCTGCCCCCGTGTTTGTATTAGTGAAGGAAGGGTTGAAGAAGTGTCCCTTGCACTTGGAGTGGAAGGTGGTGAGGTCTGGTCCATAACTCTTGGGGCAGTGCATGCCACAGTCGTGGACCAGCCTGCTAAAGAAACTCTGTCTCCTGTGCAGGCAATCCTTACCCTCATGACAGAAAGATCCATTGTGCCTGAGGCTTTGAGTTGCCTTCATCCTGGAGTGTTGTTGGGTGATCTTTTAGATATCTTGGGCTGAGGTCCACTGAGTGCCATGAAAATAAGGACTGAGACCTTGCTCTTGACTCAATATTCTGTGAGATGCCAGTGTTGAGAGTGGAGGACGGGCTTGCTATGCTCGGGGTAGCTCATGTTGCTGAAGAGACGTGCTGCACAGTTCTGTGATCACTTTCATCGACTTCACTGAACTTTGGGCTAGGTTCCGACTACATACGTGTTGCACGTTATTTCTAGAAAGATGGGAAGGAGACTGTAAGCATCAGGAGTGGCAACCCAAAGTCAGCAAATTAACCTGCACTTAGGTAGCTTTGCCTTGAATATGCATAGGCTTTTGCTATCCTACTGGTGGGCAGAATTACCCTGATCTGTGACCCCAAACAACTTGTGAAAAAAAGCAATAGGACTGGCATGGTTATAAGATTTATGTTCAAGGGAAACTATCAAGGAATAACTTTTCTCTTACGTGGCATGTGAGAATCATTCCCCCCAGCAGTGCCCTATGAAATATGGAAACAATAACTTTAAAAGAAAGCAATGTTTTTTTTATTGCAGCCTCATGTGTTTCCTTGTTTAAATCCAAAGAAAAGAGATTGTGTTTATGATTTCCACAGAGATATTTCTTGCAGATATAAAGGCATTAGTACAAGACTGACCTCTCCAGAGATAAACCTATTGGTTCCTTTCCTTACTGCAGAACCAGGGGCTTCTGACTGCTACAAGACATGTGCTCAAGTCATAAAATGTAGAAATGAATTTCAAAAGATGGAAAATTCCAGGGTGCTCATCCCTAGCACAAGATACTGCATAAGTGCTGACCTGAAACTTTGGTCAAAAGTCAAACTATATCTAAGCAAACCTATTTTTAGGGTAAAAAGGAAAAATCAGATAATATCACCCTATTTTCATGGGCCTCTGTTTTCCTGATCCTTGCCAGCAACAGAAGTGATGGAATTGTAACCTGATCCCTAATCTGTGCTATAAAATCCTGTGAAAAAAGGCTGCTCTTACCATACATCTGACTTGAAAAATGCAGAAAATGTCTGAAACCTTGTTCTCAGAATATTTCCAGCCTAATTCTGCAGCTCCCAGTACCGCATAGTGAAGTGATTTGGATAGCCATATCACCATTTGAAGTTTTCAGTACTTATCTGAACTGAACCTCCAGGTCTTTTGAAGTTTATCATTAGCTTTAGGCAGAACTTCTTCAGGTTTACACAGTGTAGGCAAGGATCTGGCTTTGTAAGCTTACTTTGTCTCCCATCTCCTTTAACAGAGGATCAACCTGTCAGGGGCTGGTTTTCCTTAAGAGATCCTTTGATAGTTACTTGTTAGACTCGTTACCATTGACTTATTGACAGCAATTCCACTTCCTGATTATTCCCATACAGGAGATATAAACTTGTCGTTAGATACTTATCAAAAGTGATCTGTATTTACCTGTGATGAGCCAGTCACAACTAACACATATGTTCACACATATCATTGTAATTTTGCTATGAAAACGATCTTTGTTCTTTATTTCTATAAAATAGGAACCCTATCTTTTGACAAATCTCTCAGATATCTGAGGCTAATCTTTAAGAGTCCTAAGGCTTGGGCTTTCTGAATTGGACAGGAATTTACTAAGGAATATATTAAAAGAGTTTACAGTCAGTCTGTGACTTCCAAAGAATCATGCTTTAAAAAAAACACTTTTATTTAATGGCACTATACTTTATTCATGCCTGCAAGGCCTCAGTTTTTCTTGCTGTACTACATTCATTCTTTCATGCTAGATTCCATGCCCACAGTCCAACTCTGTGTATTCTTATGGGGAACATTACAAACCAGCGCTCGATAGGTGCACACTTGTGATTGAATTATTTCACTTGTGAGCACACAGTATATTAAGACCATTACAGGATTCTTGAGATAGACCAAGTGTACTGCTTTTCTGTAAAGCTGATGAAAAGCGATACCTTGATGTGCTGACTTGGAATCTTTCCCCAGTACTTGACAGTTTACACTTCAGAAATGTTGGTAAAAATTTCTCCTTTGGTGTAACTCAACTGGAGCAAATTCTGTGGTCAACTACTGTAAATCTGGAGTTATTCTATTGTGTGTAATGGATTTACTCTGGATTCACATTAGTGCAACTCCTCAGGCCCAGTGTAGTAACACCAAGGGATGAATATGATCCAGTGACGTATACAATTCTGTATGGCCAAAGGCTTGCACTACTGCCATTGTTCTTCCATTTAAACTCTCCAGCTCACAATCTGCAAAGTGAACTTACTCATCCCTCAAGATGGAAGCATCACATTGTCTGGGGTACCAGGTGTAGTTCCATTCAGTATCCTTACAAAGAAACTAAATGGCTTAAGCCAAAGCCAGCCAGGAGCTGCCATATAACATCATCTAGCTTTTTTTCTAATGCTTTTCATCTGTGGATCTTAAAGCAATTTACAAAGGAAGTCAGTATTATTACTCCCATTTTACACATGAGGAAACTGAGGCATAAAGAGAGGATGTGACTTACTCAATGTCACCCAGTGGCAGACCCAGGTATTGAACCTGCATTTCCTTTATGGCACTCAAGTGCTTTATGCCCAAGCCACACTGGGAGGCAAGCTTGTAAAATGAGCAAGAGTAATACAAAGTTTCATTTGCAAGGAGTTTGACAAATTTTTTTCAGGGAGGCAGGTGGGGATTGGTTTATATGTGTCTCTATCCACATGATTTATGATAAGACAGGCACCATTTTGCAGAGTTTTGCTTTTAGTCTCCTTAGTTACTTTCCTCTTTGTTTTCATTCAACTGAAATCTAATGTCCATTGCTGTATCCTCCCACCATTTTCTGATGGAACACATTAAGCCAAACTCAGGCCTGGGATAGCAGAAGCAATGCCATTGTCTTCAGCTGAGCTGCCCACCCGTCTTTGCCCTGCATCTTGATTTGATGCAGTTGTGCTTTTACTTTCACAGAAGGGGATGGCATGATATAATGCTGTATGCCCTTCTTGGTTCCTGCTGCTCCTCTTTCCGTTACATTCCATGCTGCTAAGACATTCATGACACTTTTCCAGTGCTAGCATGTAAATTTTGGTGACCTTCCCAGGTGCTTGCACTGAGGTAGCTGAATTTCTCTTAGATTTTCTTGTGGCTTAGGATGCTGCCAGACTATTTGGGCTGCTTTCTTTTCCTGGATGTCCTTGTCCTATGCTTTTCTTTAAATTCTGAGGAGTTTATACCTGATTATGTATCACACCAACATTTCATCAGAGCAAGACTGTGCTCCGGTGATGTATTGCACTAACACATCATCAGTCAGCCACTGAAATAGTGATGCATTAGCGTAATATGCCTCAGGATGGAGATGTGCTGATGATGTATTTTAAAAAAGATGGAGTTCCAGGGAAAAGGAAGAGTCTGGACCCAATTCAGTATGAATTCACGAGAAAAGCGCATCCCAAGCAGTATGTGATATAAAGGTGACTCTGGCACTGGGGTAAGAATGATGACTTAACATCACTCACTGTGCCCCTTATCCATTTTTCTTTTTAGTCTTTCACTTTTTTCCTGTGTGCTTCTTTTTCTCCTCCAGCAAGCATTCTTTTCTCTTTTTTAAAAACTCTTTGTTCCTCTTTGTTGTCATCTTTCCTTTGTTCACTGGTTACTCTCATGGCCACTGGCTTATTCATATATTTTCATCTCATGCTCTGACCTTGTGCTGTGCTGTATAACTTAATATTATACACTATAATATTATACTATAAACTTTTTTCCTTTCTGAGTGAGATAATAATAAGTTGACCTGTAAGAGCAGTGGAAAAAAATCTTCAGGCCATTGAGGTAGTGACATTAAAAATCATCACAACCCTTAAGTGATGGGGAGGGAGGGAAGAGAAATCTTAAGGGATCCTTCCCTTCCCTGGCAGTGGCAGCAAATGTGGGAGGAGGATTGGCCACCCCTGGGATTTCTCATAGCCTTCAGCTCCTGGAATATGAGAAGTGTGTTAACCCATTCGCACAGCTAACGATATTAAAACAACAAAGAGCACTCACTCATACACCGCTTGTCATCACTCATTTAGGAAAATGTAAACTTTATAATGAGCATTTCAACTAGTAAAGACTACAGAAATAATTATACTAGTAGCTCTCTGCCTCTGGATAACCAGACATTCCATTCAAAGAAACTTTTCAGCAGTGTTTAGACCTAGACGAGGGAAGATGGAAAGATATTATACTGAGACCAAACAAATAAAATTGGCTTCAGTCTCGTCTGGAATTCAGGCTATACATGGAACTCTGTTAATGCCCTCAGTCTAGTACTAACACGTTAACATCTAACTCAAGAAGACACTACAGATGAATTCCTGGAATTTGATCTTGTAGCACTTGAGAATGTATATTCTATGAAGAAACAGTATTTCAGAGTTTTTTAAGGCTACATATTTTTATCTTTAATGACTTAGTATTTCTGCACAATGAAAACTAGGGAAGACTGTATAGTATTTTAAAACACTATTTGCAATTTTTATTCTTGAAGTATCCTTTTGTCATCTATTTGGAAGAGAGTTATTGCTTATTAGTATGGCCGTAGTCCGAAAGGCTCCATTCAGGACTCGAGACATCATTGTGCAAGGCTCAGTACATACATACAGTGACAAGATCATCCCTGATCCCAAAATGCTTAATAACAGCACAGCGAATGGTGATAGTTTTTCTTGTTATTTTTTACATCTTGCTGAATGCGCAGGGACTGATAAGTCCTCTGTTTATTCACAGAACATGGAGAGCTCAGCCACAGCTCAGCAATAAGATGAATGGAACACATCAAGATTTGAGAGGTTAACATGACTGTTAAATCTTTGACATCTCTGTGAGACAGTCAAACAAGGGTACCAGCAGTGACAAAATGAGGGTTTTTTTAGTGATGTGGACACATGTAGGAACTGGACTGAAGCCACCAATGCATTTTATGTGGGGGGGCCATCGCAATTTCCAACCAACATTAGAAATCTTTGACCTATGATTTTCCTCCCTTAGATGTTCTCAGACTACAGTCAACAGTTTACCTTAGAGCTGTTGCCAGCAGTGCCTGAGATCAGTCCAATGTGGCTCAAAAAACCATGAGATGGACTGAGATATGGAAAAACAACCTCACAATGAGAGACTTAATAAATTCAATCTATTTATTTTATTCAAGAGAAGAGTAAGAGGTAACTTGATCATGGTCTATAAGTACCTAAATTAGGAGATGACTTCTGATCGTAGCAGACAAATCCATAAAGAGATTCTCTAGCTGGGTTCTCAATCTAGACAAAATCAGCCTAGATGTAAGGTGCTGTATTTTAGGAAATTAACCACTTGAACCAAGTACCAAAGGATAAGGTGGATTCGCCATCACTTTAAATCTTTAAATCAGGATTAGATATCTTTCTGAATGACACGTTGCAGAAGTTATGAGGATTCAGGAATTCAGGAATTATGAGGCTTCAGGAATTACTGGATGAAATTCAATGACCTATGAACACAGGAGTAAAAACAGCTACCAAGCAGCATCTGGCGTGAATCTAAAGTTGGTATTGGGATAAGAATGCTGGCTATGTAAGCATTCTCATCCCAACAGAATGCTGGATGGAATAGACTGGAATATCATAATGGTCCCTTCTGGCCTTAAAATCTTTGGATCTATTATAGTCACTGGGCCGTGGAGCCCTTTCGGGTGGTCAGCATACTGAAGCATATTTAAAAAATCAAGCACCTGGTATTTGGCAGGGAAAATCATCCAAGTTTGATCAAACTGCCTAAAGAATGGATTTATTGGAGAACTATTCCATGACACCTCGTTCTGGGACAGTTCCTCAGTTTTATCACCTAAGAAGAACTGTCTCAGGGGTGGAAATCTCCCTCACATCCTCTTCAGTGGAGATCAGTGCAAAGAATTCATTTTGCTTCTCTGCTGTGGGCTTGTGTTCCTTGAGTAGGGTGAACAGACAGCAAATGTGAAAAATCGGGACGAGGGTGGGGGATAATAAGAGCCTATATAAGAAAAAGACCCAAAAATCGGGACTGTCCCTATAAAAGCAGGCCATCTGGTCACCCTATCCTTGAGTGCTTCTTTAGAACTTTGATCATCTAGTGGCCTCACTGATTCTTTTGCGGGCTTCCTGTTTTTGATGTACTTAAAAAAATTGCTTTTAATTTTTGTATCATTTGTTAGTTGCTCTTGAAATTCTTATTTGGCCTGCCTAATTATACTTTCACACTTGACTTGCCAGAATTTATGCTCCCTTCTATTTTCTGCAGTAGGATTTGACTTCCAATTTTTAAAAGATACCGTTTTTGTTTCCAGCCACATCTTTTATTCTGTTGTTTATCCATGGTGGCATTTTTTGGTCCGCTTACTGTTCTTTTTATTTGAAGTATACATATAGTTTGGGCCTCTGTTATGATGTTTTCATGCAGTTTGCAGGCATTTTACCCTTATGAGTGTTCCTTTTAATTAAGTTCCTCATTTTTGTGTAGTTCCCCTTTTTTAAGTTAAATGCTACTATAGGGGTTTCTTTGGTATATTTTTTCCTACAGGAATGTAAAATGTAATTACATTATGATTGCAATTATAGAGGGGCTCAGCTATGTTCGCTTCTTGGATCAGAAGAAGTGCCACTTAAAACTAAATTAAGAATTGCACTTTTGTGCCACTTAAGACTAAATTAAGTTTTGTGCCACTTAAGACTAAATTAAGTTTTGTGCCACTTAAAACTAAATTAAGAATTACATCTCCCGTTGTGTCCCATCCTGAGAAGCGGTAAAAAGAGATAATTGAAATCCCCCATTATTACTGGGGTTTCTCTTTTTGTAGCTTCAATAATCTCCCTTAGCATTTCACAATCACCATCACTGGTCAGGTGGTTAATAGTATATCCTTATTGTTATATGTAAAGCCTTACTTAATTTGTAATATTGTGGAAATTGCAGGCGTCCACCACATTTTTGACAAGTGGGAACCCCAGCCACCCCAGGGCCAGCAGCAGGAGACCTCGCTTTCAGCCCTAGGCAGCTGTTATGGAAAATCACAGAAAAATGATAATGGACATTATTACTACAAATAATAAGGTCCATTATTACTTTTCCATGATTTTTCATGGCTTGTCCACAACTCAGCTGCATTTTGTTGAGAATCATTCTGTGATTCAAGTAGGGCCTTAGTTGTACGCTTACTATTCAAGCATGGAATTTCTATCCATGGCATTTCCATTATACTGTTTGATTCATTTAATATTTTTACTATATTTGACTCTAAGCTTTCTTTCACATATAGTGCCACTCCCCCACCAGCATAACCTACTCTGACATTCGCATATTTTTTGTACCTTGGTACAGTGAGACCCCACAATACTGTGACGATTGGGATCCAAAAAAAATTGTTCACGATAATCGCGGGGTCACGGTATTGTGGGGTTCCGCTGCATCAAAGCAGCAGCTGCTGCCGATATCAGGAGACAGCCACGCACCGCGCTATAAATGGATTCGCACTATCGCGGAGCATGGTATTCCAGAGTCCCACTGTATTATCATGTTCCTTTTGTTATTATTATCATTCCACCAAGTGTGTGATGCCTATTATATCAATTTCCTCATTTAATACCAGGCACTGAAGCTCAACCCATCTTAGTACTTAGAATTCTTACATTTGTAGACAAGCACTTATAAAATTTGTCAATGTTTTGTTGTGTTCCTTCGTGTGATGTAATAATTGAATCAGACATTATTTTGGTTTGACTGTTTCTCTTCAGCTCCTACCTGTACTTTATCAATCTCTATCCTTTCCTCTTTTTAGGATATAGAGTATCCCTGTTAATAAATCCTCCCCTCAGGGATGTGTCTGCCTGAGCTCTGTGCTCCTCTGCACCTGCTGGCTTTCCCCTGGCCCTTACTTTAAAAACTCCCCTATAACCTTTTTAATTTTACATGCCATCCATTTTGATTCAAGTGGGGCCCATTCTTCCTGTATAGGCTCCTCCTTTCCCAAAAGGTTTCCCAGTTTCTAAACACTTAAAAATCCCTCCTCCCAATACCATCGTCTCATCCACACATTCAGACCCTGCAGTTCTGCATGTCTAACTGGCCTTGCGCATGGAACTGGAAGCATTTCAGAGAAGGGTACCATTGAGGTTCTAGGCTTTAATGTCTTACTTAGCAGCCTAAATTTGGCTGCCAGGACTCTCTTCTACCTTTCCCTGTGTCGTTGGAACCTACATGTACCATGACCTCCAAATCCTCCCCAGCACTAAACATAACTCTATCTAGATGTCTTAAAAGGTCCACAACATTTTCACCCATCAGACAAGTCACCATGCAGTTCTCCTGGTCATCAAAAACCCAACTATCTATATTTCTAATAATCAAATCCCCCATTACTATTATCTGGCTCTTCTAATCTAACAATAAGTGTCTCCTCCCCAGAAAAAGTATCCTCAATGTGAGAGGATACCATGACATCATCTGGAAGGATGATCCTCTTACCCAGACACTTAAGTTCTGAGAAATCTTCTAATGGTCTGTATGAATGATCAAGATTCTTTGATGTTCTCTTGCCATCAGCTATTATTCATAGAATCATAGATATAGAATCATAGAATATCAGGGTTGGAAGGGACTTCAGGAGATCATCTAGTCCAACCCCCTGCTCAAAGCAGGACCAATCCCCAACTAAATCATCCCAGCCATGGCTTTGTCAAGCCTGACCTTAAAAACCTCTAAGGAAGGAGATTCTACCACGTCCACAGGAAAGCCATTCCAGTGTTTCACCATCCTCCTAGTGCAAAAGTTTTTCCTAATATCCAACCTACTGCAACTTGAGACCATTACTGCTTGTTCTGTCATCTGGTACCACTGAGAACAGTCTAGACCCATCCTCTTTGGAACCCCCTTTCAGGAGTTGAAAGCAGCTATCAAATCTCACCTCAGTCTTCTCTTCTGTAGATTAAACAATCCCAATTCTCTCAGCCTCTCCTCATAAGTCATGTGCTCCATGCCCCTAATCATTTTTGTTGCCCTCCTCTGGATTCTTTCCAATTTTTCCACATTCTTCTTGTACTGTGGGCCCCAAAACTGGACACAGTATTCCCGATGAGGCCTCACCAATGTCGAATAGAGGGGAACAATCATGTCCTTCGATCTGCTGGCAATGCCCCTATTTATACAGCCCAAAATGCCATTAGCCTTCTTGGCAATAAGGGCACATTCATTGCTCTACCAATCAGCTATAGGTCACTGAAAATTTGTATACCCTTAGGCACTTGTGCCCTGATCCTGCAATCACTAATGCACTTAAAGCAGGTGGGGATCAAGACCTTAGAATTCTTAGGGGAGGATCTGCCTTGTACAATACACATTACAATATATAACTAAGGGATAATCTCTATTGCTTTGTAGCATCCCAAGTCCTAATTGACTGGTGAGACTGATTAACACATGAAGCAAAGCTGAGATCTTTAATCAATCTCAAAAGTCATTTATTGAGAGTATATGACAAAGCCATAAAGGTTATTGCAAATATATCACATATTAACAATAAAAATATAACTGTCTCCCCATGCATGGGTTTCAATATGCTTTGTTGCCTATTTATAAGAAATAAAAAATAATAATTCAATGGGTATAAACTAAAAGGATGAGTTTCAGACTTTGGATCCACTTACCATAAGGCAGCAATATCCAGTGAAAAATCAAGATTGAACTGAAACTCAAGAGTTCCAAGAGCTATTTCTAAAGGTGATTGCTGGAAAAGTCACCTGGATCATATTTTTCCAATAGTTACCCTATTTCCAAATATGATGTTCTTGAGTTAGGCCTCTTATCTGCTCCATTTTTCACTCTCTCTGCTTCATTTTTGCTCCTTTTTCACAGTTTCCTTAAGTGGAACATTAACCCAGCAACATATGAGATCAAGCAGAACTTTCATGCCTATGATTTTTAAACAGTTTCAGAATAAGACTAAATGAGTTTATCAATCCCTAGTGAGAATAAACAGGTAGAACAGAAAAGTTATTTTTAGTGCCTAATGCCAGTGTAGATAGTCATCGCACCAACAATAATGGATTTACCCCCCACTACTCTTCTGAGAGGCTAGGTGATATCCATTTTTACAGATGGGGAAACTGAGGCATGGATAATCCTGTGACTTGTGCGAGGTCACACAGAAAATTTGCAGCAAATCCAAATCTCTTGAGTCCCAGTCCAATATCTGAATCACAAGACCATCCTTCCATTCACTGGTGTGGCTACAGAACAACTTTTGACATTTAGAAGAAGCATTTGTTGGCTGCATGTCGGTGGCAGTGAAACAATATGATCAAAGAGCCATGAGAAGGGAGGTATTCTATGAGCAAACACATGGCCCAACACTTGGGGGCTGGAATGAGGGACCACATTAATGACTGCCAAAAAGCCACTGGCTGATATCAGAGGAGAACCTTTGTAGGTTAGAGTAGATGACCCTTGAAGTCCCTTCTAGCCCTATGATTCTGTTATTCTGTTGTGGTTTCAGGGGTCCATAGAGAAGTCTCCTGAAACAAAGAGAGGGAGGGGCCAAGAAGAAAGAGAATGAATTATTTGGTCTTAATGACAAAGGCCACCCTCTCCTGTCCTTTGGCTCTCAATACCTGAGGAGCATGGCTGTTCAACTAGTAGTGATAAACCCGGGGCAGCTGCACAAGGTAGAAGGCTAGAGAAAAGAGAGCATTTCAGATGCTACATCTGATCATCCATGTTCTGTTGTGCAGAAGTGTCATTATGAGGACAAGTGTAGAAATTAGAGACAGGAAAGTCTAACTGGTCATCTCGTCCATCTCCCTTTCAGCAAGAGAGGCTCTGAGAGAAGAGAAGAAAAGGTAGGCATTACATGAAATAAGTTCCAGAGGCATTAACAGTCAGTAGACGTAATACAAATCAATAAGTAAAATTAAGGTAGATGTGGTCATTAATTGGTCATTTAGGTATTGGTGTGTATGTGTCAAGATATTAATGCCAGGCAGGTTCTAGTATTTCCTGGCCAGGTCCACAGTAAAAGTCATAGAGTCTTCATTCAATGGGATAATGAGGCAGTTAATGGAGGATCTAGCTACCTGATTTATATTTTAGAGCATTTAAACAAAATAGCTATAATATGTTAATGAAAGGTGGTATCCAACCAAAAAAAAAAAAGACATTTCTTTACAGGACAGAGAGGTAACAGCATTTCTTCCAAGCTCATGCCATGCTTAAGAGTGGCAGCAAACACAAAAGAGGGAACATATCACAGAGAATATTGCATTTATGTAACTTTTATCAAGACTCAAACTCCAATTACCCAGGCTGAAGTTAAGGGAAGAATTCTATTCTATTCTATTCTATATCATGATTATTTAGTGTAGGCAGCAGTGGTCAGTCAATATATATTAAAGATTAGTGGGGTTGACCCTTAGCTTGACAGCATGGGGCTGCAACAGGCTGGCAGTGTTTGTCTGAAATGTCCCATCCTGATAGCAGGTGTTGACCCTACTGGAGAATGTTAAGCGGATTCTGCTGGGTTACTGAGGACAATGGTAGCTCATTATACCCACCCAGATATATGGGAGCAGCTCTCTAAAGAGCTAGAACATAAGGTGCAGGCTGAGCAACACACACACTACATTATGATGTGACCATGGCCCTCAGTGAAGGGCTATACTTCTCCACACTGGTTCTGAGGGGGCTGAATTAGCCCAGGTGGGCTCAAACAGCCAATTAAGCAGCAAAAGAGGGAGATATAGACTGAGTGTCGAGCCTTGATTAGAGAGAAGCTCCCTGTAGCAGAGATGGGCTGAGCTAGTATGAAGCCAGAAAGCTGGCAACAGAAAAAGTGCCTGGGAGGATGTTTGTGATCACTCTCTGTTTAGTAGAGAGGGAAGGAGGGAACCCAGGGAAAGTGTAGGGCTCGTCGTTCCCTATTGTATAATAGATTGTACATTTCTCCCCGCCTGATGACCATCAGTCCCAGAAAGAGGCAACAATGCCATGTACATGTATTCAGCATTTTTTCAAATAAAAAAAATATCTATTTGGCCTGGTCATTCCAAGCTCTTTAAATACACATCATTTAAAACAATAGCCTTTCTCTGGTACATCTGCTGATCCAAACTGAGATCCTCTGGCTCTGTTTTTCTTCCCTCTGAACTCCTTCTCCCAAAGGGTAAATTGCTGCAGCATTCCTGCACATCTCATTATCTGCTGGCCTTGTAGCACTACGCTGCAGTAGAGGTGCAGTCTCGCCGGGTTCTTGCTTTCTGGGATGATGGGACTGGGCCATCAAGTGGAGCCAGTGATATAGGCTGGAGTTTCTAGGGAGAGGGTGCATTGCTGGCCGCCTGCTTCTGCCAAAACCAATTAAGTGAGCATGAATAAACTTAACCTGGAGTTGAGAGGAGGGAAGCCCCCCAAATAGGGAATGTGGTAAGACAAGTCCTAGAACCCCTCTGCATTTGCCTCTGGGTTGAGATGAGGACAAGACTCCCACGTTTAAATTTCTGGAGAGCAGATTCCCTGTACAAACATAAAAAGCCTATTAAAAATAAGCAACGTCATCCTATTTGTTCCAAGGGACATTCAGCTCACCCAAGGATTTTTGGTTCAAAACTGAAAAAATTACACTCAATGTTTTTTCCTGAGAAATATTACATTTGCCACACACTTGGAAGGGTTAATGAGAAACCTTGTTTCGTGCCCCTGACTTTGTCTTCCCTTCCTCCCCCCATATTCTTCCATCCCTTGCTGAATCCATTTGCAAATGATATCACTTGTCTGCATATTGTCACTAGCTGCCTGCCCATCCATTTATCAAGTGTCTGCAGCTCAGTGCACACTTGCCCTGTCCTCCCTGCTCCATTGTTTCTCTTGACCCAGGGGAAGGTGTGTGTGTGAAGTGGGGAGGGGTAGAGGGGTCTCTCCCACAGCAACACGTACCATGGTCATGGGCAAAGACAGGATGGGGCAGGGAGAGAATGCAGCAGGGAAGATGCAATTATACCAGAAGACTGACAGCTCTCTCCCTCCCCCTCTGGCACTGACAGATGACCTTGCAGGGACAGCAGCCCTCAGTCTCCCCACAGACATTAGCTGATATAATGGGCTAGACCGGACATGCCATATTAAGAATGCAGGAGGCTAGGTGAATCACCCCTGCTTAGTGAAAATAAACTTCACCATTTACTTGCATAATAGGTTTCTCATCAAACTTGTACACTTGTTTCTCAGTAGCCCTACAGCAAAATGATCACGGAGTTTGAACACAACATTTACCAAGTCCTAATGAATAACATAATTATCACTTTATGCAAAACAGAGCTCATTTGCATCTGTGAATATTTAACTATTAAAAACAACGCTTTGATCTGGAATAAAAATATGTATCGCACATAATCATAGCCTTATGGAACATGAAATCTACAATGTTTTTACCTTATAGTTTCACTATACTTGGGTTTTCTGTTTGAACCTTCTCTGTAGGGACTCTATCTAAAGAGCTCCTTCCCTGAGGATGTCCACTGGGGTCTCTCTGCAGCTGTCATCATGGCTGGGTGCATTGGCCTAACCATCCAGGTCACTCCGTCTCTGATCATAGCAACCTTCCTTCATTTCACTTGCTTTTCCTTTCTCTTGTCCACTTCGTTTGCACAGTGTATGCCAGTCCCTCTGGGCATGATGCCCAGGTTGGCTGAGTTTTAGTTCATTATGTACAGTGTCCCAGATACTGCCATGAGATGGGTGCTTTTTTATAAATTAATTACAAAATAAAGAAATTAATCTGACTCCTCTGCATATGTAAATCATGCCACAGTGAGATATATTTCTGTATTAGGCAGTGAAATATGGCAGCAGATGACATAGTATAGGCCTTTAAGGGGATAATTACATGTTTTAAAGCTATGAGCCAGATCCACTAATATAGCCTGGCCACTCTAGTGATGCAAACCAGATGGAGCGTACTGGTAAATTTGGCCCCTATATAATGAAAATGGAAATCTTGGGGGTGGTGAATAAGTGGGGGTATCATCATTCTTTTCAAACTCTGACTCTTCTCTTTATTCTGTGTCTTATACTTTGTATCATTCACAATAACAATTACATTTTAAGGAATCCTATATTTATAAATATAACCCAACTCATTTTACCAATAACATCTCATGTTAATGAATTGAGTAAATTAATAATAAGAACAAGCATCTTGTTTGCTTCACAGGGCATTCATTGATTAGGGCCCCAAGTCGGCACGTTTAAGCATGTGCCTCACTTTAAACACAGGAGGAGTGCCAGTGACATCAGTGGAGCTACTCTTGTGATTAAAATTATGTATGTGTGGCAGTACTTTGTTGAACTGGGCAATCACCCCTGTAATGTGGGTATGATAAAGATTCCAAGGGGAAACTGAGGTACTGAGGTTCAGAGGTGTTAAGGCCTACTTTTTTCAATGTGTGTGCTTATGGTAGGCATTGAAATCTCTGAGTGGCCCCTAGATAAAAGTGGACTGATTTTCAGAAGTGCTGACCACCCACTATTCCCGATGACTACAATGGGAGTTACAGGCTCTTAGGACCTCTGAAAATTAGTTACTTCTAAGCAGAGGCCTATATATGGATTTAAGCACCTACCCTTAGGAGCCAACGCTTTGATTATAAACTCTTTGGGAAAGGGACTTTGTCTCCTTCTATGTAATATGCAGCACAAAGCACACTGAGAGCTCCATAAATTAGACTTTATTAGATCACTGAGATGATGTCAATGACTTGGAGAGGGAGCAGTCAAGGCACTGCCAAAGGAATAGGGCAGTAAAAAAGTTTGCCTTGTGACCAAGGTGCCATATTCCTGTGTATGTGCATGTGCAAATGCCTGAACCAAACCCTTCTGAAATCTGGGTTGTTTGGAATTCAGATGCAGACCTGAACTTTGCAGTTCAGGCACCCTCTCTAGTAAATGCATGCTCCAGACAAATAAAACATTCAGCAAATAGTTCATGCTGAATGGGGGCAATGCTTCTCTGCTGTCCTAGCCCATTTGATTTATTCTGACAGAGGTAAAATTAAAATACGTTCATCCACAAAATAAAAGGCATCAACTCCAGCTGCAGCTGTCTGGTGCCCTATCCAAATACAAAATGATCTTTCGTTTGTTTCCAAATAACCTATCAAATAACAACAAAAAACTGCATTCTTTAAATCAATGAATCCAAGCTATGTCTGTGGATTCTCTTTCAATTCTGTAGGACAGGATGTCTCTTTCTCTAGTGCTTTTGACAATTGGAATTGATATTCTGTGTGCAGAAAGGCTCTCTGATCTTTGCATCTTTACGAGTTATTTATTGCATTTCCTATGCTAAAGGTAACACAGTATGTTCAGCTGTTGACCCAAGAACGGAGGACTGAAAAAGAGTAAGAAGACTTAAAGGAAATCCTAATAATTTTTACCGCAGAACTTGGCTTTACATCGAGCACTAGAAGACGATTTTCTTCATATCAATGAATGTCTCTTAGCGTATATAAGTCTGTGCTACACTGTCATCTTTCAACTCAGTTATGCATAAGAGTTTACAGAAAACACAACTAAGGCTATTAGTGTTACTTCTATATTTTGATAGAGTAGTCAAAATCATTAAACCTATTTTGGGTGGCTGACTATTGTGGCTACCTGGAAGATACAAAGCTTGTAGTCCTGGTGCATTTTTTTTGTTAGGCTACTTCCATATTTAGATTTGATAAGAGTGCACTGAAAGTGAAGGGGGAGATGACAATGTAAAATTTATGCATCAGCATATTGATTCAAAACGTAGTAAATGAGTGTGGCAAATGGAAGGAGTGCTTGATGCTGACACACATTTATCAAAAATTATTTTTAAAAAAAGAGACCCAGATGTTACAATTGTAGGAATGTTAAAAATTTCATCATTTGCTTTCCAGACAAGAAAAGCCACGGAAGGTCAGGCCAAACATATTTTGGTTTCATGCTGAGCAGGAACTGTTCAGAACCTTTCTTTTTTAATGTGCAGTATCCATTACCAATGGATGTCAGAGATTCTGTTATATATGGACCATTTAATGTTTTTACTTAAAGGTGGAAAAATATCCATGGCAAAGTACCAACATATGTATTTAGAGGGAAAGATGGAGCTATGTATACAGGAGATGAGGCTTTTATTTTGACCAGCTAATAACAGTAAATTAAGTTTTATTCAGCTGTCTTCTAGTCCCAGAGTCAGAGTATTGTATTAAAAAAATTGGAAACTTTTATATGAAAAATGTTTTAGAGTCCTCTACATAAGGAGGGTGATCAAGCCAACCCTGTTTTCAGCTAGGAGCGAATGTATTTGTACAGTGCTGCATTTATGTGTGCATAAATTGTAAAGTGTGTGGTTCTTTGTCTGTTCACTGCCTAGCCTGGGGCGCTGGTCCATGGCTGGGGCTTCTAGGTGTTACCACAATACATATAAATAACAATAAGTAAGGATAAGATTTTGTCATGGAACTTATGGATTCCATCCCTTTCAGAGCCCCCATAACATTTTCTGCTTCAGCCCTATGCCCCGGGGCAGCGCGGCCAGAGCTGTCAGTGGCCAGGGGGGGCCTGGAGCTCTGAGCCACTGGCCCCAGAGCTCTGAGCTGCTGCAGGCAGTGGCGGGGCCCCGCAGCTGTCAGCAGCCACCATGGGCGGTGGGGACTGGAGCTGTCATTTCCTCCCCCCCCCCCTCGCCGCTCCACCCCCAGCAGTCAGCCCGTCCCCCTTTATTTTTATTAAAAATCACAGATAGGTCATGAGCTTCCATGAATTTTTGTTTATAGCCCACAACCCACCCATGACTTTTACTAAAAATAACTGTGACAAAATCTTAACCTTAATAATAAGTGAAGTGCAAGATATTAGACAGCGGAGAACCATTTTCATTGTTTGCAAAGTGCTCCCTACACATAGCAATGCCTTGAAAACTGTCAGGTTTGCTCAAAATGGGGCACACCAAGGAGCAATGTTCAGGACATTGGTGGCAGTGAACATGCCCAGCAGTAGAAATTTAGGCACTTAGGGGTAGGACAAGGTGTCTACAGGATTAGGTGAGAACTTAGTGGGGGTTTTGATCTAAATGTTGGACTTAAGCACCAAAAGTAGGACTGAGGTGCCTAAATCACTTTGTGGATCTAGCCTCTCTGGGACAAGAACTGTGTCTTATAATGTGTTTGTACAGCATACAGCTCAATGTGACCAGGCACTTGACTGTGGTCTCTGGTCACTGCTCTAAGATAAATATTAACTAAAATAATAAGATCAACTCTGTTCCATAAACCTGTAGCCTTGTATCTTTCTTGTATACAAAGTAAAGCATAGTAGGGTACCCAAAGATTCTTGTCTTGGTATTGCCTGCTTACACTCAGGCTTCGCCTCCACTGGGGATTTGCACCAGTTACAACCTTGGTAACCAGCCACTAGTGTTGCTGTACCAGTGCAACCCACAGTGTAGACAAGCAAAGCCACTATTTGCACTGGCAAACTTGCTCCTTGGAACCAGAAAGGCAAATGCAAATAGCTGCTTTCCTTGTCTATAGAGATTTTACTGACACAACTAAGCCCATAATTGGCCAGCAATGGCTGTAACTAAGGTAAATCCTGCAGTGTAGACAAAGCCTTCAAAATTATGGCTTCCTTTTACTGCCTGTTCTTTGTTTCATTTTTTTCTTTGCTTCTTCAAAATGGCCAATATTTTATAGATTCTCTAAATCTATATATTAGAAATGGTTGATAATGGTTCAGCTGATAATGGTTAAGAGGTGTGCCATGAAGAAATGCCACAAAACACTGGTTTAGAACTGTAGTTAAAATGTTCAGTTACCTCGGGTGAGAAACATCTTGTTGTGTATTTAATTATAGAAATGTAACCTGTGGGAGGTTTTGGAATAGAGCCTCTTGCATTTTGGTATCGGTGAATTTCACAGTCTATTCTATAGCTTTGTTGACCCTACTAAATATGAAATTTTACTAATGATATACAGGAAGTGGAAAGGCAATATAGCACAGAGGTGTTTGGAAGTGATTTTAAAGATAGTGGGAGAAATTACAGATTTTATATCAGATCCTAGACAATTACTACAGAACATAAGGCTGCTTGCAAGAAGTTCAAGAATAAACTTTGAACTCATACTGTTAATTGACACATCAGCAAAGAAGATATTTTTTATTAAACAGAAATTTGGAAAGAGACTTTTACCACTTTTGTCAATTAACCAACAGTAAAGGTTACAACAGCACTGGGGTATTATTCCTATTGATATCACCTCTTTGATTCAGAGATAGAAGAGTTAACCTAATTCAGGACTGAAACTGAAAGAGGTAAAGCTCGGTGATCTTCCTAACACCATCTACTGGATCCAGGAAAGAGTGCAGAGATGTGTCACCTAAGCAGTTAATTGGTTTATGACGTATAACCTGAAGATGAGTGATGCTGAAAATGTGCCACTCCAACTGAAGGTGACAAAAGCTGCAGGTTACCTTTTGTAAGGGATGGACCTGACCCTCCAATCCTAGTGAAAGGGAAAGATTCACATGAAAGACTAGACACAAAGGTCCAGATCGTCAAAGGTATTTAGGCGCCTGCCTTCCATTGATTATAATGAAAGTTAGATACCTAAATACCTTTGTAAAAGGTTTAAGATTAGCAAACGTGTTAGTCTGTATCCATAAAGAAAATGAGGAATACTTGTGGCACTTTAGAGACTAACCAATTTATTTCAGCATAAGCTTTCGTTGGCTATAGGATCTGGGCCTATGAACATTCATTTGTTTGTCAGCTTCTCTGTCAGCCTCTGTAATGTGAGCATGTGAAGAGTTCATCTGAACTTCATGTGCATATGAAGATGCATCATACCTCTGGAGAAATTACCCTCTCTTCTCCTTGGAGACAGAGAATTTAAGATCTTAACAGCACCAGTGTGGGAGGGTTTCTTTCAGGCCTTCATGGTTAGGCCATTAGCAGTTGGTTAGGACTTATAACCTTCATGTTAATTAAGGGTAAAGGAAAGTTCTTTCCTGAAGTAAAAAGAATCAGACCCTTTCTGAAGCCAGCAAACTGAGATTCATGGAACAAGGAAAGCTGTGCCAGAATGGTGAAACTGATTCTGCACTAAGTACTATTAAGGGTTATGATATCTATCTAATTCTCCTTGCCTGGTGAACTCTGTTCTCCAGTCGCCAACTTTAGAGTGAAAGTGTATTGTTGACTTAAGAACCTGACCAGTTGTAAAGCTGATCAGAATTTTTTAATTTTCCCATGAAAAATTCTGAAATGAAAAACTCCAATATTTTTCTTTTCATTTGATAGGGTTAGGAACCACTGTCATTTCTTACTTCCCCTTGTTTGCCTTTTTCTGTGGAAAAAAAGGAGGGGATATGTAAAAGTGTGAGAAAAGGGTATTTTCACACAGAAACAAAACTCAATTTTTGAAATAAATTGTCTGAAATTTTTCATGGAAAAACAGAAAAGTGTGGAAAATTTCTAATGAAACAAAAAAAATGTTCATTCTTTCAAAATTCTTCATAAACTACACTTACCCTTTCCTGGTGAGCTGAAACCACTTTTAACTGAACAGATTTTTGGTCTGTAAAACTAGATCTTGTACCAGTAGGAACAATAACAATTTTCTTCATTTAGCAGTAGTCTCTCTTCCTCCAGATCACCACATGTGAAAGAAAAAGCAAAAGAGGTTTGACTTAACAGTGCAGAGATTTCAAGCATGTAATTTTAGCCAAAAGGGAACCCGTTACAGAAGGTCTGAGACAATTAGAGCTGTGTTGTACGATCGCAAGATCTGATCAGTTGTTGTGTTGCTTCATAGTCATACACAGGCATTTGATCAAACACAAATAGTACAAATTTTTATTCTCTGTATATTAACATGGTTCAATGTTTACCCTGCCTTGTTCTTTGCATTGTTTCTACTCTACTGTGCTCCATGTTAACACTGCACAGTGAGGACAGTGTGGGGTTTATTAACAGCACATTAAATATCACTGTTCCAAACTCTTACTCCATTTTGCCTTTTACATATTTACACTGTGCAGTGGTTACACCATATTACAATTTTATGCATGTTAAAAAAGGGCAGTCTATTAATCTAAATGTTACTTTAGTCTAGGTGAACTAATGTGGTCCAAAGTCACATGGTATTGCAACTGCAACATTAAAGTGACATTCCATAATATTTGAGACTGCTCACATTATCACTGTCTTCTTAATGCAGCAGCATTATTTACCATATTATACTTACTGCTTCTGTTGAAATGGTTCTATTTATCACATGACTATTTACTCTGCCTTCTTGTATTCTGTGCTCAGGCCCCAATTCTGAAAAGATATAGACATGCTTAATTTTAGGCACATGAAAGCAGTCCCATTGCTATACAGTGAAACCTTACATGATTTTGTCCCTTTGCTTCACTTATACATCCAGTCATTCAATATATTTAGCTTACCTGTTTTCTGCTATTAAGTAAAGATTTATTGAGATTATTTTATTTTCCTGCTGGTTTTGATAATTAAGAAGTTAATAATAATGTGAAAAAACTATTTGCTATTGAAATTTGTGGGCACACACTTAATTAAAAATCAGGAGAAACTATTAACTTAAAATGAAAAGTTATTCCTGACAATATTCCCTAAAGGCCCCTGTCTCCAAGTTGCAGTTTTTGTAATTTTTTAAAATAAAAGTATTTGGAAACTGAACACATCAAAGTCACCCTTTCGGCACCACAGTGATGGAAATTGCTTTTTAGGGCAGCTGATAGCAGAGCTGGTCAGAAAATATTTCTCTCCCTCGCTCCCAAAGACTTTCAACAGAAACAATTTTTTATTTTGTTTTCATTACATTTGCTTCAATTTGGGGGGAGGAGTTATCAAAAATCAAACATTTTTGTCGTTTTTGGGTTTTCTATGAAAACCCACATATTTTTGTAAAAAATTGATTTTTATTTAAAGTTTCCATTTAGTTGAGAAGCCATTTTTAGTAGAAAAAAAATTTAAAAGGAAAATATGTGAACAGCTGTAGCTGCTGTGATATTGCTGTTTATTATTTGCATTATTGCAGGAAGTGAGAACCCAGATGTGGAACAGGACCCTGTTGTGCTTGGTGCTATACAAACACAGAACAAAAAGATGGTCCCTGCCCCAGAGAGCTTATCCCGCACATATATACAGATTGTTTTTTTAAATATTAACCCAGGGTGATTATAAAGTTAGCAAATGGAACAGCTGAGTGAGTATTACTTTAGAAAATACTTCATTTGTTTCTCTGCGGTTTGCTCTTTGGAAGAAGGGACATCATTATTACCACTGTTTCTTTACATACTATATGCCCTGCACTATTTTAATGTGGATTTACTTAATATGGGGTGTAGTATGTAGTGGTTTCCTGCCATGTCATCCTAATGCTTTCTTGCTTATTGATAACAATTTAGATTCTGCCACTCTCACTCAAGAGTGAGTGGACAGTAGGGTTACTTTCACAGTAAGATGCTACTCAACATCAGTAGAGGAAGCAGAATCTGGCCCCTAGTGATTATAAAGATTTGTAATAAATTAGTGATTGCTCCATTCTCCCCTCAATCATATTGTGAAATCATCTTTAAGTGGAGTACTCTTGCTCATAAAACAACACATATAATAGAACCTCAGAGTTACAAACACCTAAGGAATGGAGGCTGTTCATAACTCTGAAATGTTCATAACTCTGAACAAAATGTTATGGTTCTTCTTTAAAAAGTTTACAACTGAACATTGACTTCATACAGCTGTGAAACTTTACTATGCAGAAGAAAAATGCTGCTTTCCCTTTATTTTATTTTTAGTAGTTTGCATTTAACATAGTACTGTGCTGCATTTGCTTTTTTTTTTTTTTTTTTTTTTTTAATTTGTCTCTGCTGATGCCTGATTGCCTACTTCTGGTTCCAAATGAGGTGTGTGGTTGAGGTTCATGTGTACTAGAAGTGAAGGGAAAAGATCAAATAGAATTGATAAACTTTGTGATAATTCAAGGGAATAAAGCACCTACATTTAAAATATGTCACACGCTTGTGCTGAACAAAGAGTGCACATGGTATAGGACAGGGGTAGGCAACCTATGGCAAGGGTACCAAAAGTGGCACGCGAGCTGATTTTCAGTGGCACTCACACTATCCAGGGTCCTGGCCACCAGTCTGGGGGGATCTGCATTTTAATTTAATTTTAAATGAAGCTTCTTAAACATTTTTAAAACCTTATTTACTTTACATATAACAATAGTTTAGTTATATATTATAGACTTATAGAAAGAGACCTTCTAAAAACATTAAAATGTATTACTGGCACGCAAAACCTTAAATTAGAGTGAATAAATGAAAACTCGACACACCATTTCTGAAAGGTTGCCGACCCTTGGTATAGGAGATAAGGAACACCTTGTCCAGAGCTTTTGATAAAACTGTATTAGAAGAAGAGGTAGAGTCAGACACAGTGCTTGTCTGCCTCATACAAAAGAATTGTCCTGTCTCAGAAAGGAAGTGAAATGAATTAGCTGAGGCCACAGCTAACGATGAGAATTTACGGAGGGTAATTAAGGCTATTACCACAGGGTGGCCAGGACGTTACATACTACATCCATACTTCAGTTCAAAGCGGAACTGTCTGTCATGGATGGCATTTTGTTTAGAGGAAATAGGAGAGTAGTGCCTGAGGTGTTAGAAGTTGAAATGCCCACAGAAATACATGAAGGACACTTGGGTAGGGAGAAACATAAATGCAGAGCCAGAGAGATACTGTATTGGTCACTAATGAACAGTCAGATAGAGAAAAATGTTAATGTGTGAAACTTGTCAAATACCAACTTAAACAGAAATAGAGCCTACACTTACAAACAATGAACAGTTCAGAGCTAAAGTTGGTGTGGATTTTTCTTATGCCAGTAAAGACTATGTATTGATGCTGAACTCTTATTTTCATTGTCCAGAGGTTGTTTATTAAAAAATACCACAACAAAACATGTAATAATGCACATGAAATCCATATTTTCTAGGCATGGAACCCCTGAAGTTATCATGTCTGCTAATGGTTGACAGTTCGATGGACATGAATTCAAAACTTTGCTGGAGAGAATGGGTTTAAGCACTAAGCTTCAAGGCCAAGGAAGCCTCAGTCCAAGGTCTTGTGAAGAATGGTGTGAAAACTGTTATATGCCTTTTTCAAAAGGCCACTGACTCAAGTGCAGATCCATATTTGACTATACTGAACTATAGAGCAGCACCAGTGAGTCATGGACTGTCATCTGCCGAGAGATTGTTTGGCAGGAAGTTGAGAAAAAGACTCTCTCACTTAGCAGTAATCTTGATTTATATGTCCCTAAGTAACATGATAAGTGTATACAAAAGACATATCAAGACTTAGGGCCCTACCAAATTCAGTCATGAAAAACGTGTCACAGACCATGAAATCTGGTCTTTTGTGTGCTTTTAGCCTATACTATACAGATTTCATGGGGGAGACCAGTGTTTCTCAAATGGGGTCCTGACCAAAAACAGAGTTGCAGGAGGGCCAAAAGGTTATTTTAGGGGGGGTTGCAGTATTGCTACCCTTACTTCTGCACTGGTGCCTTCAGAGCTGGGTGGCCGGAGATTGGCAGCTGCTGACAGAGGGCTGAGCTCTGCTGGCGGCAGCGCTGAAGGGTTCCATGGGATGGTATTGCCATCCTCACTTGTGTGTTGCTGCTGGCGGTGGCTCTGCCTTCAGAGCTGGGCTCCTGGCCAACAGCCACTGGTCTCCAGCTGCTCAGCTCTGAAGGCAGCACCACTGCCAGCAGCAGCGCAAAAGTAAGGGTTACAGTCCTCCTTACAATAACTTTGTGACCCTCCCAACTCCTTTTTATGTCAGGACCCCTACAATTACACCACCGTGAAATTTCAGACTTTTAACAGCTGAAATCATGAAATTTACCATTTTTAAAATCCTATGACCATGAAATTGACCAAAATGGACCATGAATTTGGTAGGGCCCTAATCATGATGGGCCCAGTGTGTTAGTGCCTTTGAATCCCAGGGATGCTGGGCAGATTTATGATGGTACTTGCTGGGCTCAGAGGACAGTAGTGACTCATGAGGTGAGCCTTTGATCTGATGAAGGACAGACTCCTGAAAGAAATAAGTTTCAGAGACAGAGGAGACACCTGCAGCATCTTCTTGCAGAAGGCGGAAACAAGGAGGCAGACACTTCACTGACAGCTATAGGACAAAGCACTGGGAAACCCACTGAGGAACCATCAGACCAGCAAACAGAGCAGTCTGCTGATTCAGCTAGTGCAACTGATGTGGTGCCCCATAGATCTAACAGACTGTTTAGAGCACCTGAAAGACTCATTGAGCACGGCAGCAAAGTTCAGTATGTTAAGGCATTTGTAGAGAAACAGTTGGTACATATGTTAAATGGTTGGGATTGCTTTTGCTGGGAAGGGGGGATATTAAAAATATGTATTGTGCCTTTAAGAGCCAAGCACATGCTAGGAAGAACTGGTTGGAAGCAGTCTAGAGGCAGCTTTACCAGATACACAGCTAGGAGCACGTGGCTCTCCTTTGTCTTATGTAACTGTGTTTTAGTTCTAATAAAGCCTTATTTCTAAAAGTCCAGACGGTGCCTCTTTCTTATGAATACCAAGACAACACAATGGTAAAGGAAAGTATTAAAATCTTTTCTCATTAGGAGTAAATGGGTCAACATGACAACACAGTGGGAGGATAAAATCTGTCTGCATCAGAAATCCTTCTCTCTGCAGTCCTACAGATGCCCCATGAGAGATAAAAGTTAGGTTGTGAGAGAAACCTGCCTACAAAACCTGCTGCCACAAGATTTCATCAGGAGACAAGACCCATTGGGAGAATGGCTTGCAACATCATTGAACATAGACTTTGCATGCATGTCAGCTGTACTTTGGATCAACATTTCTGGTTCACCAAATTGTTTTTATAGGAGCTGGAATGTGGAAGGATAGTGGGACCATTTGATCAGGCACCAAAGCTACATATGACAGGGTTCCCAGTGGGTGCAATTAGAACAGAGGTGGGCAAACTGCGGCCCAAGGGCCAGATCCAGCCCATCAGGACTTTCAGTCCAGTCTGTGGGATTGCCAGCCCCATGGCACAGCAGGGCTAAGGGAGACTCCTGCCTGCCCTGGCCCTGCGCCGTTCCCGGAAGCGACCGGCACCATGTCCCTGCAGACCTGCGCTGCCCTCACCTGCAAGCACCGCCCTCTGCAGCTCCCATTGGCTAGGAACAGGGAACTGCAGCCAATGGGATCTTCAGGGGGGTACCTGTAGGTGAGGGCAGCGCACTGTGGAGCCACCTACCCCACTCCACCCCCAGGAGCTACTGCTGGACATGTTGGCCACTTCCAGGGCAAGCAAGGAGCCTGCCTTAGCCCCACTACTCACTGCTGCCACCCTGGAGCCACTCAAAGTAAGCAGTGCTGGGCTGGAGCCTGGACCCCGAATGCCTCCTGCACCTCACACCCCAACCCCCTACCCTGAGCCCCCTAACTCCCTGCCTTGAGCTCCATTGCCACACCCCACTGCACCCCAACCTCCTGCCCTGAGCCCCCTTCTGAACCCTGCACCCAACATCTTTCTCTGAGTCCTTTCCTGTACACTGCACTCCCTCCCACACCTCACACTCCCTCCAGAACCCCAACCCCCTGCCCCAGCCCTACATTCATGGTCCTGCATACAATTTCCCCACCCATTTGTTAACCTCAGGCCAAAAAGTTTGCCCACTCCTGAATTAGAACAACAACTCAGGAGATTCTTAGGATTCCCTCATTATTAATTATTATTGATTATTATTATTATTATTATTTCTTTATTTGCTATTGCAGTAAAGCACAGAGATCCAAATCCAAGAACACAGCTCCATTGTTGTGGCACTTTACGAATATTCATAACTTGCTGAGGCAAAAATCTACATTTTAGCAAAGAAACAGCACGGAGTTACCATCTCCACAAACTGCCTCTGGCCTTATTCCCAGTTGGAAATTCTTCTCAAAGGGGTGGCAGGACTATAAAAATACAGGGCAGATACTCCAAAACACCCCTGTCACTCTCCCACTCTCTTATCTTTTCTTGTAACCATTTCTGACTTTTGCTTCATTACTTGTAGTCACTAAAATCTCCCTTTGCAGTTAATAAACTTGCTTTATTGTTTTAATCAAGCCAGTGTGTTCAAGTTGAAGTATCTGGGTAACTGCATTGGGGTAACAGTTGTGTGCATATTATTCCCTTAAAGGAATAATGGATTCAGTATAGTTGTACTGTCCAGGAGAGGGCTAGGTACAGGATATACATTTCTGGGGGGAAATCTAGTATTGGGAGTGTTTTGGGGTCACCTCATGGTAATCTTTAAGGCTGATAAGAGTCAAGGTGTGGCTGGCTAGCTGCAGCATACACAGAGACATAGAATCATAGCAGATTAGGGCTGGAAGAGACCTCAGGAGGTCAGCTAGTCAAATGCCCTGCTCAAAGCAGGACCAACCCCAACTAAATCATCCCAGCCAGGGCTTTGTTAAGCTGGGCCTTAAAAACCTCTAAGGATGGACATTCCACCACCTCCCTAGGTAACCCATTCCAGTGCTTCACCACCCTCCTAGTGAAAGAGTTTTTCCTAATATCAACCTAGACCTCCCCCACTGCAACTTGAAACCATTGCTTCTTGTTGTCATCTGCCACCACTGAGAACAGCTGAGCTCCATCCTCTTTGGAACCCCCCTTCAGGTAGTTGAAGGCTGCTATCAGATCTTCCCTCACTCTTCTCTTCTGCAGCCTAAATAAGCCCAATTCCCTCAGCCTCTCCTCATAAGTCATGTGCTCCAGCCCCTTAATCAATATAGCTGGAATGACTTAACATGCTGAAGGCTACAGCAGCAAGACATTGTTAGTGGCACCCCAGGTTACAGGGCAATGCGGATTGTACCGTGGTATGTCACAATAGTTCATCTAGAGCAAGGTTCCCATAGCAAGTGTATGTAAGGAAATAAGGCTTGTGATATGTTTGTTCTAATTCCAGTACACCCAGATAATTTTCATCAATTATATTTTTGTTTCTCTTCCCTTTCTATTCCCAGCCAGGAACCAGAAGTGTGTTAGCAAGAGAAAGGGAACATCAATATATTTAATAGCTAACTTTCACGTGAACCCTAAAATAAAATATTGGCTTCTGACTCAGTTCAAGCTTTGGTTGAAATCTTGAGGCTTGGAGAGGTGGAAGCAAAGTGTAGTATTGTATCCAGACTGATCTATCCCTAACATTGACACTTCAGATATTAACACATACCATTATTTTAACTTAATGGTAAATAGCACCCTTCCAATGAATATTATTATATATGTGTTACAAATAGCACTGAAAGATTTCAACTGAGATCAGGGCCCCTTTGGGTTAGTTAGAATCAATCTCTGCTCCAAAGTCCTTGCAGCCTGAATAGACAAAACAGCTGAAGGGTGGGAGATAGGAAGTACTATATGCCCATTTTGTAGAACTGAGGCAAAGAAATGTAAAGCGATTTGTCTAAGATCTCACAGGAAGTTTGTGACAGGGCTGGATATTGAATCCAGATCTCTTGAGACCCTGTCCAGTGCTTTAATCACAAGGCCACCCTTCCTCACTAATTAGCTGGATCAGTTGAGTCACCAGACCCACAGGTGTAACTAGGAGAATCTTCTGTATTGCCTACCAGCACAATACCAAAGACTGGTTGGTTTTCTCTTTCATGCCTCCCACCTCCCACCCCCACCCCCATGCCAGCCTCAAAGGATGAGACAGATTTGACAAGGCGGTAAAGCAGGCTTAAAGACTTCTTTATCCTAATGTCAATGTTCAATATATTAACTTCATCCAAGCAGTCTGACCCTGGGCACACGTAATGGGATACCACACAGCTGACAGCCGGGATAAATCGCTATGGAAACCTTGACCCAATTTGTGCCACATTAGCTACATGAGGGAGGGTGACTTGGCATGTAGTGCTTATGAACGCAATCTGAATATGCTGAAGAAATTATAATTGGATCAGAATAGAAAGACACTGGTTACACTTAGCTGATGTAACAGAAGCTCATCGACAGTGTCAAAAACCAGACATACAAAAGTAACCATAATGCTGTCTGATGCTGATCTGCAAAGGGAAAAATACATGGGGGTGCTGTGTGCAAAGCAAAAACAGGCTGGAAGCTATCAGAAATCATTATTTAAGAAGGGCTTCTTCAACCGAGCAGCCAAATACCTTGATAACCCCAACTAAATTAGAAGAATGTAAATGGGCTCATATGAAAAATTGTCCACAGAAAAACTCAATGCCAAATCCTCAGCCGCAGCTCCATCGACGTCTATGGAGCGAAGCTAATTTACACCAGCAGAGGCACTCGCCCTGAGCTTCTTAAGAACAGAGGGTCACAAATCCTAACTTACAGCGTGCTAGGAGTCTGCTCTGTGAGAGAAAAGGTGACAGGGATAGTGATAGGCATGTCAGGAGTGTTTGAGACCCCTTAAGCTAATCATTCAGGCCAAGGATCAAGAGAGCAAGTGGTTACGTGTAACGGCAGGATGACTCCAACAACCTCGTCAAGGGGTGGTGGGGGAAGGGAGGGAAAATTTGCTGACAAAAGTAACAGCTGAAAAGTGAAGCTTATGTGACAAGATGGGTGATTCCCAGGGATGGAAATTTGGGCAGAAATAGATGCTAAAATTATCTACAAAGAAGAATAGGAAGGATTCAGCAGCATCAAGAACATCTGCTGGATCCAAAACTCCTGGTGGAATTTGGAAGGGTTTCAGCAGGTTTGAAGAGACTAGCCTACCATGAGTAGGAAAACATTCATTACTTTGACTGGAATAATGACTGAGGGTGAAATCCTGGCCTCATTGAAGTCAATGGCAAAACTCCCGCTGACTTCAATGGGGCCAAGATTCACCCCAGAAGTCTGGACATTTGCAAGATATAGCTCCGCTTTTGGCAATTCCAAGTCTTGTAGATGAGTGTGCCCTTGAATATTGCAGTGCCTGTAATTATTGCCACTGACCCTGAGATTCTTTAGCAGGCCAAAATATCAAGGTCATTTCTGGTGAGTATATAGCACATAGATTTGTAGAGAGCACAGATGTATCAGCAGGTTGAATAATGGTTGTCTGAGACCAGCAGGTTAATAATCTCAGATGTACTTGAAGATGGTTATTATTTTGTGTGCGCATGGTGCTTTCATTCCTTTTAATTCTTTTTAGACTAATACTCACCTACAATATTCTCTTGGGAACAATCCTGTGCTAGCAGAAAGAATAGGCCAAGGAAACTCATTAGGTCTTTTCCATCTCTAATATCTGCCATTCTAAGCAACATTCCAGCCAGAACTCCTTGGACAATAAAGGTATCACAAGGATTGTTGCTTTTTTCCAACATTTGCAGTGTTTCCATACACAAAGACCAGCACATGTACTTCCACTCAAAAATAACTTATTTTAGACTAAGGAACAACAACAGCAAAAAATTAAGAAATAAATCCAGGTGTCTAGGAGCAGGAACAGTGTGTGTCTCTTCAGTAACAAGCTGCAGCAACAGAGTTGGCTGCTGTCTCTGTAGACAAGCAGGGTTCCTTGAAATTAAACGGCATGGTACAAGGCATAAAACTTTCAGGTGTCTCACACACTACAGTTGGGGCTTTGGTTTAGAGGGTGAGTTTATTCTGATTGTTACATGAGTTGATAAGTGCTCAGAGGTCTTTGGTTGTGCTAATGCCAGAACACAACAAATGGCTGATGTAGTAAGAAGTAGGGGAGCAACTGTATGTGCCTTTGCATTTGGGATCAGGACTGACCGCCACACATAAGTCATTAGGCCTATAAACAACTGGACAACAGGTTGCTGATGTGTAGAGGCCACTGCCTCTCATACTGCCCAGAATTGTCTCATTGTTTACTGTTACTCCCTGTCTGTCTGAATCCAGCTTTGTCTCTTGTGTAAGACTGTAAACTCCCTGGGACAGGCACCATATTTTTGTTCTGTGTTTGTACAAGCACCATGGAGTCCTTGTCCATGACCACAACTCCTAGATATGGAAATATAAATAAATAATAATAATAATAATATCCTTGAATGAAGTCAGTGGAATTACATTAGGACTCAGGCGATATAGATGACTTGAGGGAGGCATCACATAAATCAGGTTTTTACGCTCCTTGTTTAGACTGATGCTTTCTCCAGAGATTCCTGTATGTCTGGGACTATTGGTTCTCTCAGCTGCAATGGGAAGTTGTTCTCAGTTACGGAGCTCTCCATCTCTGTGGTTTGACCTCATGAGGAAGTTTGCGACGATGATGTATGATTATGCAGTTGTGTGATATAAACAAGTACTGGCCTTTTCCCTTCAGCATGGGAGTGGGCATCGTTTAATCACATTTTGGGATGGCAGAAGATTTAGGAGTCTGAAAACTTGTGTGCACGCACATGTGCATGGATGGGTATATAAAGCAAGATAGAATTTAATTGGAAAGAATGAACTTTACCTTCCCCCGGCCTGGGCCACCATCACTTCACTCACCCTCACACTCTTCCTGCACCCAAATACAGGTGGGTTTCAGAAATATTAAACAACTAAGCTCACCTTTAGATTATTATTGACAACTTGATGTGATTTTATTGTCTAAGTTAAAAACTCTGAAGAAAAGAGTTTGCACATTTCCATCCATCAGGGATCTATTACTCATGCTTGACCATCTGTTATTTAATGAGAATATGACAAGCTGATTGTTATTTTTTTTAACATGGCAAATTGAAAAATGTGACTTTTTGATCTATATTTTAATTACACCTCCTCTGACTTTATCTCACTAGCACTTTCCTCGTAATATGTATTGGGAGGGTAAATAAAGCTGTGTCTTTCTCTACTAGCCCTTCTTCTCTGGTGGGTATTTCATTTCTTTACATTTTTTCTAGGTCACTTACCTACTATGAATCAAAGAGATTTAAAACAAACTCCTTTTCTTAAGCTCAAGAGCCAAGGAAGGAGTGAGTCGTGGGGCGAGATGAACATGTCTGGCTCTCCAGGCAGTTCTAAGTCTTCTGAATTACTGAGGACTGCAAATCTACTGTGCCTTGCATTTTCCTTGACAGTACAAATCACAAGGAATCATGCCATGTGCAATCATATTTTCTTATTGGTTTATAAGTTTGATTAAATATTGAAAACATGCTAAAAACATTTCCTGCAGCACCAACAAAAAACAAACAAACAAACAGTGGGGGGGGGAGATGTCCAACCCTTAGAAACCAGATTTCAGTTAAATTGACCCCAGATTCATTTCATGACAGGTTGCTGCTTGTTTAGATGGGCTTCATGCCTGTAAGATGCAGTTAAATCTGACTAGATAGAATATGAAAATATTGCTTTTAAGTGACTGGACCCAGTCACATGACATGTTTTTGTCCAAGTTCCACTATCATGTGACAATCTACAGTAGATTTATGAAATTAAGCACAGATGGCTACTTTGTTGTTGTTCTTTGAACTGACAGCTGTTGGTATAAAAATAAATTAAATATAATTTCATAAAGTCAGACTTTTAGTTTTTTGGGTTTTTTTTTGTTAAATCATCTTTACAGTTTTTAACTCCGCCAGTTTGATGTTTTATGGATCCCTCCCTCCCTTTAAATCTTTTCCATATCCACAAGGCACAAACCAATGAAAAGATAACAGAGGCTTTTGCCAAGCTGCCCTGACAATGACCTCTGTCCTGATTTGGAGGAACAGAGCTTCTCTGGGGGTGAGTGGAGATCTAGACTCCATGGTAGCCAACTCCGTATTGCTAAGCAGACAGTGAGTGACAATGGAGACAAATTTGTCAGCCTTGTGTGTTTCTGGTCTATGTGATGAACTGAAACAGGGCCATCAAACCTTTCCCCCTGGAAATGGTGCTGGCTGACTGTACTAACAGATGTGAAAAACCAATCATTTATTTACCCTACTAGCTTAAGGAACCAGTCTCCAAAAAACAGAACGTGCTGATAAAAGGGATTATTATTATTATTTGCTTTTTTATTATTAGTTTAAATATGCATGTGATCTGCAGAGGAAATGAATGGAAGTCACTCCAGGTAAGAAAAAATGGCAGATTCATAAAAGGCAATGAGCCGATTTTTAAGAAAACAATGTTTAAGTATTAGCCAAAGGGTTCTCCTTTATTCACAATTCTCCATGGAGCACTTTAAAGTCTTCTATGTTTGTATCACTTAACGTGCAGCTATTTTAGGTCAGTGTAAATAAGTCATGTGTGCCATCAGCCTTGTACAAGTGCTTTCTGCTGCTTAATAATACATGCGCTTGTCCATTATAGGGGCTACATGTATACGTGTTGGGATGGAGAGGCAGTCATGCAAAGACACCGTCTTTGGGTTAGCTGCCTAATGCTTTAGAGAGGGCATGTATGGTGTATACTTTGATGACCTTAAGCAGGGCAGAGGCTAAACCTATCGCTGATCACAGCACCTAATAAATAATACATAAGAAATTATGCCATATATAGAGACAGGCATCATTACTTTCTTCGCCAGCTCTGTCTGACAGAGCAGCCCAGTTACCTTATTATATGCGGGAGGGAGCAGGAGAGGTATTTTTAATTAGCCAGATTAGAGTTGTGCCGTCCCAATGGATAATAGCAAATTGGAAACGTCAGGAGGTGTGTTTCAGGTATCAAGAAAGGTAAAATCTCAACAGTGCTGAGTGAGGTTCTCAGCAGAATGACACTGTTTGGATTAAGGCCCTGATGGGACCCTGGCAAGCATTGATTTTAATAGGGCTATATGCAGGTGCAAGAATCTGCCTGCATGCATCCCATTGCAGAATCTGGGCCTAAAACTGGACACCCAGCATCAAGTCCTGCTGCCACTGAAGTCAGTGAATTGCAGTGAGAGCTAGATGTTGAGCCACTGAAAGGATTTAAATGAAACAAAAGCAAAATAATAATAATAAATTATAAATTATAAATAAATAATAATAATAAAAATGAAAACTCCACAGCACTAACATGATATTTTCAGCCATTTTATCAGTGACTCCTCTTGTGCATTCTAGCCATTTCCCCTGCTCATGGTCTGTCTTGTCTAATTGTACTGTAAGCTCTTTGGGGCAGGGATTCTCTCTTGTTATGTGTTTGTACAGCACCCACCACCTCAGGATCCTTTGGTTGGCCTCTAGGCATTGCCATAATCCATGTGATAAATAATGATGATAAGCATCCACATTTCAGAGGCACAATCCAGTGATGGTCAGTTGCACAGAAAGAGTTGAATGTGCAGCTAATGGGGCAGATTGGACATCTAAATTACAGCATGGTTCTGAGACTTCATGTCCTTGCTAATGTCACCTAACCTCTCAACCTCAGTAATACTTGCCGCTCCTATCTGTGCCTCAGAAGTATCTTTGACGATTATTCAGTTGCTATTTGTAAAAAAGCTTTGACATCAGTGCAGTTCTAGAAGGAAGAGGATCAGGCCTGTCAAGATTGCCTCCCCACTCTGAACTCTAGGATACAGATGTGGGGACCCTCATGAAAAAAAAAAAGAAAGAAATAACCCCCCAACCTTATTTTACCAGCTTAGGTTATCTTTTTCCCCCCAGAACACAAACTTCTCCTGTGTCTGGAACTAACTGCTGCCACTACCAAACTAAGGCTAGGGTAGTTTGGAACCCTTCTTTCCCTTTCCACTAAATCCCCAAACTTATTCCCTCCCTGGGAAGATTTAGAGAAAAACCTCTCCTAATCCTGCGAGAAGTGCCTGATCCAAAATCAGGATCTTACACAATGGAAAACAAGCAATCATATTCTTAAAAGAAAGATTTTAATTAAAGAAAAAGGAAGAGAATAAATCCCTTGTAAAAAAATCAGTAGACAAAGCACTTGCATCCCAACAGCATCAAAGGGACAACCCCCGCTCTAGGAATTTCTCCTTTTGCTGAAGCTTTAAAGTTATAGAGAAACACAGAGATACATTCCCACAATCTGAGAAACTTTCCAGTTGATATAACCCAAACATAAGACTTACTGCTGAACTTGACTTGTTACTGGATAGAAAGCTTATAGTTAGAGCAAAAGCAACAGATGTGGTTCATCTCATAGCTGAGGCGAACAGAGAGAGGGAAACTAAACCCCTCTTTGTCTTTGGAGGTTGATTAGCATCTCCGGTTCCTATTGGTCATTTGTCCCCCTCACTTCAGGTTACCTTTAGCTTAACACCTTACAGGTAAACAGTAATTCTAGGCTACTTTATACTTATGACAAGGCCCTAGAAGAGCAAAATATTATATTGGTAGAGACAGGTCTCTCAGTATCAGAGTCATTGAGTAACTAACTACAAATTTTGCAATGTTTTGCTGGATTTTGAATAAAAATAATAAAGTGTTTTGTTAGCTTATGGCTTGCAAAACATGACAGATTAGATGAACACCAGATATAATGATCTTCTCATGCTGGTGAAATTGAGTAAAAGGTCTGAGGAACTAAGAATTAAAGACTAATCTAGCAAAAGAAAATGATGAAAAGAAAAAAAAAGTCCAAAATTTATGCATTTTCCTTCACTCCTCAAATGTTACAGATCTGATCTTGTTTGGCAGCAAAACAGGATTGTATAGATAAATAATTATAAAAAGAGGTTTAAAACCAAGATTTTTTAGTAGGAAACAAAGACACTTGAGTTAATGAGCAGATATTAATATGGGAAAAAACCCATAATAGTGATTCTTGTGCATATGTGGGAGAAGGGGGATTGTAAGAACAAGTAGTGGCTTGATGCCTAGGTTTATCAAACACCAGTGAGGCAGGATCACCTCTTTGTCTTTGCTGTGCTCAAAGTCATCAACCCTTCCTGTCAAGAGAGAAACGCCTACTCCTTTAGCACAAACTGAAGAGCATGAGAGCCCAGGTCCAGACAAATATCATTATTTATCTTAATAATGATTCTGGAGGAACCCTTGCCCACACAAGTAACTCAGGTTCAGCTCCTAGAGTAGCAAGCAGGACATGTTTCATTATTGTCTGTTGCAATCTCTTGACGCAATTTACAGTATTATTATCGCAGTCTTTAAAACAAGTGTGCATAGCCCTTTATAAAAGACATCTGTACCTAACTCCTACTGATTTCAGTGGAAATTAAGTGCTTAAATACCATTGAGAATCTGGACCCAAATTTGACGTTCCTGCTTGAATCCCAGAATTTGACATTACTGCAGTCAGCCATTTTGTATGTTCAACCACTGCTAGCTGAAACCCAAACATCCCATAGCTAGGGATAATCCTTTTAGGACTCTGAGAAGGCAAGGCCATACTACTGCATGTTTGCAGTTTTGCTAGCAGAATGAGAGGTGGGGACAGGGAGTTAAGGTTCCATGGAAACATAAAGAATGTTTGGCCAACCTTGGTTTTAGGTGTTTCTGACATGTACGTTCTATTGTTGTTATGACTAGAAATGCTTTGCTCATAAGGAGAATAAGGACTTGCTATTGGCTGTTACTAGGGACTATTAGGAACTATTTTGAGTTATGTGCTTTGTTCAGAGAAAATTTGTAAAAAGTTTAGTTAGAAAGTATGCTTTGGAGCAGTCTGAGGAAGCTTTCTTTGGACAGGGATCTCACACCTAAGTTCTCTAGCAGCTAGGTGGAAGGCGGGGGACCTCAGAAGCCTGGCCACTGATTCCTCATAACCACTCTTAACTTGAGGTAAATATGAATATTTTGAGATGCTCTAAACCTACTGACAGTATTTGTGTGTGTGTGTGCTTGAGATCTAATAAAAAAGTAGTTACATGTGAAAGTACTCTTGCTTGTATCCATCATTTATCAGAGGGATAAGCTGGGGCCCTATTGATTTATTCCTGACAACACCTGGAGAGAAACAATAACATTACCACTGCTTTGGTTTCTTAAAATCCTGGGTAACACCTCACAGGCTGGGGAAGGAGAGAGGCAAAATGGAGCCCTGCTTTGTCAAGCTAGCCTAGTCCAAACCAGTCCAGCCTAAGCCTTGCCACAGATCTCATCTCCAGTACAGTGTCCCTTACAGCCATCCAAGCGCTAGGAGTTCATAACTTAAAGCTTATTTCAAATTAACTGAACTAAACAATAAAAACTAGACCCAACTCAGTTCATAGTTTCAGTGTACCTGAAACATTTATGTCTGATTGCCCAAAGTTCTTATTGAGGGATGTTTCCCAGTGACCTGGGAGTAAAGGATGTAAATAGTGAATTAGCGAAACGTCCCAGTGTCACAAAAGTATCTAGGTTAGTCAAGACTAGGGGAAACAGTGAGGTGTTTCAGAAAGGCCTATAAACTGGGCAACATGATGGCAGATGAAATTCAGCATAGAGAAGTGGAAGCTAATGCACATTGCAAGGAATAATTTAAACTCTTTGTACGCACTGAGGGGCTGTGAATTAGTGGTACTAGGCATCATTGTGGACAGCTCAACGAAGATGTCTGCTCAATGTGCAGCAGAGGTCACAAAAGGAATGGGGGGAAAATTTAGTAGTAGCTAGTGGTGAATAGGCTGTTATTCAGACTGAAGTAACGTTCTTCATCAGGAATTGGAATACATTTTAAATCCAGATAGGAATCTTGCACCCCCTAGAACCTCATCTGTCTTTTTTGCACCAGTAAGATCTTCTGGGTGCTTATGTGCACTTGTGCATTTTACATATCGTAGCTGGCAAGCCTCATAAAAGATTGGGGACATCTATCAAACATTCAGATACATCCATGAAAGCCTAAGTGTTCTGGGTAAAGTCCCTGAAAATTGACAGTTATTCAGCAGAGAAAACAAACCTTGACAATTAAATAACTGTGAGCTGGAATTGGACTGTGTGTCCCGTTTATGTGGTCAGATTGCATAACCGCTGTCTTGTGGTTCAAGATGATTTCTATACAACTTTGTGTGCTGTTGGGAGCCCAGCTTTGCAGCAATTCCTCTAAATGCCCCTTCAGTTGTCATCCTTGTGGAAAGCATGGCAGTAATTCATCATTATCAAAGCAAATAATCTCTCACAGTATGGAGGGGAAAATGTGGTTTGGGTTGTGGGGGGGGTTGCCCCCTAAAGCAAGGTGCATAAGACAATGGCTTAGAATGTGTGCAATATAAGTTAATTTGTATTTTAACTTCTCCAGTGCCTTTGTATAAATGGAAGTTATGTGCATAATTTATGGAAGACAGTATATGTGAACTGGAGTCTCAAGCCCCCTTGCACAGACTTGCTCTGGCATGACGTGTGTAATGCTAACACACTTAGACAGTGTGCAGAGTGGAATAGTAGAAAAAAAATCACTCTAATACTGCGCATTACAATAATAAATGCAGGAATTAGAGGGTTTTGCCTCTCTGTAAATAAATTATGCATACATCGTTTTAAATTAACCAAATTAAATGATTAAAGACACACCATTCCTTCATGAACTTGTCTCAGGAGTGGGGGAATACAGAGTACAGGCAAAGAGGCCCAGATTCTCTGTTTCATAAGAAGCAATTCTAGGTGCTGTTTCTTCTCCTCCCACTCTTTGCAATGATAGAAAGCAGTTTATTATTGGTTTCTTTTACTATCTGAACGCAAAGCAATTGTTGAGATTAGAGGTATAGATACTGTTTGTGTCCCCTATCAAGGTGAATTACTGTGGCTTTAAGCTGAAGAAATATTGCATAGTCCAGCCCTATACTTCTTTTAGAGGTCAGGTCAGCCTCTGGTGAATGGCTCTAAAGCTCCTGCTTCTGGATTTCAAATTGAGTCAGAGTTGTAGGTGCTCAGCACTTATAAAATCAGCTTCATAGCATCATCTCCTCCCGCCCCAGCCCCTGAGTGCCCCCAAAGCACTTTGGAAGCAGGAGCTAGATCCTGGGAGCAGAGTAACTTTAGACCAACATGGCAGTGATGGTGCACTTGGCCACAGTCCACACTCTACTGTAGCAGTACCACTCATTTTCCTGAAGGAGCAAATATTGGTCAAGGACCTGCAGGCTTATCTGCTAATTTCCAAGGGTCACTGTAGCAGGGTGGTTACCTGCTCCAGCCCTGAAAGGGTTAAAAGCCAGCCCTTGGAGAAGGTTGAAGCTGAGAGTAAGGGCTGGGCTGATTGGGCCAAAGTGCTGGGGAAGAGGCAGGCTGAGCTGGGGAGCCCAGGCCTGGTGACCTCCCAGGCTGCGGCCTGATAAGAAGGCCTGAAAAGGTACTGGGCTGCAGGGAAAGGCTGCAGGTCCAAACACCCCCTTGCCCACTACGAGTGGCTTTTACACTGCACTCTGCCCCAGGAAGCGGAGACTTGATGATAACTGGCAGTGGCCCTAGACTGAGGCAAGGTGGGGGTAGAGGGTTGTGAGTTCCCTGGGGAGGGGAGACCCAGGGAGAGTGTGGGGGGGTATTGTCAGTGGGGAGAACCCCAGGTAAAAGGACAGTGGGTCTGGGAGGGACATTGGGGGGCCAGTGAGATGAGATACCTGCCTGCAGAGGGCACTCCGGAGCTGGTAAGAGCTAATTACCAGATTGCCAGCAGGAGGCGCCGCAGAGGTGCATTGCTACAGTCACCAACCACAAGGAGAAGAGAGGTCAGTGTAATGTGGCTTCTAAAGCGTGGCACCATTGAGTGTACAACTCCTACCACCCAACTTACCACTATCTGGAAGTATTTGCTTTGTGGGAGAGTCATGTTGTTGAACCCACAGCACGCTGGATACTGATTAAAGACAGACCGTTCCTTCATAATTTTTGTCTCAAGAGTGGGGAATGCTGAGTATAGGTACAGAGTCCTAGTTCCTCTGAGCCTCTCTGTTTCATTTGAAGCAATCCTACATGTTGTTGCCTGTCCTCCCATTTTTTGCAATGATAGAAAGCTACAATAGAAAGGGGAAATCGAGGCACAGAATAGTAAAGTGACTTGCCTAAGGTCATACAGTAGAGCTTAGACTATAGCCTAAGTCGCCTGTTGGCCCTTTGCTCTATTCACTGGCCACACTGCCTCCACAGGTGCAGTCATAGGCTACCAGCTGTGGCCCCTATTTAACCTGTAATGAACATTCCAAAGTAACTTGTTTGCTGAAGGACTGAAAGCACTTACAGGCGCTTACACTTTTCTAAATGCTGTGTAACCAGAGAGATAACTGAATCTGCATATTTAAAAATCCAAGAGCGTCCACACAATATATCTTTCAAATGAATTTTATACCTCTTCACTTGGGAAGAGTATACCGGGCTCGTCACTCTATGTAAAAATGATTATTTTAGTGCAACTTTCTCCACATAAATCAGTTCAAAGGCTGATGATTTAAGCTGCATGAAAGCAGAACTAACAATGGCTCTAATTGAAGGCTGTGCGGATATGTCACAGTTCAAAGAGCTCGCTAATATTTCTTCTTTAATTGCACCTTCAGCTATAATGCACTGATACTCGCTTTCATTCACAGCATTTTGCCCATATTTTCCCTAGTGTTTGCTGTAGAGTTGGCCTTAGTCTAAATTCTGGCATCTGACTATTCCCCTACTTCAAGAGGTGTGCATGAAACAAATCAGGCTGAGAATTTTGCAGATAGACCCAGTTTTAACCGCAGATAGAACTAAACCACTATGTCCAAACGCTGCATGTCTGTGACATGTTTGAAATCCAGTTCCAAATCTTGCAAATGGAGCCCAATTCTCCTTTTCTTTAAACCTGGGTTTGGGTAATTAAAATGGTAGTGCCATGTACACCACTGTAATGAAGTCCCTGGAAACATTTGTGTCCTCTGGCATCAGTTGTATCAAGGAGCAACTGCTGTTGGGTGCAGTTTAGAGAAGCATCCCAAAAGTTCCTGGATCAAATTCTCCCCTGGCTTACACTCTGTTCCACTCTGAACAGCATGTAAGTCAGGAGAGAATGGAGCCTGATACATGCATATGTGATAACTTAAGCAAATCTCTTTGGCCTGGAAAGCTTAACTGAGGTTTCAGCAAAAGATGTTTTCTTATGAGTTCCAGTTTCCTCTTGTGATGGGTGAATTAGAATAGCTTTTTCCACGGTAATGAGGTATTTATACTTTATATTCCAGCCACAGACAGGAAGTGAGGAAGCAAAAGAAAATTCGAATGAATGGAGTTATTTTGAACTTCAAATATCTTGGTAAATTTGGTTTGAACTTTGAATGAAAGCAGGGATCAGTTTCCATCTCATATAAAGTGATGCACGGACTCACTTTATAACTGGGCCAATCAAAAAATGACTTTGCTTGAACAGGAACCATGCAATTTCCAACTCCGTAACAAATGAGATCCAAACTTTTGTTATCCAGATCTTTTTGCAAGACTCTAGTGCAAAAATAGCCTTGTAATGTAGACTGAGATTTGTAGACTGTTCATTGTGCGAACCAGTGGTTCTGGATGTTTATGTTTAAAAACAGTTGAGATCTTTTGTTTAGAAATCTCCTTTCTACATTTTTGCACCATTTTTAATAGCAAACTCATTAGGATTTGAAACAACTGAACTTAATGGTCACACAAAATAATGAAAAGCTATTAGACAGTGAACTCTGGAATTTTTTCTTGCACAATGGGGCCCCAATCAGACTGCAGCCTCTAGTATCATTATAATGCAACTCATGAATATTATATTTACTGTTTGCAAAAATACTATATATTTACTTAGACCATGAAGACTCCATTTAAAAAGTTGATATGGTTTTGTAAGTCAATATGTACACACCAAAATGTACAATCGCATGGGCATCAAAACCATAAAGACTTGTCAACACATAAACATTTAGTTCATGGCAATGTAGGGAGGGACTCTAGCTTTCTGCACTCTAACCGTCCATATGTGTCCTGCTGATGTGCAGGAACAGTTTGTTAATACGCACCAGCAGGCTCCACACAGACTGCACAGGTACTACAACTTTTTAAAATATCAGACTAACTATGTTATTGGTCTTAGACTCTGGCCATAAGATTATATCTGTTAAGAGTAAAGCCAGAGCATCTGTCTCGGCAGGTGTGCTACTGGGCACCTGAAGGAACATGGAAAAGGGGCTGATCAAAAGAACCACTGCATCAGAGAAGGAAAACGTACAGGATTCAACATGCAAATTGTGGCCTGGGATAGATAAAGATGGAGGAGACTTGCATGCATCCAGTGTGATGTTTGATGGCACAGAAAGGATTCAGCTTCTACCCTTGGTTCCACTGATTTCATTTCATCCAAAGCGAGAATGGCCTTTACTGGACATAAGGCTAAATGTAGTGAGCCAATTAGTCAAACAGGGAGCACGCACTGAAGTTAGTGGGATCCCATCTGTGTGTGGCTCTGTTCAGTTCCCAGGGACTTCAGTGGGAACTGGACTGGGCGCTAATCCCATATTACCTCACCCCACCCCACAGTGTTTCAAGCTATGTTACTAGGTATATGGAAATGGATACCCAAGGGAAGGGGAGTAATAATTTAAGTTGAGCTATTTTCAGTAGACACACACACACACACCCCACTACAAGTTTGTTTAAAATATCTGAACATTCAGATAATGTGAACAATAGGACTTTGGGAAAGTCGGAAGCAGATTTCTTCACTCAGAGCTATCCCTCTCTACTTTTGTCCAATCTCCTTCCAATTTCCTCTTGCCATGGTGAACCAAAGTCAAAAGGTTACCAGTCCTGCTCCCAAACTTCTGCTATGGCACTGACTCCAGTTCTGGAATGGAAGTTTGCGCTTTGGCACCCTTATTCCTGAGTGGGAAACAGGGCCTAGTTGTCTAACATGGGACCAGGAATTCCTGAATGCTAATATGGCCTCTGACACTGTTAACCTCTGCAACCTTGAGAAAGTCACTCAACCTTTCTGCCTCAGTTTGACCATTTGTAAAATGGGGAATAATACTCATAGCTCAAAGTACTGTGAAAATTACTTAATGTTTGTAAAGCAATTTGAAGATACAAAACACCATTGTTATTTGAGGGCCCATTTGTTTTTCTTAGTTTTGGGGGCTCACGAGTACTTAGCTGCGAGACAATAAAGATCTGATGTATGTTTTTAGGTTCTGGGCTACAATAAAGCTTAATTCTTGGCACAATCAGGAAGGAGAGATGTTTCCATTAGTCCCTTTGTCTAAGTGTATCTTCAAAATATATGTAGGAACACAGAGCCCAAAGGATAGACATTCCTTTTCAGCCAAGGAGTAAATGAATCAAACTAAACAAACAACATAAATATAATCAGCAATAGAAGCCCACGCTGTACAGCTCAGGTCCAATGTGAAAACTGGCAATGTTTGGCCCTGGAGTTTTGGTTCAACCCATTATTGGGAAAAATTGCAAAGTTCACCTCAAATTCAAACTGCTCAGACACATCTTTGGTTTTCTGTGTGGGCACACTCTACTAGTACTGATTTTCAGGACTATGTAAAAAATGTTGAATTTAGCAACTGCTATATTAAAAAAAATGTACTGGGGAATGTGAACTAGATTCACAAAGGGACTCTGTCTCTCAATTGCCTTCTTAAGCCCCTCAGTCCAAAATTTAGGAGCCACTGGCATTCACAGACCATGACACAGTAGCTGCCTAACCCTATAGGTACTTACATTGCTGCTGGTAATATGCAAAGCCACCTGAATCCTAATGCTGACTCACAGCTAATAAGTTGCCTGGGTTCCTTGCTCATGCCAGAGTTTCAGCGGGGTTCTCAAAATTAGCAATATGGTACAAATTGTTAACAGTGAAGGTGATTAACCCTTGGAAGAATCTACCAACAAAACTGGTGTATTCTTCCTCTCCCAAAGTCTTCAGGTCAAGACTGGTTGGCTTTCTGGAAGACATGCTTTAGCCAAAAAAGTTACTGGGCTCAATATAGGAGTAATTAGTATAGTATAGGTTGGCTTTCTGGAAGACATGCTTTAGTCAAATAAGTCAAGACCGGTTGGCTTTCTGGAAGACATTCTTTAGCCAAATAAGTTACTGGGCTCAGTATAGGAGTAATTGAGAGACCTCACAGGAGGTCAGAATACATGATCTAATGGTCCCTTCTGGCCTTAAACTTGATGATCAGATCTGTGAATGATAGAGTTATAGTAGTCAATGCTAACAAAACCTTTAGAAGGGATATTAAACCTCATGCTTAAGGGTCCCGGCCAGTCTCTAACTATGAGGAATTAGGACAAGACTCTTCATGGGGAACACATCTGTCTGCTCCAGGGTTTCTTGCATCTCCCTCCAAAGCAGCTGGCACTGATCATTGTCAGAGACAGGATACTAGATAATAATAGAATCGTGGGACTGGAAGGGACCTCAAGAGGCCATCTAGGCCAGTCCCCTACACTCATAGCAGGACTAAGTATTATCTAGACTATCCCTGACAGGTGTTTGTCTAGTCTGCTCTTTAAAATCTCCAATGACGTTGATTCCACAATTTCTCTAGGCAATTTATTCCAGTGCTTAACCACTTCGACAGTCTGGAAGTTTTTCCTGTAAGTTCAACCCATTACTTCTTGTCCTATCCTCAGAGGTTAAAGAGAAGAAGTTACTCACCTTGTGCAGTAACGATGGTTCTTCAAGATGTGTGTCCCTGTGGGTGCCCTCTTTAGGTTTCAGTGCGTCCCTGCACCGGAGACTGGAGATTTTAGGTAGCTGTGCTTGGTCAGGGCATGCACACGCAGCAGCTGTCTCGTGCCAGCGTTGGTGCCTCTTGTGGCACATTCACGATCCAATGCCCTATGTACCTCACAGTCTGATAGCAAAAACTTGGAAGCAGAGGTGAGGAGGGTGAGTAGTGGAGCACCCACAGGGGGACACATCTCGAAGAACCTTTGTTACTGTACAAGGTGAGTAACTTCTTCTTTAAATAGTGTCCCTGTGAGTGCTCCACTTTATGTGTCTGCAGAGCAGTGCCCTCCTGTGGATGGTAGGGGCTTCAGAGTTATATGTGTAGGGGTTGAGAGCACAGTAAGGCCACCTACAGTGTCTGACATAGGCCCTTGGTGATGGCATAGTGTTTTGCAAAGGTGTGCTCTGATGCCCAAGTGGCAGCTCTACATATAGCTATTAAGGGGACATTGTTTTTAGGAAAGCTATTGATGGAGCAATAGCATGTGTAGAATGAGATCTGATGCCTGAGGGAGGCTCATTATTGTGTAGTTCGTAACAAGTTTGGATACAGGTGGAGATCCATTTAGATAGTCTCTGGGTCAATATTGCACAGCCCTTGGATTGTTCTGTTATGGAGATAAACAATCTTAGTGATTTCCGGAAGAGTTTGGTTCTGTCTAAATAGAACGGTATGGCTGGCCTGACATCCAGTGTGTGGAGAGCGGCCTCCTGAAAATCCCTATGTGGTTTAGGGTAGAATGTTGGTAAGTGTATTGTTTGGTTTATGTGGAAGACTGTAGCTACTTTCAGCAAAAATTTCAGGTGTGGTCGTAGCATGATTTTGACTTTGAATACGATGGAGAGACATTCAGCCATCAGTGCTCCTATTTTGCTGACCCTTCTGGTTAACGTGATGGCCACCAGCAACATGACCTTCACTGATATATGTAGGAGAGAGCAGGTTGCTAGTGCCTCAAAGTGTGGTCTGGTCAGACATTTGAGTATATGAGTCAGTCCCATGGTGATGTAGGTTGTTGAACTTCTGGATACATGTCCTGAATACCCACTAGGAAGCATCTCATAATTGGGTAAGCGAAGAATGATGTCCCCTCTACCTTGTTGTGAAAGGCTGTAATGGCCGCTAGATGTACTTTAACTGACCTTATGGTTAAGCCAGATTGTTTGAGTTCTAACATATAGTCTAATATAGTAGAGGCACCGTGACCAAATCTGTTTGTTTTTTGTGGGCACCACATCAAGATTCTCTTCCACCTCTGGAGGTAAGTATTTCTAGTGGTAGATTGTCTGTTATTTAATAATACCTGTTTCACTCTTTCTGAACAATCTAGTTCTCCATGTTGGAACCACGTAGGAAGCATGCTTTGAGGTGGAATTTCTCCAGATTGGGGTGGAGTGTTCAGCCCTTATTCTGTGACAGAAGAGCTGCTTATAAGGGAAGCATTTGTGGAGCACACACTGCCAGTTGCAACAGGTAAAGGAACCAAGTCTGTCTAGGCCAGGTGGGGACAATCAGGATGGTGTGTGCTTTGTCAGTCAGTATCTTGTGAATGACTCACGATATCAGAGGTATGGTGGGAATGCAGACAGGAGTGATGTATTCCACGATATAAGGAAGGCATCCCCTAGTGATTTGGGTATTAAACCCACTCTGAAGCAGAAGAGTGGGCACTTGCAGTTTGTTGTTGATGCAAAAAGATTTATTGCTGGGTAGCCCCACTTCTGGAATATCATTTTGAGGACACCGTCATGTATTTCCTATACGTATCACTCTGAGAAGTGTCTGCTTAGTTTGTCCACTGTTGTGTTCTGCCACCTCAGTAGGTAAGATGCTGTGATGTTTATGTGGTTTCAGAAACACCAGTTCCATAAGTTCTGTGCATAGAGAGTGAGAGTGAGCTTCTCCTTGTCAATTGATATACAACATTCATGCAATGTTGTAGGTTAGTATGAGAATTGATTTGTTTTGTATGATTGGCAAGAAGTAATGGCATGCATCGTGTGCTGCTCTGAGCTCTAGAGGATGATGTGAAATTGAGATTCCATCACCAACCACTTGCCCTGTGTGGTTTGGGCCAAATAAGCACCCCAATCTATCAGGGACTCATCTGTCATGATGGAGGGCCAGTTGAAAGGGGACTCTTGTGCAAACATTTTCTGGCTTCGTCCACCAATGTGGACGTGATGGCCTTTGAAGGCAATGTGACTCTTTTGCTCAGGCTGTGTTTGCTGGGCATATACACAGTGCTTAGCCAGCCCTGAAGACAGCGCATGTGGAGTCTTGCGTGCCTTACGATGAAGATTGTGGCTTCCATATTCCCCAAGAGCTGAAGGCAAGTCCTCACTGACATTTGTGGACTGGTGATGATCATGGAAATGAGTGTGTTCATTGTCACGAACTTGTGGTTTGGCTTGTATGGAGTCGAGGTAGGCTCTTATGAACTCCAGGCGTTGTGTTGGGGTTAGAGTTGATTTCTTAGAATTTATCTGCAACCCTAGTTCGTGTAATAGCTCTATGGTTATTTGTAGCATGTGTGTCACCTCTTCCTGGGTCGTACCTTTCAGTGGGCAGCAGTCTAAGATCAGCACCACTCTGCATCGTATGCGTGGCAGCTACTATCATGAATGTTTTTTAAAAAACTCAAGGGGCAGTGGATTGGCCAAAGGATAGGACTCGGTATTGATAGTAGTTGGATCCTACCATGAATCTCAAGAATGATCTGTGGGCTGGATGTATGGTGATATGAAAACGTGTCTTGAAGGTCGAGGGCTGAAAACCAGTCCCTCACCCTTCCGTCTGGCACTGGTATGATTGTGGCTAATGTGACCATTTTGAACCTGTGGTTGCAGACGAAATTGTTTAGCTTCTGACGATCTAAGATGGGTCTCCATCCATCCACTTCTTGTTGCAGGAGGTGCTCGTGAGAGGAGTCCCTAAAGAGGGACAGAGACAGAGGAAGGGTGGGAGGTATGGAGAGGAAGGGGATAGCGTAACCAGATCTTATGATCTCCAGTACCCACTGGTCCGTTGTTATAGCTGCCCAAGTGTGGTAAAATGGGCATAAGCAGTGGTAAAAAGTTTGGGTAGGAGTGTCTGATAGCGCTATTGTCTGGGGGGAAGTCAGTCAGACCCTCGACCAAGACTTCAAAATTGAGACTTGGTTGTGGATATTTGAGAAGACGAGACCTGATGCTGCGGTGCTCTAATGTCTTTGAGGGCTTGTTTATTCCAGTTATTCTCAAACTGCCACTGTTGTTGGCGATGGAAAGATGTGTGTCTTGTTCTTTGATATGGTGTGTATGGGCGTCGTTTGTTAGGTGCCATGTATATGCCTAAGGTACATAATGTGACCCAAGAGACCTTCACTGTAAGTAAGATCTCATCTGTTTTAGAGAAAAGAGCTTTTCACAGTCAAAAAGTCTGATCTGTGCAGCACTTCCTACATTCCTAGCCACATATTCCCCACTGATAGGAATTCTCTCTGTAGTTGCTGTAATAATAATTTATCTGGGATTCACAGGGAGGCCAGCTGCACTTCCACAGGTGGTCCACTGCAATTTGGCTTGGCTAATGAATACCTATGATAGTGCTAGTGAAATGTGATTTACGTTTTTTCATTAAAAATGTCACCGGAAGTCCAGTCTCCGAGCGTTACAGCATCTGAAGCCAGTGCCAACAGCGTACACTTGATATTAATTAAAGTGAAAGATGACAGTACTAGGAAAGGGAACCGTTTTCTCCACTCAGATAAATGACCTTTTCCGAGCACTTGTTCTTTAGTTAGAGTGGGTCATTACTTGAGATTAGTGAGCATTTTCAATAAAGCTGGAATCTCTGACTCAGTTTTCAGACATACATTCTAAGCCTGGGAACAGATTATCTCTGTTTTGCATTTTGTAATTAGCAGCTGACCACTCTCACAAGCTTGTTGTGCCACACCAGATTGCTAATTGCTCACAAATATAGTTTTCTAGTGGGCAGCGTGTGAAGAGGATATTGAACTCCATGTCACAGCCACTCATATTTTGTACAGCCTTTTCGGTCCTTGGCAGCAATGGAGAAAGATTGTGAGGATGGTCCCGTGGAGTGCTTTTTAAAATGTCGGCACATGGCATATGATAAACAGAAGAAAAACAAACACATTTCACCCCACCGTTCCCATACTTGTTAGAGAACAGTACTGGTTGCACTCAGGGACAAAATGCAGTGTACATTTCAAACAGCTGTGCCAATGAGCCTCATTTTGAATGGCAACCTCTCTCGCTGTTTCTACCCTGGGCAAATAAACTGAGGCTTGTCGTGGTCTGGTCCTAACTCCTTTGACTTTGATACCATGGTCGAGCTCATTTCCCTTTGGGGGTAGGACACTGATAAAAATCTATGGACTACAGGAGCATCAAGAAGAAAGTATTTTAGGGAAAAGAGTCCATGTACTTTGGTACTGATCATGTAGAGTTCCTCTTGCACATAGAATCATAGAATATCAGGGTTGGAAGGGACCTCAGGAGATCAGCTATTTTAGTCCAACCCCCTGCTCAAAGCAGGACCAATCCCCAACTATATCATCCAATCCCCAGCTAAATCATCCATGCCCTTAGTTTATGGGATAGGTACATTTAAGACAAGCAATAGTTTGCCAGCTGCAAGCCTGGCACTCCTCAGACAGCAGGAAGGACAATCAGCATCATCCGCTACTTGTGGAAGAAAATGACTGAGCAAAAGGTACAAAAGCATACTACACCCAATCACCTTTTCCTGAGTGGGGCTAGGGTCCCACCCCAGTCCCCGGCCAGTTGATTGAGTCATATTCCCTAAGTTATTTCTTTCTATGAAAGAGATTAAGTGAAGGGTTTGGGCATGCACTGGGCTGAGAGATTATACGTGTGTGCTTCAGTTTAAGATAGTTGTGCTGGGCCTGCTTGTGAAGCAATTTGAAATTTTTTGAGAGCAGCATTTCACATTACCACAGTGGAGGCCTTTATAAGCGGGAAGTCTCAAACCTTGATCACTTCCAATTGAACCACTTAGAAAAAACGTGCACTGCTGGAATATTTTAAATTACTGTGTGCAATGTGTATTGATTTAACATGGGGGGCTTCAATTAAATAACAGTTCAGAACATAATGAACTGAAAAATTTCACACACTCTAAAACGAGATAAGCAAGAAGCGAAGAAAGTGAGAGAATGAAGAAAGTACATTAAACAGTCACTGGCTGGTGAGATTCAGCCAGAAACTCAGCATATAGCTTGTGAGCTAGTTTTTCATAGAAGTCACGTATGGCACAGGAGGAGGGGTAATCCAATCCTTTCGTTTAAAGGAATAGGCCATCTGCATTCAAATGACAGACATACCTGAAGCCAACACCTTTGCTCCAACCACAGTTGAAGTTTGGGGATATTTGGATCTGGAACCAAGTTCCAGAGCTGGCAAGCTAATGCACGTTGCCTCTACATTCCAGACATTTTAAAAAAAAGGAATGGCCTTTGCCCCAAGAGGCTTACAGTTCTCACACGTCTCCTTAGGATGCATGCACAAAACAGGATAAATCCAGAACCAAGAGAGAGTAACGACTCTTCAGTCACCTACCCCCTTCTAAGTTTATTGGTTAGGGAGGAAAATCATACTCTGGACACCATCTGATCACTAAAGCATGCTGACTTTGGTTGAAACTAATATAATAGATGAGATCTAGCACCAACAAATGGGGCTGGTGCATCTCCGCAGATAATACATTTTCTTTAGAGTTCTTGCATAGCTGAAAGGATGTAAAAAGACACTTGAAAATTAATATGGGGCAAATGTTTCAAGCTCTTCACAGTACTCAGCTGTTAAAAGCCTTTTTATAGTTTGAGATTGTAAAATATTGTTGTCAACTGGTCTTCTGTTTACTAATTATTGCTCTATTTTATTTCGTGTCTTATTTTTATCTATGTAAAGTGGCACCTACCCTATCCCACCCCCAGAGTCACAAAGAGGAGCTGAATAGCTGTAGCTCTGTATCTGAGAAAACATCCCTCCATAACATCTGTAGTCTGAAACTAGGTTCTTGGAATATTGCTGTAGCATTTACTTTGGGTGGGTGGTAGGAAATGCAAAACAGTCCCTACAAATATGGGTGCAGAAATGCCGACTTTGCCATCATTTGTTATTTGATTCACGGGCAGAAACCAAAGTTGAAGCTTATGTACCTTCCCATCTCAGATGCTGGATGTCTACTTTACTAACCATTTTATTTTGGTGGCCATCTGATGAACAAAATGAGTGACTAGGGAACAGTATATTAAGAGAGCCAGAAGATTGGATTTATGGCAGTTTAGCTGTTATGGACCTAACATGAAATGACTGAGGTAGAATATAAGTTATTAGCATATGGTGTACGTTTAAGGACTTAAGCGAATGACTAAAATGTTTGTCAAAATTTCAACTGTTCCTGTGTTTCACACTATCACATTGCCCTATCATCTCAGACCAATAGTTCATCTTGTCACTTTTCTATCCTGATGATACATCAAAAGATGCATCAAAATAAATGCAACAAACACCACTGTGGACAGCTGTATTACATGTTGTCTTAGAGAAAGTTTCTACCTGTCCATCTCAGTTGGGGTTGGTTTATAGCTTTAAGGATTAGGATTAAATAACTTTTCATTTTTTTACATCGCAGTATTGTAACTGTGGATAACAAACATCCACACCAATGTCTAATCCTTTCTGAATTTTACTGAACTTTTGGCCTCCACAGTATCTAGTGGCAATGAGTTCCACATGCAAATAATGTTTTGTGTTAAACAAAGTTTTGATCAGTTTTCAATTTGCTGCCCTTCAATTTCTATTAGGAGTCCCCTTGTTCTTCTCTTTTGAGAAAGGGAAAACAGATATGCCCAATTGCCTTTCCTAAATTGTACCATTCATTATTGTGTATACCTTTACCCTTATTATAATACCATTTTGCGTATACCTTTACCATATCTTTTCTCTCTCACATGAACAGTCAATATTTTCACTCTCCCTCATACGGAAGTTTTTTCAAGTCTCTAATCATTCGCTCTCTCTCAATCCCCTCTTACAGGCCCACTTCCCTCCTATTCCTTATGCATCCTAATATTCAGTTGGCTTTTCTTACTGATGCTCTTTGAACAGAGTTCTTCATTGAAGTGGCCATGGCCACACAATTTTTTTATTTCAATGCTTACTGTTTATTTGGAATAAAAGAGACTTGATTTTCTCTGAAGGCTTTCATGTCCTCAGATGCAGCGCTGGGCAAACAACTGATATTTTGGGGTCAATGGACAAACCAAATAAAATCATTTTGGGTCAGCGCTAAATGAGCGTGTGGGAGGCGGTGGGGAAGGGAGGTTGTTTTGAAGAATTTTTCAGCAAACCAAGAAATTCTGCTTCAGGTTGAATGAAACATTGTTTGACCCAAAATGAAATGTTTAATGTTGTTCAAGTTTAATTTTTTAAAAATATTAAAGGAAAATTCAAAACAAGAAGTCATTTAAATCAAAATATCCCATTTTTTTAAAAAAAATTTGACTGGGACATTTGGCAAAATCAATACCAATTCTCAAAATAATCCAGTTGACCTGAATCTGCATTTTTTGACAAAATTTAGTCCCCAAAATTTCCTCATAAGGCATTTTTGTTTGGAGACACCTATTGTTACTTAATACACTTCTACCTTAAAGATGAAATACTTATAAATTCTTATTTCAGGAAAGATTTCTTATAATTCGGTCCCTAGCACACTACATCATTTCAGGTCTACACAAACCACAAATCTTTGCTTGATGAGTCTCATATGCATTCTTTTTTCTTTCCCATATAGATTTTTCTGGCTGTTCATAGAATAGCAGGGTTGGAAAGAACCTCAGAAGGTCATCTAGTTCAACCCCCTGCTCAAAGCAGGACCAATCCCCAATGAAACTCTCAGAACAAACCTAGAAAAACTTTGTCAAGGGCGAGGATAATTTTGTTTCTGAATCAGGGCTCTACCCTTGGTTCTGCCACACTAATTGTCCTCTGTGTCAGTTTCTCCCTTCTGAAAATGGGCCTAATGCTTCCTCATCTCAGAAAGGTATTGCAAAACCTCAGCTGACTGAGGTCTGTAAAGTGTTTTTGTGGAAATCCTTAGAAGAAAAATGCTATAGGAGTGAGAAGTGTTATTTATTATGATGTAAATTTATAAATACTAAAACTCTGGATTTCTAAATAGGTTTGTCTCACTATTTTGAAAAACAGACATGTTTTTTCATATAATCCTGCCAAAACACAGGTTGTTTTGATATATCTAGCTGCATCATAGGGACAATGAGAAATAGCCAATTTTATAAAACAGAGTAGGAAAGGGTTGACTAATTTCTGCTAAATCATCTCTAAGGTATGGCTCAGAGAAAGATGTTACTCTGCAAGGGGAAAGATGAAAAGAGATGAAATATACATTGCTTATGATAATCTGGAAATCATGGTAACTTTAGTATTGGTGTGTATCTGCATCTTGTAGCAGACATTTGTCTGAAAATGCTTTAGCTGAGAAAATTTTGAATTGGATAAAATTCATATCTCCCCTGCTAGATGCATGACTGCTAGTGACTAGTTCGCAGTACTTAGAAAGCATAAACAGGCGTTATTAGCCTATTTTAAGTGGGAAGGGGAAAAGAGGCAGGGTTTAACTGTACTACTTTCTTAAAAAAAGAAAAAAAAGGTAACATGCACTAGCTAAGAACCTGGGGTCTTTCATGCACTAGCTAAACTGCTCACACTGGGAAATAAGCCACATCACTGCCAAACCATATTAGAACATGTACTGTGTGAAGTTGCACAATTTTTTCAATGAAACCTGATACAGTTTTATCTAATCTTATATTTGAGTGACAATAGTGGAATGCACTAGTATAGTCACATTAATGCACACTTTAGAAGTTCCAGCAGCAAGTGTAGATTCCCACTACCATTGTGCTTGGAGGTTAATCTCTCCAAAGCTCCACAGTTGAAGAATTAGAGCTTCCACAAAGAGACTGAAAAGTTGAGACACCTAGTTGAAAGTTTGGGCACGTTACTGATTCATTCTTTTTTAAGGTTTGAATCCTACATATTTCACTTCCCTATGTAGAAGTAGATAGAAAACACTCATGCTTTTGCCTTTTATTGTAATCACATAGACATTTTTTCTTTGAAAGATACACCTGTCATTCTCGTACTGGAATGTTAGGCGGCAAATCTATAAAACTAATATGAGCAATGAATTAACATCTTTACCGATACTCAAAACCACGTGGGAAATCTCCACAGAAATATTCAGCTCCAGGGTGCAATTACGACACAATCGCTCAGCACTTAAAAAGTATAATGATTTTGACTAACATAAGGAATTACTATGGTTGCATTTGCAAGCAGGCTGGATGATACATTTCAGTTAATACTTTGCTCTTCTGTAGCACCTTTCCTCAGAGGACCTTGAAGAGCTTTAACATATACTTCATTCATTTTTAATTGCTAATTTCCTTAGCACCAGTAACCTGAATATGGAGTTTAGAAAGTGTCCAAGGATTATTTGGTCCTTTGCCTAGGTACTACTGAACTCCAGGACAAAATTCCCATTGATTTTACCTGGACCACGATTTGAGCCTGTGTGAATTAAGAAAAAGCTTCTTTGCTTCATATTTTGTTTTATTGGTCTATGCACCTGTACGTGATGTGCTGACCGGACTATTGATACAGGATGCTGGTTCAGATATATGGAAAATCATGTAAGCACATGCAGAAACATTATAAAGGAGGCAAATTATATATTTAAAACTTGAGTGGATAATTAGATGTATAAGAGTTTAATATTAAACAGGAACACCAGTTGAAGTCAGTTTATATTGAATACACTGTTGAGCTTCATATTTTTCTATTTCATTTTCCTGTAATCTTTAAGTTTTTTTAAAAAATTATATACTCTGTAACTCTACTCCTTTTGTTACTAACTGTTCAATAGCTATCCTGACAGCAGAATTACATCTTCATTCTCATTTAATAACTATCATTCTGTATCTGCCCATTGTCATGAAGGAATAAAGTTAAGTGTTCCAGAAATTTGAAAAAATTGAAATTTGACCTTTATTAAGTGGGTTAATTGTCACAATCTCAGCATGTATGAAATTAATGACCAAAAAGTGGAACTTCAAAGATTCAGAAGACTAGGTTAATGTCCAAAAAAAATCTAAACTCTGACCTTTTTGACATATGCCAAAAGAAACAGCCACCCTAATAAATTACTACCTGTGTGCAATTATAATAAACCATTCCAAGCATCTAATCACTTGAATTAATTGCTGCAAGGCACTATGGCTTTCTTATAGATATTCAAGCTATTCTCAAGAAACCCTTGTAGTTTATATGAGGTTGAGTATGTGTTTTTTTTCAGCACAGCAGATTGTTTTAAAGTACATCATCATGCATTTGGGCTACAAGAGCATATACAACATTTATTAGCAATGAAATTAGGAATCTTAGCTGAGTGGATAGTCCTAAAAATGGTGAACTGACTGGGAATAATGCTAGGGAAAATGAATTTGATTGAACACCATGTCATACACAGATTGCTGGATTTAGGGACACCTGCATATTTATAAAAATGTGAATTTATTTGACATTGAGGAGATGTGGTCATTGCTAAAATCAGTTTTCAATGTACAGAGATGTCAATGAACAGCTGAATGTCCACATCAAACAGGTTTTCTAAAAACAGTATTTCTAAAATTATTACATTCAGTTGGAAACACTGGATGGCTCAGCATAGTTAGTGTGATACAAACCCTGTTAACTTCTAGGTGACTGTTTTAAAAAATATGGACTGGCTGGATTGGTAACGAGTGATACGACCATTTGAGGGCATACGCAGAATGAATCAGTGGATTCCAAACAACATCACAGAAGAGGCACAAGGGCTGGTTGGCAACCACTAGCTACAGAGGCAATAAGGAATCCATGGGGATTAAACTACTCATCCCTGCAGAACTCAGGAACATTAGTGGGGCATGATGCAGAAGCTTGCTCTGTCCATGCTGTTCTTGTTTGGAGGATGAAAGACTTCCAGTGTCCAGCATTGTCAAGCTGACTGTTATTAAAAAGAATAAGTATGAAATTCAGTTATCTAATTATTCTTCTGCTTTCTAATTCTGTGCATAAATTATAGGATTCAAGCTGGAGATCAGTGTACAAGATTTTGACCCCATTCTCAATCAGATTTTGAAACACCCTTTTTAAGAGCTACAGAGTAATCTGATCTCTCACTCTGCAAAGGGCTACTGAAATGCTATAAAGGCACTCAGCCAAACCAAGCACAGGTGGGGCTATACGCTATCAAATTTCACTTTGTTTAGCTGTAACTAAACAAATTAGCTGACACTGGTAGTCATGACTGTACAGTCAGTATGCACAAGGAAAAAAGTTGGGTTACTGTGATCTACAAAATGACCACAAAGTTCTGGTAAGCATTATGACACCCATTTGGGAACATTCTATAGCAAAATACGAGCCTGTACCATTTTCACTAACCTAGAGCATGGGAGTCCCTGGATCAATTCCATTAAAAAGAGGGTTCCCATGTGGCAGTTCAATATGCTGCAGCTACTTCATTGGGAAACTTCATAACTTTAGATCGAACAAATTCTTCTGTTCTTCCACAGTCCTAACTTGAGGGTTTATTATTTTAAAACAAGACTGAGTTCAAATTATTTATCAGTCAATTCAGAGGTCTCCTGACATCCAACAATTTCTTAAAACCATCCCCTAGAACAGTCACCACTGCATTCACTGCTTAAACGGACTAGTGTGCAACTGCCAATTGTTATTTTCCTCCCTTTGATAAGGATCCCTCCCTAATGTTCAACATTGATATCTGGCCATGAAGAAGGGGGTGAGATGCAACTTTTTAAGATTTTACTACCTAAGGTACCCATCACTGTTAGTATCCGAGCACCTCACAAGCTCTAATGAATTTATCCTCACAAAACATCTGTGAGGCATAGAACTTCTATTATCCCCACTTTACAGACTGGGAACTGAGGCACAGAGAGATGGACTTGCCCAAGAGGCTAAATTACTGACCTAATCTGTCATCATAAATTAAATTTTCTGTGGTTTCTGGTGGGTCAAGTACTGCATGTTATTTTTCATGCCTGTTTCTGGAATAATGCTGACAAACTTTGTATCCATTTGGTTTCTTTCGTACAGGGTCAGTGACTCATGTTTCATATTGCTCCACAATTCACTAAAAATAATTTAGTCCATAAATATGGTTTAATCTCTTGGTATTGTGAAAACAGACAAGTTGTTAATGGCAGAAAATATGTAACACTGAGGCTCCTTCTACACTGCAACTGTGATCTGCAGCAGGCATACCCACTGTAGCCGTACTCTAGCTAGTTCACTCACTAAAAATTGCAGCAAGGATACAGTGACATGGGATTCAGTGCAGACACCCAACAAGTACAGATCTGGGCGGGGGGCGAGGTGATGAAGGGGCAGTGTCGGGTGAGTTAGTGCATCTAAAGGCTGGTCTAAACTAGGTACTTAGATCAGAATAGCTACGTTTCTCAGGGGTATGAAAAATCCCCTCATCTCTCCTTTCCCCTCCCCTCCCCCACGGAGAGGCATAGCTAAACTGACCTAACCACCAGTGTAAACAGCTAGGTTAATGTAATGATTCTTCCATTGACCTACCTACTGTTTCTCAGGGAGGTGGACAGAACAGAACCCCTTCTATTGACATGGAAGTGTCTAGCCTGTAGCAGTTTAAGTGAAAGACAGGAGTTACATTCCACTGGGGATTCAGTGTGCCATGTACATGCCAAATATGTCTGTTAATCAAACTATAAGAGCCTATTTAAATTTTCAAAAATATTTACAAATGATCCACATACATATATGGTCTCATCACTATAGCATCTCAAAACTTCATTAGTACATGCAGGGTATATTTAGCAAGAGGTTATTAAAAACATCCACTCAGACTGTGATAAATCCCTTATACCATGGATGTGGCACTTTTTTGGTAGCAAGAAGGCAGGTCTTCTTTCCAGCTGTTTCTCTTCAAACAATAGTTTTATCAACGCATGTAAAAATTCACTTTCAATTAAGGTTTGAGTTCCTCATTCCTTCCAAAGGAGCCCTAAAACAATCAGTAAGTCTTCTAATTCAAAAGCCTCACAAAAGATACCAGCTTTGGAGAAAAACTGGGAGCCTTTGTTCCCCCTGCACCCCAATCATTCAGTTTCTTGTATTTGTTTCGCATCTTGGCTTCAGAAAATCCTGAACATGGCCTCCAGGGTGATGGAGGCAGCATCAGACTTGAGGGACCTTTACTAATCCATGAATGCACATTGTGCCTGTGCTCTACTGAAAGTGGTCTACTTGCAGTAGAACAACATAGCAATATACTCTGTATATTAGAAACTTTCAACTGTTTCTTTATTGGGTCAATATCTGAAACCCGTATGCCCATATTTGAAATCCACATTAGGGTAACATCAGCTAAAAGAAACTACTAAAAGGTTGGACTATTTGCCATTTGGTTGAACAATATTTTGCCTGAACAGTGCTATTTGGCAATGCAATCTATGAGAAAGAGAGATATGAGCTAGATATATGTGTACAACATGAACCTCTATCAGTGCACCTTAAGTACCTCAATTGCAGCTCTATCATCATTCCTCCCTAAGGGCTAAGCTACTTTAAACATGCAGCTCCTGCTGAGGTTAAGTATATTTTCTGTATGAGTGACTGTTTTAGAAAGGTAGAGAGAGAAAGTACCTAACTTTAGCCTAGTTCCTAAAACACCACTTGTATCCTTAGTGTAGCCTGTAAATTTAGCTCAAGTCTCACCTGTAGTAAAGACATGAACATACTGTACAAAGCCAAATAAGTTTGTACAAGTTACAAGTTGTTAGGGAAACGACCCTCAGCAGATAGGTTTTCATGCAGAATTCAAAGGAAATATTCTTATTTATTTCTTGGAAAACAGTCTGAGAAATCTGACTGATGTCTACTTCCAAGACTACTACATATAGCTAACTAAACAGAAGCAAAATTTGGCATTTATCCTAGGATTAGTGTGAACAGCTATATAACCAAACATTAAGAAAGTTAACTTTAAAATGCTTTTGAAAGGTCTGTTTCCATGACAGATGGCTATAAGGGCTTATCAGTGCCAAAATAATTATCCCCTCACCCTTCAGTTTTCAAATGCTTAAGGAAGATTTTTAGATTAATATTTTTTTTGAGGCAGTTACATCTAATGAGTAGAAATGTAAACTACAAAATTAGACTGTTCTGCAGTACTCTTGTATCCAGTGTGTTTTCCCTAGGTAACACACACAGATCAAAAATAGGAAAGTGAGATTGCTCAATAGATCAACATTTATCACGCTTCTTAGCATGATCATTCTTGATTTGATTAGTGCCTTCTGTGGAGTACTGAAATGTATACTTGTAATAAGTTTCCCTCCTTCTCTTGCTATTAAGAGAAAGGCCAAGCAAATATTAGGTAGGGTTAAGGTTGTTTTTTTTTGGTTTGTGTAATACGCTTACTAGCAAAGACATTGTAGAACTATGCTTTATTCAAGAAAACCCACACATTCCTGCCTGTGGTCACCACAGGTTTTGCTAAGCCATAGTTAACAGCAAATATTGGAACAAGATACAGTGCATCAGATTGAACCAAATCATTTAGATTTTGGATTACAGTGAAAATGTTTAGGGAGAGTTAGTTTCAGAATTTCTTATCGCCTTCTACGATATATGTGCAATGAAATTGGCAGAAGCAGGAATGAAAGAGTATTGTTTCTAATAAAAGCTGAAGAATTGTGACTTTTGTATGACTCGCAGGGCGACAATGCATGCTGTTCTACCTACAAGCAGGATTTTAGTTACAAAAATATCGGTCCAGCCTCTAATTACTTGGTGGGGAAACAATATCCCCAGTGTAATGGCAACATGCCATTCTCCATGAAATATTTAGAAAAAACTATTTAACATTTTTTTTTACATCTCATTGGATTCCAAAGTTGCTATGGCAATATGAAAGTCACTTCTTGACACGTGTATTGCACCAACGATTAATGCAAAAGCACATTTTCCAAGTTGTAATGTAAAAGAAGCAAAAACCTAAAATAAGACTGCAAACGTCAAAAGGCATTTTAATGCAACCAATCTTGGATAAACAAGTTGCTACATTCATTAAAGTTTAAGCAGTCATCCAAGCTTGCCCAATCTTTCTATTATTTTGAACTTTTCAGGATAAAATAGTCTAAAAGGGAAAGTCCTTGAAATTGACTCTGAATTCAGCTGTTTATTATTCACTCCTCCTAAACTAGGAAATATCAAAGAAAAGCTTTGACACTATCCTCATATCAGTATTGCAGTGAGCTGCAATTGCTTTCAGCCAGAATTAACAATGTATATAAGAGGGGTGACCAATACTGCTGGATAGCAGACATAGCTAGCACTGTGGAGGTAACCCAATGTGCATCAGACTGCTACACAATTTAAACAGTAAAGTATGCACCAGGGCTGATTTTGGTCTTCCCCAAACCAAAAATACTCCTGCTTACCTTTTCCTTCAGGAAAACAGAAATATATTTTAGCCAATAGATGAAGTTTAAATAAGAGTAGCTAACAGCTGTCACATTCAGTGTTACATCCAATAGTACATAAAAATGAAAAAAAGTAGAGGACAGGAGTATTCCTTATGTTTTCGTTTTAATAATGATTTTAGCCAAAAGTGTAGCTTTGAAAATCTCTAGCTAACTGTGAAAACGTGAAGAAGCTGGGAAGCAAAGTCACTTTGAACCACACAGTTTAAAGCTGTAGCTTGGCCTACCTGCTTTCAAACTCTCCATTACCTTGCTGACATTTAAATAAGAAGGTACCATTTTAAAATAAAAGTCAGCCTTTAAAATTAGGTGGATGATGTACTACAGTAGCCTAATTTTGATTCAAGATGAAATGTTTTTATACAGTAAACAAAACACAAAAGTAAACTGAAATCCTTAGAAATCACTGTAAGTGTATATAATTAGGATTCTCATCAACATTTAAAACTACTGAAAATAAGGTTGCCACCTTACCTTTTTTGGACTGGTGTACCTGGTTTTAACAGGTTTTCCTCCAGTCTCCCAAGTTTCTGATCCTCTTATTCAGTTTTCTGCTGTACTGCTCTCCTACTTTCATGCTGAATACCGAGTCAGTCCTGCCTTCTGCTTTTCTTGGCAGGAGGCAGAGCAAGATTTTAAATTTCAGTAGTCAGAGTGACAGACAACAAAAGCACAGCAGACAGCAGAGCTCAATTCTTTCCCAAGAAAAAAGTACATTTGTCCCACAACGGTTTGCAAAAATTGTGCAAGGGCACCTTTTCCCCCACTTTTGCCTAAAAGCAAGATGGCAATCTTAATTGAAAAGGGATGATAAAAATTTTAAATAACTTAAAAAATCATTTTTATATAAAGCAGCAAAAACATTTTCCTCTGCAGAAAGAGAAATGTTAACAAAGAAAACACACCAATGTAAATGCACTGTTCATAAACTTCTGCTAATTTTAATTTCACAATGAAGTCAAACTTTATTTTATGACTATTCTTTAACCTCATCAGTACTGTCTGAAGAAGATTCTTTGGCATCTTCAGTGTCTTTGTTGCTTTCCTCTTGATTTAGATTTTCATTTTCTGATTTGGTCCCATTAAGTAGAGTTTTTTCACCATTTACAAACCCATTCTCTGTGACTTCTGCATCAATAGTTTCATCAATCTTTAAGTCCCCTTGTTCCTCTGCTTCTTCCTCTAGGTTTCTCAAGACAATTGGGAGTCTAGAGTCTGCCACAGTGTTCTCTAGCAAGGCAATATTGCTCTCTTCATATTTAGGAAGTAGGGCTCCTTCTGCCATTTGTCTACTATAGTACTCTCTGTTAGCAGCTGCACTCTTCACTGCTTTCTCCAAAATCTCTTTTTCACCTAAACGCAATTTGATAGCCATTGTCGCATGGAAGGTAAGGTCATGAGTCTCCAAGAAGGATTTATCATCCTGGAGGAAAAAGAAGTGAAGATTATTAATAAAATCCATCCCACTTTTGTCCTCCAATAACAAAGGCTCCAGGTCTTGCAAGCTGATTCACAAAGGCAGATTTTTATGCCTGTATAGAGCCCTACTGAAGTCCACTGGAATCCATAAAGAAGCACAGGTCCCCCAACATGGATCAGTTTGCAGAAGCTCAAGTCAGTAAGCTTTAAGGATAGCTGTAGTGAAAGCGAATAAAAAGTGATACACTTTCTAGACACGTTAGTCTAGTACAGGGGTGGGCACTCTTTTTGGCCAAAGGGCAACATCTGGGTGGGGAAATTGTATGCAGGGCTATGAATGTAGGGCTGGGGACTCAGGGCTGTGAATTGGGATGCAGGAGGGGGCTCAAGGCAGGGGGTTGGAGTGTGGGGTGCAGGAGAGAGTCGGGGTGCGGGCTCCGGCCTGGCACCGCTTACTTCAAGCGGCTCTAGGGGGTGGCAGCAGCACATAGTGGGGCTAAGGCAGACTCCCTGCCGGCCCTGGCCCAACACCGCTCCTGGAAGTGGCCAGCATGTCCGGCAGTGGCTTCTGGGGGAGGGGTGGGGCAGGCAGCTCCACTGCAGACTGCCTTTACTTCTGGGTACCACTCCTGAAGCTTCCACTAGCCACGGTTCCCGGTCCTGGCCAACGAGAGCCGTGGGGGTCAGTGCCTGCAGGCAAAGGCAGTGCACAGAGCCCTCTGCCCTCCCACTTGCCCAGGGGCTGCAGACACATGGTGCTGGCTGCTTCCAGGAGTGGCGTGGGGCCAGGGCAGGCAGGGAACCTGCCTTTGCCATCCCCGTGGCTCAGCAGGGCTATCCTGTGGGCCGGAGTGAAAGCCCTGACGGGCCAAATTCAGCCCATAGGCTGTAGTGTGCCCTCTCCTGGTCTAGTAGATAATTTAGAAAATATAAAAGCACACAGCAGGTTAAAACTGATTCCACATTTTATTAGTGGAAAAAACAAGAAGCAACAATTTACAGACTCATAGAAACAAATTAAAACAAATTGCCAAAATCTTACACACTTTATTTTCTTTGGCTATTCCAAATAAATTATACTTTCAAAAACAAGAGAAAAATGAATGGTCACATAACTAAGATAAACTCAATGAAAAGATTTTTTTTGGAGGGTGGGGGAAATTAAGTTTTGTTTTGTAGAATCACCACGCAAAAACCTAAAGACTGTACAGAATTATAGGTTCTTGGTAGCTTTACCTCCACAGTGGTTTTATAGGTTTTCAAAAGAAGGGATGCTCTGGCTTCAAGGAACGTCCAAAGTTTAACTTCATTGTCCCAGCTAACTGGAAACTCAGAGTTGCCCAGAGTGAAGATTTTGTCAATAGCATGCTCTCCTATTAAGTGTTCTTTCAGCTCTTCTGCAGTAATTATGAAGAACAATATGTTAAAACAATCTCACTATTCACTATGGTAGTTGACAAAACTTAGAAACCTTCATTTTCAATAACATGATTTTTATATTGCTTGAAAAAAATCCTCTCCCCTTAAAATGAATGATTCAACACACTGGCTATTTTGGCTTAACATTCATATACAAATACTTACTTTGTATGCCAATTACAGCTGGTATGTCACATATAATCTTTGATGGTGATAAACGGAACAAGGGGGTGGTATTTTAGAGTTGGATGTACTTATACACTATCTCCCTGAAATGTTTATTTTATTGGATAAATAGCAATAGAGTTCTTTTTCTATCATTACAGGCTATTACTTTCAGTAAAAAGACTAAATACTTTTGGTCAAAGACATCCATCAAATGTGCTTCATATAGAAAATATCAAGTGGTTTATGACAGCATTACGTGAATTTCATTAACCATAGCCAAAACACTCTCCTGCAAAGCAGTATATCACAAACTTCAAATTAAAAACATTACAAAAGTTGGTATTAGCATTTTATACAATAGACTTCAGTGACATGTATGTAAGTTTCATTTGTTGATGAAAGAGTTACTAAGGCAAGGGACTTCTCACCAACAGATCAATGATTCATGTCATGCTACTCCTCACTGAACAGTTTAAATACAGACAATAATTACAGTTTTCATGCTGAGTGTTCTAGGACACATACCTCAATTGCAAACCATTTCATAATAATACAGCAAATGCACTATTTTTATTATATTATTTCCTAGAAGAGAAAATTCACCAATCCCTTCCATATCCCTCAAGAATTATACTTATTATGTAATCACGGCAGTCTCTTTGAAATCAAAAGAAGTTCAATCCCAAAGTCCACACTAGTTTAGAATTCTAAATGCAGCACTAACGTATATGCCAGTAGTATCCCACAAACTTTCATCATATGAAGCAACAGCTTTTCAGAGATTAGAATGTACACACATGAACCACCACCACTCTATCTTTTCCCGTAAAGCCATATTATTTATATATACACACACACACATATATATATACACACACACATATATATATACACACACACATATATATATACACACACACACACACACACACAATCAAAAGAAATGACAGTCCCAAAAAGTACAGAATACAAAACTTGCAGTCTTCGAGGGCAATATAAACTAGTCAAAAAATCTCATGTGTCACGAGAACACAGGTAATAATGCAGACGTACACGTAGTTTATGAATTCAGAGTTCAAGTATCAGACAGTTTAACTGTACAAAGATTAATCTGCATACTTTTTAATTTCACTGGTGGGGCTGTTGGAGGATGGGGAACGTAGAGGATGAGTTAGGGATGTGGTGACAAACTTTATTAAGTTTATTAAACACTTTATTAAATACTACAGAGCCTCCTTTATCAATACCACCTTAAAAAAAATGTTTATTTTAAAAAAATCCAGTGAGACTGGAACATAAGGCCGTAAAGTTATTAATACATTTAATGTACATCTTCTTAGCTGAACAAAAGTAAATAAAATACAACATAATATATACATGAATCTTAACATGCCTCTAAGGCACCTGCTAGCATCTAGGTGCATAGCAACTTAAATCTGCAGAGCAACCCTACTGTATGTGGCTGCTCTCTCTGCTGTGAGATGAACGGTTCTTACCTATAACCTCCAAAGCCAGGTTTTTGAATTATTTTCTTAAATGCAAGTGAAACAGCATATGCAAGATTAGGTACATAATTGTGCCTAATTAGCAAACAGTTATGATTGTATCCACCAATGAAATTATTACATGCACAAATTAGGTGCATACATTTTTCCTGATGTAACTACGGAGTTTGAAAGTAAGCATATTTGAAAGTAAGGCTCTGATAGTTTACTTCACAAGACAAGCTAATTATAGTTTATGAGTAATCAAAAATGTTGATTTAAAATGTTCAACTTTGAGGTGTCTTGGATTTCCGCTACAGTGCAGTATTTTCCAGTTCCATTCCCATAAGAATCCGGTGGTAAAGGGTGACTGAAATGCTCTCACTTTTGGACTCATGACCTTGCATTGTGGGTCATTTTTAAACCTTTGACTAAATAAGACTGGAGAGCAAAAGTAATCTATTGCAAATCACGAGGAAAAAAGGCAGTGATGATGTATTATATGGTACCCCTCAAAATTAGAACATTCATCACACCTGCAGCTTTGAGGAGAAAGTCCCAAAAAATTCTCAAGCTGTCAGCAGACTCCTAATACCACATGACCCAAGAACGTGGACTAATGCAATTTCACATATTTTTAGAAAACTCAGTGTCCTCTAATGTTCTCTTAATTTAAGAATGATGCAGAAGAAGATCATGTTCTGTTCTGTGTTCTCAATCCTTTTTCCCCTTAAAACATGAATTTAAAGTTTTCTAGTTTTGTTTCATTTCAACATCTCTTATCTTCCCACTTAAAAAACCCTCCATTAATAGGAATATTTTTGAATGTTTTACCTTCACTCATACAAAACACTCGAAGGAAAGCCAGAAGCTGAGCAGAGATTGGAGGCTCAGTGGAGTGCAAGGCAAAAACACTGGAGCTGATAAAAAAAAAAAAGGGAATGCAAATTAAACTGTGGTAACTTCAACATGAAACCTTTAATGTATACACAGACATTACATTATTACATTCTGAAAAAAATATGAGGTCACATTTTCTGAGTCTGAACTGTAGAAATTTCTCCAACCTATTCCAGAAAAAGATCACTTCTCCACACGACAGGCAATTCTACACTTAAAATGACTTTTTATATGGTTTTTGTAATAAATTCATGCTTGATTTTAGTAGCCAGATGAGTAATATAAATAAGAATAATCTCACCTTAAGTGCTGATTTCAAAACGTTAACAGCAGTATTATGATTGGTTCAATATCAGTCATTAATCAATTATTGACATATTCAACAACAGAAGGGCCTGGATAATAGTTTCCATTAGGATGGTTCCTCTCCCCGTGGGAGAGCAATGTTTCATGATTGCTATCCACCATACTACAGCCTGAGCTAACAGCACTTTCTTTTAAGGAAAAATAGTTGAAACCACAATAGATGACAAATTGAGCATTGCAGGACATTTTGGGAAGGGATAGGGAAAAAATGAAAGCCACATATTGGTTCACATTTAACTCTTTCACTATTTTTATCCAAGCACTTACTAAAGAAAATCTAATTCCTCCTTGTATACACTCCAAACTAGATTATTTAGATCTGAGTAGCGCACTACACTTCATTATCACAATGTATTTCATTTGAAATATAAACAGACAAGATATTAGGCCTAAGCAAACTACTGCAGAGCAATTTTAATAATGCACTACTGGTCTGTATAAATGTTGAAATATTTTAAGGATGAAAAAAAACCTCAGTTCATTCTGCTTTACTTACGTTGGAATGCCAGCACGAGCTAAGACCTCTGCCTTCATAGCATACAGCCTGTCACTTTTACTCACTCCAAGCTTTATTTTCACTCTGTCATGTGAATTATTATCAAAGAAAAAACCACTGTGGATCACAAATTCAGCATTCGACCGAGTGCCATAAAAAATGTAAATCTAGAAGGATGAAAAGAGAAGTGAAGAGGAGGGGGCGGGGGAGGAGGAATGGGAAGTTTAAGATTAACTCACAGAATGGATATAAGTGGAAAATTATTTACTGAAAAAAGTTAAGTATTGTATTTCATGAAAATATATGTGGTTATAAGACTAAAATACATGTTTATTTTCATTTAATGATTCAAAATACCATACAGTATTGCCATAAAGACTTCAAGGCCTGCAATGTGTTCAAAATTTACATATATTGAGATGTGTCTTATTTTATACCCAGCATGCTAGGCGAGATAACTGCTATAGTGTTAAGGATATTTAATATCATATAAAAACATATTTATAGGTATTCTGCTAATGCTTTCTATATTATCCCCATATCCCCAAACCTTTTCTAAATCCAATTTGTACTTTAAGACTATTTATTCACCATGGTCTTCTCACTTACAAAAAATATACTCCATATTTATATATAGTAATGTCTTGTGTTTAGGTGCCATACAAATTAGGGCTTATTTCTTGCCTCTTACAGCTTACAGTCTAAAAGACTGGATGAAGCAGCATGCACTGCAACAAGTGTTTTAAAAGAACTGAGAATTTAAAGAAAAAAATCCCTACAAGTTCATGTTGCAATTTTTCACCTAGCATTTGGTACAGCAAGCCACAGCACTAGCTGTTCTATTCTGAGTCACAAGAACCTTTTACTGATAATGGAATTGTCAACAGAAATAAGACGTTTATCTTGTACGCAGATCTAATACAATTATTGCCTTAAGAGATAAAAACAACGTTCTAGTTATAGATCCTTAAATGATTTTGTGTTCATCTTTTAAAAAGGTATATCCATCTATAGAAGCCTGCTAGTGATTTAGATTCTTGAATAAGCTTGCATTATAAAGTCAATGATTCGATGGATGATGTATCTATATATCATAGAACTAAGACACAGACCTGGGCAAGCCTTGGATACAATATATTCATAGACTTTTAAGCCCTAGTCTGACCTCTTGTATAACACGGACCATAGGATTTCCCTGTACTAATTCTTACTTCAAGTCCAACTACAGCACATCTTTCAGAAAAAGATGAAAGATAAAAAGAAAGGAACATTCTTTTTTGAGAACAAAGGTTGTAATCCAAGGAGAAAATAGAACTAAAGGGGACTTCAAGTCCTGCACTCAGATGAGTGTAAGGACCCTTCCTGGGAACCAAAAGTATCCCCAACAAACTAAGTATCTGAACACGGGATCCAAGTCCCTGCCAGCCAAGGATACTCCGTGCACAAACTGTTTGTATACTATCTCAATCAGCTCAATTTATCAGGTTTTAGAAGACGGATGCTTCTCCTCTTTAGATAAATAGTACTTTTAAACAATTTAATATATATTTCTTCATAGGACTGGATGTGAAAGATGTGAGGTCAGCATCCTTCCAATCACATCTTCAGAATACACCATGGGACTTGATGCACGTCTTGTCTACATTACACTGGAGTGGTGCAGAACATGGCTTAGTTTGTCCTTGGATCAGTGAACAACTAGCATCCAAGGCCACATTTGCAGCTAAACTATGCTCAGCACCTCTCCATCTGTACCTGTTTTCAGCAACAGGTCCATTTCCTGATGTAGGCAAAGCTTTAGAGTCTTGATCTTTCTATTTTAATGGTTGGACCGATTAAAATAGATTAGTCTTAATCCAGGATGATTACACTCAAGATCCTCTCTCAGTCTGACTAAGGTTTTGGGGCACACACAGCACAGGTCAAATATCTCCTGGACTAATGGTCTTTGTCTATTGGGTTGTTGATAACACCTCCTGCTCTTACCTATTGATTGGACAAGTACTACACTATCACAAACTAGTCAAATAAAAACTATGCAAGACATTTCAAACAGAAAAAAGCACTGAACAAAACCAAGAGGGAGAGTTCCACCACCTGCTATTGCTGATGGAAACTGAGGCATTGAGGACAGTTTTGGGTATGGACCTTTAACAACCACATCTAAAATTCAGTCCCCAGTGATTAAATACATCAAATGATTATTACTCAGAAGGAAGCATGCAATTCCTACAGTGGAGATTTACAAAGATGATTGTGTGACAGAGAATGTATTGTGTTCATTATTTTGACAATTGTAGTTTAGCTTATTTAGCGTTACTAATATTTTACGAAGTATTATCAAACTACAACAAAACCTTGGTTATACAAAAACCTCACCCACAGGACTCTGCTAGTAAATCTTCGCAGAGAAATACTAAGCACCCCTTTTTGTGCAGATTATATTTGCAGATTAACAAGGCTCTTCTGCAGCTAATAAAAACATTACAGTTTAGTTATCAAGTAGACAAGCAGATGTTTGTGTGAAATCTTTGCCCTTTTCATCAAGATAGTCAGTTGCATGAACAATACATTTCTGCATAAAATTTCACCAAATAACCATGGCATAGATAACAGTCTCACATTACCTGTTCTCCAGCCTTAAAATCTTGAAGCGCTACACACTCACAACGGTCATCTTCTAAATTGTAGCCAGTAGTGATCTACCCAAGGGGAAAAAAGTAATGAGTCTTTAGCATATTACATTTCTTTCCTCCCCATTTTCATAAAGCTGCCTTTTATTGGAGATGGATATTATCTAAAGTAATTGCACATGCTGCTTTTCCTTCACCTGATACAACATGGTTGGTACTAAATGTTTTATGAATCTTAAGCAATCATTTCTTAGTTAGGAACATTAAAAATCTCTGCACTAGAGAAGATCAAGGAAGGAAATTACTTACCTGAAGTAAATGGAAAGCTCTGAGGGAAGTACCCTCCACAGACCAATACTTGCTGGTCCCTAGCTAAATCCAGTAGCTTATTATGAAGCTCTTAAGTTTTAAGTCACTCCTGTGAGGCACACTGGGGTGCTGCACTGAGTGTGCTACATTCTGTGTCAGACCCCTCAACTATCAATGCATTTTCGATCTCTCTCAATGAAAGAGGAGAGGATAACTGAGAATCTTTAAAGGATACCGTCTTCAGAGAACTCCAATTTACTTGCAAATAATTCCTTTAGCTAAAGTTCAGTATTTTAGAATAATTGCTTAAGAGATTTTTCTGTGGGAGCAGACAGAGAAGGGAAGGGGGGGAGGGGCTCTTTACCATACCCTGAATATGTTTCTGTTAAAAATCATGAAAATAAAAACGCTTATATTAATAAGTAAAGCCATCCTAAAATGTTTTTAAAAAGTTAAATCTAGTATGCTCTTGAATAACAACATTCAACATGGACTCTATATCATAAAGGATTTAGAGACTACGCTAGACATAAGGAAATTGTGTAATCAACTTTTGTGACAAGTATTCTGAAGTTAGCATTTACATAACTACTTCGTAATAAAAATAGGTTGTGAATCTGTGGGACAAACCGCAAAAAGCCACAGATTTTCTCTCTAGATCTTGTGGCTTCATGAGAACTTTGTTTTCATTTACAGAGATTATGTTTGAACACAGGTACTATACTGTGACTGCCATCTTGGATTTGCTTTGTCGGAGGAGAGAGCCCCTTAGGCTACTTTGAAAGCTTGGCTGGCAGTTTACATATTAATAATTTCTGCTTGCATATTCAATCATGCATTTGTAAGCCAAAACAATGCTTTCATAGTGACCACAGGGAACTCTTCTCAGACACAGCAAATCCAAAATGGCAGCCATAAGCAGAGCCCTATGGGACACATATAATGGCACTGTACATGTACACTGTACAATGCCACAGCTCAAAAAATGTATTACATGAATTTGTGATACTTTTGCAAGTCCTTTATACACTTTCTTTGTAGCCTAGATCATCCAGTTTGATCTGATGCGTAACACAGGCCACAGTCATCTAAGTTCCTTCTAAGCTGCATGCGGAGAGATGCCCCTCCCCTGGCCCCAACTCGGACCTGGCACAGTCGGTGGCAAAGGCAACCTTCCCCCGGCCCCAAGCCTGCTGCAGGTGGGGGCGGGGGGAGTAGAGGGAGGGACGGAAGGCAGCCTTTCTTCTCAGCCGTAAACCTTCTGCAGCCAGGGGAGAGGCCCCTATACCGAGGGCCAAGCCCGGACCTGCTGCAGCAGGGAGAAGCATCTCTCCCCCTCAGCCCAGATGGTGTTTTGGGGAGAGTGTGCTGGGGGGAGTCCTCTCCCCACTGTAGCCCTGGAGCAGCCTGTACTCCCAGCCAGAGTCCTCACCCCTCTCTTGCCCCACACCCCAACTCTCTTCCCAGAGTCGAGCCTCCTCCCACACTCTGAGCATCTTGGCCCCATTTCTGGAATTTTGTTATGTGCACCAATATGGCGGTGATGCATGACACATCACCTCCATGCTGGTGCACATAAAATTTATTCCGCACATGCGTGGGAAAAATTAGAGAGAACACTGACAGTCGTTCAGAGATTCCAGCATTCAGCCCTGTATTGCACTGGACCTATTGCTGCTGACATACAGCACATCTTCTAAAAAGACATGTCAGCTTGATTTAAAGATGTAATGGTAGAAGATTTACCACACCCCTGGATAATCTTTTCTAATGGTTAAATATCCCTATTAAAAACGTGCATCCCGATTTCAGTGGCAAACTTTCTCAGAAGTATCCTTGATACTATCTCAAAAGCTTCATATGTCACACAGTTTCCTTAGCTGCTTCATAAATCCAAAGAAACCATTTTCAAATTAAAACAAACAAACAAAAAAACTTATCTTCTAAAATGATTTCAGAGGGAGAATGTGAAGCATCTGTGGATTCCTAGATGGAGGCAGAAGAATTCTGTAGGTATGAGTGTGCTGCAAATTTGCTCAGTGTATGTTTCACTAAACTGCCAAACTTCTAAAAATAAAAGCACTTCTAATGGTCTGCTCTGCAAAGTCCAAGATAGTGCTAGACTCATGATTTATAAAGTTAACTAAGACGGGGAAATAGTAAGAAAATGAGCACTGGAGTGGCTTCCTTTTTTCAGAAGATGTGTAACAAGTTGTCTCTCCCTTTAGGTGCACTGCTGGAGCAGGCCAGTTCATAAATATCAAGTTGTGCAGGGGAGAGTGAAAGGGGGAAGTGGTAGTTTGCTTGGCCAATGATTTGATAAGGATGGCCCCAGCCCAGTAGGCATAATTTCATTTATTCATTCAAAGCTCTAGTAGCAAGTAACCAACCTTGGACTGTCAAAATACAATCCCACTGAAGAACAAACAATGAGAAATGCATGAAGACAAACATTTTGATGTAGTTCTTAGATACAGGCTGATCTAATTAGTAGTGTCAGAAGCAAGAAAAAGCTGGGTGGCCCTAATGCCAGCTAAAACCCAAAGAGCATTTTATAATTTAGCATGTGGAAAAAAAAGAAACTTGTGGGACAGAGCAAGAATAGGGACATATTATAACGGGGCTGAATGAAGGGGCATTTCAACATTACCTTTGGAACAGATGTTGGAGAATGCAACACCATCTTTTTCATACATTCATGCAGTGAGTCATGTATTTCATCGGAATGCGCTATAATCAGAGCAAAGAGACTCCCACCAGCTCCTCCAAAGCCTACTATAATGCATAATTCTGGGTAGATGAGTAAAATTCATCTCTGTGGATATTACTCCTTTTTCTGATAATTTAAGTAATCTGAACTTGTAATGAAAAAAGAGTTTTAACAAAGTTTTTCCATTTGAACAGAGCCAATAACATTCAGCTCCTAAAATGTGCAGGTATCTTCTTTATGTATTTCCTTTAGAGTAAATTACTCAAACATAAGCAATATGAACAAATGATTAGAGACCTCTTCACTTTATCCTCACAGTTTTGGGTCCACAAGCTGCCTCTGCACCAAATCCATTCACCAAGTAGCATAACAAAAAAACACTTTAACCAATATCAGCAGAAGCTTGAAATAATTAAAAGAACCTGTTTGACCTTGACTTTAATATGGGCTAGCTAAGTTTAATTTTTTTCTTAGAAGCATCATTTGTCTTCCCTCTTTTTAAATCCCAACTTTTGAAGGCACTCATTAAGGACTAGCCATGTGAAAATGAACAAGCCTCTCCAAAAGTATCAAGGGAGGAGAGGGCAATGAGAGTTACAGTAAGCACTATACTTACATCTAAGCCTTGCAGGAAGCTTTTTGCTTTTTAAATGTTTCATGAAGTTTAAGAAATGTTGTATATTCAAGGCTAGTCAAACACTAAATCTATTCTTGAAACAAAGGAAGAGAACTACCAGATTCTGCAACAAGTACTCAGTTGTAAAAGGCACTGGTTAAAGAAAAAGATACATAAATAATCATTTCAATGGGAGAGAAAAAAAGAAAAACCATCAGCCAGGACTGACATCCACAGTATTTGATACAGCTAATCACAGTGATATCCTTCACAAAGAAACCCGTTGTATGATCTAATAAACCAAACTAATATCAACAGAAAAATTCAAATCATTACTACAGCCTGAGTATTTAAGTTAAGCTTCACTCATGACAATACTACTGCTAACACATGCTGACCTGTCCTCTACATCAACTCTCCTTTACAGGGAATGGATTACTAAAATATGGAAGAATAGGTCATATTTGCTGTTTACATATGTCACTCTACTTATTTACAATATAATTTAAAAGTATAAATTGTGAAATATACAGAAGCTTTGTGGTTGGCTAAACAAGACTGGCAAACCATTCTCTTGTGAATTCTCATTCCATCAGTTCAAAATTGACCCATCTGTTATCAAGTCAAGATCTGGTCCTCTATGAGCTAGCAGTAAATCTCAGGCAAGCCAAAACGTCAGCAGGTCTGAGTTTCTATATACAGATGCCATCTTTTAAATGTTTAATATGCCTTAAAGTAGTGTTTTTGCAAGTGTTAAGTAGTGTTTCTTTGATGTACTAACAGATGTACTGGTTTTGTTGAACTAGATTTTGTTCTTGCCGTTGCTGCCTCCATAACAAGGCTCTTTGGGCATGGTTAAGAGCAGGCAGTGTTGCTTAGTTGCAAATTTTTATCCACTTTCCCTTGTGGTAGCCAGGATAGAGATACTTTGGGAGAGAACCTTCATCATAATCTGTTTTCATACACCCAATACAAAAGTTTCTAGTCTCATGAAAACCTCTCAGCAACACCAGATACAGAATTTAGAATATGTGAAGATTAGAAATATTCAAATTTGCTGGAAAGAATTTGACACCAAGCTTGTCTTGTGTCACTGGAAATTCTTCTCAAAGCTGCACACTTGTGAAAATGCAATGAAAAAGAAAAAACTATGATTTGCAATTACATATAAAAGTCTCTTAAGTATGAGGGATTTTCTCATTAAATAGTTATTTCAAGATATTTAAGAAGGGGGCTTTTTTGTGTTTTGTTTTGTTTTTAAGATCAGCAGGGAAGATGGAATCCCTATTTTAAGAAAAGTAGGTATTAAACTGTGTAACGATAATTGAAATGATTTAATATATTAAGTTCTGAAGCTTCTTATCCACACTGAAGAAATCCTTACCAGACCATTGATGTGATTACACATGTCCCATAAAGGAATCAGAGCCAAGGTAACTCGGGAACCATCTTCAGTTGGAATCTGGTTTTGTCGTGTCATAACAGAGGAAACTGCCCATCTGCAAAAATAAATAAAATAAATAAAATAAAATAAAAACAAAAACCTTCAAGATTTCATAGTTTAAACACAGCCAGTTGATCAGCTGAAACACAAAGGGAATCTACAGTTTAGATGAGCATTTCCAAACTTCCTCCCCAAAGAACAGAAAATATTCAGATATCCATTTATGTAAAATTTTTAAAAGTATGCCCTTCCCATATGCCATTAATATCAGAATTTCCTGTATAGTACTTTATTCACTCAACTAATCTAGAATTATGAAAATTGAGGTATTAAAAACTGGCCAGCACAAAATTTTTTATAATGCATACCTTTATCATTCACATTTTGGGCAACTTCACACTTAAGTTGACACCTCCCTCCCTTGGACCCAGTGAAGGAAACATCTGTGGAGATACCATCCCAAAGTAATGACTCAGAACTACAAAAGGACTAAAAGATCCCTATGAGAGTTTATGAATTCCTCTTATTCATGATATTTTATCATTTTTAACTCAAGCTCCCTCTTATATGAGCTGATTCCACTTATTATGACACCTCCAAAATGCACTCAAACTTCATATGTATAGCATGAGTTTTCCAGGTCTCATGCCAAATATCAGTTCTGAAGTAATATATGCTGGTAAAACCTTTTGTGAAAAATTAGAAGGCTTAAATGGCAGAATAAAAGTTATCTAAAAGTTACACAACACCACACTAATCTCAGGCTGTCACGTGTCATTTGGCTAAATTAACTTCTCTTCCTACCCCAGATTAATCATAATTTCTATATGACTGTTGAAACATGACACTTACTCTTTTTAGAAACAACAAAGAATAGAGTATCAGTGAGTATCATACACTGATGTTTTACATGGTTTAACAAACAGGGTTGGTTTTTTCCCCCCTTCTTCCTAGTGAAGCATCTCTCACTTTTCAAGATCCCAAGATGGATTTTAAAAAACAGCACACTAACCTGTAGTCATCATAAGTGAAAGAATCCTTTAACGGCAGTTTGCTAGCATTAGGATGGGTCTGGGGGAAAAAAGAAAAAAAATCAGAAATCAGTCAGCAGAATTTTCATTATTTAGCTGCCTAACAGATCCTAACAAGAGCCAAATGAAGCAGGAGGCGTCCAGCCGCGCTACAGAGGGATCATCATGCTATTATGCTCTCATACATCACTGTCAACTTAATTTGTTGTGCCCAGCAGCCGCCATAAATCTGTTTCTTCATATTTCAAGACTGGAACCCACAGACACCACACAAAAATAAAAATTTAAGGTAGACTGACTCCATAAAAGTAGAAAACAATCAATCACACAAAACCTAAACAAGAAATGAACATTAGGTTTCAGCAAATTCTACAATCTCCTCTCCTATCCTGGAACCTTAATTCTGTGCTTTTCATATGGAGAAAGACTTAAAATAAATCCTTTCTTTCCTTCCTCGTAGCCACAAAGGGTTTATTCACAGTTATGCCACACTTCAGGAATCTGAATAGATTAAAATATTTAAATAGTTTTAGTGACTAGCATAGTTAGATTTAGTACAGCAACTATATGTATATACACTCATCCAGAAGTAGGGTAATTATATTTTGTCTTACGTTATTCATCAGATTAGATATAAAAAGGTATATACTTTATTTGCTAATGTTAACTAAAGTTCTGTGGTTAAAAACAGTTTTTTAAACCTGTACAACCTGTCACTCATTTTTGGTAAATGACTTGCTGGAAATATCCAGTATGCAGTATGTCTAAAATAGCCTATCATGAATTTTCTAAAAAGACATGGACTTCTCAACCACTTTAAAACTTTATATCAATTAACAGACTGAAAGCTATATGACTATAATTTTAATCTTCAATTTCAATTAAGTTTGTAGACAGATTGCAATAAGCGATCAAATGAATGAATGATTATTTCTTAAGATACAAATGAATTTCTGCTTCACTGTATCTTTGCAACACTGTTAATACATGAAGCTCCATGTAGTATGCAGTTTTTACTCTTGGCACATTAGCATCACAAGTGCATGGTAATTTATCATCTTTCACTATAATGTACTTGCTGGCACTGTGTGCAGGACAGTAGGGGATGAGGTAAAAGTGGCTCAAACCGTAAATCAATTAGAAAACAAAAGCTTGTGCTCAGTGCGCAATTTTAGGCAAATTATACATTACAAAAGACTGCCAATTGGGCGTTAGGTCCCAGGTGTCTGCTCTCCCCAATCCCTGTAGTTAACCCTTTGGACGGATTAACTCTGAAATTTATGATTTTCAAGTAAAAAGTTAATAATTTGAGCTTTTCTTGTAAAAATTCAGTGTGAACTTCTACATTTCTATAGGATTATGTGTGTGTGAGAGAGAGAGAGAGAGAGAGAGAGAGAGAGAGAGAGAGAGAGAGAGAGAGAGAGAGAGAGAGAGAGAGAGAAAGAAAGAACATTGCACAGCAAATTACTCTCTGTTCAAACTTAACAACACATTTTACAAAATAATTTCTCTCACACACAAAATCACTAGCACAATATTGAGCCACAAGCAGCATTCTTCAGGAGGCGTTTTTTCCCCCCAAACTATACCACAATTAGAAGATGAACATGCTAGACTGAGATAACTGAAATTATGTATTCCGTTACAATTCTGAAATAACTATTTCTTTATGAAAAAAGTTAATTTCCATTTTGATTAGCAGTATATTAATAGTTTAAAGATTAAACCTTAGAATAATAACTAAGCATCCAGGAAAATTAATGTTCAGAAGCAAAATAAAAAAAACTAACAGTTTAATTTTAAATGATTTCCACTAAAACATTTATGTCCAGTTCTATTACAAACTAATAACTGTCAAAGCTTTAAACTTCATTCTGTGCCTAGAAATCCTAAAGAAATTTTTCTGTGAATAGGGAAATTTCTAATTGTTTTCCATTTATATTTATGCCTGGATTAACTCTATGGATTAAGTCTTCATATCTCTAATGCTTACAAAAGTATTGTATCTATTACTGTATTTTTTTTTATTCAAACAATTTTGCGTAAGAAAAGTGACGTGGAGTTTTTTCTACTGTCATATCAATATTAGCCTTGACTAAACAGTTCAAATTCAGCAGGCGAGACTTTGTCAGTGTGGCACTGATGCCACCTACTGTCACTAGAGCAGAATAATCACCAAAATGTTATGCACAAAATTATTACATTATTTCCTCTTGAATTTGATCATTAATCATAGCATAGCCAGGCAAGGTCAAAATCCTTCCAAACCCATCTCCCTTAATTCACAATAGGATAAACATGACACTAATTAAAATCTCCTCCAGCATTACCAATCTGACACTGGTGGTTCAAACTAAATCACCATTGTGAAATCCTAATATATGAAATATTTAGTGTAAACAGATGCTACTTTAAACCAACAGTATGCAGCTGTTTATCACGAGATCAAAAGAAACTTTAGGTGTACAATACTTATTTTTTGTCCCAACCACCACTTTTGACAGGATGAATGATTGTCAACCACAGATCTATCAGTAGTTAGAATGTACTAAAAAAAAGTTAAATGGAATATAAACAGGAAAGTAAGCATCTCAATATTTTTACACATTTTTCCTTTGAAACCCAAATTTGTTTTAAAGGTCTTGGACTAAGCATGCTCAAGTGAAGTTCTTAAATGAAGCCTCAGATCAAATACTACACAGGCAGAAATCAGTCAGTCAGTGTGTCTTAACCATGACCTACAGCAAGCATCTCTAGAAAGCAAGGGGGTAGTTCACAATATAATCAGTCACTGGCCTCTCCAAGAGTGTAAATTAGTGTTAATTTTGATGGTGTAGTTTTTGTAATGGAGACATCTGACAGGTACTGAGACCACCAGTTCATTTCATATGGGCTACTGAACAGCCATCAGATGGTAACGACTTTCAGTCACTTCATACATCAATCCAGATTTGAATATGTGACCTCAGGGTGAGGGCTGTATATTCCATTAATCCCCTCATTTATAAATTTCTAGAAATTAGAGACTGCCATATCTTAATAGTTTAGGTGCATGTAACCCATGTTTTTATATGGATTAATTACAAAAAGGGCAAGAACAATATGGTTTTGTAATAAAAGATGCAAGACAGAATAAAATTACCCCCCAAAATGTAATTACCATATTTATAAGAACACATTCCACAATGCAATATTCTGGTAGCTATTTTAAAGAAAATAAACTACACTGAAGTTAGCATATCTGATCATATTAGATTTCTGCCCTGAACTATTTCAACATGCTACTTAAAAATATAACAAGAAATTTAAATTAAGCCAATAGATTGTAAGAGTTTGAAGACAAAAAAACATTAACAATATTCTGATTAAAAAATTGATTTAGCATGCAGCTTCTCTTTATAGTCCCTTGGTAAAAATGAAATCTCTCTAACAAACACTTAATAAAACCTGTCAATATATCTAGAAAGAAAAATGACACAAATGCATTAAGTATTAAATACCCTTGGAAAAAGTCACATATTCCATGAATTTTTGATGTACTATCTTGACATTAATGTAAAACCTTGATATTTATAATTGACAGATATTTAATAAAGTATAGAAGATGGCTGCTGCATAGCATGCAAATTTTTCAAGTTGATCAAAAAAGATACAGACATGTATCTAAACTAAACACACACTTAATATGTAACAAAATCAGATACTGCTTTTTTAAGCTTATGCAGCCAGACCTTTAGAGAGCAGCTATAAAATATGAACTCTAATTCAAACTAATCAAGCCTCTATGAAAAAGCTTTGAATAGTTTTATTTTATTTTTTTTACGGTAAAAACAAGAACATCAAGTGAGCATTCTCATTTAAATGCAGGCCCTTACATTCTACCAAAAGAGTCATTATAAAGGAACAAATCCCATACAGTAAAACCTCAGAGCTACAAACACCAGAGTTATGAACTGACCAGTCAACTACACACCTCATTTAGAACTAGATGTATACAATCAGGCAGTAGCAGAGCCCACCACCACAACAAAAAACAAACAAACAAAAAACACCACACAGCAAATACTGTGTTAAATGTAAACTACTTAAAAAAAAAAAAAAAAAAAAAAAAAAAGGAAAGCACATTATTCTTCTGCATAGTAAAGTTTCAAAGCTGTATTAAGTCAATCTTCAGTTGTAAACTTTTGAAAGAATCACGTTTTGTTCAGAGTTACAAACAGCCTCCATTCCCAAGGTGCACATAACTCTGAGGTTCTATGGTATATTTAAACAAAAAGTTAGTAAACCTTTTTGGGAAAATACTGTCAGAGTTTGCATCTTGGGTGGTGGCCAAATGCAGTGAAGGATCAAGGGTTGGTGTATATACATTTCTGGGTGTCTACTTCCAAACGGTACTGTTCAGCCTAAAAAAACCCTTCCTCCCAATTTCAGCTGACTTGCTTTGAAACAAAAATAGTTGGGAGGATGTCTCAAAATAAACAGAAGTAGCAACGGTTGCTGCCAGATTGCCTGCAGCCACGCTGGAGAAAGAAAGGGTACTACTCTAGTCACCAACACCCAGGCTAGCAGCCAGATTTGGGAGTGGGGAGGGAGGGAAGCAGTCGAATACTTTTTCCCTCTTGGGCAACTGACATATCAAGATAGTATGTGTGTGCAACTTTGTTAAAAGTACGGTTCTTTCCTTCCTTCACATTATTTCTCAGACAGCAGAAAAAGAACAATTATTTATTTACTACTAGAACAGTATGATTAGCCAATGTGTCAGACCAATGGTCCATCTAGCCTAGTATCCTGTCTTCTGACAGTCGCCAGTGCCAGAAGCTTCAGAGGGAATGAACAGAACATAGCAATTTCAAGTGATCCATTTCCATTCCAACTTCTGGTAATCAAAGGCTAGGGGACACCCAGAGCATGGGGTTCCATACCTGATCATGTGGCTAATAAACACTAATAGATCTGTCCTCCATGAACCTAATTATTTTTTGAACCCCATTGTTAGTTTTGGCCTTCACAATACCACTGGCAACAGGTTGACTGTGCATTGTGTAAAGAAGTACTTCCTTATGTTTGTTTTAAATCTGTTGTCTATTATTTTCATTGAGTGACTCCTAGTTCTTGTGTTACATGAAGGAGTATATAACATGCCCTAGTTGCTTTCTCTACACCAGTAGTGTCCAATAGAAATTCGATGCTAGCCACACTTGTGGTTTTGAATTTTTCTTATTCGCCACATTATAAAAAAGATTTAAAAAACCATACTACAAATGACATTTCAAATTATTTTTTATCAATATCAAAAATAAGTAGGCATTACAAAAGAAATATTAATAGGTACTACTAAACACAAAATTACTTCAGTGTGACACTTTGCATTCTTTTTCTTGTACCATAACCCTGACATCTGAAATAAAATTCATACTGTCTTCCAGTACTGTTGTCTTCAATATACCAATGCATTGCTCATGCATTAATGACAGTTCAATAGCCTATTCGCCACATGTGGCTAGCGGCGAATGTATTGGACACCACTGTTCTACACCATTCATGATTTTATAGATGTCTAATCATAGCCCCTCCGCCCCAACTCTCTTCTAAAACAAACAGTTCCATTTTTTTTAATCTCTCCTTCTTTGGAAGCTATTCTAAAGCCCCAATCATTTTTGTTGCCCACCTCTGTACCTTTCCAATTCTTTTTTTGAGATGGGGTGACCAAAACTGTATGCAGTATTCAAGGTACGGGCATACCATGGATTTACAAAGTGACATATTTTCTATTTAATCTATTCTTATTCTAATGGTTCCTATTTATTTTATAAACCAGTCAGCTTAACTTCTGTAGCCAGAAAGATAATGGAGCAAATTTGCAAACAGTTAGATGTTGTTAAATTACGGTCAGCGTTGATTTATCAAGAACAAATCAACCTGATAAGCTTTCTCTGACAGGGTAACTAGTCTTGTGGATGGGGGGAAAGCAGTAGATGTGATGTATCTTGACTTTAGTAAGGCTTTTGATACGGTCTCGCATGACCTCATAAATAAACTAGGGAAATACAACCTAGATGGAGCTACTATAAAGTGGATGAATAACTGGTTGGAAAATCATTCCCAGAGAGTAGTTATCAGTGGTTCACAGTCATGCTGGAAGGCCATAATGAGTGGGGTCCCCCAGTGATGGGTTCTGTTCAGTATCTTCATCAATGATTTAGATAATGGCATACAGCATACATTTATAAAGTTTGCAGATGATACACCTAGGTGGGAGGGGTTGCAAGTGCTTGGGAGGATAGGATTAAAATTCAAAATGATCTGGAATAACTGGAGAAATGGTCTGAAGTAAATAGGATGAAATTCAATAAGGACAAATGCAAAGTAATCTACTTAGGAAGAAACAATCAGTTGCACACATACAAAATGGGAAATAACTGCATAAGGAGGAGTACTGGGAAAGGGATCTGGGGGTCATAGTGGATCACAAGTTAAATAACACTGTTGCAAAAAAGCAAACACAATTCTGGGATGTATTAGCAGGAGTACTGTAAGCAAGATACGAGAAATAATTCTTCCACTCTACTCCGTGCTGGTTAGGCCTCAACTGCAGTAGTGTGTCCAGTTCTGGGTGCCACATTTCAGGAAAGATGTGTACAAATTGGAGAAAAAGTCAATAGAAGAGCAATAAAAATTATTAAAGGTCTAGAAAATATCACTTATGAGGGAAGATTGAAAAAATTGGGTTTGTTTAGTCTGGAGAAGAGAAGACAGAGAGGACATGATAACAGTTTTCAAGTACATAACAATGTTACAAGGAGGAGGGAGAAAAATTGTTCTTAACCTCTGAGAATAGGACAAGAAGCAATGGGCTTATATTGCAGCAAGGGCGGTTTTACGCTGGACATTAGGAAAAATTTCTTGTCAATAGTTAAGGAAGTGGTTAAGCACAGGAATAAATTGCCCACAGTGGTGGTGAAGTCTCCATTATTGGGGATTTTTAAGACCAGATTGGACAAACATCTGTCAAAGATGGTCTAGATCAGCGGTGTCCAATATGTTCGCCACTAGCCACATGTGGCTAATAGGCTATTGAATTGTGGCTAATGTATGTGGCTTTTTTTATATTGTGGCTAATAAGTAAAATTCAAAACCACAAGTGTGGCTACCATCAAATTTCTATTGGACACCGCTGGGCTAGATAATACTTAGTCCTGCCTTGAGTGCAGGGGACTGGACTAGATGACCTCTAAAGGTCCCTTCCAGTTCTGTAATTCTATTAGCTTTTTCGACTGCCACTACACACTGGGCAGATGTTTTCACAGAATTATCCACAATCACTACAAGAGCTCTTTCTTGAGCAGTAACAGCTAATTTAGACCCCACCATATTGTATGTATAGTTGGGATTATTTTTTCCAAAGTGTATTACTTTGCATTTATCAAAACTGAATTTCACCTGCCAGTTTAGTGAGAGTCCTTTATAACTCTTCACAGTCAGTTTAGGACTTAACTATCTTGTGTAACTGTGTGTAATCTGCAAATTTTGCCATCTCACTACTCACCCCCTTTTCCAGATCTTTTATGAACATGTTCAATAGCACTGGTCCCAATACAGATCCTTGGGGAATCCCCTATTATTTACCTCTCCTCTGTGAAAACTGACCATTTCTCTCTATTCTCTGTTTCCTATCTTTTAACCAGTTACTGATCCAGGAGAGGACCTTTCCTCTGATCCCAGGACTGCTTACTTTGCTTAAGAGCCTTTGGCGAGGGACTTTGTCAAAAGCTTTCTTAAAGTCCAGCTACACAATAACCACTGCATCACTCTTGTTCAGATGCTTGTTGACACTGTCGGAAAATTCTAATACATTGATGAGGCATGATTTCCCTTTACAAAAGCCATGTTGACTCTTAGCCTTAAATATAATATCTTGGGGCAGATTTTGTCATGGTTATTTAGTAAAATCATGGACAGGTCACGGGCAATAAACAAAAATTCTCAGAAGCAGTGACCTGTTTGTGACTTTAGCTGCTGTAGCTCCATGGTTTTGCCTGCCACCATGGTGGCTGAGAGCTGTGGGGTTCCTCCTCTGCCTGCGGCAGCTGGAAGCTGCCACAGAGGGAAACGGGGGAGAATGCCCTCTCTGCCCACAGCAGCTGCAGGGTGACCATATTTCCTAAAGAGGAAATGGGATACCCCAGCTGCTCGCCCGAGGTGTGTCCCCCATACCTATGCTCGTCAGGCTGTCACCCATCGCTGAAACCCTGAGGATGACCTGCTCAGGAGACTGTCACCTGTCACTGAAACCTTGCAGAGGGCCTCCTGTTGCTGGAACCCTGCCAGGGCTCTACAGGCTGCCAGCTCCAGAGTCCTGCAGGCCCTGGGGCTGAAGCAGAGACTGTCAGGAAGGTCTCTGGAAGTCAGGGATTCCATGACCTCCATGACATAAATGTAGCCTTAATCATATTCAAATGTGTCTCTGATAATTCTATTCTTTACCATAGATTCAACCAATTTATGTGGTGCCAAAGCAAAATTTACTGGCCTGTAAATTGCCAGGATTGCCTCTGGAGCCTTTTTTAAAAATCAGTGTTACATGAGCTACCCTCCAGTCATCTGATACAGAGGTTGATTTAAGCGATACTTTAACTTTCATAGTATCACTTCACCATCAACACAACGTTTCATTCCTATATATTTTGTACGCTGGTATTACCATGTCTCCTTGATTATCATTACATCTCATAAGACAAGAGCCAGGGGTCAAATGAAATGAATAGGCAGCAGGTTTAATACAAACAAAAGGAAATATTTCTTCACACAATACACAGTCAACCTGTGGAACTCTTTGCCAGAGGATGTTGTGAAGGCCAAGACTGTAACAGGGTTCAAAAAAGAACTAGATAAATTCATGTAGGATAGGTCCATCAATGGCTATTAGCCTGGATCGGCAGGGATGGTGACCCTAGCCTCTGTTTGCCAGAAGCTAGGAATGAATGACAGGAAATAGATACTTGATTACCTGTTCTGTTCATTCCCTCTGGGGCACCTGGTATTGGCCACTGTTGGCAGATAGGATACTGGGCTAGATGGACCTTTGGTCTGACCCAGAATGGCCATTCTTATGTACGTTCTTATTGTTCCACAATTACATCAATATCCTCATTTAATGTCAGGCACTCTAGCTCACCCATCTAAGTATTTAGACTTCACATTTGTATATAACCATTTGTACATTTTGACACTGAATCTGGTTCTTTGAGACATTCTGTGAGTGTAGAACCCACAACCTGCCCTCTGTTCTCACAGCTCAGTATTTTAGCAGGATTCTTGGTGGCAAATGTTAGACACACTCCATCCTTTATTATCTTGGTAGGGGTCATGCAATGGTATGCAGAATGCATCTCCAGCCCCAATGGACACTACTGGTCAAGAATTCTGATCTCCTGTAAATGGGGTATGTGCACACCAAGAGTGGGATCAATGTGTAAGGACAGATTTACTGAATCTCACTGTATTTAATAAAATGTTTGAGTAAATTAAAATAAGTGATGGCAGTAAAGAGTATCGCACAACTCACTATTAAACGTCTGTGCATGTTTTTCATGTTACTGGGTGCCTTGTTTGGAATATGAAATATGGTTTTACACAAAAAAATATTTTCAGAGAAAGGTGTGTTTTGTTTATTTTTCTCTGGTCAGAAATGCAAAGATCTTTCCACCCCTTGACTCTCAAAGAGTTCATAGGATCACTAAATCTCAACAGCTGCCTCTGCAGAGGTAGACAGTTAAGCAAAAAACACAAACTGCTACAACACAGGACACAACACAAACTGCTATAACACCAGGACATTTCCCACTGACCTAGTTAGGTTAGCCTCACTTTTAGAAGCTCTTCTACTGTAACAGGACTTTACCACCTGGATAAAAGCAACAGCAGCCATCAAGTCACTGATTCTAAAAAGTTCTTAAAAATGTACTCAATGCTTTGCAAACTCAGGACCCAAGAGCTGAATTCACACGCCTCTGTGTTCTGGCTCAAACATCATACTTACACTTCCATTCCGATTAAATTACAAACAAAAGTTCCAGTACAGCTTTGCTTCCTATTCTTGTTGACAAAAAGGCAATGGAAGAAGTCCTGGGGAACCTTCTTCCCATCCCTCTTGGAAGAATATAGCTTCAAGCATATAAAATACCAGAGGAAAAATATTGGACAATTTCTGCATCAATATCACTAAATCAGGTGTCAATATCATAAAGAAACTATTCTGTGTCACTGAAGTTGTGCCAGGCTTTACTTCTGAAAATCATCTCTGGAAAGAATCCCACTCAGTGTGGATTATACTGTGACATCCAAAGCAAAAAAGAATGGTAAGGTTACTTGAGGTACCCAAAGCCAAACCCAGTTTAAGCTTCCACCTTGTTAGCTTTCACACCTTTGAATATTAAGCTCAAGGGTTTTGCTTTTAACCAAGCAGAATTTTTTCCTTCCCACCCTCAGTGAAGTCTCCCCTCTCCAATGCATTCATTAAAAGCCAAGTTGGATACTACATGATGGTTTCAGGCCAACGTGTAGGTGTATGAACACACATATTTCAAGCCAGAAGTAGAAAGTTCTATCAGTAATTGTTGCATAGTGTCCCCTTCCCAGCTATGGAAATCCTTTGAAGCAGGCGCCTTAAAGAGAAACACTTTTCTGTATAGAACCACTAAGGCTGCAATTGCCCGTAAGCTATACTAAATAAAGAATTCAGAAAGGAGGATCCAAGTGATCTAGAGAGAACCAAAAATTCTCATCTTCTATTGAATGTGCGCTGAATAACCTAATGAGGTAACACTTGTTGGATAGGAAGAAAACCACAACAAGGTGTCTTCTACTTTGTAATAAGAGTTTACTTCTACAGAAATACCATGTCAGAACATTCACTTAACTTGTTTTAACAGTTACGAGTGTGTCTATTCTAAAAGTAGGTGCCAGATTTTCTAAAGGTGAGAAAGAACATCCTTTATGTTATATGTATATAAAATATATATTTTAAACAGAGCAGAATGGAGCTCTAAACTTTAAAAAGGTGCCACAGGACAGGAATTAGTTAAAGCTATATAATTCACCTACTGACTTGACGAGGCATCTGAAAGTACTGCAAGTTTGTGTCAGTGATTTTTGTTTATTGCGTATCAAATATTGATTGGATGTTCTGTATCATTCCTACATTACAGCAGGATTCATGCGGTGAGGGTGGTGGAGAATGACACTTCCTGGCATAGTAGAATTTAATTGTATCTTCCATTCCTTCTCTTTTGTACATCTCACTTGCAAAAAAACTGCACAGAGCCAACTGAGATAGCAGTGTCATCCTAGCCACATCAAACACACACAGTCATGACATAAGTTACTTGTTCTAGGGTTCAGAGGGCAGACAATCCTGGGAAGGAATAGCTGGATATATACACTTGTTTGGTAGTGGCTGCAATCTTTTACTCCCCCAGTCATCTTACAGACTAATAATCCTCAACCTTTTCGATAGCCCGTCTTTCCTGATATATGGGAAGGCGTTCCCACCTATAATGTGCAAAGGGAAGGGCAACTGTGACTCCTTGACACCTGCTTGCAAATCTCAGGTTGAAAACTCTTGACAGGGACAGCAGGAGTGCACTTATACCTTCAGTGAGTTCCCTTGCAAATTCCATTTTTCCCCTTAGACAGTTCAAGCCCTATCGCATGCAGAAATAATTAAAAAGGACAGGGAACCCAGATCTGCTTCTTCCACCTTCTTCCTACACACCATTTACAGCATGTATGCCAAAAGAGAGGAAGGACAGCATCCAGATGTTCAGATCCACCAGACAACATGCCTTCCTCACTCAACTGTTCTGTAACCCAAACTGGGTTCTGTGTTTGCATTGGCAAGTACTGCAGTTCCAAGTGAAACTTACCCTTAAATCTAGTCACTTTTAATTTTTATTGAAGGATCAAGAGACTGTTACCATAGCAAATCCTTTTCCCCACCCATATTTCTTCTCATACTGTCTAGAGCAGCAGTTCTCAAACTATGGGTCCTGACCCCAAAGTGTGTCACAACCCTATTTTAATGGAGCTACCAGGATGGCATTAGACTTGCTGGGGCCCGGGACCAAAGCCCAAATCGCCACTGGGTGGTGGTGCTCAAGCTACAATTTCCCCTTCCCCGGCTGACGACCTTGGGCTTTGGCTATGGCACCTGCCCAGGACGGTGGGGTTCAGGCTTCAGCTTTGGCCCCTTTGTCTGGGGCAACAGAGCTTGGGTGGGCTCAAGTTTTGGTCCCCACTCCTAGGGTCATGTAGTAATTTTTGTTGTCAGAAGGGAGTTACAGTGCAATGAAGTTTGAGAATCCCTGGTTTAGAAAAATATAAATGCCTTCAACAGGTGAAGCCAACAATACCTTTCTACAATCAATAGACAGAAAGGGATGTCACCACACTTTAAACGTGAATTAATCATTTATGGAATTCTACTTTAAACAACATGTGGAAAAAAAACACTCTTTCCAAAGCTTGATTGGAGTGATGCCTGGCAAGGAGATAAGTATATCATCATGTTAAATTGATTCCATTAAGAGTGTATGTTCTGTATGTTGCCTGAATATTCAATCTGAATATCAGAAAGTTACTCCAAATCTAGATAGCTACCCAGCCCTTCTTAAAAAAAAGCACACACATTAATGAAATTTTTATTACAAATTCAGTTTGTTGGAACGTAATTAATATCACTGAGTAGCCAGCAACAGCCAACATATCCACAGGATGTATATCGCTCTATAGTTCTAAAACAAAAAGATATTACATTTTGCTCTAAGAGATCTGGGTAAAGGAATATCAAGCTTCTCATTTTTAGATTGCTATTCCCAAGCCAGAAGTGTCAGAAATCCAAAACTGCTGTTTAGTATATTACAGTAGACTCTTGATTATCTGGGATGATAGGGAAAAATTTAATCGCGGTTAATAAAATCCTGGTTAATCACCATCCATAGGAAATTGGGCGCAAGGGGAGAGTTGGTTTGCTGGCCGCCCTGCGCCCTTGGGGGTTTGGGTTTTTTTGGGTTCGCCAGCCGCCCTGCGCACGGGTATGTGTGTGTTGGTTCGCCAGCCGCCACGATCTCTTTATCGTGAAAGTGCAACTTACAAATTTCTATTTTATTTTGGTTACATAATTGCGCTCAACAGCAAAACTATGTAAAACTTTAGAGCCTACAAGTCTATTCAGTCGTCCTCCTTCAGCCACTCACTAACACAAACAAGTTTGTTTACCTTTACGGAAAATAATGCTGCCCCGCTTAGTTACAATGTCACCTGAAAGTGAGAACAGGTGTTTGCGTGGCACTTTTGTAACCAGCTTTGTGAAGTATGTGTGTGCCAGATATGCTAAACGTTCATAAGCACCTTCATGCTTCGGCCTCCATCCCAGAGGACATGCTTCCATGCTGATGACTTTAAAAAAAATAAATAAATAAATAAATAAAAAGGTGCTCAATGTTTCACCAGCATTCTGCCATATATTTCATGTTATAGCAATCTCAGATGATGACTCAGCACATTGTGCACTTTAAGAACACTTTCACTGCAGATTTGACAAGAAGGTAGCAATGTGAGATTTTGAAAGATAGCTACACACTTGACCCATCGTTTTAAAGTTTGAAGTGGCTTCCCAAATCTGAGAGGGACGAGATATGGAACATACTGTTAGAAGTCTTGAGAGCAACACTATGAAGCAGAAATTACAGAACCCAGTCCATCAAAAAAGAGAATTTTGTTGGTGGCATGTGACTCAGATGATGGAAATGACCATGCGTCAGTCCACACTGCTTTGGATTGCTATTGAGCAGTATACGTCATCAGCATAGATGCATGTCCTCTGGAATGGCACTTGAAGCATGAATGGACATAAGTATCTTTAGCATATCAGAAATGTAATACTCTACAAAGCTACAAAAGTGCCACACAAACACACACACTCACTTTCAGGTGACATTGTAAATAAGAAGGAGGCAGCGTTATCTTCTGTAAACATAAACAAACTTGTTTGTCTTAGTGAGTGGCTGAAGAAGGAGTAGGACTGAATGGACTTGTAGGCTCTAAAGTTTTACATAGTTTTGCTTTTGAGCGCAATTATGTAACCAAAAAAATAGACATTTGTAAGTTGCACTTTCACGATAAAGAGATCGCACTACTGTATTTGTATGGGGTGAATTGAAAATGCTATTTTTTACAGTGAAAATATTTATAATAAAAAATAATATAAAGTGAGCACTATACACTTTGTATTCTGTGTTGTAACTGAAATCAGTATATTTGAAACTGTGGAAAACCATCCACAAATATTTATAATAAATTTCAATTAGTCTTCTATTAACAGTGCCATTAACCATGATTAATTTTTTAATTGTTTGACACTCTTACTAATTTTTTATTTTAAATTTAACATGATTTTAAAAATTAATTACAACTACAAATTAAATAGTTGTCTTATAATGAGGCAGCCAATAGAAGAACAAGAGCCTCCATCATTCTTAGGGAGAAAATTCTGTAATCTACAGTCATTGGACCTTTGGTATGAGGGAGAATTAAAGTAGCCTTCCAGCATTTCCACCTGCCATAGAGCACTCTTGATGCCTTGCACTGATCTATGCAGAAACCACTCTGTAGTTAACTACAAACACGCAACCAGATGCAGCTGGGGGGGGCGGGGAAATCAAACTGGAAATCCAATGCATATTCCTTCAAAAAACCACAGAAAAATAGAACAAAGCATCTCATAGTGAATGACTAACCTATATGGCTCCCTCTTGTGCTTATTATACCACATTTCAGTACAGAACCCTTTCTCTCCCCTAACATTAAACCACAAACATTTGGTCTCCGTTCACCCTTCAGTGCATATTCAATTACCATAGATGTTAACAGAAGTTACATGCACACAAGCCCAAGAAAAAAAAACCCTGTGGTATACAAAAGTTCTCTTTGGAACAAACTACAAAAACCTATTAAAAGAAAAAGGTACCTAGATATAAGAATACTGATTTCAAAATTTCCTGGTTTTTATATGAGACATTCCAGGGCCCAAATATACCTTTCAAGTCCATCTGCAAAAAAAATTTCCCCTTAACTATTTTTTAGTTATCAAATTACATACATTTTAAAAGGTGTCAGTTTGGTTTATAGGTCCTGGCTAACATGCTCAAGGGTTTATTTTTGTCTGCTCAACCTCACACCTGTTTTTGCTTATCAAACCAGACTACAGTTTAGCTTTTAACAGCTGTTACATGCAGAAGTCTGCCTGTTCTTCATGTGTATTCAAGACTAATCACTTTGGGAAGGGTTTAGAAATATGCTCTTATGAGAATACCATACTTATGGAGAAGCTAGTGAAACAAAGCAGACTACCACCAGTCAAACAACATTTACATCTGCATGCACATGAAAAGCAAATCTGTTTTAATGACTATCAACCTTATTTGTGAAGTAAACCAAGTATCTAAGTCACTGCTCCATTAACCCACTAAATTCCCAAGAGTCACTAAAGAGGTGCATTGTGCAAGCTAAAACCCATCCAGAACGAAGGGGCTAAAATCTTTTTACTTCACTCAGTAGTCTCATCCTTCCTTCTAATATTTGCAGTCATCATCAAAACACTTTCTATTTTAAGATGCCTCAAGTTCTGCCTTCTTTGGTGAAGTAGCTAGCAAGAGTACGGAGGAAGTTGGAAGACTGGTTTGTATTGTTAGGGGGAAGTATCAAATTCAAAAAGATTAGCCCGAATGTCTAAATCCTGGTCACATGGGCCAGCTTTAATACAAATTTCTAAACTAAAAACATGGGAAGTGCTAAAGGAAATAAGTGGTGCACAAGATCAAATACAGTATTCTCCTGTGAAAAGCATGCAACTTATACTCTCTTACATAGAGCACCACCCTTTACGGTTAGGAAGCAAGACCGCTTTTATTATGAATTCCTTTCTGGCCCTACTCCCAGTCCGATTTCCACAGGCTTGGAACTTCCAAAATCATTCACCATTTGGATCAATATTTTCAATTCTAGACTTCTTCCCAAAAAGTCATTTGTGTGCATGTGTGAAAAATTATACCAACATTGCTATGGGCTTTTCTGATTTATGAGAAAGGATTTTTGTTTTGGTGGCAGACAGATGTGTGATGGGGATTTGGAGGGAAGGAGTTCTGCTGCAATTTTTTCTGCATTCTACAATAGTCTGAAAATTACCCCCCACTGTGGAAAAAAAAGTTGTAAAATACATATCATAAACCAAGGGTTCTCCAGCTGGTGGTCGGGACCCCTCAGGGGGTCATGAAGATATTACATGAGGGGTCACGAGCTATGTGAAAGGGGTCACTAGTACAAAAGTTTGAGAACCACTATCATAAACCAAAGGATGTGCAATGTGGCAGTTAACCCTTAGCTACTAAATTTTCAGATAGATTTTAACTGTTCAAAATTAACTTGTGTTCTGGAACTTCTGCTGGTTCTAGTTCAGATGGCTCCTTTTCCTTCTTGGCTACAGTGTCCTCTCAGCAGGCAAGTGCTGGACCTAGGTGGCGGCAGCAGCGGGGGCGGGGGGGAGAGAGAGGAGGAAATTGGAGACAGGTCAGCATGGGGGGAGCCAGGGACATTGCAGCCAGGAATGGGCAAGGGAACATAGGGGCTGGATCCACCAGAAGCCTTGGGCAGAGCTGGAGTCAGGGCAGAGTCAGAAGCCAGGCAGCAGGATTGAGCCCAACACAGGTAGTTGTAAAGCCAGGACAGGATGGACTTCATGGGGTGCAACCCCTGCTCCCCTGGATAGCCTGAGTTCTCCACCACTCCATCTTCATCCCAGGTCTACTCACTACCCCCAATCTCCCATTGCTTCCTCTTAGGGTTTTCCACACCCTGCATTCCCCTTATTTCTTTTTTTGAACTCCAGCGCTTGTCTATGCAATGTTTTGATTGGAGATAAAGGAAACTAGCACAAACCCCAATGCAAGTGACTATTAATATTTGACAGTGTACAGCCATTGTAGCCCAATGCATCAATGGCAAATGGAATGAGTAAAACCTGGGAATCAAAAATTCCTAAATTCCAAACCCCGATCTGCCAATGATTCACTGTGTGAAATTAGGTGAGTCAGTTATGGGCCGAATCTGCTAGAAAGCATTTGCTGATACAGCTATAGAGGCAAAAAAATCCTCTTTGCGTAGATGAAGCTTATACAAGAAAAAAAGCATTTTTATTTTTGCCGGTACAGCTTATATCAGTATCCCAACTGAAAAAAGTGATACCAGCAAAAGCAAATTTTACTATACATTACTGTATAAAAGTTTCTAGTGTAGACCTGGCCTAGATCTCATTTTCCCCATTTGTAAAACAATGTCAAATCATGCTTGTTCTGTGCTTTGAAACAACTGTAGTCCTCAAGCACGTGTTTCTTTTCTATAATCAGTAGATAATGTTTATTTGAAAATTTTTTACTATCACAGATACTAGGGCTATTGATTAATCGCAGTTAACTCATGCAATTAACTCAAAAAAATCAATCACAATTGCAGTTTTAATCGTACTGCTAAACAATAGAATACCAATTGAAATGTATTAAATATTTTGGATGTTTTTCCACATTTTCATATATATTGTACTCTATGGTGTAACTGAAATCAAAATGTGTATTCTTGATTATAAATATTTGTACTGTAAAAGATAAACAAAAGAAATAGTATTTTTCAGTTCACCTCATACAAGCACTTTCGTGAAATCTGTGTTGTGAAAGTGCAATTTACAAAATGTAGATTTTTTTTGTTACATAACTGCACTCAAACACTTCACCTACCACTGAAATGCAGTCTACTTTATGGCGAAACAGCAGTTTAATAATTCAGTTGCATTATACAAAAGTTTAAAGCAGAAAGAAAAGAATGCCACAGGAATTTCAGGTAAAGGGAATCTGGCCAGGACATTTGTATGTTTGCAAAAAGGACCAAGGGGATCTTTATTGATCCCAAGTGCCCAGGACCTTGGTTTAAAAACTAAATTTAAAAAAGAAACAAAAAACCACACACCAAACAAACAAACAAACCGCGACACCCAGCTCCCCCGCCACATACACACACTTCCACTAGTAATCATCTTGTTGGAGGAGTACTGATTTAATGTTGACTCAGAGAGAAGGGTGTCATCTACTGAATCATCTAAACAACTTCCACGGAGTCTTTTCATCTAAAATATTAATACATCCCAAACCAAGCAGAATCAGGCTGATTACCACCACAAGGTATTAGCATTGGAATTATTGGGTAAATCCACACTTCTGAATCAAAGTAGTACCACACCAATCTTTACATAAATACAGATTTATTACTATGTAGAATACTGATGTCTGTGATCATGCACAGGAGATTCCTTGATTAATGCTGCTCTAAGAGCAATTATTGATTTATTGTAGATATTCTGCCTGGAAAGCCACACGAGTTTCTTATCCCAAAGATTAATTTTTCTTGCATTTTTCTATCCTAGCACAATTTACAACATGGTTTGAAATGCCTAACACAAACCAGTTTGTTAATTACAGAACTATTTTCATGGTAATTTTGAAATATTGAAGGAATATCAAAGATCTTAAAATTCAATAGATAGTGGATCAAAACAATAGCTAAGTCTAAACTGAGATTGTTTGCTGGCTGCTTGTCTGGTTTTTGATCAAACACATGGCTGCTATGTGTGCGCATCACTGTTAGAAGTTGGAGATTTTTATTTTTAGCAACACAGGTTTGTTACAAGATGAAGTTCCACATAAAAGATCTCCACTAGATTTTCTTTTGGGGGGTGATAGAGTTAAAAATGGAACTCACTTAGACATTCTGGAATGGTCACACTTGAACAGATTTAACATTCCAGTTTGGATGCCATGCAATCATAATAGTCATCAATGAGAAGCAAAGTTCCAGGTACCTAGGGACATATTGTGGTACAGCAAGGACTACCAGAACTAGAGAACCAATTCGGGACATTCACATTCATCTAAAGTTCAAATGACGAAACAGTTTCCACATCCTCTCTGCTTTGCACAAGTTGACTTAGATCACAAGAAACACAAAGCTAAATCATATCAATCAGTTAATGGTTATCGAAACAGCTACAAAAAGAGATAACTCACTGAAAAGTTATAAAAATTCTTTAGATGTTCTTTTCCTTGCCAAAACATTTAAGCTACCCCTTGCAACTTAAACACACATTGCCCACCGTTCTATTTATACTTTACATTATAACACTGTATTCTACATAGATTCTTATACAACATCATATACTCACAGTAGTATCAGTTTATGCATATTGGTCAGTCATTGCAAAGAAATTCTGCAACATACTATGTGCAAATAAGTCCATTATGTTTAGTCACTTTTCTCAGAAAGCCAGGCTTTAGCACTGGCCTTCGGTTTATTTTAATAATTAAGGCCCTGATCACAGCAAACATTTATGCACATGCCTAACTTTATTATGAGTAAACCCAAAAGTAAATCCAACAAAATCAATGTGACTAAATAATAGTAGTAAATTCATGTAGACATATATGTATTTGCAGGATCAGGGAATTAGGCTGTCTGTACTTAATGCAACATCTAGCGTACAGACAGCACATGCCGGCTAGCACATGTAAAAATAGGAGCGTAAACCATGAGATGTGGCTTAGGTGAGGAGAGTGCCCTACATTCTGGAACTCCTGGGGTATACACCCTACACAGCTCTCTATATGCCCGAAGAGTGTCTCCCATGTCTGCACAGCTATTTTTTGCAGGTGTAGTGTCCTGCTTTCTCCACCACAGTAAAGACTCCAGCAGCAAGGAGGCAGCAGGGAAAGGCTTTGGCAACTCCCTGACACATGAACTTTTCCTCACTGCCAGAGCTTTTCACTGCAGCATACAGATACATGCGTAGTGCCTGTATGCTACACTCCATCAAGCACTAAATCACATTCATACTGTGCTAGTAATTCCTTTTAACTAGAATTCCCTAGAACTACTCAAGCAAGGTAAGATACTACTCAGCATGACTGAAATGGAATTATATGCTCCCTTCCATAACACTCCCTGAACCCCGCAGACAGAAGTGCACAGCTGGCAGTGCAGTGTGGATTGCCAACTATAAGTAGTGCAGTGGGAGGTTTGGCAGTGCGCAGAGTTGACTTCACTACCCTTCTGTGAATTTTGTCCCAAATGAAGGGCAGGAGGCAAGAGTCCACCATTCTCTGGTAGAGCACTGCTCCCATAATGCTATTCAGCTCCAAAGGAGTATTGTTTCCTTTAATGACCATCCATTATCTGTCAAAGAACTGCGTTTTCAAAACCTCTCTCTAAGTGCATTAAGCACTAACAGCAGTTGGCAAGTTGACATTCTGATGGGAGTAAATCTATCTAACCTCTTTGAACAAGAAAACCACAAGCAGAACTTTTTAACCTGTGTTAACTGAAAGAAAGTAGTTAATAGAAACCATTTGACAGACCAGACTATTCCTTACTTTTAACAATGTCTTTTAACCTCTTCTACTTCCAAACAGATGCACTCTAGTCTACAATCTCCTGTTGGAAACCCAGGAGTGTCATGTGCTCCTTACATGCGGATAATGCCATAAGCAGCTTTAATGACTGAATATCAAAGTACTTCCTTGGCAATGACAGCCCCACCCACTCACAATATTGATTATGCCTATATGTCAAAGTAATAATTCGCTACTTTGTGACAGACTAATTTAAAGGATTACTTCAGCCATCTGATGAGAAATTTATAGAAAAACTTTTGTACCATATCACCACATTTCCATTTTGCTACTGGATAGGCACAGTTGTAATTTTTTTATATCAAATAAGCTATATTACACTAAAGAAAGTCTATTACGGAGCAGTGCATACATGATATAAATGAAAGACTTATAGAATTAAGTTTCTCCTACTTTAATTGATTGCTTCACTGTTTCTTGTAAGTTCTGTTACATTTTAACAAACCTATTAAAATACGGCATCCCAGCAGCAGACAAACACAAGTGAATTTCTATGTAATGACTCTCATTTTCAGTTTTCCTAACAGCAATAAAAATTGTTTTATCATTTAATCTCAAAATCTAGTAAGTGCAATATATTCCATACATTAAATTTAAGATGCTTACCTGAATGACTTTGTAGAAATAGGCATACTGTCTAGCTGTATTTTTATATTGGCTGAAGACATCATGTATTGCCTGAGTTGACTGAAGATACTGCACTTCATCTTCTTCAAAATATAGAGGGGTATCATATTCACTGGGGAGAGTTTGGATGTATGGCAGCCAGAAAGAGTTAGGACTGGCTCGTTCACAAAGAAGATGGAATGCCAATGTGATATTTCCCATGGCCTGGAGAATTCGGTCTTGAGAATACAAGGACCCTGAATTAACCATAAAGATTAGTAAATGGCTGAACTAATTGCCTTGAAAATAGTTATACTAAATTTATTTTAAATTAATGTAATTAAAAACTGTGTATGAGTTTTGTACCAAATAAAAGTGTCTGGGGTCACCAGTGTATAGCACTGCCTGAGACAAGAGATGGTTATTTTGAGTGCCTGTCATATAACTGTGGTATCTTTATGACATTTGAATACATTTTTGTACGGTTAAAGAAAGATTACTCCAAAGAAAGATATCAAAACACAAGCAGCTCACTATTTACATTTATAGCACATTCCATCAAAACATCAGGAATTCCATCACCACTGAAATGCATCCACTCCCTGAGGTGAGAATGGCAGCCAGGTCGATACCTGGTGCATGGGGCAGGTAAGGAGACGGGAAAGAGGAGAGGGTGGCAGAGGAAGGAATGGAAGAGGGAAATTAAACTCTGGCTATTGATACTTCAAGACTCTACATGCTGAAAACCTGATATTTAGGCTACTATTCCATTCCCATGTCAATTGTAATGCTGTATCCAAGAAACTCTTCCCATTCCACATATTTATAAAGAAGGTCAAAAATTGCTCTTACCTAACACCGAATTTTTAGCGGATTCAACTGTCATCAGCAACTTTCTAGGAACCCAAAGAAACAACTCTTCTGCCTAGAGGGGGGGAAATCAAAACAAAAAAAACAAGTTCAGAAACATAGTGTTTCACATGAAATATAACAAAAACCCCGTTTCTCTAAAATATCTCAAATATACATATAAATATAGAAAATTAAAGGTTTTCATGTCATCTTAAAATCCTAAAGGATTTTGAACCAAGACTCCTCACCCATCCACTGCCAAGTAAACTGAAATGCTATGAGAACTTCTTATATTACAATATATTACACTATGATTTAAAGAACATAGATAGAGCCACTACTTCATTTAAAACATCATGTATAAATATTACAATAATAATTCATTTTAACATATCTAGGTAACAAAGTCAAGCACTGAATACTTAGGAAGTATGCAAAGTTAAGATGATCGCACCACCGTAATTTTTCCCCTTCATGAGCATATATATGTTATGTTATGTTATGTTATGCAGTCTCTAATTACGTGAAAAATAGTATGTAATCACACGACCCTTGTCTCTTTTAGAGCCTGGGGTGGAGGGAGTTGTTCAATATTTTATCCTCATCATTCAATTAGTAGCCCCTGCTCTATTAACTACACACCATCTAAATCCTGTAATGAATATGGAAGTATTCATTTCCTTAGCATCTTTGCTATGGCATTTTTCAGCATAGTATCTGAGTGTCTCATGCACATTAACAATTGTCTCCACTACAAGATAATAGAGCATTATTATCCCAATTTTACTGTTGGGAAACATACCAGAGAGATAACCTTTACCCCAATGGACTTGCAAACTAAGAATGAGAAAAATACAATTTTGATACATATTGTATAAGGTGACCAAAAGATGGATTTAATACAATTCAGTATTTATTTAAATCCACCACCAAATAAATATTACACCATCACTTTGGTTTGGCAAACTAATGAAATGAAAAAAAGTGTATTTTAGGAAGGAATCTGAAAAGAGAAGTGAAAGCCTGGTACCCTGGGGGTAGACAGTGAGTAACAGAAGGGAGTATGTAGAATGAGGCATAAAGACACAAGGAACGGTTAGCTAAATGGTCTGGACAGAATAAATAACCTAACCAAGGATTCATAATTAGTACTTTTCTACAACCCATCAAACAATTGCCCAATATTAAAGAACAATACTAAATTTTATTGTAAATATTCTCACATATATATATATAGTTTAATATATATTCATTATTATATTAATATATTAATTATAACTAGTTCTAGTGAAGTGAACTCTACACTGGAGAGAGAAAAGAATGATTTCAATGTCCTGCTGTCACATTTCCAATACATATACAGACATGATTTTCTAATCTGTTTAAATATTCATACATTCACCTTTATCTCTCTTGTTGCTTTCAAACCAAAGCCCTCTTCTTCAAAATTTGCTAATTCAAAACCCTCTGTGGATGCTCCATTTTCAGTGGCCCATTTCATTAGTTCAGGAAAATAGTCTTCTCTTTTTCCATCAAAGGTAACAGACAAACCTATATGCACAATTTATAAAAACACAGAAATGAGAGGATCTAACAGACCACAGAGGGTCAATATAAAGCACATGTAAATGAAAACCTCCTTACTAACCCACAGCTATCCTTTGAAGAGGCTGGATCAGAACGGGTCTTTGTTAAAAGTAACTCGGTAATGTTCTACAGTCATATCCAATTTTAGTCAACCTAAACATTGCCACATTTGCTTACCACGCACCTTAGAAATGGCAAATCAAAGTAGTTTGTGAAAGCATATATATGAAAATTTTCTTTCCCTTCTTCATTTAAATGGAGCTGAAAGTACAGACATTCCAATGCTAAGTGTTGATGATAACTGTTGATGATAACCCACTCACATCCCAGCCATTTCTCAATACCAGGCATTAATTGGGTCCAGTGCAGAGTTACAGGGCTCCACAACATATAACTAGTAATTTGGGATAGATCTACCTCGGGCTAGCTTTAGGATTCAGTTCTCTTCTGAATCCTCTCACCCTCCTCCCAGCTGGGTAAGAAGGTACTAAAGGCGATCCTTAGTTTGTGAAGGCTTCAAGTCTCACCTTCTGCTACAGGGTACACTAGCAAAATGCTAGGTCTTATCTACCTCTGGGAACTGGTCATTTTAGCCTTCATATGCACTAGACATTGGCTACTGGGGTTGCCAGCAAGTAGCTCGGTCACGTCTCTTCCTTCCATCTGGATCTATTCCCTGCCTAATCCAAACCCTAAGATCCGAAAACCAACATCATCCCCTGTATCTGACAATTACACTCCTTTATCCCTAAAAGGATAATTGTACTGGATGTCCTCTGTGAGATGACTGAGCCATCTGCATCCAAACAGAGTCTGTATAAGTGTTGATAGTACATGCATTTGTAATGAAAAGACAGACTCCAGAATATCAGTTCTGAGAAGTTTAAAAGGAAAGGCAAAGTTACTGAGTTTATATTACCTAAACTGTATTTTGAAACCTGTGCTTCAACAGTGAAATTTGCATTTAAAAATGACAGTACTAAAGATTAAAGCTATAATCTTTCACAGATACATTACAAAAAGTTGTACTGGCACCACTGGTGCAGTAGTTAGTTTTTGAATGCAGAGAGACTCTAGTATACAGTATATTCCAGTGGTGGTATTTCTCCTCATTTATGCTCTCTGCTGAACATATTTAGAGCCATGACCTCACTCAGTTGTGTAACTGCTACAGAACTTGAGCGTGTTTATACTGTGCGATGCTTAGTTCTTTTGATATCCAAGATTTACTACTGTTTAAGGCTGCTTGGATGCTTCTTAAACTCAGAGTGCATTTGGAGTTATTCTGTGACCATCTCTGAAACAGAACTTCCATACACCATATAAGCTGCAGGCACAAATTTTCCACATTTTATAACATTTCTCCTATTCAACAAACACAGCAATGCTTTCATATTATCTGCACTGTTGAGGAATGGCTAGATATATGTATTAAGTAAAACTTTAACTTAGGATATTTGAGAGAAATTTTATCAGCAACATTTATAAAACTGTTGGTGTTCACAAGATGATCACATTGAAAGTGTTCTAAAACCAGGGTTCTTTTAGTTCCATATCTCTGATCAAGTGATCTACACAACACTAGTGCAGAATGTATATTTTTCAGATATGTGCTGACTTGCACATTTATTCTTATGATTATTTACTCTTGAAAACAAGTTCAAAATGCTCACATAAGCAATTTCCAGCCTTTTCTGCTATTTTTCTGTACTTTTTAGAGAGAGAGAAAACCCTCTGTAAAACAACTATGAAGCGCCTTCAAACAATATTTTGGATGCACACAATACTTATTTATCCATAATATTACATGCATATAATAAATTTGAGCAATAGTATTATTGTTAAAAGGTTCTGTATTTTTCAATGAAAAAGTACACAATATAAAATATTCAAACTCTGACTCCCCCATTCTCAACCCACCAAAGCATCCGTTTAGCTGCCAGACCAGACAAGTTTAATAAGCAGAAGTCAAGAAACTCAGGGAATAGCTTTAACTCTGCTATTGTATATATGTGTTGTGGTAGGATATAAGGCAGAGTATTTATTACATAATACTGGACAATGGGACATAACACCAGAAAACAAAGGCAGTCAGAGAGGGAAGAAACATAATTCAAGTTCATCCCGAACCAAATACATGATTAATTCACTCAAATGGTATCAGTTTAATCTTTGACATGCCTGTTGTCAGGAGGTGATGTTTAAAGGCTTAAGCTACTTTTAACAATGTGAGGTTTTTATGCATTAGTCAGTATCTATTCTTGTAAAATGAATTACAAGTAAAATACCTACTGAATGGTAAAAGATACAGCAATGACCACCATAAACAGAAGGGGTTATTTATACTAAAACTGAATAAAACATTTTTACAGATGAAAACTAAATTAATATAGAATTAAAGTTGAATATAGATCAGTGATTTAGGATAAAACACATTAGAAGAATGTTTCAGTGATCTGAAAACAATCACCAGGAAATTCAGAGTAAAGGTTAAACCTTCAAATACATCCAAACTAGTTAAAGCATGGAAATGCACAGCTAATGATTCAAGCAATTTAAACTCTATCCAGTAGTAATGCCATGAAATACCCCTACAGTTATGATTAGTCCATATTATGGTTTGTAGTCCCAGATTAAAAACAAAACAGATTTTTAAGGACTTCTCTTCATTTGATTATTTTATTATAAACACACAACAGAAAATAGGTTGATGATGAAGTCAATATTGTTGCAGGAACCTTATCTTTTGCATTTCTTGACCTTAATGTTGCATTAAAAGGTTTTGGAGTAGGGGTTGTTGGTTTTTTTGCATTTATAAAGTTAAAATTCAGTTTATGAAAAATTACTGTTACCAAACATGTTAGAGACTGCATTTAACACATTTCAAATTAGAGTATGGTATAACACATCTAGAATGGTCAACTCAAAATTTTTTAATTTTTGCAGAGGTAAGATGGTCTAGCTGTCAGACAATGGGGCTGGGAATCACACATCCTGGCTGAGCTCTATTCTATATCTCTGAGATATTAAGCAATCCACAGCCTTTTGGAGACAAAGTTTCCCAGTCCATAAAATAAGAATACCTCTGTAACTTGCTATTGCATTCTTAGATGGAAGTATTTTTATTTATCAATCACAGATATGCTCATCTCAATCAAAAGGTTTGTCCCTTTTGTAGACATTTTATTAACGTAAGAATTAAATTCATAATAAGGCTATTTTTAGACAGTGTTCATAAACTTAATATCTGAGATTTATGTAAGATGATGCATCTGCAAGTGAAAAAAAGCTGTTTATGGGTCAGTGTATAAAACTATATCCCCTGGCTCAGAGTCAGAAGATGATTATATCACAACAGAAAATTCATACTAGACTATATATTACATGGGGATAGAAAAACTTGCTGAGGCAAATTACTAGCCAATTCAAATCTTATCTACCCTACAATTCAAAAGTTCTCTCAGGTGAGCTAAAACCATAGTTTTAGCTATGTGATTATGTCAATGAGAACAGCTACTACAATATCCCACACAGTAACTAGTTGCATGTCATTTTGGCATAGAATTCCACTCACGTTATTTCTGTTGTCATACAAAGAACACTTATTCTACCATTAGCATGTTGTCCAGAGAATTTTATTTTTTTTAATTCCTTCCTTCCCAGCAATGTCTGAACTCTTGCCTTAATCCAAAGAGACACTTAACTTAAACAAAACATCCTACCAGCACTTAAGCTTCTTTCTTAGGCACTTCTTAAAGACTAACATACAGATGTCATTTTGACTTCAACTTCCTGTCTTTATGAAGTTTGTCAATATGTTACTTTTCACTAGCAATATCTCCTATATTTGAATGATTTTCCATGCATCTGTATAGTTGTTTGGTATAGATCTCACTGACAGGCTACAACATTATACACAAGTTGCTCTAAATTTTGCTGCTTTTCTATTACCTTTTTGCTTTTTGCGGATTTTTTCAACAAGAGCTCGAATCTGCACATATTCTTCCCATTCCTTTCCAGGACCAGGGGTTGGGCTGCTGCACTCTAGAAGCCAAAAACATCAAAATAAGAATATTAATATAATTTAGTCCTTTTATCATCTTGAAAAAGGCCTTGCTTTTATGCGAACTTTAACTGGACCTTACTACCAAATGTTCTTCACCAGATACAATATTGGACAAAACATGTATAAACACTATGTAATATGTAAACACTACAAATTTCCTATTATTTGAAAGCGCTACTACATGCATTTCAATTTCTCATATTATTTGCCTCAAAATATGTCATTTTGATCCATTTGTCTATTCTCTGAGAAATAAAGATCCAATAGCTAAAAAAATTACAAAGAAAAAGAAAAACTAAAAAAGGACAGAACCAACACCAGAAGGTTTCTTCAAAATCCTCGTAACAAAAATAGACAACAACAACAATACTTGGGTAAGGCAAAAGATAAAGCTTAATATTACTACAGTCCTATTTATGTTAATACAATGCTGTGAAATACTATGGAGATTGGGGCAGGAAGAGACATTTAACAACAATTCTCTTGCTTTGGCCTACAATCAACAGCCATCCCAGCAGCATTACATAAAGTCACTGTGCTATTTTTCCAATTTTGGATGCAACTGAAAGGCACACTTAATTTTATACAATCAAAAACTACCTCTCTCAACTTGATTAGAACAAAATAAAGCATAGCCACACACACTCAAATTTTTTTTTAAAAAAGTAGGCATCAGGGCCTTGTCTTGCTCGGAAAATCAGGATACACAATTCATCTGATAGCAATGAATGTGTAGAGTAGAAAGTGCAAAAGCAAGCTATAGTGTAGGACTCAAGTGGTATTACCACTTCATTGTTTTACCACTCTGAACAATAGTGGCTACAAATCCTAATTTTCTTGGTATAGCATTTGAGTGCATCTAACAATAGGAAAATCAGGACCTGTTTTTCAACAATAGCACAGCTGCAGTGCCACTACCAATGAGAGCTACTGTGGACAGGAATCAGGTGAGGTACTGCCATGTCGTGAAAACCCAGCCATCTTTCATAATGATGATTAACACACGGAGTTCTTTCTACACTAGCCTATACACCAGGGGTCTGCAAACTATGGCCCGGGGGCCGGATCCGGCCCTTGGCTTCGATTTGTCTGGCCCTCCAGCTGAGCAGGCACACCAAGCTGGCATGTGGAGAAGCAGCCGCTACACCCCACCCACCCCCAAAAGCTGCTGGTGGTGGCGCCATGTGCAGAGGGGTGAGGGCCCCCACGGCAGCAGCCAGAGGAACGGGGGGGGGGGGAGGGAGCGTGGCAGTGGCCAGAGGAGCAGGAGTGGGGGTTGCAGCAGCGGCCAGAGAAGCAAAGAGGGGGATTTTGCATATATTTGCATGTGCTGAATTTTTTTCACATCAAAAATCTAATATGGCCCTTGTCTCAAAGTTTGGAGACCCCTGTTATATAACATCAGTAGCAAAAGAGAAACTGACTTTCTTAGTTACTCCTGGGGGCATTCTGCACCAAAAAATTAAAAATCCTGTGCATAATATTTTAAGATTCTGCAAAATTCTGCAAATTTTATTTGTCGAAAGAAGACTACACACTCATATGCCAGTTTCAATTGTTTTGGTAATTTATTTCAAAATACCTGTAGTAAGAATGTCTGTAAGAATACAGACGCACAAATTCCCGCAGGAGTAGAGAGTTAAAGAAACTCCTATGACAAGCCAGTTGTTTCGCTGCTCCCTTGCCCCAAACCCCTTGAGCCCAGCCGCAGGGGCCTCCCTCCCCTTGAGTCCAGACACTCTCTCCCACAGAGCCCAACCGTGGCCCTGTCCCAGCCCAGACAGACAGACACACACAAGATCTAAAAAGGACAGCCTGATGCTCAGTCCCAGGCTTGCATGCGGTTTCCTGCATGCTGCCTTCTCCTTCCTTCAAGACATGCTGGGAACTGCAGCTGCCAGGAACCCTATAGTGCCCTCCGCCAACTCCCTGGGCAGTGTCTTCTATGTGCCAGCTAGTCTCTGCTGGGTCCAACGGCTCCTAGCAGCACTGCAGCCCATTACTATGGGGGAAAAGAAATTCTGCACGCACGTTAATTTCTGCAAAATTCTACATTGTGCAGTGGTGCAGAATTCCCCCAGGAGTACATAGTATAAACAAAGCCTATCCAATGGAAGTGATTTGGTCAGCTCAAAATCCTTCTATAGGAGCTTAGGGCTATTTGTAGCTCCAAGCACCACAACTGAACAATGGAGAACGTTCACAAATAAAGGATACGTCTCAAGTTCTCTAAGAGGCTGAACATATCAATGAAGAATGCAATTACTTCAAGTTGCATTGTTTCTCCAACAGGTGACCATACTGCTCTGATACCACAAGTTATATTTTAATTCAAAATATTTTCCATTTGTTAATCAGAACGGCATAATCCTATGTTTACAATTCAGTAAGATATTTTAAACAAAGATGCTTTGCCAAGTAAGCTTAAGTAGAGTTTTTGTCATGATACTAATATGTCTGCACATTTGAAAAGTAAAACTTCAAACTGCACAAAATATTATGCATCTGATATATATAAAAAGTCATATTGAAATTTTGATATAGCTGGAGATGAGATTGGAATCTCAATGTGACACTTCCAGGAAACTTAACTAATGCAATTAAATGCCTACAGCAGTAAAAGGGGAAACAGGTCTTTTTTTACCCATCTTCCCCCCTCTCCTGCTTTCTAGAAAGACATTTAGAAAATTAAAACTTACTTTGCAATAATTCACTAATTAGATTCAACATTTCTTTTGGAGAAACTGTTGCTGTAGCTCCTGTACCTGACTTCTGAGTTTTCACTCTGCTCTTCTTCCCCATCTTCCAACTAGAAAGGAAAAAAACAGGCAAACCATAATTCATTACTAAGAAGCAAAATATAGTAACTAAACTGTGGAGTAGACAAGGTCCTCTCCTGGTAGATGATAAAAAAAAAAAAAAGCAAGCATTAATAGTTATTTCTTATCACACAGGTAACTAGGCACCAAATGTTGCCTCCAGGTCCTACAAATAGTGAGACAGAGAGCTTGGCACTGTCTGGATGGGAAGTTCAAAGTTTTTGCATAACACTATGGCAGAAGTATCTCTTATATAGGGACAGAAAAAAATACGTTGTAATATGCCAGACTGATTTGGTGTATCTACATTGTCCATAAGAATAAAAAGCATCCATGATGTGCATTTAGCAGAAAAGTCATATTATGGACACAAACTATCATGACAACTTACATTCTACTCTGAATTAAGTCGATACCGGTTTGATTGGCCCATCTAAGGAGTAATTCAAAATGAACAGCAAGTTCTACTTAAATAATAATTATTTTATTTTTATTTTGATGTATGTAACCCCTTTGGAGGAGGTACTCCTGAAATACCACACGGAGCCTCTGATGACAGTGGTTCAGGACTTTATCCCAAGATCCAAGTCAGAAGTAGAACTGGCTAAGAACACCATTGTGACCAATCATGAGCCAGGACTCAGAAAAAAGAGGCTGAGTTTACTTTCATTTGGCTGTGTTTGGAGTGTAGCAGGAACAAGAGCTACACAACCAGGAAAGACCCTTCTCCCTCCACATTCCTTCCCAAGTGAAGACTGAGTCCTTTCTGGACACTGAACAGTGTCATCACAGAAAAGACTAGAAACCCAGGAGACTGAGAAGAAACTCAAGGTCAGGCTACCAAGAGCCAGCCTAATTGCACATTGAAATCCAGATCAAAGAGCCACAAGGACGATCTTACCATCTTTGGTGTGGATAATCTGTAAAAATACTGTGTTTTAAGTCTACCACCAAATTCAGTGCTGCACCAGCTATCGAAGATTAAGCCTAAACTAACCATTTGCCTAGGCAGGTGCTGGGAGGGAGCAGAATGGCATATATTGGCTATAAATGTTGGAAGGGGTAGAGTTTATGTATTGTTTATTATTCTTTTATTATTCTAATCCCTTTATCCATTGTATCCTACCCTGAATTCCCCAAACCTAATAAAGCCCCGGTTACTGTTTTATTCCTCTCAAAGTTGTAATTGCTATTTTATTGTGCTCTAACAGACACTACTCTATATGAGATTGGGTGCTGAATATTTTCCCAAGGGACAACCCCTCTGTGTTCTCTGCACTAGGAAGGGTATCTTTGGGTGGGGGCACCAGGCGCCCTCATAGGTGTACTGAGAGCCAATACCCTAGAGGAGAAAGGGAGAAGACTGCAGCCACACCCAGGTATAAGTTACATGTGCATTTGCTAGAGCTGTCCATCTGTGGCTTAATACAACCAATTAAGAAAAACATGTTTTTACAACCACAATAACTGAGCCATTGGTCTACTAATTCTTAAGATTATTTTTGAGAGGAACTGGGCTACTGTAGACAGACAGCTGTCTGCAAATTTTAATTATGGATAAACTTGTTCCTGAAGGGCAACTTCATCACATCAAAAATCTTAAACTGCCTTGGAAGTTGTAACTAGAGGAAAAGCAGCTTTGAACACACAGTTGGCTATAGGTTTTGTTATGAGTGTGGAGTAGAGAACATCATGTACATGTTATAAGAATCAGATATCTATGTATCCAGTCACAGCTGTTTCATACAAGGAGACATGAAAGTGGTACCACGTACAGCCTATTTACAGGATAATTTAACCTCTCAGAATACTTAATATACTGTGAACCTATATTAGTATGGAACATGGTCAGTAATGAGAATCTATTTGCATTTAAAGCACTACTAAAATATAATTCATTACTGAGTATAATATGGACTCCAGCTTCTTCAATGTGAGGATAAAAAAAAACAAGAGGCAAATTAAAAAGGCACAGTAAAGAGTATTAATTTTCATAGGAGAAAAGATTTGTTTTAAAGCAAGTTTTTGTAAATTCAAACCGAAACTGAACCCATAAAAAAATTCTAAGTCAAGACTAACACAGCAGCTGTCTCAGATTGTGGAGCTGAAGCATCACACCACAAAGCTATCACAAGAACCAACAACTTCTGTGAACAACGTTTTTGTTGTACAATCCTGATAAATGTGTTTTCATACAAGTGGTTACACTTTTTACAGCAGATTGTGACCAATATATGGTCACAATATAAATTCTACCCACATTTTCATTTTCTCCTTTGACAATGGATTTGTCATGTCTAGACTCTTGTTTCTTGTCATCAGGATGCGTGCTTGGAAACAAAATCTTGCCTGCAAAATTAAACTAGCAAGCCCACTTCACATAACAGAAAAACAAGCAGTGGACTGCGGTATCTTGATAGTGTGATAAGATGACATTTCCTTTTATATAACTCTCCATTTTGATCACAACTATACATTTTTTATCCAGCTGACAAATCAGAAAGCCATTACTACCCCTCTTCCAGCCTGCTTCTCCGCCCCCCCAAAGAAAGTCAGAATCAGTTGTTCAGATCTATTAAATAGTTACAGCTAATAAAAACAAAAAAAAAACAAAAAAACCACACGTGTGCTGCTCAGGAAAAATAAAAATTTCTACTGAGTTGCCACCACACATTTATGTGTAGAAGTCTTCTCCAAAACCATCCCAGTATAGCTAGCATTTGCTAGGAAGAGAACTTCCTAAAAGGTCTTATTTGGATAAAATATTGTTCCATAAAAGAGGCCCAAGACTGCTTTAATTAGTAGGGGCAGACAGAATTGTAATCCACTTATATATGTCGACAGAACAGCGTATTTAAGCAACAGTCCTTCCCTTTCACATGGTTTACCAAAAAAAAAAAAAAAAAAGAGACTGCAATGACAGCCTCATGCTGAAGAAAGTCATATAAGAAACAACACAGTCCTTTATTACGAAGTAGAGAAAAAGTCTAGCTGATCTGTGGAACTACTTTTATAGTGAGAATTAAAGTCAGATTTCACTGGTGATAAGAGATTTGGGATTTGATTTAAAAAACACAAACAAAAAACAAACAAACATTTGTCCTAACACCCTGGAAACAAGTACCTTCAGAAAACTGATCCTTCCATGGAACATTTCTAATTTAGAATAAAAACTGAATTACAAGAGATTGTGTATACTGAAGATGAATAAGAAACAAAACTCTTCCAGAGAAAAATTAAATAAAGAGACCTTGGTTTATCAATAAGGTAGTGAAAAAGACATGCTCCTTAGCAGAATACACATGACAAAATGTGGCGGAAACAAACTGTGTCTAGTTGTATGAAAACAGACTAAAATAAGATCTTGATTATGGCCTAAAGATTTGAATGACCACCAATAGCTATGGTCTAATTCTCTCTTTTCAAAAAACTTCTCACTCTTCTATCCAAATGATAATTCTGTGCAGAACTAATGAAAATGTCCAGCAAAAAGAAAAGAATACATTGATACAGTGATAAATAAGCTTAGTTACATGCCACAGCCATACTTCCAAATATAGAGTAACAGCTAGCTTGGCAAAAAGCAGCATGCACAGTGGCAGTGATGGGTTTAACTGATCTTCCCCTTCTAACACTGCTAGCAAAGAGTTGTTTTGTTGCATCAGGCTCTGAATTTCTGCCCTAGTCACACACAAAGAATATTCCTTTAACAAGTTAAAAATGAAGAGGTTGGAGGCATTTTATAACAGCTTTTGAAAGAATGAACATGAGACACTTCTACCATTTTCCCCTATAAGGCACCTAGTTTGTAGCAATTTCAATTTTTTTAAATGACTGCCTAAAACCAGAAAATGTAAGCAACCTGTGAGTCCACTAGTATACAGTTTTCTGGAGTTTTTCTGTGTCATAGCATTAGAGACTTATAGAAATATGGTGCTAAGTTTCCATATCAAGCTCCAAAATATGAACATTTCAAGACAGTGCTTCAGGACAGACTAACTGTTGTACAGTGTTCAATCACTGGGACATATTGATGGAGAGTAGGTAAGGTCACAATGGGCAGAAGATTCTTACAGCAACTGAAAGGGGTCTCCAATAGCTATGTAGGAAAATGGTAGAGTTAACATGCTCTGAGCACTTTTAATCTGAAATTTTTAATGTTTTTTTTTTTCAAAAACTTGTTACATCTTATGGGTGTGGGGAAAAAAATATGTTTAAGTGTTTGTGTTTGCAAAACCAGGCAAGTGTCAATAAATGGGAGGGGTGAGGAAAATTTATGATTTCTTAAATCAGTTTGTGTGTCTATAACGAGCATCACTTTTACTTACAACTCTCACCTATGTAGTGTTACTTGGAAGCCACATGTTCACACCCTGTCACATTTCAAGGAGTTATTATAGATGCTCATGTTACTAATCATTACTTATGTAAAAAGATACCAAGGTTAATGACAGACAAGTGCAACTTGCAGGGTATGAATAGATAATATTTATTACTTCCATCACAGTTTAACCTGCTCACATAGTATAAACCTATGGTTGTCAGCAACGCACTTGTCTGCAACCGATGCCATTTCCCAATTCAAGCGCTAACCCTGTATATCTTTGACCCTGGCTACATGTCTGTTCAGTGACGGTACACCTACAGAAATTTAGATGTTTGATTGATTGCTAGAGTAGCACCAGGAGAAGCTTCAAAAATACAGCCAGGCAGATGAGTCTTGCATATTCCCCAGTGCTCAAAAATGCCAGGTGGCCCTGTGTGTTCTAACTGTGGAAGAACAGAATATATTTCTGAATAAATAATACAACTCAATCCTTAAAAAAGGCTTTAAAAACTGGAGGAATAAAATTAACTGAATTCCAAGATTAAAAGCAGGAGAGACTGGATCATACTGGATATGGAAACATAGGTTCAAAAGAAACTTTCTGCCAAAAGTCTTCAGTAAGACAAACTCTATTACATACAAATCGCTAACTCTCCAATGCTCCTTTCGATCTCTCTCTCCTCGCCCCCTTTTTTTTAACACGCCATAGTAGCCTCTCTGACTCCAAGCCAGCCATAAAGTTAATCATTTATTTATGGATTACAAACAACAAAATTGTTAAACCATAACTCCTCTTTCAGAATTTCACTTGGTCTATTCACTATTTAAAAACAAAAATTAAACAAAATGTACTGCTGAAAAATAGGTTTTATGTATAACAGACTCCTAACAATGACCAAAACAATACTACCTTGTACTTAATATTAACACCAATGGGACAGACTACATTTGATTGTGTAAATCATATATGAATATTAATATTAACATATCAACTGGAACTCAAAAAATGTTGTATTAAAGATTTGACAGAAACATACAAGTATACAACTCTGCAGTAGCTGTATCACACACAGCGTTCCTTACATTAACATGCAGTCTAGCTTTCACTAAACATTTTGAATCTCTGGAGAAATATTGAATAGAATATTGAATCCCCAAAAGCTTCTCCCTTCATTATTTTCACTTTGCGCAACCCCTTCGCAAAACAGCTATTTTCCTAAACATTTTCAGACTCATGAGGTGAGACCATGTATTTCCTGAACACAAATTCAAGATTTTAGTGTTTTTATAAAAACAGTGAATAATATCCCCTGCTTCTACTCAGTTTGGTGACTCACTGCAGTTAACAGTGGATCTGGTTGGGCAAGAAAAAGCATACATTAGGTCTGGTTATTACATCAGATAAATTCAAGTCCCTGGCCATTACTATCAAGCAGCCTCTAGGTCCAAATTACAAGCAGCTCAGTATTAACCTGCCCAGATAGGACAACAAATAGATAGCAACGGTCAAAATCTTGGATAGCAGAATAGATATTGCTGAAGAATGCTCGAAAGCTGTGGACACTTGTATAGCATGTTTCAGGCTTTTCACAGCCTCTGTGGTACAGCATAACTTCATGCTTTCCAAAAAAGAGGAGGATCCGTTGAACTACGAATATACCAACTCTGTGGTAAAGCAGTAAAACATGGGCACTGAGAAAGGCTAAACAGCACTGGATTGATGGTTTTGTTTCTCATCTTTGTCAGCTGCTCCACCTTAAATGGCAGGACAAGATTAGAAATGAGCATATTTTAACCTGAACCCAAGCACCGCCATCAGTCTGGTTTGGTTTTAGTGGCTTAGGATGGGCACATTATTAGGATGGAAGACCAACAAATTCCAAAGTGTGTTTACAAAGGAATACCACTTTATGTCCAGCAATCATGTGGTCGCCAAAAGCTTTATTGGTGCAGTAAGACCACCACTGATTGACATGCTGATTGGATATTCGGTTTACCTCAAACATCTCGCTTGAGACCTATCCGGGTGGTGCTCAGTCTGCAAGGAGGCTATGTTCCTTTGTGGTTTGCAATGATGACCATGCTACTACTGTAAGATTCTTCTCTATAGTACATACTTTGAGGAATAAAAATATTGTGACAATGCCACAGAAGTCAATACTACAGTTTTACTCAGCGCTGCTGTGACCAGCTCATAGACAATATATTTCCCACATAAAAGTACCCTTTAAAGGAGGGCAATATATAGTGTTCCCCATTCATGAATGTTAAAAAACTAAACCTGAATTAAAGATTAAATAAGGACATTTATCTAAATTATGAGGAGACGTGTATCAAGTGTGTACAACAACAGACTACAAAACTCACTTCATACCAGAGATAACACTACTCTGAAAAACAAGGCAAGCACTAATATAAAAACAAATGAAATTCAATAATGCCATACTAAAAATTAAATAAAAAATCAAGAGTTGCTTTACCCTCCACTCTCCGTATTTAATCTCAGGGTCAAATGGATAATGCTAGGAATAATATGAATTTACCTGATAACTAATTCAGGTAGGTTTGTACTATGAACTATTTAGTACACCAGAAACCCTTACTAGAAGTACATTATGACCCAAGTGAGGACATCATTTTCCTCTGATGTTTTCATCAGTAGATGGAATAGGCTGTTTAAAAAGCTAGCAGAAAAGCTACGCCCACACTTATAAGTGCTTCCCAAAGTATCAGCTTTTTTCTGCTTAAAACCTCTTACTGTGGAAAGTGACTCCATGGCAACACCATTTAGTCAATGACAGAAGCCTGAACTGCACACTTCAGGTTGCTACTTCAGATATATGCTGCAAGATAATCTGTAGCGGTGATCAATAAATTTGTCCATGCATTTGTTTCAATTTTTTTAAACTACTCTCAACACAATGCATTAAGAATAAAACTTTTTGCTAATGTTTTCTGGCTAAAAATTACTAAAACTAAAACATCAAGTCAGATACAGTATCTGTTTTTCAAAATAGGTCCTGTGCTTTTACTCAGTTTTACAGGTGGGCTGGCAACTGAGGCATAGGACATCACATGATTTCCTTGAGCTTCAATCAATCCAACTGTAAAATACATTTGGATTGTTTGGGAACACATTGCTTGTATGCTTCATGCTGGAAGAATGGGAAACATGTTTCATCTGCAAATGTTTCTCTCCAATTCATAGAGTAACAAAAAACCCTTCAAAATAAGTCTACACTTATTAATTAATGGACTTATATCTTAGAAAAGGAGAGGAATGGTAACTGCAAAAAGAAAGTGTCCCTTGTAGACCAGTTATATCTGCCCAGAAACATTCAGCTGAAGACCTATCTTCCTGAACAAGCATAAAATTATCAGACCAGCTGTGTAAGTTGTGGGTCAAAACAGGAGTGATTAACTCACTATCAACCAAGTTTTTGTATAATTAAGAAGTCCCCATTAGGAAACATTTGCTACCAAACATTCATGTGTTAATATATAAAAGCCGCTGTAAAAACATGCTACTTTTTTCTCCAGATATGAATTTGGCGATTATGAAAAATGCCCAACTGATAGCTCTGGAAACTGAAGTCCTCTGTGTGAACACAAAACACATACAGCAGAGATAGCACAGCTGTTTCTACAACTGCAAATTTAAGACCCATAATTCACCACTGCTCTTCCTCAAGCAGTGTTAACAGCAGTGCTAGTTGTAGTATAGACAGGACTCGAGCATTTTTACCACATCATCTATCTTTATTCAGTCAGATAACAATACAATAAACACCTGGATCGTGTCTTATACTACTGCCTTTCAGGATACTAGCACAGTGAAGTTGCAACATTGTTAAATTATAGGTCCTACCTTATAATGGTGTAATTGTAACAATAGTATAAGCTTCTATGGCAGTGCCATAGAGTGAACACCTTTAGGAGCAAGAAGTAGTTCAGTCTCCATTCTGATGTAGCTATTGAATTCTTTCCCAAGGTTGCCAAACACAAGAAACAATTGTGTCCACTGTGGTAATTGTGTCAGTCCACTGGAAATTGAACCGAGACACTCACACTTGTTTCACACAGACCATCCAACAACTCTTGGTTACTACCAACCTCGACCTGATATAATCCATCAACCCAGAGGTGGAAATGCCTTATATTTATTAAGAGTTTCCTAAGTCATTCTTTTCCTCTATATATTACTTTTTTCAATGGTGACCTGAAAATACACACACACACACACACACCACATTTTAGTACTTTGTACAAATGCTCGGAAACTGCAAGGAAATAGGTCTCTCGGCACGCTCATATTTTTCATTTGCTTTATCCTCTTTTACAGCTCCAAAATTATATTCCTACATCACATAACATTAAAGCTTGGTAAAAAAAGTTCTCTTTTTCAATGTGTTATATCCAATAAAATTAAAAATACAAAACTATGCCACACTGCATAACGCAGTTAATTGAGATGTCTCAAAGAAACAGATTTAAGGAAAAATATATTTAATGGAAAGTACTACAGCTTATTACTGAGGTGGGCAAACTATGACCCGCAGGCCACATCTGGCCCGCGGGACCGTCCTGCCTGGCCCTTGAGCTCCCGGTCGGTGAGGCTACCCCTGGCCCCTCCCCCGCTGTTCCTCCTCCCCTGAAGGCACACTATTGTGCGGACAGCATTCTGGGAGGCAGGGCTGTGTGCTCCTTGCGGGGCAGCGCAGCAGCGTGTCTGGCTCCAGTCAGGCAGAGGCACTGCCAGACATGCTGCTCTGAGCAGCATGGTAAGGGAGTCAGAAGGTTAGATAAGGGGCAGGGGATCCCGGGGGCAGTCAGGTGACAGGGAGCGGTTGGATGGGGCGGAGGTTTGGGGAGCAGTCGTCAGGAGACGGGGGGTGGTGGTGGTTAGATAAGCGTGGGAGTCCCAGAGGGGCCTTTCAGGGAGCAGGGGTGTGGAATAGGGGTTGGAGCAGTCGGGGAACAGGGAGAGTTGGATAGAGGGTGAGGTCCTGGGGAGGGAGGGTGGTTAGGGTCAGGAGGTCTCAAGAGGTAATGGTCGGGAGCGTGGGGGGGGGGGGGGGGGGATAGGTCAGGGATTCTGGGGGGTGGGGGGTTGGAAGGGGCTGGATAGGGAGCAGAGGCCAGGCTGTTTGGGGAGGCACAGCCTTTCCTATCCTCCCTCCATACAGTTCTGCAACCCCCATGTGGCCCTCAGGCCAAAACATTTGCCCACCCCAGCTTATTAGGATGCCTAAGTGAAATGTCCTCAGGTGTTTTAAAGGCTATTGGGCCTGACATGCGAGACATTCTTGTGCTGGTTGTTAATTTTTTCCTCAACATCTTTCTGTCACGGGTACTTGGGGCGGGGGGGGGGGGGGAGGGGGATAGGTGCTAGGGTGTGTGTGGTTTGTGGCCCAGGGCGTGCCATGGGTGCTAGCGGGCGTGGAGAGGGTGTTGGTAGGGTTGGGACAGGTTCCCTACCCAGCTCCTGGGAAGCAGGGACCAAAACTCCTAGCTCCACATGCTGCCTTTGCTTCGCCCCAAACCCTGGTTCTGCTGTTGCTGTCACCCTTTCAGGGAGAACCCTCCGGATAAGCACCCCAACCCCCAGTCCCCTCTCACACCCAAACTGCTGCTGCTGGGGGGCAAGGGCGAGACTGCCCCAGCATGGCCAGTGTGTCTGGCCCAGGGGCTGCCCAAGCTGCTCAGACAGCCCCCAGGCCAGGTGCATCGGCCTTTGCAGAAGTCACACAATCTGTGACTTCCATGACCAACATAAAGCCTTATTAATGAACTGAATGTTAACTTTGTTTTATGATGTTACTTGGGATGTTTCCCCCGCTCCCACCTAGTAATCCAAATACAAGTTATTGCTTTCTCTTCAGTTACCATTTACCCTTCCCATTGATCAAGGTGGAACACATGGCCTCTGCAAGTCTCTGTCCATAATGAGCCACAGATCAGTCAGCTAAAGATGTGCACAAGAGGAGCACTCAGATTACTATTAGTAGATCCCTACAAAATTCATGGCCATGAAAAAATGTGTCATGGACCATGAAAAATGGTCTCTCTCCCCCCATCATCTGACATCTGGTCATTTGTGTGCTTTCACTCTCTATGATACAGATTTCCCAAGGGAAGGGGGGGGGGGGGGTCACAGTATTGCCACCCTTACTTTTGTGCTGCCTTCAGAACTGGGTGTCCGGAGAGTGCTGCTGAATGACAGCCCAACTCTGCAGGCAGCAGCCCAGAAGTAAGGGTGGCAATACCATACATTGCCACCCTTACCTCCTTGCTGCTGTTAACGGTGACTCTGCCTTCCGAACTGGGCTCCCAGACAGCTGACACTCCAGCAGCCAGCAACAGTGCAGAAGTAAGGGTATTGGTATTGCAAACCCTCCTTCCTCACCACACACAATAACTTTGCAACTGTTCTACAACTCCTTTTCGGGAGGGTCCTAACTATTAGGTCATGCAGAACTAGAAACACTTCTGAATACAATAGGTGGTTGAGATGCTCTTCGAAACCCCCCCGGTTAGCTTTCAGCAAACTACTCTGCTTATCCAAGCAAAAAATAAAATCAGTCAAGAATACATATTTAGCATATTGCATATTAGGGTAACCAGACAGCAAATGTGAAAAACTGGGACATGGGGCGGGGCGGAATGTAATAGGAGCCTATATGAGAATAAGACCCTGAAAATCAGGACTATCCCTATAAAATTGGGATATCTGGTCACCCTAATGTATATACAAGAAATAATTCATGCAAACTTACAAGAGGACTTCTGGGCTTTGGTAAGAATTACAATGCATTCTTGTGTCAATTATCAGAAAAACTTGCAAATGTCAGACAGTAAGTGACATTTCTTTTCATCCTTTTAGAAGTCACTAGTTCTCCTAAGTATGGTTCAAGTGAACTAATTCTCAAGTCTCAGGTAGTAAAAGAAAGCTTAAGAAATCTGATAGTGTTCTGGTCAGCGGGACTGAAAGCTAAAGGATTTTTATATTCATCATCTTTGTTCCAGTGCCACTTCGTCATTTCAAAGCGTCTGAGTACAGAGAGTGCCCATCTCTTAATTTTAAGGCTATCATCTCCATAGCGGCCTCACCTTTGGTCAACCACAGCTGTAGTACTTACTTCCTGCCTGCAAGGACAAGGGAGTTAATTTATCTAATAGGTGGCAACCAAAGGTAACTATCCCATTTTCTCAACATTAGAACGCAACATGCCTGATCTGCTTTGGTCCTAGAGAACTCAAATGGTCATTACTCCAGAAGCCAACCACCTCTCAAAGAAACTTTGTTACATTACATCATCCTAATTTAAAACAATTAAATGAACGAATGGCATCTTAAATGTAGAAATTATTTCTTCATATTTTTAACATTTAGCTATATGTAAAAAAAGCAGATGCTAACATTTAACAAAAATGTAGCCCTCTTACCTCAACTTTGGAAAGTGATATTTCCTGAATTAAAGCCCTCCTTTTGATTGGACTAAGCAACAGCAGCAAAACTGGACATACTGAAATTATATTTGCCCTAATATCTGGGATTATGTCAAGCACGGTGGCGTGCACCTGTAATCCCAGCTACCTGGGAAGCTGAGGCTGGTGGATTGCTCAGGGGTTCTGGGCTGCAGTGCTTTATGCTGATCAGGTGCTGTGATCGGAGCTCTCTATGGCCATGGTTACACTGGCACTTTATAGCGCTATAAAGCCCCCACAAGCGCTATTAACCTACTCCCCGTCCACACTGGCAAGGCACTAATAGCGCTATAACCGCGGAGTTATAGCGCTATTATTAATCCACCTCCTCATGGGGAATAAGGGCTGTAGTGCACCTGCTGTAGCGCTACAGGAAGAATGTGGACACCCACTGCGTATTAATTGGCCTCCAGCCTGTCCCATAATTCCCGTTCGAGCCACTCTGGTCATCACTTGCAAACTCTTTTGTCCTGTCCTCAGGTGACCACACGTCAGACCCCGCCCTTTAAAGTTCCAGGGAAATTTGAAAATCCCCTTCCTGTTTGCTCCAGCCAAGCGTGGCGTGCTCTCAGGGAATCCTTGCAGGTGATCATTCTCATTGATCTGATTGATTGCGTGGCGTGGTCTCAGGGAATCGTTGCAGGTGATCATTCTGATTGATCATCATGACTCCACGTGCCATGCCGCCTCGCAATAGGCGATCCCCAGCATGGAGCAATAGTGAGGTGCTGGACCTCATCAGCTGCTGGGGGGAAGAGGCTGTTCAGTCTCAGCTGCGGTCTAGCCGCAGGAATTTTGACACCTATGGGCAGATATCACGGGCCTTGGCAGAAAGAGGCCATAAGCGGGACACTCTGCAGTGCCGTGTTAAGGTAAAGGAGCTTAGGAATGCGTATCGCAAAGCCCGCGAGGCAAACGGCCGCTCAGGGGCAGCCCCGGTGACTTGCAGATTTTATAAGGAGCTGCATGCGATACTTGGTGGTGATCCCACGGTCACTCCATCGACCACCACGGACACTTCCCAGCCCACCAGTGAAGGGGGCGGTGAGGAGGAGGACGAAGAGCAGGAGGATGAAGAAGAAGAGGAGGATGAGGACGAGGCAGCAGCGATCCAGGGCACGGAGGAGTCCCTGGACGCATGCAGCCAGGAGCTCTTCTCAACCCAGGAGGGCAGCCAGCCACAGCGTCCGGCGGTTGCAGGGGCCAGCTCAGCAGCGGATTGCAGAGGTAAAGCTGCTTTTCTATGGGGAAGGCTGGCAGCTTGGGGTGGAAAGGGATGAGGGGGGCATTCCACCTGGTGCTCTGTTCAAGCCAGGAGGAGGGCAGGGGGGCATGCAGCCAGGAGCTCTCCTCTAAAGCCAGGAGGAGGGCGGATAGCCACAGCGTCCGGCGGTTGCAGGGGCCAGCTCAGCAGTGCATTGCGGAGGTAAAGCTGCTTTTCTATGGGGAAGGCAGGCAGCTTGGGGTGGAAGGGGATGCTTGCATGCTTGCCTACATGTGGAATAGTGCATTGATGTAGTCTATCACCTCGCGGTAGTCATCATCAGTAATCTCTTCAAAGGTCTCAATAAGAGCACTTGCAATGCGCCTGCGCAGGTTTCCTGGGAGAGCCAGCGTGGTCCCCGTCCCGGTCACGGTCACTAGTCCCTGCCACTGTGCTACAATGGGTGGGGGGAGCATTGCTGCACATAGGCAAGCTGCATATGGCCCTGGGCGGAAGCCGCATCTTAATAAAATCCCTTCCCTTTGCTCCTCAGTGACTCGAGGCAACGAGATATCTTCCAGGACAAACACCTACGGAGAATGTTGGAACAGTGTTCAGAGTAGGGCTCCTGCCACTTACCGGCACTCCCCACCCCCTCCCCCGCCACAGCTTTTCAGGGCAGGGAAAAAATCCTTCCCCCTGCCTGCTGCTCAGACTGTGGCTCCTGCCACTTACCGGCACTCCCCACCCCCTCCCCCGCCACAGCTTTTCAGGGCAGGGAAAAAATCATTTCCCTTGCCTCTGGAGTCCACTCACCATGGCAGGGGCTCCGTTGCTGTATCTGTGCTGTCTGCGGGACAGGCAAACGGGGAATGCGGGGGAATCATAGGCATGTCTGCTCTTTACAAGGGAACCACTGTGAAATGTATCTTTTTATTTTAGAAGGGTCATCCTTCACCCCTTCGCCATCGCTCTTATCAACAGCTGAGAGGCTCAGGCGACTGAGGAAGCGGCCACGAAGGAGCAAAGAGGATCTTGTACAGCAAGTAATGCAACAGGCAGTAACGGAGAATCGAGTTGCACAGAGGTGGAGGGAGAATGAGAGCAAGTTGAGGGAGAAGGCGCGGAAGGAGAACGCGATTCACCGCCGGAAAAGCACCGACAAGCTGCTCTCATTACTGCAGCTTCAATTGCACACTATGCAGCGGCTTGTCACCCTTCAGGAGGAGAAGCTCCGCACCCACCACCCCAGTTATCGTTTGCCCCAACTCCCTTCCCCTTCTTTGCCTCTGTACCCTCCAGGCCACTATCATCAGCCAAATGGTTATCACCATCCACAGCTGCCTCCAACCCCTCTGTCTTCACCGAACAACCCCCAGACCCCAGACCATTATCCACTGCAGTCTACCCCTAATAACATGCCTTACTGCCCTCCGCAAATGGGGTTCGGGGGACATGGCCACTGTGAGGGCACTGGAGACTCAGAGACCCGGACATACTCCGATCTCTGACTGACCCCACGACACCCCCATTGCACCTCCCCTGCCTTCCCCCTCACATGCATCACAATATTTTCTTTCAGCAACCGAGGTACCTGTTCAATACATGAATTGTCTTCTTAATAAATTGGTTTCTTTATTAAGCGTACATACATTATTACAGGCTACAGAAAAGCAAATGCCTGTTCCTGTTAAAAGAATGCTCCCTCCCTCCCTCCATCTGCACCTCACTTTAGAACTGGCTTTCAGCCTCACAATGCTCCCTCAAGGCTTCCCTGATCCTAACAGCCTCGCGCTGGTCCCCTCCATGAACCCTGCTCTCTGGCTGGGCATATGTGGCCTCCAGGCGTTGAACCTCAGAGGACCATGCCTGAGTGAAGCCTTCGCCCTTCCGCTCACAAAGATTATGTAGGGCACAGCATGCGGAAATAACCGCGGAGATACTACCCTCAGCCAAGTCTAGCCTCCCATAAAGACAGCGCCAGCGCGCCTTGAGACGCCCAAAAGCACACTCCACAGTCATTCGACAACGGCTAAGCCTGTAGTTGAACCTTTCCTGACTGCTGTCCAGGCTCCCTGTGTACGGTTTCATGAGCCAGGGCATTAAAGGGTAAGCAGGGTCACCAAGAATCACTATGGGCATTTCCACTTCCCCCACGGGGATCCTCTGGTCTGGGAAAAAAGTCCCGGCTTGCAGCTTCATGAACAGGCCGGTGTTGCGGAAGATGCGTGCGTCATGCACCTTTCCAGACCAGCCAGCTTTAATGTCAGTAAAACGCCCACGGTGATCCACAAGCGCCTGGAGAACCATGGAGAAGTACCCCTTTCGGTTAACGTACTCCTCAGCTAGGTGGGCGGGCGCCAGAATGGGTATATGGGTCCCATCTATCGCCCCTCCACAGTTAGGGAAACCTATTTCTTCAAAGCCAGCCACGATGTCATGCACGTTATCCAGAGTCACGATTTTTCGTAGCAGGATGCGATTGATGGCCCTGCACACTTGCATCAGCACAACTCCAACGGTCGACTTTCCAACCCCAAACTGGTTGGCCACCGATCGGTAGCTGTCTGGTGTAGCCAGCTTCCAGATCGCGATAGCCACCCGCTTCTCCACCGGGAGGGCAGCTCTCAGTCTGGTGTCCTTGCGCCGCAGGGCAGGGGCGAGTTCAGCACACAGTCCCATGAAAGTGGCTTTTCTCATTCGAAAGTTTTGCAGCCACTGCTCGTCGTCCCAGACTTGCATGACGATGCGATCCCACCACTCTGTGCTCGTTTCCCGTGCCCAGAAGTGGCGTTCAACGGCCGTGAGCATGTCCGTTAATGAGACAAGAAGCTTTGTGTCGAATGCATTCACCGCTTCGATCTCGTCTTCAGAATCATCACTGTCATCCTGCATGTCAAGGAATAACTCCACTGCACACAGAGATGTGCTGGCGACAGTTGTCAGCATGTCCCTCAGCAGTTCTGGATTCACTGCAGCACTCGACAATGGAAGACGGAGCGTGCCTTGCTGAAACCCTTGAAAGATGGCGCCGGAGGTGGAAGGAAACACAGGGATTGCTGGGATATGCCAAAAAGCATCATGGGTAGTTCAAACAGGATATAGAATGCCCCGCAAGTGACGCCCCCCCTACCACAAGCCATTGCGCCAGATCAGGAAGAGGTGTACTGTGGGATACATGCCCTAATGCGCTGCTCTTAATGCCGTATTAAGTGCCGCAAATGTGGCCATGCTATAACGCTGGAGCATCTCAGTGTGGACATACAATAGCGCTATTATTATTGCTGTATAAGGCGAGCGCTATAAGCAATAGCGCTATAATTTTTTAAGTGTAACCATACCCTATGTAAGGGCTGATGGACCAATCAGTCAAGGTGATTTAGGATTACAACCTGGATATAAAAGATTTGCAGGCTTTGTTATAAAGCATGGATTAAAGAAATCTTTGGCATTATAAAAAGAAAAAAATGGTATTCCCACTAACTGCTTACAAAGGGATAAAGGTACATATTGGTTTACCTCTATTGGAAGCTTCATAATTAGACCAGTGTATATCACATCCTAAATGTGTACCTCTTCACAAGGAAGAATAAGACCAGAATTTTACACAGAAACACTAACTTAGAAAAGTAAAGTTTAAATATGGCTTTGACCTCAGAATCACCCTTCTAACAAATACAAAGAAAAGAGTTTTTTTTAAAAAATTTAATGCTGTTTTATTTTGGTGGTTGACATGCCATTCTGAGCTAGAATATTATAATTCAGAAGTAAATTAATGAAGCAAAGAAAATATATTACCAAGGCTCTCTCTACAGTCCACTTCATTGGTCAGTACTTTTAAACTGATACAAAATGTAGTAGAGTAAAATCCAATTGCAAATACTTTAAAACACCAAAGTTTGTCTCTTGAACTCTGAATAAATTCTTCTAAATTCTGCCAAAGCTTTTTAGCCCAAACATATTAAACTTTCTAGTCAAGAGAAGCTGAAAATAATGCCAATGATATATAAGGAATACAAATGAAGTGTTCTGAAATGAATTTGCCAATCTTAGCTGATTAATTATTTTCAGGTCCAAGTGAATCAGGATGTAAGAATAACATTAGAAAACTATTAACTGGTGCAGTTAGTGACACTTATGCTTAAGTCTGCCCAGCACCATTATAAAACCCTGTTTTAAGTTGTTTATAACTTTACCAAACTTTAACCGTTAGGGATAAGTTTTCTATGTCATGAGTCTGCCTCAAGCTAATTTTTTCTACAAAGTTTCAGCTCAAACCATTCAATGTTTCAGACACCAAAACTGGGGGGAAAAGAAGATGTTTAAAAAAAATCTTATGTCAGTTAATTGAGAAACTTGTGCTTCCATGCTTTGGAGCAAGAACTTGAAATGTGGCATTGGGACTGGTGTCAAGGATGTGCCTTTTGCCCTTCCCATGATAATTTTCCCAAATTTGGTCACACCAAAATGTCTCAGTGTGCACATGATCACAGGTGACTTGTTAGAGTTTGACAGCTAAATTCTCCCAGGACTGTGTGTACTGAGCATGCTCCAGCCCAAGGCTATCGGGGGTGAGAAGGATTTTCCCTGCAACTGATGACTGCCAGATTCCACTGTGAAGCAGGGCACCGGAACTAAGAGTATCTAGACTGTCTCACCTCTGCTCTTGATGCCCCTTCTGCTGGTGCCAGAAGCAGAAGGAAGATGGTTTCTGACAGGAATGCAGAGGATTGGGAGGGAAGGAGACAAAGTGCTGAGGTTGTAGAAATCAGAGCATGGGGTGCAGCAGAGAAGGGAAAGAACAGGAGCAGAGAGTTGAGAAATGGAGGCAAGCAGCAGCTGGGGTAGGTGGGTTAGATAGAAGCAGAGGACGAGGGGGACAGGAGTTAGTGTATGAGTTGGGTTAGAGCAGAGGAAGAGTAGAGATGTGTTTGGGGCTGCACAGGAGTAGAGGGGAAAAGGGCAAGAGCTAGAAAGGGGGAAGTGGAAAAAAAAAGTAGACAGAGATAACGACATGTAGTGATTACAGAGTCAGAAGGATCTATAACCAATAGAGCAAATCTCCATTAAAATCTGGAATTGAACCCAGAGAACCAAATTAAGGTTGTAAAAGCAACACTGATTTTAACATCTTTTAACTTTGAACACTTTACTTTGCCACTTTAGTGTTTGTTTAATGTAGTTTTTTGAATGTAATGGAAATAAAACTAATAGAAATTCTCTTTAAAATGTATTTTAACCAAGATTATTTCTTATTTAAGCACCTGAAAACCTGGTCTGGAAAGTTGCAGTCTCTCTGATGAGTTAATTGGTAAAGGAAAGAATCAAAGTTAAATTCAGAACCACTTTTGTCTATCAAAAGGTGTATCACATAATACAGTCCTCTAGTTTGCCATCACTAGCATAGGGTACAGGATACTGGTGGAACAAAGGAAGACTGCACTGCTACTGCCTCCATTGTATCTGCTCTGAAAAAAATAATTTTAGTTTCAAGATCAAACTAGTGCTTTTCATAGTATCACATTCACTTTCTTTAAAGTGCAGGAAAAAACGCTTGTACAGTCTTTGAAGATATACTTGAAAAGGGAAATTTTAGTTATTAAAGCTCACTATGGGTAAAACACTTAGGCTATGTCTACACATCATCTTATTTCAAAATAATTTATGTCGCTCAGGGGTGTGAACAGCACAATGTTGGCAGGAGAGCTACCACCACTGACATAGCTACCACCTCCTATGGAGGTGGTTTTCTTATGCTGACAAGAGCTCTCTCTTGTTGGCATAGAGTGTCTTCACCAGATGCACTGCATTGTAAACAAGCTCTCAGAAGTAACCTGCCTTCAGAAATCAACATCAAATGAAATTACTAGAATCAAACATTTTTTTAAAAGACAATACATCAGCCACACAAAGAAGGGATCTATATATGTATTGCAACACAAATTCAACACTTGCTGACAAAAGACAATTCACAATTTTCTACCTGGGTTTTACCAAGTTGAGAGAGTAATCCTGGCTCAATACCACAATTACAATTCCCAATAAATGGGCCTCAAAAGGGATTTGATTAGTAGTTCTTAGCATAGACTAACTGTAATCAAGCAGACTAGTGTCTTAATACTGACTTGCCATGTACAAAATATCCATGAGTCTACCCTCAAAAAGTACTATTACTAATCAAGAAGTCTGACATTGTAAGATTAACGAAGTCTGACTATATTTATTGATGGGATAGAAAAACTGAAATCCAGCATCTCTTGATCAACGCTTGAGAAGGTTCTCTCATACTTTAAGCCAGAAGACTATTTGAAACATTGGATAGTGGGGAGAACCAGCCACGTCCAAAGCAATACTCCTGGATTCCCCCAGTGCTGGGATTTTCTACTAGATGCTATCCTCAGATGCCACTCAAGAAGGCAACACTGTATTCGTTAATATTAGGGAAAGTAACTTTTTTTAAAAAAATAAACTGACGTGCAAGGTTTTTTGGGGGGGGTGGGGTGGGGGGGAGTAGTAGTGTTTTTTAGCTGTTTTCCACTTGCCGGGGAAACATCAGTTGTCTGCTATAAATAAGCAAGTGGACTTTTCAAGCCTTGTCTCCTTATAGGCAATATCCTTCCTCACCTCCCACTGAAGTTCTCTACTCAGACAACTGTTCACCTAAGCCAGTGTCCCAGTGAAAATATTACTTGTTATGGAAAAGCCATTCAAAAACACTAATCACCACCCAGTCATATTGCTTTTGTCACTTCATATCTCACTTCCTGCACTGCCCCCTTCTAAAGAGTCCCCCCACAAAAAACATTACCTAAGAGTGTTTCTCAAATGCATTTCTTGTCAACACAATCACTTTTAAAGACACACAAATCACTATTTCATAAATAACAACTTATCTCTCATGTATTGCTTTTGTGCACCCTGGCACTAGCATCAGCTTCAGTTGCAATGCACAGAATGCTGTCCTGGAGGGAGGGAGGGACAGAGGGAGACCATGAGAAGACAGCTCGAGCTGGGGAAGGGGCTCAAAATCTGCCTGAAAGAGCAGTTGGAAAAAGCTGTTAGAGAAGGAGAAGAATCAAGATAAAATACAACAGGAGACTCAGAACTGAAAAGGAGGAAAAAAAGAAAAATACTAAAGGTTTTAGGTCAGGACAAGTGGGAGGAAAAAAAACAGACCTGGGTACATGAGCAGATGCTGTTAGAGAAGGGAAGTAGAGGGAAATAAAAATCCACAGACTTACCAGAGAGCAAGTCTCAAGGGAAAAACTGAAGGGAAATATAACTGGTGAAAAAGGGAATTGATTAAAAAGCTGTGTTAGATACCAACAGATCCTGGAAGCAAAACGCCCATCAACAAAGGACTCAGAGAAGTGGTGGGCAACCTGCAGTCCATCAGGGTAATCCGCTGGCAGGGAGCCAGACAATTTGTTTGCATTTGCATGGCCGCCCGCTGCTCCAAGTGGCCATGGTTGGCCGTTCCCGGACAACGGGAGCAGCGGGAAGCAGTTCAGGCCGCAGGGATGTGCTGGCCGCCGTTTCCCACAGCTACCATTGGCCACAAGCCGCAGGTTGCCCACCACTGACCTAGAGTATCTAAACAAAGAGTGACTGAGCATCTATTGAAAAAGTACAGTTCAAAGGGCCCCCTAGGTGAAGAAACCCTGCTTGTGGATAAACTCTGTGAAAGAGGTACAGCCACAGGAACACTGAATCTTAAGATGCACTTCAAGATGAAGAGAAGCAAAAAGCAGGACAGCAAGAGTGGAATTAAACTTACAGCCAAGGAGAAGAAAAGTTGATTCTGCTCTGAAGTGAAACGGTATAATGTAATTTCTTGTTAAGAACAATGCATTTGGTACTAACTGCAAAGTGTGTATAAGTTAACAAAGGCTAATGAGTTGGTAATCTATAGATTATTATTAATAAACAACCTTTGGTAACATTCTATAGCATTTACACTCTTGATACAATTTTGAAGTTTTCCCTTATAAAGTACTAAAAAATATAGTTATCCCTCGTCCTGGTTTTCTCTACCTCTCCTAAAAATTAACATAGCCTGTGACCTGGGTAGGCTTTCTTCAATCTTTTATAAATAAGGAGAGGAGTCATTATCCTCTCTCTATCTCAGTTTATACACCTGTAAAATTAAATTAAGTGATCTACGCAAGCTCAAGCAGCAGGTCAGTGGTACAGCTGGCTACAGAGCCCAGGCCTCTGACTCCCACTTCAAGACCCAATCTACCGGATCATGTCTCCCATCATTGGCCATTACAATGTTGTGCTATAAAGATCCTATATGCCATTATGCTAAATGCACCTTATATCCACAACAGCTCCCTTTCACTTCCAAAACACAACCACCCACAATATATATATATCCAGTTCATCCAAAACACACTCACATATATCACTTTAATTGAAACCTCAACTAGAGTAAAAACATCTTGATAAAATAGTTTAAACATCTATGAATAGTGTTCCAGTAGGAAACAGGAGTGGCTAATGTGAGTTTTGCAAGGGAGTTCTTCAGGTGAAGCAGGAGTGACTACATGAACCTTGGGATCAGCTGTTGGAAGGGGGCCTCATCCTCCCTGATTGAATTTACCTTGTTAACTCTAACCTGACACTTGCCTGCATATTTATACCTGCCTCTGGAGATTTCCACAAACATTCATCTGACAAAGTGGGTCTTCGTCCACAAAAGCTTATGCTCCTAAACATCTGTTAGTCTATAAGGTGCTACAAGCCTCTGTCATCTACGAATGTACATGTGAAACAATCATACTATATTGTGACAGGTTTCAGAGGGGTAGCCGTGTTAGGCCATGGTTACACTGGCACTTTATAGCGCTATAAAGCCCCCACGAGCGCTATAACCTACTCCCCGTCCACACTGGCAAGGCACTAATAGCGCTATAACTGCTGAGTTATAGCGCTATTATTAATCCACCTCCCCATGGGGAATAAGGGCTGTAGCGCAGCTGCTGTAGCGCTACAGCAAGAATGTGGACACCCACTGCGCTACAAGTAATCTCTGGAGATGCCTAGAGCCATTTAAGGCAATTGACATCTCTTCCCTTTGTTTTGAACTCAGCTGGAGGAATGCGGAAGTACCTCTTTAGAGTTTCTTTCTTAACTCAGCAGATAAGCAATGCAAATGTTTAAGGAGTGAGCCTGTGTGAAAACAAAGCCTTCTGTGAAGGGAGGCTCACTGACAGGCTTTCAGAAAAATGGAAAAACCACTGTCTCTCTCCTTCCGCATACACACAATGCATCCCCCCTCACCCTCCTCGTTTAAAAAGCACGTTGCACCCAGCTGAATGCTGGGATACCTGCCCTAATGCGCTGCTCTTAATGCCGCATTAAGTGCCCCAAATGTGGCCATGCTATACCGCAGGAGCATCTGAGTGTGGACATACAATAGCGCTATACATATTACTGTATAAGGGGACCGCTATAACCTATAGCGCTATAATCTTGTAAGTGTAACCATACCCTTAGTCTCCTTGTTGTTTTAATCATACTGTATTATATCCAAAAGTGAACATTAAGATTGCACGGGCAATTTGGCCCCTTGTATGCATGCATTGACATAGTTTTTTAATAACTGTGGGACAAGTCTACATAAGCATCTGCGTAAAGCTTAAAGTTTGATTAATTGATTTAAAACCTGCTTTGAATGTACAATTCAGTGAAATCTGCACTATAGATCTAGTAGGGAAATCTCCATAATTCTAATCACACTTTTTTGCACTATATAAATACTGAACAATAGTGCTAATAAAGATGCATGCATCTCATACATATGAATTAACAGTGTCTTTATGTTTATTTTGTTGTTGTTGTATTTATTTTAACAACAACAACAACATTTGTGAGTAGAGGGGACTTTGGAAAATTCAGATCTGCATCTAGTCTGCAGCTCAGTCCACCTTTACTTGGATATGCCAGTATTTTGATTCTATGTGCTTACATTTTGGCTGAAATCCTAAAACTATCTCTGGCACTGCTTTGACAGGCAAAAGGGTATGTTTTTCAATTGTGTTAGCTCAATCCAATTAACACAATTGAAAAGCCCTGTTAAAATGCAGACTAGCATGTCCGAAGTTGTCATGTTAAATTAACCTGACTGAACTAACACGACTGATAACACACACCCTTTTTGCCCCTGAAGACATATTCTTTGTGGATTTGTAGTTTACTGAGCTACTGCCTAGTTTTAATTAGGAGCCAGACATATGGATAATATCTGAAACATCACATTCATCCAGATAGTATAAAGAAGCTATTATAGGTATGTTGTTTCCAAAAACAAAGAGTAAAAGATATTCAGTGCATAGTACAATAAGATGTGAGCATTTTGCTATTTATTTACACATTAACAAGACTGCTCCTCTGAAAAGACAGTACATTTCTCCATTCGGTCACCTTAATAAGGAAAAAAAGCCCTTTCCCCTTCCTTGAGAACACATGCTTTTCCTCTCTTTGTCAGCTACTGAAGCCTAAGTTTAGCCATCTGTCTGAAACGTGGACTAAACATCGCAAACTTGGGAGGAGAAAATGGGAGAGATTTATTTATTTCACAGGTAAAATGGCACATTTGAAAAGATCAGAGCCTGCCATTTTACTGTGGAAGCAATAACAGCAATATGAATTCATCTTTGTATTTTTTCAAGTGGTACTTTAGTCTAAACCAATCCTCTTTGAGCAGGAAAGGAAGTTGCAGAAACAGCTTTGCCATGGCACCAGTTTCAGCAGCAGCTTCAGTACTGATTTGGGAAGATTGCAACACATAGGCTCATGGAGAAGTAATACCCCAGCAGATCAATTTACAAGATACTTTGCTTATATCATTCAGGATCTTTCAGTTGCTGGACTTAATTCATTTACAAAAAATGGAATAAAAAACCACAAAGTGGATGAGAGAAGAGAGAACAAAAGAGTGCTTAAAATGGTACAAACCAATGTTAAATTATTTATCAGTGAATCGGAGCCTCCTCCTCTCCACCTGCCTATAAAGCAGGAAACTAGACTCTCCCACACCAGCAGAAACACTAGAGGTGGATCCAGAGAAGTTGAGGTGTGGGAGAATTATGGAAGTCAAAGAGAAAAGGGGGATCCGATTTAACTATTTTTTAAAAATGTGAACCTTGTGATCATCAAAAAAGGAAGGCTAACACCATGGAGAAGTCAAGTTAAGCAATTTGTTTGCTTTCACTCTCCACCCTGCCAATCACTTTTTTGGAGGGAGGAGCAAGGGAAGGAAGATGAATGACAGAAAGTGGATTTAACTGCCTCCAATTTTCATAAAAATGAAGAACATTTCATACCTCCAGAGCACACAAATGGGGATTAAAGCAAAACACCCACACATAGATACAGAGCAGTGAGTATGGTGGGCTTGGGATGTAATGTTTGTCTCTCCTCCCCTACCAAGACAGAAAAGCAGCAAGTGGGAGAGCTGTAGTACATGTGATGAAGTGCTGCCCATCTCGCGGTCAGTGTCGTCTCCTTCCAGAAAGACAGTGAGTAAGAAGCAGAAGAGAAAAGGCAAAATGGGGGACAGAGCAGTGTGGTGATTCCCATGGGAGGAGCAAGGTGGGGCGGTGGGCGAGCGGGCTGACAGCAGCAGCACCCCCGGGAGGAATGTGGGTGAGAGTAGGAGAGGGATGAGAAGGGGGAGCAGCGGGAGCAGCCAGGGGGTGCGAGAGAGGAACAGACAAGGGGGAAGGCGTCGAACAGCCTGTCCCATCAAGACGGCGAGTGCGGGAGGCAGGTTTTTCAGCGATCAGTGCACGAGGACGGGGGTGCTCCCAGCAGAGGAGATGGGCGGGGGGAAGCGAAGATGACACAGAGAATGGGGCGAGGTCAAGGCACCCCTAGGAGGGATGGGGGCGGCAGTTGAGAGAGGCAGAGTCACAGGGGAGGAGCGAGCTCAGAGTGGCGCTGGGAGGGAAAAGGGGTGGCGAGGCCTGGGCGCTGCGCGGATACGGCCGGGAAAGGGGGGAGAGTTGCTCCCCGGAGGGGTGGTTGGCCTCTGCGGGGGACAGAGGACGTGAGGGGGCAGCGCCCCGGACCCAGCCAAGAGGTGAGCGGGCTGGTGGGCGGGGGGCCGACCCCCCGCAAAGGACGGAGCGGCCGGTGGGTCCTTACCTCCCGCGACAGCTCCTCCTCTTGGGAAACAGCGCGGAGCCGCCCACCTTTCTCTCACCGGACACCGTCCGCTGCCCGGGAAAGGCGGGGAGGCGGCGGTCGAGCTAACCCGAGCCCCACACTCCCAACGCCCGGCCCGCCCACTGATCCCACCCCGCTGCCTCCATTGGCTGAGCCGCACCCACACAGCGGGCCCGCCCTCTTCTTTGCCACTACCAAAGAATCCCATAGGCCGCCCCCTCGCTACCGCCCCTGCCGCTTACCCACTGGGAGTAGCGGAAACAGGGACAAGGGGCCAGGCCACTCCCGATTGGTGAGACTTCACCCCGCCATGTTCGACTTCTATTGGTTGAAGTGCCCTGCAATCCTCTCGACTCTGCTACCTGATTGGTCTTCATAGACACCGCCGTGGTAGGGTGCGCACAAACCTGTTCTACTCAGCGTGTGACGGAGAAGGGTAGAAGTCAGAGCTATGGCCGTGATTTTCATTGGTCGGTGGGAACTTGGGCTCCGTGCCCTCGCGACGCTAACGCAGTGACGTACGGGAACGACTTGGTCCGGTTCCCAAGATGGCGGCGCGCAGGGAGCGAAGGTGTCGTTGTCGTTAGTGGCCGCGCCGTGTTGTGGGACCCTCGCGTGCTCGATTCGTGAGTGTTTCTCGGCGGGAGTGTCTCGCGGAGTGGTATGGGTGGTGAGGAGGGGCTCGCGGCTGGGTGAATGGGGACTGGAATGACGAGGGGATGGGACTCCTGGGTCTTGAGCGAAAGCTGGGGGGGCGCTGAGGAGAAGGGGCTGCGATAGTGGGCAAGGATGCTGTGGCTAGGTGTCTGGGAAGAGAGGGAGGCGCAAACTGAGATCCTGGCCAAAAATGGCGGGGGTGGCTCAGGGTCGGTGGCCCTGAGGCAGCGGGAGATTGGGGCGCTGGGGTGGGCGCAGGCGTGGAGCTGATTCGGCGCGGTTGAGAGCCTGGGGTGCGGGGGATCGTGGAGATGGGAAGGGACTGTGGATATATGCGTGTAAACACGGCTACCGTGTAGACGGCCTTTGCGCGTTGTTTCTCCTATTCAGTTTGGTGTTTTCCTAAATTCTCGTGTCTCATAGAGACTGTCTGGGGTCTTAAAAAAACATAACATTGCCCTTCGGTTCGGTTGTGCTGTTTGTGTCACAGGTGGGAAAAGGACAGTCAAGATTGTACGTTGGATTAAATCAATATTTTTTGCTGGCTCTGGATAGGAGGTAGTGTGAAACTTTTCTAAGAGCAGTTTCACTTTATAAACTGGCTTAAGTTTGGAGATGCTGTACTAAGGAGGGTAGGAACGAGGTCGTGGGGCCTTTTGTTGCTTTTTGTGAATCTTAAAAAGAAAACTCTTAGTTTAATATTATTAAAATATCCACTACACCCAATTTTTGCCTGTCTTGTTTTTTTATGGGAAACAAAGGATTGAGAGTTTTGCTCATGAGGGAATTCTGCACCAAAAAATTAAAAATGTTGCACACAATATTTTAAAATTCTGTACATTTTGTCAGTAAATGTGGAGGCTCCAGCATGGTAGTGGAGGGCGCAGGCCACTGGCTGCACAGAGGTAGGAGATCCCCCTGCAGCTCCCCACATCCACAGCATGGCAGTGAGGCTGCACCTGACACAGCACAAGGGCTGGGCCTGCTTCTTTGCATCAGATATGGGCGAGTGGGGATCAAAGTTTGCAGGGGCTTGGTATGGAGCAAGAGCATTCTGTGCAAGGTAATCTGGGTGCAGGCAGTTTAGTGGGGGATCCAGGTGCTTGGGGTTCTGGATGCACAGGCATTCAGGAGCGGGGTGCAAATGCAGGGGCAGTGGAACTCTGCAGGGGAACGTAGGCTAAGTTCCATTTAAGCTGTGCGGTCGCATGGCCATGTAGCAGCCTATTGAGTGCCACGCAGGTGCCCAGGCCTGCGGTGAGGAGAGATGCCTCTAGCCCCTAGCCCAAATGCTTCTATGGGGAAAGAGAGCTGGAGAGAGTTCTGTCTCCCAGCTGTAGCCCAGGACAGCCTGCACACCAAACTCCTCATCCCTGGCTCCACCCTGGAGCCCGCACCCCCCAGCCAGAACCCTCACCCCCTGCCACACCGCAACCCACTGCCCTGGGTCTAAGCGCCCCTCATCCTCGGCCCCACCCCAGAGCCCTGCTGGAGTCCTCACCTCCCTGGATCCCAACCCTTGGCCCCAGTCCTGAGCCACGTCCTATACTCCAAGCCCCTCGGCCCCATCCCCACCACCTGAATTTTGTTATGGGCACCAATATGGAGGTCATGTTACACACCATCTCCGTATTGGTGCACATAACAAAATTCATTCTGCACGTGCATTGGAAAAATTAGAGGGAACACTGGATCTGAAGGTGGTTGGGACTCAGAATGGGGGTTTGGGTATGGGGATCTTAACAGGGGTGTCCAGGTATTGGGGGAGTGGGAATTGGTGCAATGGGAGTTTGGGTGCAACAGGTTGGGGTCAGTAGGTGGGGTTCCAGATGGAGGAGGCTAGTTGAGATGGTCCAGGTTTGTAGGCGGTGGGCCTCACTGGGGTGTGGGTTTGAGTGTGGAGGGTTCTGCAAGGGGTGGTCTGAGTGCAGGTGTGGGTATCCAGATAAAGAGGGAGTGGGGCTCGGTGAGAGGGGATGGTCCAGATACAGGGGCTGGGACTCAGCAGGGGGTGTCCAGATGTAGAGGCTAAGGCTTGGTTCTGGATACAAAGAGTAGGTCTGACTCACGCCAGCTGCAGTGTCCTCAGTCTCCCTAGTGATTTGTCTCTCCACTGGCTGCTCCAGGCACTTGAAACAATGTGCTCACATTGCTGGGGAGAGGCACGTGACTGCTCTTGCAGTTTCCCTTTGCTTTTCTGTCAGCCATTTTTCTGCAGGGAAGCAAAGAAATCTGTGGGGGACATGAAGTCTGTACATGCACATTGGCACAGAATTCCCCCCGGAGTAGAGGTTTTTTTGGTCCTGATTTAGAAATGTTGAATTTTTCACAGAAATTTTTTCTATTTAGTGTACTAGGTTACAACTAACCATTTTATTCATGTGAATAGAAATGCTTGAATTATTTGTCTACTCTAGGCACCTTTGACATAAACACATCCTAATTTTAACATGAGTAAATTAGTGCTTTAAAAACTCAACTCCCTCCATGCATGTCCCCTCCATATTTTAAAATCTCTACAAAAAGAGATGATCTTTGGCACATGACTTGAAGGATATTATATAAAGAGTGTCATTTGAAAGAGTGTCCATGGAGAGAGAGAGAGAGGCAAAAGGTTCAGCTAAACGTGTAACCATCTTACTAGCACCTTCGATTTCACCTAGAAATTCATAGGCATTCATTGGCAACTGTGAAGCACTGGTTTAATATGATTGTAGGAAAATACCTCACTTTCCAAGTGGACCACCACATTCTGCACAATATCCTTTTCATTAGTGGTTTTAAGATATGGTTTCATATCGAGTGCATTTTGGTAGTCTTAACTTCGAGGTGACAAAAGTGTAAATGACAGTGGCAAGGTTCATATCTGAAATGTCACAACCTCCTGTCTGTACATAAATGATAAAAAGCTGACCTGGTGGTTGCTGCTACCTCATCTTCTTGTGGTATCTAGGAATCCAGCACGACCCCTAGATTGCAAACCTGACCAACCTGTTGTGGCATACCCCCTAGATCAAGTGAGCAAATATAATAAGACATTTGTAGTCACTATTTGCCCAGGTTTCCCTACTTTGGCACTTACATCATACTCTTAGTTTTCCACATGTCCACAGATGAGAACAAACAAGTGTATATGAAACCTGAATTTTTTACAAGTTAAATATCTTTTCAAAAAAAGCCTTTTTTATGTATCATTAATAAGCAAAAAAATACACAAATACATTTCCCGTCTTTCAGGTCATCTTTCCATTCTACACTGTGACAGGCATAGTGTATGTGTGCATAATGAAAATATCACTTATCTCATGATGAAAAATGTTGGTCTGTTACAGTTTTACCTGATTATTTTTTTTATTATTATTTTGAAGCTGCTGTCTGCAAACCCATTGTCTGAAAACTTATCAAGCAGGAATAATTCTACTTCAATAAATGAAGGAGAATAAAGAAAATTCCAGCCCTTCTATAAATTTGGCAAACCTGGACCACACAAAACCATGTTGGTACTGGGATAAAAAAGATCTGGCACATACACCATCACAATTAGAAGGACTTGATCCAGCTACTGAGGCACGATACCGTAGAGAAGGAGCCAGATTCATATTTGATGTAGGAACACGTCTAGGACTGTATCCTTTTGAGCTGATATTTTCTGAGTACAATTGCGGCATTATGAATTAGAAAGTCCAGAAAAAATATACCAAGAGTGGTCTTTGTGCGTTTGTCATTAATTTGTACAATGTAGTCTTATTTCAAAATCATCACTAAGATTTTTAAATTAAACATATTTGATTTTTAATGTTTTTCTACTTGAACATTTTCTTCTGTTAATTGAATTCTAGTTTCTGTAACAAATGAACTATCTTAACTAATGAAGTGACAACATAAAGGGAAAAGGGGGCCTGTCAGTCATGTGGTGATTTTAGAAATTAAAAGCTCCTGGTTTTTCCCTTCGAGGCTCTGTTTAGGTATGTGTTTGAATTTACATCTTTTCTTGTGCATTTTGCCCCTCTATATATTCTTTCCTAACTATTCCCTCTTTTTCTTCTGCTCCCAGCTTATCTTCTTGCCATTCCTTATACTTGGAATTATTTTCCACTCTTGTATAACAATAATCCCTTTTCTCCTTCAGTTCCTAATTAAAAATCTTACCTCTATAGTTTTGATCTTCACTAAAGTTGGATTTCATTTCAGCTACATCAGCTCTTAACAATCACATGTTAGTGGAGAGTTAAGGGGAGGCAAAATCCACCTGTCATCCACAGGGAAAGTCCTTCTTTTGACTATACTCCCATTCTGAGTTGAAACGATGGTCTCAGTGACCCCACCACTTGCTTGGGTGTTGTGATCATTAAATTGTATGACTCCACTCCCGGCCTGCCATTATTGCTGGCATTTCCAAGCCAGGTGTGGGGCTTAAGTCATGCAGGTGGTATTATGGACCCTCTGTACCAGAGTGAACTTTACCTTGACAATGTAGCTATGCCTTTTACATTATTCTAGAAATTTCTACACCTGAATCGGATTAAAAAATGCTCAGGGCAGGGACCTTGTGTTTTTTGTGGGACTTCTTTGGTAAAACATTACACTTGCTTTCAAAACTTTAAAAATAAATATCAGATATTAGAGAATCAGTCAGCTTATTTATTCAAAACAGGCTTTTCCTCTGACTTGGCTTCCTCTCGTGTCTTATATTTTGTACTTGATTTATACTGTTTAAATCCTTATTGTGTAGCGCAGACATTATGACACTTTGGCAACTGGAATAATTTATTTCCATCGATTTTATATGTTTCATTCCTTCAAACAGTTCCCAAGATATGTAAGTATTAACAGCATTGACTTCTTAATTCTGTGGTTGCTTTAAGTATGGAATATTTAAAGTAGAGGCAACTAAAACCTCATTTCTTAAGTAAGGCCTCATTTCTTAACTAAAGCCTCATGTTTATGAATAATCCCTTGAAATATCTTGCCAAGGTAATAGTTTATACATATTGTTCTTTAAGTGTTTAAGCTTTCTGTTAATATTGTGCTTTTCAGAGTTTCAGAAGTATGTCAGAAAAAGGATAATTAAAATACTCCAAATTACATGTGATTATTTAATTTACGATTGAATGTAGAAACAAGACCTGCTTTAAACACGAAGTATTACACAGTTCTCATATTTCCCATGTATTGAAAATTAAATGTTTTATCTGGAATATCAAGGCTTAAAATGTAGTACTTCTGTGCTATTGGGTAAATAACAAAACTGTAACAGCAATTCTTATGTTAATGTCATTCCCAAGAAACTGTAACAATTTGTGATTTGCAGCAGGGGCTAAGTGGGCAAAGAAAAGACAAATTACATATATAATTTACATTTTTAAACCCCCTTGTGAAGCAACACTCTATACCAAGACAAAAAACCTCTGGTTGTATTTCTTTAAATAAAATGCTACTAAATGGGCTGTCTTCCAAAAGGTTGTATTTATTTGGAAATAGCTAAAAAAGATAAATTTATGTGTGTAATCATTACATGAGCTTCTAATTCTATTAACCGTTCTCTGACAAACAGCATCTCATAACCTGATTGTTGAAATTGACACTTAAAACACAATTTGTTTTTAATATATAGATGCGGCATTGTAAATGTAGCCATTCTGACAAAATTTTCTTTGTTAGGTAACTGGAGCCTGCTGTCTCTTTCTGGCAGGAAAAGTTGAAGAAACTCCAAAAAAATGTAAAGATATAATCAAAACAGCTCGTAGCTTACTAAATGATGTACAATTTGGACAGTTTGGTGATGACCCAAAGGTAAAATAATGTATTCATGCTTATGATTCTTTTACTTAACTTAGCATTTTAGTAGATTTAATACTTACACTGTATATTTCCCGGCTTTATTTCTCTTCTGAGCTAAAAGGAAAGTTGGATTCTCATCACAGGGCACTGTCAACTTTATTCTTCAATTAGATAGATAAACTTGACATTTAATTTTCTGGTACATTACCACGTATATAGTCTTACTTAAGTGTGTTTCAGCTTTCCTGTTGCTTATAAAGTGTTCTCATCAAAAGAGAAACTGATTATACAGTGTGAACAGTGAAATTGACTACATAAAGTGCTGTCAAAGTCACAAAGTAAACCAACTGGAAAAAAAATTGTCACTAATTTTTTTCGGTTGTAGTAGTTCAGTTTTTCAGTTCAGTAGTCATCATTGATAATTTATAACTGTAGTATGTACACATTTTTCAGACAAATACAACTTATTTTTAATTAGATGCCAGACCTTTAAAAGACATTATGGGAAATCTTAGTTTTTTAAATCTCACTATGTGCTGTAATTGGTGTTACTTTTCAAGTAATGCTGCTTATCTTTCATAGTTTATTTAGTAGTTGGCTTTGCCATTGCATTTGCTGTGATAGCTTCAGTTTTCTTAGTTGATACTCAGCTGTCACCATCAAAGGCCAAGATTTTCAAAAGTGACTAGTGATTTTGGATGCTGCAGTTTTGAGGTACCTATCTTGAGGCACCATACAGGGGCTCAGTTATCCATAGGATGGGTGTTTAACACTTTTTGAAAAGCATGCCTCTTTAAAGATGGGTATGCCACAACTGAGGCACCCAAAATCCCTATTCACTTTTCAGAAATTTAGCCGTGTGTCTCTCTTATGATCCGCCATCCCAAATGTAGAACAGCTCACTCCAAAATGGAGTTTTAATCTGTTTTAGACTTTTTAGGTAATGAAGTGGGAGAATGGATTCAGTTGCTTCATTCACTGAAGTAAATACTTGGTAAATAATTTTATAAGTTAAGAATATTTAAGAGAAACTAATAGATTTACGTGTAATTCGACGCTGTAATAACTGATATTGGACAGTTAAATCTGAGAATGCTAACATTTAAGGTAGGTGATTCAGTCTCTGAAAGTTCGAAACCATCAATAGTATGGAAAGCTGAAGAGAAAGGTAGAAGGTGACTTGATCAGTCTTATAAAGACCTGCACAGGGAAAGATAATCCAGCAGACAAATGCATAATAATATCCAGTGTCTGAAAGCTGAAACTAAACAAATTCAACTAGAAATAAGGTCAAATTTCAAATGAGCATCAAATGTTCATGAATAAAATAGGGAATTGTATCTTTTGTGGTTACTTTTTCATATTGTCTAGGAGGAAGTGATGGTCCTGGAGAGAATCTTATTACAAACAATAAAGTTTGATTTACAAGTGGAACATCCATACCAGTTTCTTCTCAAGTATGCCAAACAACTCAAAGGTAAATATAAAGAGTTGCATTGCTGAGCAATATTCAACAACTCTTAAATAGCACGCTTGATTTATACTTCTTTAAAAACATTAATCTGCTCCTCAGCCATCTGAGAGAAATATTAACCATATTTCCAAGAAGAAAACTGGGACAGAGGTGGTGACTTCCAAGCCCACAGAGTAAGAACTAGTAGAATTTAGATATTCTGGGCTTCCAGACCTCAGCTCAAACTAATCTTTTAAGAAATTAAAGAGATCACGTCACTTTTTCTCAGTGTATGACCGTTGTGTACATAAGGCTATGTTTTAGTCATGGGTATTTTTAGTAAAAGTCACCGACAGGTCACGGGCAGTAAACAACAATTCATGGCCTGTGACTTGTCCATGACTTTTACTAAAAATGCCTGTGACTAAAACTTGGGGTGGGGGGGGCTGCGTGTGCTGGGAGAGTTGGCCTGGGGAGCCACAGAGAGTGCAGAGGCCTGACAAAGGGCTTCCTACCCAGCTCCGCATCCCTGCAACTCCAGTGCAGTAGAGGGGCACAAATGCTGATTGACGCAGCTCCCATTGGCCAGGAACCACAGCCAATGGGAGCTGCGGGGACCTGCACACAATGCGGAGACCCAGGCCCCTCTGCTGCCTAGGAGCTGCACACATAGGTGCTGACTTTTGGTTTTGCCAGTGGATGCCCCATCCTGGCCCTGCCCCCACTCCACCTCTTCCTGCCCCATCCCCATAGACTCCCCTGAATGCTTCCTTCTTACCAACTCCCACTCCTAAATGTCTACCATTCACTTTTTTCTGCCCCTTCCTGTCTTAAGGGCAAGGTGCAAGTGCTGGAGGGGTGCTCTGCCAGTTTTGAGGGGAGGCTATTTTCAGCATATTTATACACTTTCATTCTAGTTATTAAAAGTGTGTCTATCATTGGTATCGCCCCTTCCTGATGTTTCCCAGTTCTTGCTCTCCACCTATGTCCCTTTTCCCATATCTCTCTCTCTCTCTCTCTCTCTCTCTCTCCCCTCCCCACTTCCTGGTGACTGTGTTCAGTGCCTGCTCCCACCCATGTATTAAAAGCAGCTCTGTCTTCCCCCAAATCCCACCCCTGCGGCTAGCCCAGAAACTGCCCACACTGAGCCAGAGAGAGAAATTTAATTCAACAGCCCAGCATAGAGATGGCCTATTTATTCATCCTGCTGTGTGGCTGCTGTTACCCCAGCTCTTCCAAGTCCCCCAGGCTGCAGCCCACTCCCACTTTGAAGCTCGCTGACTCCCTCACACACTGCAACTTTTGTGGGCAGGGTGCCCCTGGTGGGACCATGGCCAAAGGCGGCAGGGAGGGGTTGCTTCCTCCACCGGGCTGCAGCAGCCCAGCACCCTTAAACAAGACGAGCTCAGGCATCCCAAGGTGAAGCAAGACAGCATCTCCTGACTTGAAGCTGATACAGGGGAGTGGATAAAACGAAAAGAATTCCCCTGGCTGCGGGGTGTGTGTGTGTGTGTGTGGATGGATCCAAGGGAAGGAAATCATTCCTTCCTGGCAGGGGGAGGGGAGGATGCTGATCGCGAGAGGGGATAAACTTCCTCTCTGGAAGGAAAAACCCCTCAGGCAAGCTTGATCTAGGTGGGGTGGGGGAGGGAGTTTTGAGCTGAGCGAGCGTTACAGAGCCAGCCATGGAGAAGAGTCCACCGGGAGGATGTGGCTAGAAGTACTGGTGGTGTGTTTCCTCTCCTGTTCCCCCATGCACAAGGGAAGGGATGCGGAGCCCCGGGACCTGGATCAGAACCATAGGGGTTGAGAGCTCCCAGAGCCCACATGGGAGGGGTCCGGGCACAGGCAGGTCTGGGCTGGGGGGAAGCTACTCATTTGCACCTGGGGCTGGGGCTGCAGTGAAGCCCCTCTCACCTTTGGCCATGGCTGGGCCCACCCGACTGGCTGGACTGAGCACTGGGAGGGGCCAGCTGCTGGCCTCAGCCTAAGTTCACTCCTCAGACACCAGGGCAAACTTTTCTTAAAGGAGCCATGTCTTTTGGTTTGTCCCCCTGCCCAGCACTAAGGGGGCCTGCTGCTGGTTTCTCCTGGCTGGAGGGAGAGCACAGGTCCTGGGGGAGACACCAGGGTGGGCTGAGATAGGCTGGCTCAGTCCCTGAGAAACACCCCCGGCCTGTACTCCCCCAACAGCCCCCTGCCGAGAGGCTGCCCACCTCATCTCCCCCACTCCTCCGCAGCTAGCCCAGAAGCTGCCATGCCCTGTCTGCTCGTCCCCACTAACCCAGCTCCTTGTGCCCTGAAAATTAAAAGGATTCGTGCATGCCTGCAGTGGGAGATGGGAGCCCGCTAGGAGCTTCAGCAGTGGCAGGGGAAACAGTTGATAAGCGCACCCACGAAGCACCGGGGCACCCACGGAGTTGGCGCCTGTGCCTGCAGGGTCATGCCAGTGGGAGTCCCCCACCCCAAGCTGAGTGCGCCGTCTGCCCCATGTCCTCTCCCATACACCCAAACTGCTGCTGCTGGCCCAGGGGCTGCCCGGCTCAGGCAGCCCCCGAACCTGCACCAGTTGCTGCAGAAGTCACAGAGGTCATGGAAAGTCACAGAATCCATGACAGACTCACAGCCTTATGTATAAATCATTTGAATCCAGTGGCTTAAAGGTTTTCTTTTCTGGCCTTTTCTTTTCCAAATACCTTGGAAACGTACTTGATGCTTTTCTATCTAGGCCTATTAGCCAAGGAGGAAAAGTTCTTTTCTTTCTATGTGTTCCCTCTTCAAACAATAACTTTAACTTAAATTGCCTTAAAGCTCTCCAAAAATCTGTCCCCTCATTTAAAAAAATCACTGAATTTGTTCCTACTTATAACCAATTCTGGGGCTCCCTACCATTTTTCAAAACTCAAATCATTCAGGGCAAAAGACAGATGTTTTTGGGGACTTTGAGCATATGAAAACATGAAGTTAGATTGTCAACAGGTTTGCATCTGTAAAACCTCAGTTTCAGCTCATATACCTGAAAAGATTAGAATGTTACAAAGATACCATTTTTCTAAAGAAGTCTTTCCATTTATAATAGTTTATCAAACTAATTTTTCTGAGCTTTTTAGTTTCGTAAACTTTTTTGTTTCTCTCTTTCAGGTGATAAAAATAAAATTCAAAAACTGGTTCAAATGGCATGGACATTTGTAAATGACAGGTAAAAAAAGAAGTTTCTAGTCTTTTAAATATTTCAGCTAGTTACCACGACTTAGTTTATTCTGGACCCTGACCTCTTTCCCCAGTCATGCACATTTAGGCTGTAGCTCTTTGTGCACATTCCAAAGACAGTTCATGTTTGTCCATAGATCACGGGTTTGGCCATGCTCCTTCTGCCCTCACTCCAGAGTTTTTGCCTGAAGGGATTCCTCTTATTCCAGGATAAAATTTAGATCATGAACTTCAGGGGAAAGCCCAGATCAGAAAATATGGTCAGTCCTTCCTTGTCATCCATACAGTGAGGCCAGAAAGGGCATAGCCAAATCCCAGAGCCTCAAATATCTATAGGAAGAGAGATGTGACCCCAGTGTCTTGGCCTGGGAAGAGGTCAGTCCAAGAAATATAAACTTTGTGCAGCATATTTTGTATTCTTCATAGTGCAGTAAATAGGTTCAGATATAAGCGGTGGTTGTCTACCTCATTAGACAACACTTGGGGGTTGGGGGGAAAACAAGCAAAATATTTGCTTTTACATTGTAACTATCTGTAGCTCAACTGAATTTAACTATAAAAGATGATTATGTATAAAATAGCACTTAATAGATGTATTGTCATTTCTGCGTACCTCAGAAGAGGCTTAAATAAATATAGTGTACTACACTTCTGTTAGCACTGTAGAGCCAACACATGAGGAAGAATGAGCTAGGTTATTTCTTGGTGCATCAACACAGTTGTGTAATTACTCTCAGGTTTCTAACTAGAGTGCTTAACTTTAGACATCCAATGAAAAGTGGTCTTAATTTTTCAAAAGCGCTAAGCACCTATGGTACACATTGATTTGTGTCAGACTTGTAGGTGCACAGCACCTCTGAAAATAGGTTGCTTTTTCCCTGGTGGTTAATTTTAGGTCTGCAAGATTAGAATTTAGGCCCCAATTCTTAGCGTTGAACACCTATACAACCTAAATTAAGGTAATTGGTTTACATGGGTGGTAGTTGTGACATCAGTTGAAGAACGGTGTCTGGCACAGCTGTGACTACCATTTGGCTTGCATCATCTTTATTGCAGATGGTGATACATAGGAAGGAAAGAATCTAGCTTGACTTTCAGATCCCAGGTTGAATATGCAGGATGGCAGTTGAGAAACATTTTTTCTTGTAAATTCAGAAAAATTGATAGTATTGTTGAGACAGCACTATACTTGGAATTCAGAAAAATGCCCTTGGAAAAAACTACTGGACTTATGCAGCTTTATTCCATACAGCCATCAATATGGATTTAAACTATGGCTACCTTGGTTAAAATTTTCACTTAGCCCTTAAGACCCTGCACTATGCTTAGTGCACACTGAATGGTGAGAATTATCTCATGGGACCTTGTGAAAAATGATGCTATGCAACATCCATTAAAGGGTTTCAGAGAAGAGGTTTAGGCATCCTCTGTTAGCTGTAATGTAATCATAGACCTAAGTGCCATGATGTAGCAGCAACATTAAGAAAGGAAATTCTAATCCAAAGTTTACTCCTTGAAAGTTTTTTAAAGCTTCCTTTTGCACTTTTAGTTTCGAAAGTACTAAATGACTCACCTCTTTGGTATACTCTAATGCTCTGAGTACTTGAGTCATGCATAAATTATTTTTTTTAACATAACTGCTATTAGTACTTTGTGCTAAACAAAAGAACCTGTAGTGAATTGGTCAATGAATGAATGGTGTGAAATTTGTTGTAACTGGTTGGCTAGATCACTGAATGGCAGATTTTCAGACTTTTTGCTTGAAGAGTATATATTATAGAACTTAGCACGATTTGCAATTTAAAACCCATAGGAAGCCAGCTTTCTTTTTTTAGATAACCACTCAACTCATTGCTGAGTATTTCATGATTAATCTTAACAATTGAGAAGCAGTGGTAAAATGAACTTTATTGTAGCCTTCACTACCACATATGTTACTCAGGGGACAACTTTCTAGACTTAGGCTGTATCTAAAACTTACACTTATACGTTGGAGTATTTGGTCTCAAAATTTCCATGATTCGTTGTTTATATTTAAGTACATTTTATCCAAAATAATCCCCAAATGCATTACAAAATAAACATAGCAATCCTTTCACCTACCTCTGAAATAAAACCACAGAACAACAGTTTAGAACAGAACTTGAAGAATATCATATACTGCTGATGTTACAGGAGGAATTTTTTAGATAAGCAGAATGTAATCACCCAAACTGGAATCTGGTGCAGATAAATTCCCTCACGCTTTTGTGAAACCTTTATCTTGGTATGTCAGACTCTTTTTCTAAATGAATTCCTCAGAACAAATATTTTAAATGTGTTCATGTTGCTGCAGAATAATGGTGTTTTGTACATTTAAAAATCAAATTACTATTAAACCAAAGTACTATTAACAAATATCTTAGTTTGATAAATTAGTTTGTGTGACAGGGGAATCCTAGTTTTGTTAATCAAAAATTACCTGATTGAGATGTTAAAAATTAACTGTCGTCTGCTTTGTCTCAGCAATACGTTGTAGATGTCATTTATTCATACTTGTGATGCAGCTGCCTGGCTTATCTTAAAATGACTATTCTTTGATATTCTAGTCTCTGTACTACATTGTCACTGCAGTGGGAACCTGAGATCATAGCCGTTGCAGTTATGTATCTAGCAGGCCGTTTGTGCAAGTTTGAAATTCAGGAGTGGACATCAAAGCCAATGTACAGAAGATGGTGGGAGCAGTTTGTTCAAGATGTACCTGTTGATGTTCTGGAAGGTACCAGAAAAATTTCTGTAACACTTTAAATACTTGCAATTTTTTTTAATTTGAGGTCTGGACTAGGATTGCTAACTTTCTGATTGCAGAATAAGTGCTGTGGTACCTGGCCAATGGGAGCTGTGGAGCCAGCGTTTGGGGCGGGGACAGCGCACAGAGCCTCCCTGTCCCTAGAGACCACAGGACATGCTGACTGCTTCCGGGAGCCATACAGAGCCAGGGCAGGCAGGGAACCTTTCTTAGGAACTTTTAATGGCCTGGTCAAAAGCCACCGGGCTTTCTTTTCAACTGGGCATTCCAGTTGAAAGCCGGATGCCTGGCAACCCTAGTCTGGACAGTTTCTCCCTTAATCATCAACCTTGCTTTTAGGGCAGGGTATTGAAGACCATATGTTTTCTTAAGCTTTCCAGAGGGGGAGCTGAGTGTCTTCTTTCATCAATTTTTAATTTATATTATTATAAAACTTCTCAGAAATTTCAATTGTGTATTTTAAAAACTGAATATTTTTTTTATCGTAAATGTTGGAGCCAGATCAAAATTCTGGATTCAAATGCCTCTGCACTTAAGTGTTCACATCCAGAGATTCCACCATAACATTTTGCAAATACAAGTGGTACAGGTAGTAGCAGTCCATAAAGTAGAATGGTGTAGAGTTCACAGCCTGGAAATCCTGCACTAGAGGACAAGGTTTTCTATATACATTGATCTTCAAAATCCAGCAAGTGATCTGTCTATGGGGTTTATGTGCATATGTAGCACTCCAAATTAGGATACCAGTACATTTATATACTGCATTTTTCTCTCTTTTTTTTTTAAATAGGGCCTTCTACTGAACCAGTGATTCCTCAGTTTGAATAGCAGACTGCATTTCAAAATATAACAAGGCGTAGTGTTCCATATTATAATTAATGCTTCTGATTTTCAGTTTTAATACACAGACATTGATAAAACAGCCTGATACAGAACATGAAATATGTGGTTAGCCAATAAACAACGGAAATGGTTGCTTGTATTTAAGGGCTTGTCTACATGGAGCAGGAATGTGTTATTTCTAAAGCACACTAATGTGATGCACTTTAATTGGTCCATGTAGACCTTTCTGATGCTCACTAAAAGTTCCCTAGTGTGCTTTAATATAGTGCTCTTTGAAACAGTGCTATGTTGAATTGCACTAGGGAACATTACAAAGAGATTACTCGTTATGTGTACACTATTATATACATTACTCATTAAAGTATATACAAAGAATTTCCTGAAAACTCCCAATTAGAGGACACCTACATAAAACTCAAAAGTTGATAAAAATACACCCCATTGAATAAATCCTGAAAAGCAAGTCCTGCAATAGAGCATTTTACCATGCCATTTACACACTTATAGTAGTCCCCATTCTGACCTGACGACACTAACACTTCATATTCATTGGGAATTATAATTTTCTTATGGAACTGCATTCTTGCATTCCTCCCTTTCTGTATGCATGTAGTTCACATTTTTATCCTCCATTGCTTCTATCCCATTCCAAAGGCTAGTGGCTTCTGGAAGTCAAATAACCTAACTAAGGAATCTTTTGACGGTTTGGATGTTTCAGTATTTATTTAGGACATTCAGTATTTATTTAATTGATCTTGGTACTGGAAGACAAAACATGAAAGATTTTAGCAGCTGTTTTGGAAAAAGTCCATCTCGAATCATACTCTTAACTTCCACAAAGAACTAGACGGTTTTATCTACTGGTGAATATAAAAAATAGGCTTAGTGCTTGGCATGCAGAATCACTGCAAATATATAATAAAAATATTAAATATACCTTAAAAGAAAATAACAACTCAGTTTCAACCCATTTTTAGCTAACTAGCATGTAAAGGCTCCAACCAAGATTGGGGTCCCATTTTATTAGATTATGTATATACCCATGGTAATACAATCCCTGCTCCAATGTTATTACAGCCTAAATAGACAATAGTGAGAGAGGAGGGTTATTTCCATTTTACAGATAAGAAAGCTGAGATCCAGATAGATTGTGATTTGTCCAAGATCCGTCACACAGCAAATATGTGGCAGAGTTAAAACTGAAACTGGATTTCAAGAATTCACTCCTTCACTAGGATGCCACTCCTTTCCCTTAATGTCCTTGCTGGTTGCTTTGGTTTTACAATCAGGTTTTCCTATCTTTAAAAATATTTCACTCTCCTTTGCTACTGTTAGACCCACACAGACAGAGAAACTTGCTAGAAAGGGATGACAGTGAAACTGACTACATGCAAAGTCCTGGCAAATGTACAAAGTAAATTTGAAATAAAGCGCAATTATAGTTATCCTAGGTATTGTAATAGTAGGTCAAATATTTTCAGCCGGAAACGTTGTTTTGACGTTGGTGTTCCTTTAAAGGGTTTCAAGCTGATTATAAACATTAAGTTTTACTAGGAATGTATAACCTTTTGGACTTTTTGTTAGACATCTGTCACCAGATCCTAGATCTATACTCACAAGGGAAACAGCAAATGCCTCATCACACTCCACACCAACTGCAACAGCCACCATCCCTTCAATCTACACCTCAGATGCCTCCAGTACTGCAGTCGCAGCAATCTCAAAGTTCAGAGCAGTCACAGACACAGCAGCAGAAAGAGTCCCAGCAGTCAGGGCAACAACAACAGCAGCAACAAACACAGCAATCTAAGAAACCCTCTCCTCAGTCAAGTCCTCCAAGGCAGGCTAAACGTCCAGCGGTAAGTTTAACTGAACATAAGTGGTGAACAGGTTTCTGATTTAGAGCAGGAACAATTGTTTCCTTGGCTTAATGTAAATTATGGTTATGCTCTGAAAAGTGACTGTTAAGTATCACCTTATTACACTGTTGATTTTTTTCTTGGCTTATTGCGTTTAGGCCGGCTTATTTTAGTACCAAAATAAGTTATTGTTTTTTTAATGCCTACCAGGACCACAGGGCCCGCACCTCTCTTGTGCGTTGTCAACAGAATGGTTTACTGTGTTCCAATCAGTTACGCCTGTGCCCACCAGCTGAAGGCTGTGAGTTTGCCCAGGTGTTACTGATGAAATCACTTGATCTGCAGAACACTTTCATTATAAGTGATGATGTATGAGAAAAGAACCCCTAATGTGTCATTTTTAGGAATTTTCAGAGTGGAACCACTTGATGGGGTAGTGTGCTCCCTTAATGGTGGTGATACCTAGAGGTCAGCTTACTCTATTGTATGGCATGGCCCTTTAAGATTTTGAAATCTCTTATACATACAAGGACCTGGGAGATATTAGTAGAGAGCAAGTGGTACTAGGCATATGTGGAAATACATGGACAGAATATAATTTCTTTAAGTGCCTGCACCAGGAGTCCTGCAGGGTGGGAGCAAGGCTTCCCTCTCATCTAGCCAATTGGATGAGCATATATGCTACCTCCTCTCCCAAAGCAGGGAAGACAGCAGTGGGCGAAGGCTTGCCTGCTGAACCCTTTGAGGTAGGAAACTAATTGAGGATAGGGGCCAGCTGAAGGAGAAGCTGTGCAAGGCCCTGCAGTTGGCTTAAATTACAGTCCAGCTCAGGACTGCTGTCTTAAAGAGAAAGAAACTGCTTAAAGTACAAGCTAACTTCCAGGAAGAGTCTGGGGTGCCTCCTGAACAGGGGCAGTAAAAACTTACCAGGACTCTTCTGTGGACCTGGAGTGGGTATAAACTTGAGTGACTATAGGAGTAACACTCACACATTGTAGACAGAATTAATAAACTAGACAGCCCCCTCCTTCCCCAGTGAAGTGGGGGTGTGCTTTGAACTACTCTGGACTGAGTACAGGCAGTCTTCGACTTCACGACATTCGAGGTATGATGAACGGCACTTACGATGCTTCTTCATTGACACACTGATTCCTTATGATTATAGGTTTCAAGTTTATGACGCTCGGTCCCACAAGGGATTAGATTGCGGTTCCAACTTATGACGCAATTGTAAGGAACCAATTGTGTTGGAAGTCCGAGGACTGCCTGTAATTTGAACCCTGAGTGGGTGCCAAGAACAATGTGCAGGGCCACAAGGGGGCATACTGGAGGGCAGCATCCCATTAAAAACCACTTAAGTTTTGCATATTTTCATCATGACAGTATTAAAAAAAAAAAAATTCATCTCACAGACACAGTTATATGCATTCCATGTCTTCTGCTCTGTACTAGCATCTGTTCTTTTAAAGTAAGAGAGCACCCTACACAATGGACAAAACCTCATAAGTATTCCAGCTGCACAATTATTCAAAGTCATTCCAGGGTCAGGTACAGCCTTTAGACCTTTATTTGATATGCTGTTAACTGAATTGTTGTATCTATTGCATTTATGTTTTGATAACTGATTCAAACAGCAGTGAAATAACAAGTGTGTTATTCACACTAGAGCCTCTGGTATCTGTTTTCTCAGGCTATTTAGGATGTGCCCTCCCTTTTTTCTTATAAATTCTTTGTCTTCTTATGACCTATTACTGCTAGTGCAGCTTTCATTTGGAGAGAACAGCAGGCAGCAGCTCTGGAGAAAAGCAACAGACAAAACAGTGAAAGATTTGGGGCTGAGGACGAGTCTGCAGAAGTCTAGATTGGGGTAGGCAACCTATGGCATGTGTGCCAAAGGTGGCACGTGAGCTGATTTTCAGTGGCACTCACACTGCCTGGGTCCTGACCACTGGTCTCAGGGGTGCTGCATTGTAATTTAATTTTAAATGAAGCTTCTTAAACATTTTAAAAACCTTATTTACTTTACATACAACAGTAGTTTAGTTCTATATTATAGACTTACAGAAAGAGACCTTCTAAAAACGTTAAAGCGTATTATTGGCATGCAAAACCTTAAATTAAGAGTGAATAAATGAAGACTCGGCACACCACTTCGGAAAGGTTGCCGGCTTCTGGTCTAGACAGAGGTAGCAGCCAGAAAAGGTTAAGAATTCATAGGTCTGTATAATCTTAGATTTTACATAAAATGTCATTTACTGCAGAAGCAAAGCTACATCTGCTGTGGAACATGGCAGCACTGTTCTAACATTGCATGTTTGTAGTTGAAGATGGAAAATAAAGAATACCAAATTCAATTGAAATTTAACGGGAATTTTAGGCAGCCAAAATGTATTCCCATCCCCCTACCCCCACGCCCCACCCCCAAAAAAGCTTGCTTTCATTGCACATTGTCGTCTTGTGTTGTAGGATCTTATGGGCAGGACCTTTTTTATATTTGCTACGTATTTCATGAAGAATCAGTTGGCACTGTGGAAATAATGAAAACAAACTGGAATCTGGCCATATGTAACAGTTGCAAAAATGCCAATGAATTTTTGTCTGCAAATTGGGTATTTGTTTTAGTCTTAAAAGAATGCATCTTCAGGAGCTTTAAGCTTCCAATCCCATGCTGAGGCATGAATTCATGAATTAATTTTGGAGGAACAAGAGTTTACCCACTCAATCAGCAGCATGACTTTCTGCAGCACTTGGAATTTTCTTCAGGCTCATATAAATATTAAGCAGGCTTGATCTTTCTTAATTGGAGATCTGAGGAGAGCAGTGTCTGAGCCCATCTAGCAGCATCCTAGAGTGTAAACGGATGCAGAAGGGAGGCCAGTAAGCCCAGATAATTTGTAAAGCAAGGTAAAAAAAGACACTTAAAGCCAATAAAAAGTTAGCAGTGTAAAGGGTGGGGGTTGTGGCAGGACAGTGCAATAGCTCAGATTAGATAATGCTTTAGGTATCAAATTTATATAGTGCTTAGAGGATTTACTCATAGTTTGCACCCTAAAAACATTTTAAGTTAAATCTTGCTAAGAGATTCTACTCGGTTCCATAAATAGGGAATTGCATGACTCCGGCTTAAGATGTTATAGGAGAAATGTGTATATTCCTTAGCACCAGATGCTCCACTTTGTCAATCATCATAGCACAATTGAAGACCATAGAGAGATAGTAATTTACATCAGCTGAGGAGCTGGTCCCTGGTTTATAAAACCTTACCTGTCTGTCTAAATCTGGCACTTGTTCTAAATTATTGGTGGGGAAGATGATTTTGAACGTTCAGCTGATTAAGATCTCTGTATCCAATAATCTCTCCCACTGTTGTTTTACTGAGGAAAAACTACCTGTAAATGGTAAAACTAAAATATATGCTATTGGGGGATGATACATTTGTATTGAGGATATAAAATTTTCAAAGATACAGATGCACATTCAGTAGAACCTCAGAGTTACAAACACCTTAGGAATGGAGGTTGTTTAACTCTGAACAAAACGTTGTGGTGGTTCTTTCAAAAGTTCATAACTGAACATTGGCTTAATACTGCTTTGAAACTTTACTATTCAGAAGAAAAATGATTCTTTTAACCATCCTAATTTAAATGAAAAAGGTACAGAAAGTTTCCTTACTTTGTCAAAACTTTTAAAACTTTTCCTTTATATTTTTAGTAGTTCAAAGTGATACCGTACTGTACTTCCATTTCCAAATGAGGTGTGCGGTTGACTGGTCAGTTCATAACTTTAAAGTTCTACTATATGTTGCAGGATTGCCTCATTTAAAATTGTCAATGAAATTTTCTCAAATTTCAAGTGCTGTACTAGAAAAAACATTACTACAGAACTTTGGATATTGGTCAGCAACACAACTAAATAGCCAATTTAAAAAATCTCCATAAACAGATTTTCGTAACCTTTGTTAGAAGATATTGGCTGAACAGGCAATATCTTACATAAAAGAATGGTTAAAAGGATTTTCAGTGATTTACTGAAGAAAAAGATTACACTCACTGACATGACTGGAAAAAGCACTTTGGTAGGCTTTTTTGACACTTGGTACATACTGCTTTTACATAAGCAACTAGTCACAGATCTTAGTTATGTGAAATTTTGTCTAACCCACTTTAACTGTCTCCTGCATCAGCTGCTTTCACTTACTCCATGATAATGGGATGTTTTGGTGAAATTATATTTGCAAGATGAGACTTTGTGAATAAATACAGAGAAACCTAATAAAATGGAAATCGGTCGCTGCTTGAAATGATTGTTTGACTAATTAGAGCAAGCAGCTTCAAAAGTCATCTTCATGATGGTCAAGGGGGAGTCATTTCAGATTTAAAATGACTTCTTTGATTTCACATGTAGAGAAGAACTTTTCATTTTGTGTGCCACTTTGGTGCTAATAAAGAATTTAAAACATTGTGGGATCATTATTTGGCATCAGTTAAAGCTGCTTGATCTATAGAGTATAAAAATGCAGAATAAAACTATCTACTCTGGCAAAGTGGAATTATTGCTGCTTTGCACATATGTGGTATAGGGAAGCTAGTGATTTCACAGTTTATTAACAGTGAAATTGTGCTGTAACTTAGCATGAAGTTTCATAGAGATTTAAAGGCATGCTTTCTGTCCCAGAGTGTGTCCCATCTAAATTGAACAGAAATGAGGCTAACCAAGGGAATGGAGGGATGTGAAGAAAGGCAAATAAGTCATTGCAGAGTAAGAAAATCATAAGTTCTGATACCTACACACAGACTGAAGTAAGGCAAAGTAGAGGAATTAGTCTGCACAGGAGTGGATAATAGTGGTGGAAAGCCAGGCAAAAGTAAATTTTTCAGACAGGATTTGGAGAGGATAGTGAGGTTAATTGTCACATGTTATAACAGGCATTGGGTGTAGAATAAAAGTAAAATTAAAGAATTAAAGTTAGCTTAAGTTTGTTTAAGGATATACTGTGTGTTGTAAAGAGGGTCCCAATCAGTAAGTAAAAGATGGTCATGAGAATAAGTAGTATTTTACTAATAGTGTGGGAAGGATGTATGGCTTCAAAGTTAACTATGTAAAATATAGAGTGGGAGTAGCAAGACAAAGAAAAACAGTTTTAAAAGAAACCAGCCCAAACCTTCCTACTGTTCTGCTAGTAAGCAAGGAGTTGGGAAGAAGATAAGGGAAGAAAGGGGGCCGTAAATCTTACGAGGATTAAGACTTGAACTAAGAGTCAATTGTCTCAAGTTGATTTATAGCTGAAGTCAGTAAGCAATGACGTCACTTGTTTGTTAATAGATATAAAAAGTAAACTCTTAAAGGGGTTCATTGCTAATAAATGCCTGACCATGCTGGAACATTTTGATCAAATGCTTATAAATGCTTTGGTATTGGCTGGATGTGGTAAATTGCTTATTAATTAGGCTTCTTAGGTATTTTTAGAGCAATTGTATAAATACCATTTGGTCTTTGGATTTAATAAAGGAATTTCTGTTAAATTAGTGTTAGGTGGTTTCCCTTATCGATGTTTATAATTTCATATATTAATCATTCCGATATTTTGGCGACCATGGCAGGACGGTAGACATTAATTTCAGTTGTTCTAAACCAGTGATTCTCAAGCAGGAGTACGTGTTACCCTGGGGGTTCACGGAGGCCTTCTTGGGGATGTATAAACTCATCTAAACATTTGCTTGCTTTTAAAAGCACCGGCTAAGCCAGTACAAACTAAAATTTCATACAGACAATGATTTGTTTATACTGTTCTATATATTACATAAGTGGTTCTCGAACTGTGGATAAGTTCGTTTTAATGGGGTTGCCAAGGCCAGTGCTTGTGCTATGAATTACCCACTTCATATTGCCTGATTCAACATTCTTTTATGTAGCATTTCTTTGAAAGCTTTGGAACATCACAGGCCTTTTAGTTTGGTGCGGGGGGGCATTTAGGGCTTGTTTAGATCACAGTTGTTGCACTCAAATTGGAAACAGATTAGTTAAATTGATGCAAAACCTGTATATATAACACGCTTTGATAAACTGCATCCTATTAATAATAGCAGTATGTGTTTGCTAATTACATTTTCATTTTTGAATTATTCAGATTTTATGACGTATAGTTCTGGAGATTGATGTGAATTTTGTTTTTTTTGAATAATAGGCCGTATCTCCCAAAGAAGAAACCAAGACATCAGGTAGATATCGTAATTTTTAAATGTATATTATATCTTTCACTTCTTTAATAAGCAAAACGGTTTGCCAGAATAACTAATTCACTGCACCTTCTAAAATGACTTGGTTAGTTTCCTTCTAGTTCTAGAAATTACTCTTTGTTTGGTCTTGATTATTCAGGTTTAAATATAGAGCTTCCAATTTTTTAAAAAAAATTTTGTTTTGTTTTGTTTTTTTGGTTTATTTGTGGAAGTACAGTATAATTGTTCTTAAAGCGTAGTCCCTTTATGCTTATACAAACAGGCTGGTAAATAGAATTAATAATTCCTATTATCAAAGCTCCATCTCCATTATAACTTAAGTTTATAGCCAATTATTGGCATGGCTTACAGTCTGTACCCAACACAACATAGTTAATTCTTGGTAACTATGGCAATTAACCATGTTTTTCTCTTGTCAGAGAGTTAGGCCAACACATGGTTGTCTTCCAGTTTCCACTTAGTAAAAGTTATTTTCCCGTACACCCTAACTGTGTCTGTGTAACAAGTTTGGCTGGTTCTTTCTTTTTTCAACTCTGCAGTGATGTAACCATGTCTCTGTTTATAAAATCATGGTTAAAAGTTGTGGACAGGCCCTAATAATAAAGTAGGCATGTATCATGCTAGATTTCAGTTAAATTATTTAAAGTTCATACTTTGGTAGTGCCTAGTCTCTCCAAACAAGTCGGGGCCCCAGTGTACACAGTACAGTATGAACATAATAAAAGAGTCCTTTTCCCAAAACCCATTCTGGATTTTTGGTCTTAGTATGCGGATGGAGCCATAATTAAACTGACATTTTTGTTGATAGGGGCTTCCAAATTTGTTTTTTCAGAACCACCACCATCTAAAATTCCTAAAATTGAGACGTCTCATCCACCAATACCCCCCGTGCACCCACCTCCAGGTAAGGTTTTATTAAGTTATTTCCCAGCATGCTGTTCTTTTGGAGTTAAGTGCATGATCTTGTTCTTTTGCTGCTATGGGGTAAACGTGTTATGTTGGTTTGAATAAAATTAATTGTAGTATGAAAGGTGATATTTGATATTGTAATTAAAACAATGAGTGCAAAAGTGAGATAGTGGCCAGAAGACTTATCTTGACCTCCCAAACTGTCTCTTTTTGCTCTGCCATCCATATTTGAAGTTATGTACTTTATTGGGTAGAGCAGGGTGGGCAAACTACGGCCCGGGGTATTCCTTACCAGCCCCTGAGCTCCCGGTACGGGAGGCTGCTCCAGCCCCTTCCCTGCTGTCCCTGCTCCCCCACAGCCCCAGCGCACCGCCAGCACTCTGGCCCACAGTTATGGCCGGGCAGAGCTGGCTCTGGTGGGGCTGGAGCTCCTGCCACTCTGAGCAGCGTGGTAAGGGGGCGGCATGTCTCGCTCCAGCGGGCCTGAGTGGTATGGTAAGGTGGTCAGGGCTGGGCCGGGGTAATCAGGGGACAGGAAGCAGGGGCACTTGAGTAGGGGGTGTGGTTCTGGGGGGACAGTTAGGGTGGGGGTCTCAGGAGGAGGTGGTCAGGGTACAAGGAGCCGAGGGGCTTAGTTGGGGGTGTGTGGTCCCAGGGAGTGGTTAGGGCGCAGAGGAGTCTGGGGAGGGGGCAGTCATGGGACAGAGAGTGGGGGGAGTTGGATGGGTTGATGGTTCTGAGGGGGGCAGGAAGTGGGAGGGAGTTGGATGGGGGCAGGGCCAGGTTTCTCCACCCTACCTGGTCTTCCATAAAATTTTTTACCTTGATGTGACCCTCGGGCCAAAAAGTTTGTCCATGCCTGGGTTAGAGGTAATTATATCAAAGCTGATTTAAGACAAGTTGTGGAAAATTTCAGGCCAAAAGGAATTTGAAAATATTAATTGAAAAAGCAAGGTTATGATTTGCGATTTCACTGTTAACTTTAGTCGGCACTATCTTTGTAACCTGGAAGATTCAAGGTTACAAAGTATTCTCTGCCAGTTGTAATAATCTGTGGAGAAATGTATCAAGCACCTGAAAACATAGAATCATAGGAAGAGACCTTGAGAGGTCCTCCTTTAACTGAAAGGATACCTACAACATCCTGGTTAGGTATTCATCTAACCTGTTCTTAAAACCCTCAATGATAAGGATTCCACAACCTCCCTTGGTAACCTATATTAGTATAAAATAGAGGCTGGTTTCTCTACTATTCAGTATAGTGAATACATCCTGTTTCTCCACTGTCATAAAGCAATGGGCACTTCTTTTGAAAGGGTATGTGCAGCTGTGATGCTCATATCAGATTTATATAATAAATAGTCCTCACACTTAATTGAAATTTTAGACAGGAAAAAGCTGATGCTGTTCCTCTTTATAGTACTAAGCACACACCCTGCCACTGTGTTTTTCTGTCTCTTGTTGTCCTCTGTTAGGCGCTGTCATTTTAGGTTGTGTGTTATGGCACACACTGTAAAATATTTATGTCATATCTCCGGGTCAGTGGAAGGACAGCTAATGTATCAAGGTACAGGAAGTGCAGTACTAGAATTTTTTTCACAAACATATGGCATTTTGGAGCATTACTGGATTCTTTGGCAGATCAAGCCCTCTTTTGGGAAATCAGCCAAGGAAAAGAACATCCTTTACTGGCTGACACTGTATAAGAATTAGAAACTATGTTCAGGTGTGTATTCTGAAGAGAGATTATATGTGGGATTGTATGAGGCAATTTGAAGTTACTGCCTGATGCTAGCATGGCATGCCTCACCCTTTTATGAAGACCATATAATATTTAATAATTCTATATATTACCACGCCAACTACTGAACTCCTTAAAAAAAAAAATCAGCATTTCCTACAACAGTTGTGATGGAATAGGAACTTTAATTCATCCTATTTTCAGTTACTCACAAATTTTAAACTTCAGATCTGTTGTGGACTTAGCTCTTCATGAGGAAGAGTCAGATGTTTGAAAGAAGTTTTTGCAAATAAAGTTTTAACTAATTGAAAAATAATAGGCTGGCCATGCAAAGTTTTATTTTTTATGTCACTTTTGAACTGATGTAGGAAATCTCTTCAAGCGTCAAATTCAAGAACCGACAATGCAGCTCTTCAAATGCAGATTTATTAATCTACAACACTGGCTACTAGATAACAATCCTACAGTTGGTTGTAGTTGTCAAAACGATGAGCATGACGAGGGGCTAGAAGTTGTGGGCAGGAGAGAGAAGAATGGTAAATTATAATAGGGACATAGGAACAACAAGACGGGGACAGTAATACAGTGGGAATCTCCTCAACATCTGAGATTCTGTGCACAAATGCAGAGATGTATTGTGGGTGTAGTGCCAGGAATTTCAAAGGTAAGACATTCTACTTGGCACCGATGAAGACTCAGCTGGAATATTGTATCCAGTTTTGGGTGTCACAGTTTAGGAAAGGTGTGGACAGACTGGAGAGAGTTTCAAAGAGAGCAACAAAAATAATAAAGGGTTTTCGAAACATGACCTTATGAGGACAGGTGAAAGTACTGTGAGTAGTTTTGAGAAAAGAAAGGGGGAGGGAGAAGAAGAACCTGATAGTCTTAAAATAAGTTAAGGCTGTTAAGAGAGGATGGTGATCAGTCATTCTATAGCCAAAGAGTAGCATGTGCAGGCTTATCCATCTCAACATTCTTTGGCATTGTTATTTTAATTCAACTGTTGGGCAGTGGTGAAATGGCAGCTGTGCCCTATACAGCTTTTCTCAGTGAAAAGATGTTTTGTACCTTGTTATAAAACAAATTATTCTGTGTACAAACAGGACTTTGTGTAACAAGTTGATTTCCATCTGACAAACATTTAAAACTGACTAGATTCTGAAGATATTACCGTTGGGTCCTATCATGGAGAGACATTGGTCTGCCCCTACTTCAGACCAGTTTTGATCTGATTTTTAACTTCTCTCAACTTTTGTTCAATGAACCTGAAGTTTCCTGGGTGTGATCTTGTACCAGTTTAAGATTTTGTTTTGTTTTGTTTTTTTGGGTAGGGAAAGAGAATAATAGAAATTAGACAAAAGTGTTTATGAGAAGACTGCTCAGATGAAATGATCCAAATTTTGTAACCCTTTCCTAATGCTTGCCTGTTTCACGGTCTCAGATCTGCATAGCCCTTGCAGGAGTGATTGCATTTGGAAAGTAATATTCTGGTTAGTTTTTTTCTGCTGCCTCTGCTCTTTAGCTCCCTCCCCCCACACTTAGCTTTTAGGGCATGTGGGGCTTTTACTGTAAGAGGGAAAGCCACATATGAAGTGCTGTTGCTGTCAGCAAGCTGGTTGACCAGATATTCTCAAAAGTAGTTAGTGTTCAGTGACCTAGAACCCAACTGACTTGGAGCCTGCTTTTTCTGCAAGCTGGCATTGTGCATGTGTTCTTACAAGGTACCTGTGGGGTATCTGCAGTTTCTTCTGTGTTTTGACCTTAGAAGGTTTTATTGTTTGTGATTTCCATATGCTTTAGCTGAAGAACAAATTGGAAGAGAGCAGACTACTATGTGCAACGTTAACATTTTGAGAAAAACATAGAGGTGTAGGTAGTCCTTACTGCTGTGCTACAGAAAAATAAAGGAAGCTTTTTTTATCTGTTGCAGAGCGCAAGCTTCCTTTGACAACTGCAGTTTCAATGGGAGAAGCAGAGCAAAGTACTACAGTGGACTCTGTAGACATACCAAAGGTCCAGATCCCTCCTCCAGCTCATCCTGCACCCGTACATCAGCCACCACCTATGCCTCATCGTCCTCCACCACCTCCACCTTCCAGCTACATAACTGGGATGTCCACTACAAATTCTTACATGTCAGGGGAAGGTTATCAGAGTCTTCAGTCAATGATGAAAACTGAAGGACCAACCTATGGAGCTTTGCCACCAGCTTATGGACCACCAACTCACTTACCGTATCATCCTCATGTGTATCCTCCTAACCCTCCTCCACCTGTTCCTCCACCTCCGCCTACATCATTTCCACCCCCTAATATCCCACCACCTACTCCTGGGTACCCTCCTCCACCTACGTACAACCCTAACTTCCCACCTCCACGTCTGCCTCCAACTCATCCACCTCCAGGCCTGGGAATGCCACCAGCCAGTTATCCTCCTCCCACAGTTCCCCCTGGTGGACAACCACCAGTACCACCTCCAATACCACCACCTGTTATGCCACCTGTTGCAGGACTTGGACGTGCTACGTGGATGAGATAGCATGAGAATTGTGTACAAATATCCTTTAATTTTGAGGAATAGTTTAAAAGGCAAAGCAAGTGAGATGCTACCATATTGTAAAGATAAATAGGAAAGTAATTTGTATAATCTAGATTCTGATATAGTATATAAAGACATGGAACAGTGAAATGGAATCTTAATTGACCTACTTACAGTATTGTTAATGGCAAGATATATAGGCTTTTAATATAGACATGGCAAAGCTAATTAATCTAAATTTATACAGTTGATTTAAAACTAAGTTGTCTGACTAAATTGTCTTGAATTATTCTAGCACTGGATTACTTTTGTACTAGTGACTTTAACCAGCCATATTGGCTCATTTATATAAGTAAGAAGTAAATTTTCTTCTAGAAATCAGTGCCTACTTTTGAGTATCAAAATAGTCAGATATCCCAAAGTTCCATCTAGAGTTAAAAAAAAAAATAAAAAAATTCATTTTCATTAAGTAACTCTCCTGTGACACTTAATGTTAAGCATCAGAGTGACTTTATTTAATATGTATATATTTACAACCCCCAGCTGACAGAAATCATTTTGAGATGTTTGCCTTGCTAATATTTTTGTTTTGGAATGTACTGCTATCTTGGAAAATTTAAGTATGTTTACACCTATTTGCAAATTCCTGTACATAAATATATATATTTTCTAAGTGTGAAAGTCTGAATGTAACAACATACTGTGATTTAAACACCTTGGTTATAAATAGGACTGGTTCATTCACTTGTACCCAAATAAAATTGGTTCTGAATTTAGTGAATTTTCCAAGTTATTTCAACATTTTTCCCCACTAGCTCTACATAGTCTGTGTCCCTAAAAGTACTGTTCATGTTTATACTGCTATAAGAGGAAATCTTATTCTATGTAGGTGTTTTACCTGTCGTACTAACTCACCATAAGATTATTTCAGCAGTGTTCTGTCAAAATGTGGAGGCATCACAGCTTATAAAGAATGTACTTTATTTTATTCAACTGAAACTATACACTATCACAATCTTACTTCATTTTTACTAAAATATTTCAAATGAATGTTTTACACATATCAAAAAAAATCTGATTACTATTTTTTCTCCCCCCCCTTCCAAAAGCCATAGTGGTTCAATAAATGCGTGCTAATATCTAAAGATTTTGCTATGTACACAACAGTGGGTGCTAATTTATTCCAGTTTCTTTTGTAAATCATATACAGGAGGGCTGTAGGTTTCATCGGTTTAACAGAATTCAAACTGATTTCCAAAAGCAGTTCAAATAGACTTTCCCCACATTATGAAAAATATACAATTTTATCACTTTACAGTCATGCACTTTGAAAAAGGTCAGTAGTACTTTTTCCCCACCCAGTTTCTAAAAAGATAAAAGGTCACTTTAACACTGATTTATAGCTAATATTTGGATAAAAATGTGCCGGTCTCAATGTTGGGCTCAGCAGTCTTAAAGGTGCAACAAGCCACCTGACGTTGGTTACATCACAGCATTTCAAAATGCTTGTGTGAAAATGCTTGTTTACATCAGTCACTCAAAGAAAACCTAAGGGCGTGATTCTGCTTTCCTAAGGCAAGCAAAACTCCACTTAAAATCAGTGGAAGATTTGTTTGTCTCAGGGCTGCAGAATTTGCAGCCTCTAGACTGGGGATAGTAGTCCCATGTACATCAACTTAATGGCTACCATTTTGGAAGGGTTTCCCTCAAACTTACTATACAAAGTTTTTCAGGTAGTTTTCACAGTAGACCTAGAGCATAGTAAAGAATGAATTTAAATGTGCATATAAAACATCATTAGACAACTGAAAGCTTAGCACCCAAGTTATTCTGTAATGTCAGTGAGTGTCTTTTCCCCCTCAGGAAGACACGTTTGTTTTTTAAAGCTCAAATGGAGCTAAATACAAAGAGTAGCAAATTTTTTTTTAAAAAAAAAAATACATACACCACTAACTTTCATGTACTTCTATAAAATCAACAATGCACACTTTGCATTTGGGGCTTATGCTGCCAAATAGAATCATACAAAATATTGTTTTACCCTACTAATACAGTATAAAGGATCCTTCAGTGATTTAACTAAGACTGGCTGTCTTCTAAGCCAGCTTTTGGAGGCGTACAGCCATACAACACACCTCAGGTTTAGTGCTGTTTCCCTTTTATTAAAGAGTTTGAGATCTGCACCTGAAACCAGAATACTGGCAATGCTTCAAGCCACAAAATGGCTTGATACATATATCTGAATAAGAGTAAATTTGGATGAGTAGGTCAGAGCCAGTGAGAGAAGTAAACTGGCTAGTTTAGCTCTCAGCCCTGTTGAGAGGGAGGGATCATTAAATGCTTATTTGTCAGGCTAATCTACTCAGAGACCAGCAAGCACAATATCGATACAATTAACACTCTACTGGCAACACTTCTGCTGCTTTAGCTGAAATTTACTGAAGTAAATCAATTCTGCCACCTAACACTCAATCCAGAGTTTGGACACTGGCATAATTACAATGGCTTTTCAAGTAGATGGATTAAGCAGCACATTTTATAGCTCAGAGGGGAAATTAACCTTTCTTTGCTGCCTTATTCTGGAAGGAAAAAATCGTGCATTTCCCCTCCCCTTTATATGAAGAAAATAATTGAGCAAGATGAGAATAAAAAAGAAAAGAAACTTACAGATGGTAGCAGGCTGAAAATGATCAAAGTGAAAAGCTAGGAAGAAGAAATTAAGAATGCTCTAGAGGTCAACGCTTAAAAAGTAGACTCTGCTATCTTCTAAGCTAGTTTCTACCAGGCTACACAGACTGCATAAACCTAGTGTAAAGTTAGTCAGTCAGCTCAAGAGTGGCTGATAGCTCAGGTATGCTTTATGGGGAAGTGAACTGCTGTTGAGGGCATTTCTAATAACTCTTGATCTCAGCTACCAGGGCCCATTCTTATTCTACAGTGACTTACTGCTTAATTTTTATTTTGTTTATATTCCTTGTTTCTTTATTGCTCAATCCTGCAAATTCCTTACTCAGGCAAGTAGGCTCATTAAATACAGTGGGACTATTCACTCATGTTAGAACCTGCAGGACTGACATCATAGTTATTTGTAGGTGCTTCATGCTAACCAGAATCAAGAATTTAGCTAATGGAAAACAAACGTATCTAAAAGTAACAACCTCCAACTAATTCAACTGCTTTTAGATAGCTGTGACTGATTTTTAAAGTCATTAAAGCTTCAAACTAAGCATCAAAACCAATGCCATTTTTGAAGAGGAGGCATTGAGTCTACATGCACCTACTGTTAAAATTATTTTATTTTACAATGGCAGGTTTACTGAGTCCAGTTTCCTGTAGACTATTAGGGTAAAAGGGAAAGAACATCACAAGAAATACAGGGCTAGATCTTGTGACAATATGGAACCGAAAGGGATCAACCTCTTACTACAGGTCCACAAGCAGCTACTCCACAATACCAAACTAGAACTCCCATTATTTTTATACAGAGCAGTTAGAAGGAAAACACACTCCATTTTTGGTTTAACAAAAATGAAGCTTAAATGGCAGCAGCAGTCTCATTTGACAGCGTCTGTTGACATAGCATTTACACAGCTTTGAATGGCTGGTGCTTTGGGTACATCATGAAGTAATCAATTGAGTTCAGTATTTCAATAAGGACATGAAAAAACAAATCCTTATTCTGTGAGCGAATGTCAAGACTGAAATACTGTACTAGGATCCAAGAGAGAAACTTCTCTTGCTGAAACTGTAAGCCACATAGGCAAGAACAGCTTTCCCACCAAAGTATTTAACAGTAAGAGCTTTACAGGACTAATGTTACCATATTCATACTGGATTGTGGCTAAAGAACTTAAAATTATTCACATTATAACTGCAGAAATTGTCTCAGTATCATTTGTTCCATTAAAAGCAGGTCACAAGCAGCTGAAATGGAGGCTCAGGCTATTCTGCATGCCTGCTATGGGCCTGTGTCATGGTCAATGCGGTACAACATACAAGGTGCTTTCAGTGTTTTATCATTCTACAAAGTATTTTACATGATACCTTTTGAAATAGTTGCATATCACCCTCCTAAAAGAAGGACCTCCAAGCAATTTTAGGAGCTCAGGAAAGAGACAGCCAATGAACCACCTGGTTCAGATTTTTGTTTTCTTAGGAGAATCCAAAAACATGCTGCACAGAGCCGCCAGTCTAGTCATGAATCAGTTAACAAGCAGGTGGATCGGAGCAATACAAAATAATTTCTCCACAGGTTAGGGTTCCATTTTTCCTCCTAGAAATCTTCTTGTTAGGTAATTCTACATAGAGACCATACAACAAAGCAGGTTTGCACTACAATACAAGTGACACAAGTCTGTGATTATAGGATGGTTAACCCATTTAACATTGGTTCCAGATCATAGCCTGGAGGCTAAGCCTTTAGCTGCCATATTTACACTATAGACAGTTACCAAAAATAATAAAACCCCAACCGGCTGCTAGAAACAGAGCTCTCTTCCTCTCTGATTCTTTACAGAATAGCTTCTAGTTTGCAATTTGACATTCCTACAATGGCCCCTTGAACTGGTTTCCTGAAAGGTGTTGCCTGATGGATGGTTTGGAACTTGCTGCATCACCCAACTTTCGCCAGACAACCTGTGAGAAATGGGGGAGAAGATTGCAGTTGATGAGTTACGTTTTTTGTCTAGAGATCAAAATAGCCAGTTTTCAAATCAGAGTTGCAGTTCTACATACGACCATTAGATGGCACTTCTGCACCAAATTACAATTTAAAGGCTTTGCGGTGTTAATCTTCTCGCTCTCGAAATTAGACCTAGTTATGCCATAGGTAATGATATAAAACTAGTACATTCGGTTCAGAAGCTAAGTTCAATGCCAAGCACTAGCATTCTTACAAAAGTGACATTTCCTTTCAATAGATATCATCCCCAAAAGATCCCATCCGTTCAGGTACTATTCCCTTTAAAGGCGGATTTTATGAATGGCTAACACAGAGCAGAGGACCAATGGGGAAAGTGGGGCTCTTACAAGGAAAGCAGGAGAGGAAGTGACAATAATTAGGAACATTTCTGAGAAGGATGTTGCTGTAGATCTAAAAGCCACTTCCTGTTCATCTCTACAAATGTCCAGCATTCAACCCACAGTTTCCTGAGGGGCAGTCCTGGAGTCATAACATTCCATCAGCACTCCTGCTAGAAGAAAGTGGCATCAATAAAATCCAACCAAACCCTGCAAACCAAGAGCTGACTGTTATTCAATGCAGGGATTCACCTACAATCCTGGAGCCTTAAAGTGAAGCACTCCATGTTCTGCAGGGGATTAACTATAGCATTTGTATATACCAAAATTAAAAAGTTTTTTACAACCCTGTTTTTTGATGGGTGGGGTTGCGTAGGGGCAAATTGGGGGCCAGCTCTTTACATTTGTTCATGCTTTGGGTGGGGAAAGGAAGAAAATCCATACTTCCTGCTCAATATCACCTTTGTAAAAATTCAGTCACCAAAATATATTCATATTTTCCATCAATAAAGTCGTATCACATTCTGCACCATGGTCCATTCCAGTGGTTTGGAAACACACCATCACCAGCATATTCAAAAATTCTGCAGAGAGTTTTGCTTCTTCTGCAATTCTCATGCACCAAAAAGGCCCCACTGATATGGTGACCTGCAATATGGATTTCAAAGAGAATACTCCACAGGAGTCCCTGCTCTGGGAAACGCTGCACCGTCAAGCAGAAAATCCTCCAAAACACGTGACTCTCAGCTTGAGCAATGTTTTAACAGCAATACAAAGCTCACTTGTCACCCGCAGTGTGTACTCAAGTCATTCTTATTAGATCATTCTGCCTGAAATAAAGGAAGCTGAGCAGCAGCGCAAGCAGCCACACCTCAGTCAGAGCAAAGTTCTGGCATAAATGCTCAGTTTACAATAGGTGGCAACCTCCAGATACAATGTGGTTGCTAGGCCAAACATGTTAGCAGGTGCCCAAAAATCACATGTAATCACCCCTAGTGGATTTAAACAAGAGGATTCTAATTCTGACATCAGATTATAGTCACTCTATTTCTATGACTTTAAATACCCTAAAATGTATAAATTAAGGCAAAAGGACCAACCTATGCTTTTAATTGACCATATAATTCTCAGGGACATCCAGGGGACCTCTCCTTACAAATCAGGATCAGTCCACGGGGCTGAAAATTGAAACCTCCGAGCCAGATAAAGACAGTTGCATAACTGTCAATCAGCCCTTATAGGAGAAGCCACTCTCTCTCAGGAAATGAGTGGGGCAGGGGGTGTCAGCCCTAGGTTTTTCTGTGCAAATGGATCAAATTAATGCTCAGGTATTTGACATTTGGCTCCTGCCCATACCGAATTTAGCAGAGCTTCAATTAAGTTTTCTTTATGACTTAATTTCTTTGTGGGTTTCAAACAACACAAGTAAACAAGGCTCACACAGAGAACAGATGCTACAAAACATGAGGACCAAAATATCACTATATAAAATACTACAAATAAAGAGTTATTACATTGCACATTTCACGAACAATTGCTTTCTCCTTTTCACTCAGGTCTTCTTCATAGTTATCTTGCATTTGCCTGTCCAAGTTTTCATGGACTTCAAGGACCTACAAACAAACAGATTGCCCAAGTATTATACTTCTCAAAGATCAATTACATCTTCTGCAAGAACACTAACTAAAATTTAAAATGATATGGCCTGCCACATCCCCAATCCTATAAACTGCTGCTCCCACAAAGAGATGCATTCTCTTCAATGGGTGCAGGACTCAAACCATAGACTATCAGGGACAGGTGCAGAGCCTTAGCACTTGTCTACACCAACTTTACCTACATTGGTTTGAAACCGGTATAGTTAAAGCAGCGTGAATGCAGTTCTACCAGGTAAAGATGCTCAAATCAGTACAGCTTAGTCCCGTGAATGTACATAATAAACTGTACTGGTATAAGACTCCATTATACCTGCATCCATATGAAGGGTTTTACTGCTTTAACTATACCTGTAAAAAAATCACACCCCTAACTAAAGAAGTTAACGCCTTCCAATGTAAACTCCTCAAGGCAGGGACTGTCTCCTCCTATGTGAATGTAATCAGTTTAATTCTCTCTCGGAACAGTCAGTTGGGCCATGATATTTATGCAGTTACTCACACGTGTAAAAAGTTTGCAGGACTGGAGGCATGCACCATTCATTTTCTCCTACAGTGGTGGTGGGTCTTTTACAACAAGGGAGAGAGAAGTATTTTCAAATAGGAAAATGTGATTGTAAAAGCACAAAAAATTGGCAGGGGGCTTAGGGAGAAGTGGGATATCTGAAGTTACTTGTAACTCAATTTCTTGACTCGCTGCCTCCCGTCAAGTTGACAATGTCTTTTCAAAATAGCATTATTTTTATGTACAAAAACCTGATTTTAGATAATGCTTAGAGGTTGCTAAAAAGAGTTTTTCCTTTTCTTTGATGTCCAGATGAGTAGGGTTCATGGTATTAAAGCCACTTGCCTTTATAGGTGGAGACACACAAAAATAGCACCAACATATTAAAAACCTTCTAAAGCATTTTTAAAATAGCTTTTTCTGTCAAATCGGCTGCATGAATAAAAGCACAGCATGGTAGGACACTAAATAGCCATTTTACTGACATGTGTTTGGGATGACCTACATAACTCATTCGTGGCTTTGTTACTCACGCATAATGCGGTCACCTCAGACTCCTGGAAATAAGATTTTTAAACTTTTCTTGGTTTAAATGTTGCCTCTCTCTGATGCTAAAGGAATACACATACAACACATACACCCTTACAGCAGGTATTTTTGTGTGTGCATAAATGTAAGCATGCAAATGAACTACAGGATTAGATTCGTTACAAGGATAGATTTCACTCTTGATGCATCCAGCACTGACCACTGCTAGAAACAAGATACTAGCCTAGATTATTCATTGGTTTGTTCAAGCACAGAAATCCTGCTGTATGCTACATGTTTCAGTTATAAAACTAGGTCATTCTCTTAGGGCCCTTAACCTACTTTTAAAAATGTATCAACCACTAGTTTAACCAATATATCTGGGACCAGTGGAAGATGTGCACAAACGTTAATTTTACCTAGATTAACCTTTTAATGGAGCATCTGAAGACATTCCAGGCTTGACAAATATGTCTACTTTTCTATTAAAAAGGCATTGATTAATTATAGATCTAGCCGGAGTCACACTTTGAACAAGCTTGTTTGGAATCAGTATGCCTCCGACTCTCAGTGCAAATCACCAGAAATATCTCGGTATAAAGCAAACACTGGCTGTCTGCACAGGGTAAATGTCCACGGCAACTTTGGGATAGATTAATTAAAATTTCCATATCTGATTCTATCAGTCAGCGATCTTTCAGGTACACGAGTCTCAAAGGGAGAATCTTTACTGTATTTTCTATTACTTCAATTTCAATTTAAATTATATTCCCAAGTTCATATGGTGTCAAGGGGCTATAGAGCTTATTTCTTTGTTTTCAATGGAAGTGGCTTTTAAATACTATTGGATAATAAGAGGCAGAAGTTGAGAGTTTTAACCTTTAAAACCCCAAATGGCTCCAGACCCATTTACCCAAGAAACTTTCGCCTTGACCCCATGCCACACTGAAGCAGGTGAGCGGTCTGGAATGTTAGAGAAAGTCCTAGCAGAGCTGGATAGATGAACAGTGGGCAGGTAGGGAGGTTAAAAGTGCGTGTTAGAGTCATTTATCACATGGTTCTGTAACATATAATATGGCACATGCATTTCACTTCAGTGAATGGAGCTACGCTAATTTACACCAGCTGTGGATCTGATCCCAAAGAAGCTTACAAATATACATGAACACAAACACTGGACTAAATCCTCAGCTGCTGTAAATCCATGCACGCTATCTAGAAATCTGACCCATGGTGTTTGCATCTCTCTCTCTCTGTTACACTCACACATGCACACACTTATATACAGGAATAATTTCACCCACAGCTGAAATGCAGCTATAGTTTAGGGTGGAACCTGGCAACAGCATGGGGGTTGGACTAGATGACCTCCTGAGGTCTAACCCAACCCTAATCTTTCATGATTCTATGATCTGTTAACCGCACAGAACCATGTAGGTCAGGAAACAAAGAATGTCACCTTATCCAGAAACTACAGGAGAAATACGTATGGGCAGAATGGGATTGTAATGTGTGTGATCATATCTCCCTCTGTTGGGTGGTACCAGCAACTACATAGCCTGCTCAAATGTTAAAGACCTTTTAGTTTTTTAGTGCTGGAGGCCCTATCCTCACAGACAGTGAGGTGATCTGTGTGTATGTAGCCAGGGTTCATTATACAATGGCACCGCCGGACTGGAATTTCTATGGATCTTAGATACTCAGGACAAGGGAAAACGTACCACACCAGCCTACTACATGCCAAGTGAATTTCTCTGTCTAGAGACTGGCCCCTAGTAACTTTACCACTTGCTACCAAGTTAAAAGTTCTCCTTTACCTCAAGTAGTAGGGTCCTAGTTTCAACCCCCAAGGACAAATCAGGTGTCTATATGTGTATGAAGCCACGGTTTGTTACAGAGCTACAAAAAATGCTCCCTACACTTATGAGAGCTGCCGCAGGATTTTCAATGACCAAAAGTGTATAAGACAGTTGTATGTATCTCCTTCTGAAATGGCACTCAATGCTTCCTAAAGCCACCCTGGGGCACTGGTTCAGTCAGGACTGAGGAACTCAAAAAGCAACCAGCTTGTAGTATTGTGACTTTTCCTTGCAGGTCTCCCAACCAAAAGCTGGCCACACTTGACCTTGCTTATCTGATAAGTGCGTGACAAGATAACTGCTTGAGGGGGCATGGCTGCTGGTCAGTAATAATCTGGCTGAATACTCTGATTACTACGATTCCATCATTAGAGAAAATGCCAGACGAGGTTTCTACAGTTCTCATATTCAGGAGCAATGTGACGTGGGCTAAATGCAAACCTACCTTCATAGCATGAACCACAGCCTCCGGTTTCTGACCCACAGGGACATATCCTGCCACAGGAGAGGAAGCAAGATCAGGAGTCATACGAGCTGGGCCCTGTTGAAACAATAAGTAAAAAAACACACTTTTTAAGTATCTTAACTGAGTTCTTTAAATGAGAGGAAGAAAATACCTAGGAAGATCAAAACTGCATCAGTACTACCTCAAACCTAATTCTCCACCAGCCTCAGGCAAAGACAAAGGCTTTATCTGCACACAAAAGCTACATGATTTTAACTAAAAGCAGTTCTTAAATGGATTTCATTAAACCAGTGCAAACCCCTATGTGGACACACATCAGCAGACTCTTGTGTAGCTTAATTCATATAAGCCAAATGTCAACCAATTTAAGTGTTTCCCCACGGGGACTTGTACCAGTTTAGCTAAATCAGTTCAGGAAACAATTTTAGTTTAATTGGTGTAGCTCCTATGTCTTAGACAAGGCCAAAAGAGTTCTCCAACCCTGCCATAGAGAAAACATTGCAAACATGATAACTTTCAGGCACTGCCTGGCTTTTACTGAGAAGCTATAGAGTGTCTGGCACGAAAATAATAGTTGGCATCATTTTTTATTGGTTTCTTGGCAACATTTTCAAATGGGCATCACATACCCATCTTCAGCTATAAGTAGTATTGGAAAGTAATCTAAAGATAAACAGATGTCCAAACGTGATGTTGGTGGGGAGTATTTCCAAAACATGCTCTCTAGTTCAACTGTGTTTAGGATTCCACTGGGAAAGATACAAAAATTGCTATTTTCCTAAAAATTCAAATATGCAAACAGCTTGATAAGCACTTTTGATATAGGCTTTCCTTTTCAAGGTCTCTCTCTTGAATAACACAAGATACAATATCCTTATTCAGCAAGATGCACTCCTCATGTCCTTCCTATTTGTGCATTTGCACTGTAATACTTGGAGAAACCAACAATGAATCCATTGACAAACTCATATTTAATCTTCCCATCCCATAGGAAACACAAAGAATGATTATTCTGTTGGACGGTGAAAATAAATTAGGATGACAGACTGATGTGTAGCACCATCACTGGAATGCTTTGCCCATACAATACATGTGGGTTTTCATTATCATCTTTTCTAAAATTTAAAAAACAGTGTCAATTCCCATCACCTTTTATACCAAGCACACACAGTGGGTTGTTCTCATCGCTCTCACATTTCAGCTGTGAACCCCAGTTTGCCATGTTTTACTTTTTCAAGTGTTGTGTTTTTATTTTAAAAAATATTCATAGACAGGTGATAAAGGACTGGATTTGGCCCAGTTTGTCAGGCTCTGGATAATAAGACAGGATGGCCAAGGATTCTTTCAGGTCTAGACCACTGATCTGAATTTAACCAAGGTATTCACCTAAAACCATCTTCCCTCGATGGTTGTTCTGAGGTCTTTGCGAAAGGCCCACACATCACTTTCTATTGCACAAGTGAACTCATTGGAGAAACCAGCATTAGAATTAGCACCTTTATGGGAAATCTCAAGAGAGAATTGATAGGTTGCAAGAGCATGGAGATGAGGGTACCATTGCATTCTGCAACAGATCCCTCCAGCACAGGGTTGGAGCTCCGTGCGGAGCTAAAGGAAAAATTCATTTCTCCCACCTAGATTGTGAATGTTGTATAGCTAAACAGAGAACTTCATCTTCAAGGCTGTCAAGCCAACTCTTTTAACAATAAACGACAAAGGGGGGAAAATACAAGTGACTGATCCACTTAAACCAGAGCTGCCATCAAAGAGTATTCGGTAGGGATCTTGGATGGAGATCTGCTAATTGCTCTTGGAAGCCTGCAGAATCAGTCTTCAATAAAGATCAAATGCATCAATATATGTATCATTCTCCCAACCTTCAAAAACACCACTATTTTCTTTTTAATATAATTTAGATCTTAATCTCATGACAAGTAAAAGCAGAAGAATTGGGGCTCTGTGACCATAAATCTCCCCCCCAAAAAACTTCCCTTGGCTAGAATGAAGTAAATACCCTGCAAGATATTAACATACAACCCTGCTGATCATTACAAGAGGAATCTTCATTATCAACCTGGAAACATAAACTTGGCTTTCTGACTCCAATCCAGTAGACTAAAGGTCTCCCACAAGAGGCAGCAAAATGGACACACCTTTCCACAATAGCATTGTTCTCTCTTCCTATGTCAGGCATTGATGGTAATACTACCTTAAGCTATGACTGTAACAGCTCCTAAAACTAATATGGGAGACAAGCATGAGGGAAACATGAGCCATAAAGAACAGTGAGAAATGGTTTCCAAAACATTTGATCATGCCCAAAAGCTTACTGCACTCACATGAAAAAAACAAACACTATTATTATTTTTTCTACAACACATTCAGTTGCATTTGATTTAAAGACAAATCGTACATTTTGGGTCATTTCAAATATAAATACACATTGAGCTGGATTCTCTGCTGGTGTCAATGCCAGTGAAGCTGTACCCAATTAAATCAGCAGATAATTTTTCCTTAAATACAGTGTTAAATGATGGAGAGACAACAAAGGAAAGAGGCTTGCTTCTGCCTAAACATAGCCTCACTCTAGCATAGCTTCCTTTCCAAGACATATATGATCACTGATGCTCAGGTTACGCTTGGTGTTAATTATTATTATTTGTATCATAGTGTCAGTGGGGAAGCCCCTTTACAGACAAAATCTCAACCCAATGAGCTCATAAACTAAGTGAAGAATGTACAAATGCAGGAAAGAGGAAAGCAGGACACTAGAAGCAGTGTGAATGAGTAGCAAAGAGTTTCACAAAGTGAGTCTTCAGGAAGGATTTTGAGGAGAAGAACATGTAAACATGGAGAGCTGGGGTGGATGTGATGTATTGAAAACTGTGTTAAATATTACAAGTTATCACGTGTAAGGGCTTTCCTGGTCCTATGTGCGAGCTAGGGAGCCCTGTAGAGAAGCATATGATCTGAATCAGTCTGCAAAGAGCCAGACTAGAGCAAGGTGAGGTGACTTGTGCGTTGATGCCTTTGGAAGCAGCCTACTTTGCCCCTCTCTCTCTTTGGTTCTTGTGGTCAGGGTTCTGGATTTGAAGAAATAAAGTAGCGTTATGTTGCAGCTCTCCAGAATAAGCAATTTATATGTTTCTATCTAACGTCTCTGTGTGCTGTGAACATAACATTGAAGAGGAAGTTTCAGGGACAGGAGGCAGCACCAAAGGTACAAAAGTGGGAGCGGAGGGAAAACACGAAAGGGGCGTCAGCTTGGCAGAGGGAAGTCATCAAGGAGAAAAGTCAGAGGAGACAAGAATGGAGAGGGGGGTGAGAGCTAAACGGGTAAGTTCCTGGAGATGAGGAGGAGCATGAATTTCATAGGGAGAGAGAGGGGGGAAGCCAGTGCAGGGATGTGAAGAACAGTTACCTTTAGTCAGAGAGAAAAGTTTGGGGAGGAAGGATGATGTGGTTAGGAATCTAACTTGGAATTTGGAACACCAGGGTTCAACTCCCCACCCTACCACAGATTTCTGGTGTGACCTTGGGCAAGTCACTTAGTCTCTCTGTGCCATAGTTCCCCGCCTGTTAAATGGGGATAATAGCACTGGTATACCTCACAAGGGCATTGTGAGGATAAATACACTTAAAGATAATGAGGTGCTCAGATACTAAGGTAATGGGGGACATGTAAGTACTTAGACAGAACCACCATGACTTTCTGGGCTGGAGTGCCAAGGAAGCCCAAGAAGAGGTGGCTGTAGTAATCAAGGTCAGAGATGACCAGGGTCTTGGCAGGAGGAATGGCCAGATCTGGGGATGTTGTAGAGGAAAAAATTGGCAATATTTACTGACAGCAACAATCTGGGGTTAAGGGGGAGAAAGAAGTGTAAGGAGTCAGAGATCACCCCAAGATCGCAGCCTCGCTCTGCAGGAAGAATTGTGGAATTGCCAACAGCACAGAAGGAGGGCCAAGAAGGAACGATAAGGAGCTGCATATCATCCAGCAGCAAGATGCGATACTGGGGAGAGGGAGAGAGTCAGAGATACTGGACGGAGGGCAAAAGGTCAGGAGTATGGAGGGAACACTCAGGTCATCAGCATAGAGGTGGTGGTAGAAGTCTTGTGACTGGAGGAGATTAGCCATATTGTTTGGAAGGCTGTTCTAGCCTGAGCTCTGCTATTTCTGCAGCTCCTATCTTTGCAGTAATCTAAACTTATACTGCTCTTGTTTCTTTCTTATACCCCTTTCCTTTATTTCCTCCTTAACCTTTTATAGCCAGGGTCACATACTGAAGCACCCAGACACAAACAGGTTAGTCTTTTTATCGTCTTGACAAGCAGACACGTCTACACAGACAAGGAATGCTACATGTTGTCTTGTGAGGCTCGTATCAGTCTGAATTTCTTCTCCTTTGCTGGTTCTCTTGGATACTCACACTCTGCATTAGTCAGAGGCCTTGCTGACTTAGCCACTTGCTAGATTTTCATATCAGTCTGTAACCGAAGCTGGAGACATTCCACATCCTCGGTCATGGGACCCAGGGGCTGTTTTCAGGGGTTAATAAGGAATAGTTCATAAAACAAATAGGATGTGACTATTTTTATATTTAAACTGATGAAAAATACACCCTTTCTGCTTCACCTCTTTACTGAGCACAGAACAAGTGAATAAGAGCCTAAGGCATTATCAGATGCTAAGCTTCTCATTCTCTTTGGTCCAGGTGGGATTTAATGGCTTTACTCCTGATTTACATCTATATAAATGAGAGCAGAATCTGGCCCATTAAGTTCTATGGTATAGTAGGCCATATGCCAAGTCAGCAGGACAACAATTGCATGTTTCTGTTGCATCAGTGGCTTCAGATTGTTGCTTTTGTGAACACACTATATAATAGCCGTAGGGTTGCTTCTACCATTTCTTCCCAGAATCCAAGTGTCAACATTATGCACATGGAGAAGGGGATACTAAATGAGGACTGGTTGAAATGTACATTTTTCTGGGGTCCCGCAATGAAGGGGCAAGTTGCCAGTTCTCTTATTTAGGCTTATTTCACCAGAATGTTTAGGATTCACTAAACCAGACGTGGGCAAACTACAGCCCGCGGGCCACATGTGGCCCGCCAGCCATTTTCATCTGGCCCGCGAGCTTGGGCTGGGGGCGGGGCCAGTGGCCCTGCCCTCTCAGCCCCAGGCCTAGCGTGGCAAGCCGCGCGGTCCCACACTCTCAGCCGGGGGTCTGGGCTGACCGTGGCAAGCTGCAGGGCCCCGCGCTCCCTGCCGGGGGGCTGGGCCAAGCGCCGCAAGCCACACGGCCCCGTGCTCCCTGCCGGGGGGCCGGGCCAAGCACCACAAGCCCTGTGCTCCCGGCCAGGGGGCCGGGCCCAGCGCAGAAAGCCCGGCGGCCCCACGCTGCCGGCTGGGGAACCGGGCCCAGCACGGAAAGCCCCGCGGCTCCGCAGTCCGAGCCGGGGGCCGGGCCAAGTGCTTCTTGCCACGGGGCCCCGAGCACAGCAAGATGCGGGGCCGGGCGAAGTGCTGTGAGCCGTGGGGCCCCACATCCGGCTGAGCAGGTAAGCCAGTTTGGTGGGGGCGGGGTCTTAGGTGGTGGGTGCTGGGGGTGGTGGTTAGGGTGTGGGGGGTCTAGGGCAGGGGCAGTCAGGGAACAGATAGCAGGGGGGCTATATAGGGGGGTGAGGTTCTGGGGGGCAGAGTGGGGTGGGTCTCTGGGGGGCGATCAGGAGACAAGGAAGGGGGGTTTGGACAGGTTAGGGTTCTGAAGGGAGTAGTAATGGGGCGGGAAGTGGGTGGGAGTCTGATAGGGGGCGAGGCCTTCCCTACCCGGCCCTCTGCCCAATTGTGAAGCCCCGTGTGGCCCTCGGGCCAAAAAGTTTGCCCACCCCTGCACTAAACTCTCAAAACGTTAAAAGCGGGGAGGGCAGGGAAAAATGGAGTCTAGAGGTTTTTTTATATACATTCTGGCAGTTAAAAGGAACAGAAGAATTGTGATGAGCAATTTTTCCAACATTTCTCATCAGATTTGAAAAAGACAGGAGATCCCGTTCTTCTTAATTCCTTACTCTGGTTCTGTTAGGTCTACCTCAGTTCCAAGATGCCTAGTCCTGAACTGCCAGGAATCGTGCTACTGGCTCCCAAGCAGATCAGCTAGCTTTCAAAATCAGAATGAAATATTTAAAATGGGTTTTGCTTGACTGGACAGTCATGTCCACAGAGATCCCAGGAGCTGAGAATTTTTTAGACCATTAATAATGAAATGGAGCTTGTGGCCACATTTCAAAGCTTCTAAATTTCACATCTTTTTATTGCTTTCTATTACTACTGATCACTGATTTAAAAAACAAGCAGAATTTTGCACTTAAATCCAGATTTTAAAAAAACCCAAACAGTCAAACGCTCAGGCAGTAGTAAAACAAGGATAATTGTGATCACATGGGATGCTATGAAGTATTGATTGCCATGTAACTGATCAAAGAAAACTACAAGTGAAATAGGCAGGTATCCCCGTACAGCTCACATAAAACTCAAGCGGATAGATTTGTGTTTGTCATTGGTTTCCTTTTTGGCTTGGTTTGCTTTGCTCTGTCTGGATTTATTTCAGGGATTGGCAATCTTTGGCACGTGACCCGTCAGGGAAATCCGCTGATGGGCCAGGACAGTTTGTTTACCTGAAGCATCTGCAGGTTCAGCCAATCACAGCTCCCACTGGCCACGGTTCGCTGTTCCAGGCCAGTGAGGCCTGTGGGAAGCAGCACAGGCCGAGGGATGTGCTTTTATGGCACCCTAATATCCAGGAGTTTCATGTACATTTGTGAATTTATTCTAAGAAGCAGAGAAATAATATTATCCTGACTTTACAGATTAGGAACTGAGACACACCGAGATGCAGTGACAATGAAAATCTCAGTCTTCTCTCTTGTGCACGGTTCTTCTAATTTGTATGAGAAGAGGGATTAATAATGAGCTGGCTGCTTTTTTGTTGCATGCCCTATGTATGGTTAAAAAATCCTAGAGACTTGATTGATAGGAATCAAAACCTGAGGAAAATATTTTTCCAACACTGCACCATCATCACACATTATACCACTTATCCTTTTCCTCTTTACTCTTTCCCCTTTCTCTGAGGTACATTAGCTACTATGGAAACAATCATGGTATCTGTGGAGCTTAGCTATCTTCACAAGTGCAATGTAAAGTCAGTTGATACAGTGGCTTATGAAATGTGAGTGTATTTGATGGTGATCATGACCACATGCACAGTGTAAAAGTTACATATATAACTGAAGACTCACTCAGTGAGACCTGATTTGCATACATGTGCAATCACTCATTTTGCAAGTGCAAATGGATGTGCCTGCAACTACTGCTGGAGCAATCAGGGAAGCCCACTAAAAAGTTGGCCCCTGAAACACAAACACCCCAGGAGATTGTGTTGTCTCAGTGCTAGCAACTGAATTAAATCTGCATTTACCAGATTACATTGCACTGAAAGAAACTTTGCAAACTCATGCCATAAACACAAGGCAGAACAAAGGTAAAATAACCCAAAAAACCACCACTACCACTTTCCTAGCTTCAGTTGATTCATTCAGAAATGGAAAGTGAAATTTCACAGTTCAGCTTTAACACATGACCACCACCCACTGAGTGGCAGCTCCAAGAGATCTTGCAGAAAATGTTCCTTTCCTTTCAGTCTTACCTACCCTGCTAAGGAAAAAAGGGGCCCATTTTGGGAGCATATCAGACCAGGAGCTGTGTTAGATGCAGAAAAGCCACCTTGCTGAACTGAAAACCCTACTCAACAGGGCTCAGGCAGGATCCAAAACGAGGAGAGATGGGGGAAATCTATTTGAGCCTATGTCCGCTTTTTCTGTTTTATTAGGCTGCTCAGAAGATTTAGTCCTTCCATTGATCTACAAAAGGCCTAGCGACGGAGACTCCTTGAGGATCAGAAACAAGGTTGGTATAGTTGGTCTCAAAAATTCTCTGGGTCCTTCAATATAAATATCACCGCTAGCATCTACTTGATGAAGCTGTCGATTCGGAGCTGGGACTCGCACATGCCTCTCTTTGCTATGTGAGCGCAGAAGGGTTAAGCTTGAAATGAAGAGCCAGCACAGCGTGTATTCCAAGCATGACATGATTCTGAGCTGACATTTCCCCCGCCCTTAGAAGCCTCTTACTGTATGTAGTCATGCCTGTAGCACACTCCTGCCTCTGCTATGGAGTGCATATAAAGAGGCCTAATTCCTCTCATGATAGCATCACCTCTGATTTCTACAACATTCATCTGATGAAGTGGGTCTTAGCCCACGAAAGCTCATGATCCCTAAAATCTGTTAGTCTATAGGGTGCTACAAGACTCTTTATCACCTCTGAAGATACCCAGATTAAGTTTTTCATAGGGAGGGGAAATCAGTCAATAACCAATTACAGGTGCTTTTTTTGACCAACTTTTGCCCATGCTTTTTTTGCCATCCTGATGTTTAATCCATCAGTCTCCAATCTCGTTATCTCTTCTCATTTCTCTGAGTACAGCATCCAGGAATATGCCAGTTTATTTGGAATTGCACTGAATAGTTAGTTTCCCAGTTTGTCAATTCACCAGTGTGGCAGTTAATCCACAGTAATGGTACGGTTGCCAACCCTCCAAGACTGACCTGGAGTCTCCTAGAATTAGCATCCATCTCCTGGTGACTATTGAAAGCAATCCCAGGAGATTTTAATAGATCATTTTAAAAAAATGACATTCATCATGGGAGTGGGGGAATGATCTCCCAGAATAGCTTTATGCAAAATTGGCCACCCTAAGTAAGGGTGGCACTTCATTAGCATGTACCCACCATTCAGAAGATTTGCAGGATATTTTTTTTAAACTAAAAAACCCGCATCTCCTGCACATTTACATGGCCTCACTTTTGTACTAACCTAAGTCATGTTACGCTCCTTTCCAGCTGTGCAAAGCATTCTGCCTGCCACAGGATACAAACACGAGAACACACATCCCACAGAGGGAAGTAAGGGGAGATGCTATGAAAAGAGAGTTTACGTCTTGAATAGGAGACTATTACTGTATGCCAGTAATCTCTTCAATGCTGTTACTGAAGGAAGTGATCCTTGGTATTAGCAAGTGAAAACAAGACTCATCTTCCACCTCAGATTCAGAGGGACTTGATTCCAGATGCTAATCTCCTTCAGCATTATTTAATTTGCCTTCCATTAATCATACCGAGCAGCTGGCCATGTAAATATTGAAATCCATGAATTAACCATTGGGTCCGTCCAGGAGGCAGGCAGAGCCCATCTGCACAGCTCAGACACCGACTAGTCAAACAAACCGTATCTTCAGGGCAGAGTTTAGTGAAATCTACTTAAGCAAAAGGGCTTATATATCCCGTTTGATTAATAAAAAACAATTTAACTGCTTCATTGCCGTACAGTCTTAAATATCCAGTCTATCCTATGAAAGAAGACCCCTCTCCCTGCAGCCATGCCCCACACTGCTCCTTGTCACGTATGTGAGTTGGTGAGACAAGGAGAAGGGAGCATTTATGGGACCGCACAGAGGAGCATGAGGGAAAATCTGGACATCCTTTTGCAACTAGCTCTCACATGCAAATGCAATGTTTGGTATCTACCTACCCGAACAGCATTAATGCTGCAGAGAGTCCCACTCTGCGGGAACGCTGCAATGCACTCTGCTCACTGGTCCAACTTCTCCTCTTGGTTACAATGTAAACCCAAGTAACTCCACTGTGCTTTGGATTTAGACTGGTTTAACAGACCTGAGTTCAATCTACACTGTCTAAAAAACATGATACCGCCTTAGAATCTCACAGCACCAAAGAGGCATCGTGTTCTTTCAAAAAAACCCTTACAAACTGGTAGAGTATTAGCATGCTAAAGTTAGAGCTGTTTCAGTCAAACAACTAAGCAATATAGGTTGCAAAAAAAAATTTCTGAATACTATCAGCAGCAAAATTACACCATTTTTCCATAGACAGTCTGTTAACATATTGTTAAATGACTGGCTGAAGTGGAGACTGTCAACCTGACTATTTTGAAAAGGACTAATTTTGACATTAAAAATAAACAAATCAAGCATTCTTAAAACAATATTTCCCGATTTAAAATAAAAAGAAGTTCCTTTTAAAAAGATTAAGGATTTTTCTGCTCTCCTGTTTAAAAAATCGTTTTGGTTGTGTCTGGCAGCCTCACCCTCAGTAGTGTTGTCAACTCTCATGAATTTTTGTCACACACGCATAGTTGTTATTTTTCTTAAATCCCCAGCTCCTGGAGTCAGGTGATCAAAAGCTTTCATTTAAAATGAATAAAGCAGAGAAAAGATGGAAAATGTGAAACACTAAATACTCAAAAAAAAGTGGCAAATAACAATGTTATTTTTAAGTTTTCATGTTTTTTAAGCCAATTATGATGGGAAGGGGGTGCTGATTTTGGAATGCTTAGGGATGGCAAATACTACAGTAGATAGTCTCAGGGCCATTTCTCCTCAACTCTCCCCTTCCCTCTCTCAACGTACCACTGTATATTTCAGTTTTGGTTTTGAAGCTACTGGTAAACAGCTTCTTGAGAGACCTGGGGAACACTGAATGCAAGAGTTCCCCCTGGAGCTGAAAGTAAGCAATGTCATGATACTAATACACAAGGCAGCAAGTGAACTATCTGCAAAGTGCTGTCAAAAAGCTCAAAGCCACAACAGATTGATTTCTCTCATCTCTTTCTGTTCTAAAAGGTTAATTATGACAACAGTAGATACAAAAGATGTCAGATGGAAACGTGATTTCCAAGTTGTTGGTCAAATTCAGCAAATTCTGTATTGGGAAAACTCTTTTGGGTCACTGAGGTAAGACACACCACCCGCTGTTCATAGACTTCATAATAACTGCTGATAAAGGCCTACTACCTATATTAGCTTATTCTCAGTTGCTTGTAACACACTCTCTGAAGTTTTAAAATAGCATTCCCTGCACTGCAAATTCTGTCACTCTCCTGACAGTCCTTTTATTTAATTTTCCCTCTTTGACCCCCTATTGTCGTGGCAGTGAAAAGACTGCCATGGATTCCTCTCTGTTCCATAGCATCATGGTGTTATCACTTGGAATGAGCTTCCTTCCGTCATGCTCTTTGTTCGTTGTTCCCCATGTGTAAAAAGGTACTGGGTTCATTTGGTAAGTGCTGCCATAGAGCGGAGACAATCAATGCATCCAATGGGCAACATCCTGTCCTCAGATCCACCCAGAATGCTTCCCTTAAGTCCACCGGTTATTGAATGCATGTATGGGAGGATCTTTAGTGGCATGATCCCCTCAAAACAGGATGTTATCTAATAGCTGACCTTGCAGAAATTCCCTCTGCATTGTTAAGAATTAAATAACACAGCTAATTTGTATATTTATATGCACAAACAGAGATTTACCCTCCTTCCATGCTAGCTGGGCTGCAGGCTGGTGTTGTTTGGGACAGAAAGGGGAATGAAGCACTCTTTGGGGATTGTGCCACTGCACATTAGCTCTAGGAACCATGGGACACTGTTTTGAGATGTTGCACTGAAGATCTGTAAGATGCTGAAGACAATGCGACCTGATCTCTTTCATTCAAATACTTCCAGTACTACAATACATATAAGAATCCAAGGCCATTTCTCAATTGTTTTCACAACTGTAAGAAAGGTTAATTTTCTTAATAAGGACATTGGATCAGAGTCTGCTCATAGATATTAATGAATTTATTTTACTACACACAACCAATTAAGTGACTAATGGAAATACCCAGTGTGAATGAACAGATTTGGACCACAGTTTTATCTTTAACTCTGATTTCATTGCATATGCTTGTTTAACACCAATCCTTAACTTGATATTTTTCCCACTCCAGGACCTGATGAAAATAAATTCATGTTCTCACACTAGTTTTCCTATGACTTATATCAAAGGTGCCTTGCATTGGAGCCACTATCTTTCTGGCTAAAAAGGACAAGACAGGAGTCTGATTGGAGCAGTGATATAACTACCATCATGCTGCCTCCCACCGCTACCCTAGTAGCAGGCTCAGGAGATATCCTGTGTATCAGTTCAGGATTGTCTATAGCACACACCACCATGGTATCTAAGTGCTTAAATACTCATACATACCTACACATACACACACACTTTTTGTAATAATAATGTACCCGCCAGATGGCAAAAGAAAATGCACTCTTCAGAAATATCTTTATAAGGAATGTGACATCTCTGGTTAGTATCTGGTAGCAAAATCTAGGGAGATGAACCCCAGAGGCAAGGAAATTCCTCCCAGGCTCCTCTTCAGTTCAATCAGTGCAAATGTGATTTGTTACAAAATAATCATATACTGAAAAAAATGATACATTAATAAATATGCAATGTTTCATTTGGTCTTTGGAGCATCCAAAGCTGCCAAGCGCATTCCTCAGGTGGAGGACGGGGGAAGTATAAACATGTGGACTGCTCCAAATAATGAATAAGGAGCCATGGTCCTAAGGTTTGCGTGGGGCTGGTAACCTCATGAGAAAAAACAAACTTACTACAGAAATTAACACCAGGAGCCATATCTGTGTGCAGCTAGCAGGCTCAAACAAGTGATCGAAGAATGTGACAGATGTTGGTCAGAACTGTAAAAAAAGCCCATGTCCTAAGAAATCTCTTGCTCAAGACCAGATCAATAATGAAAATCAGGATTTTGGAATGTGGGAACAATGTACAAAGCTATTAAAACTGCCCAAGTAATTAAAGAAATGGATAGATTCCATCTTGATGTCTGTGGAATCAGAGAGTATAAATAGACAGGTTCAAACAAATTACACTATACAGAGAAACAAAAAAAATCATTGCCATTCCAGGATTTCGGATGGTAGATTGAAGTTGGCATAGCAATCCTAATGCCGAATGAGGCAGGGCAGGCACTGGCTGAGCGGGAATCAGGCAATGAAAGAATCATTAAAGCTTGGTTTCACACTAGATTCTTCAGACTAACAGTCATAGAATGCTATGCACCAACCAACAAAAAAGCCAGATGAAGAAAAATAAATGCTTTTCCTGATTTGTAACAGGATGCATTAGCCAAGGTCCCAAAACATAATATCACAGTGACTAGGGGTGGTTTTGAATGCAAAGGTTAGAAATAACAGTGATGGGTTAGATAAAGATATGGGCAAGTGTGACAAGGATTTTGACATCAATCAAAATAGTGAATGACCAATAGAAATTTTCAGTGCGAACAACCTAGTGTTAGGTGGAACAATATTTCCTCATAAAGAAATCCATGAAGTGACATGGACCATCCTAAATAGTGCTACCAAGAACCAGACCACTTCTGCATTTCAAGAACCTTGCGCAGCTCTTTGGCAGATGTATGTGCATAGGGGAGCAAATGTGAGCAGTAACCATAACTCGCTACATATCGCTAACTTGAAGATCAAGTTAAAGAGGATGTTGAAGATTAAAAGAAGACCAAGCATAAACAGCACACAATTAAAACACCTAAGGACAAAATGTGCTTTTCAGCTTGAACTGAAAAACAGATTCAGTATCTAACTGAATTAACCAAAGAGAACCAAGACATAAATACTCTATGGGAAAACATCAAAGGGTGCTATCTAGAAAATGTAAAGATAGTTTAAATAACAATGAAATCTAAAAGAGAAGAATGGATTAGCAATGCTACTTGGGCAGCAGTGGAAAAGAGAAGTATAGAGCAAAAACTTAGGAATTCTAAGATATGTGAAGAGACAAGCAATTGGCAAGAAAAATACAGAGTTCTACATAGAGAGGTAAAAAGAGTGCTACAAAAGATAAAAGGCATATACTCATAAAAAATGTCAAGAGGCTTAAGATGCTAGCCAAAGAGGTGACTTTAACAACCTTATGTAAGACAACCAAACAGCTAACAGGAACTTTAGCACTAATACGGGCCCTATTAAAGGTGCAAATGGAAAGACTCTTAGTACAGAAGAGGAAAAAGGAAAAAATGTGTGGTATATTTTTAGGTTGTTTTAAATAGACCAAGCCCAAGTGACCTACTAGAAATATGTGATGGAGACCTAGCACTAGAGCTCCATATTGATTAAGGAAATACTGCAATTGAAGAAGTTAGAAAAGCCAACAATAAACTGAAAAATGGGAAAGCAGTCAGAGAGGATAACATAGCTGGAGAAATGGTTAAAGCAAGTGATGAAACAGCCTTCCAAAACCCTGAGGAAAGTCTGGATAGAATATGGAATGACTAAAAGAGCCCTCAGTGGAAGAGAGCCCTTATAGTAAAATTGCTGAAGAAAGGTGACCTTACCAACTTCAATAACTGGAGAGGAAGCACATTACTCTCAGTGCCTGTTACAATCATGTATATCACCATCCTGGAACATATCAAGAAACAAATAGATCTACAATTTAGACCGAAAAAAGCAGGTTTTAGACCACTGAAATCATGTGCAGACTATACTGGCATTGTAGATCAAAGTGTGAGGGGGCAAGTACCTCTTGTGATAAATTTTGTTGATTTCCAGAAGGCTTTTGACACTGTACCCGGAGACAGTCTTTAGAGAATTAGGACATATTATGGAACATCAATTAATTAGAATAATCAAAGATTTATAGGTTAATGTCAATGATAAAACACAATTGAATGATCTCATTTTTGCTGATGACATGTACTGCTTAGTTCAACATATCACTTAATGGAAGAAAAGACCCAGCTTTTGGCAGACATAGAAAAACAAGGTGGTTTGTTTATCAGCAGAGGGAAGATAAAATATATGGCTATCAATGTCCCCAAAGTAACCATTAGCATGGATGAAGAAACACTTGAAGTAATTCATTTTACCAATCCAAGGAGTGAGAGGTACAATGATGGTGATAAGACACTAGATGTCAAGCAATGAATATCGAAAGCAGCAAAAAACTGTTATAACCTTGAAAAGATTTGGAAAAGTAGCATGATCGGTACTGGCAAAAATATGAATTTTTAACATTCTCCTTTGTGGATGAGAATCATGAACATCTACAACAGAAATTGTAATAAGATCAACTCATTCCCAAACGAATGCCTGAAAAAGATCTTCAGAGTCAATTGGAAAGAATTTCTTGCAACATCAGAAATTCTAAATAATGCAAACCAACCTAAAGCTTAGATTGCGCCCATGGAGTTCATTACTAAAAAGGAGCAAGGGTGGCCAAGATACGGGGACTAGTGCCATCCTAGGGGAAGGTGGCTTCCCTGGCATGTGTCAGGGTGGGCCATCAGGTACAATGGATACATTAGTGTGCCCCTGCAGCTGGGTGGCAGCAGGGCCACCTACTGAACTACCCCAAATGATGTTACCCCCTGGGTCACTTCCTATTAGTCTGGAGCTCCTTAGTTTGGGGCATGGTCAGACTCTTCTCAGTCTCTCAATGTCCAGTTCAATTATTTAGCCTCTGGGTTTTCAACTCTCAAAGAGTGGGAAAAACCCAAGTTCTGTGCTAGTACAGCTAGTTGCCACTCCCTACCCAGCACTGCTTCCTAGTGTCACATGAAATTCATTCCCCCTTCTCTTGGGCTACCAATGCCCTTTCAAAATGTTCCTCCACTGGAAATATGCCTTGCATTTACTGAGGGTGAGCCTCGCTAGCCCAGTTGCTCTACTCCCTACCCTTGTTCAGCATGGGGCCACCAAGTAGAGGACCTACTTTCCTTCATCTTTCTCTTGCATCTTATGTATTTAAAGAACCCCTTCTTAATGCTTTTTACATCCCTTGCTAGTGTAACTCTTTTTGCAATTTAGCCTTTCTAATTTTGTCCCTACATGATTGTACTATTCTTTTGAATTCCTCCTTAGCAATTTGTCCACGTTTCCACTTTTTTGTAGGATTCCTTTTTGATTTTCAGGCCATTGAAGAGCTCCTGATGGAGTGATATTTGCCTCTTACTAGTCTTCCTATCTTTCCTTCTCATTTAGGATAGTTTGCAGTTGTACCTTTAATATTGTCTCTTTGAGAAGCTGCTAGCTCTCTGAAAATCCTTTTTCCCTTAGATTTTCTTCCCAGGGGAACTTACCAACCAGTTCTCTGAGTTTGTTAAAGTTTGCTTTTTTTAAGTCCATTGTCCTTATCTAGATGCCCTCACTCCTTCCTTTCCTTAGAATCATGACAACTATGATTTCATAATCACTTTCATCCAAATTGCTTTCCACCTTTGGATTCACTACCTTCCTGTTAGTCAGAATCAAGGGTAAAACAGCTGTCTCCCTGGTTACATTCTCCATTTCCTGGAGCAAAAAGTTGTCCACAATACATTCCAAGAACTTACTGGAAATTTTGTGTTTTGCCATATTACTTTTCCAACAGATGTCTAGGTAGCTAACTTCCCCTATTACTATTATTGCAGAATATATGTGTACACTTATATACACACACAGAGATACACTAACACATTTTATTTTATTGCCAGATTGCTAGAAACACTGAAAATAATTATAGTGATTTAAGAATTTTACTTTAATTCTGAAAGAACCTCCACAAATGGATATATTTTCCTAAACTGTTATATTTTCCAGGATTCAGCACAATCAAAATTACAGAAAGGGGGTGTGATGGGGCATACGATACCCTCTGAGGCACCCAGCTGGAGGCCTCATGGCCCTTCCCCACCCTACCCCAAAAAAGGGCTGTGGAGGAGAGGGTCCTCTAAGCTGCCTAGAGTGGCTGTATGGGACACAGCTAATCAAGGCCCAGAAACCTAGTATAAGAAGAGCTGCACGGCCAGCGGGAGTTCAGTTCCTTACTGGAGCTATAGGATGTGGCTGGCTGATGGAGCTACAGAACCCTGGCCAGGACAGCACTGCCAGAAGTCAGGGAGATAGAGAAGGAGCGTTGAGCTGGTTGCTGGGACTCCATTAGGACAAGGCCCTGAGGTAAAGGTGAAGATGGTGTGGAGCCACAGGGAAGTACCCTAGACACTGAAGCACTCCAGAGGGGAAACTGAACTCTTCTGGCCCAGCTGGAGAGCTGTTGCCAGGAAGCCCAAGAGGGTGAAGACACTGTCTCCAGGGAGGGAGCTCTGGGGCACTGCTCTATCCCAGAGCAGGGACAACCTGAGAGAGTGTGTGTAGGCACACACATTCGGCTAAGGGGCACTCATGAGAGGTGAGTGTACCCCATTTCAGGGGGGTCAGTCCTTTTTATTACTGTAGCATTTGCTCTGAATAGCAAGATGATATCTCTGAGAAGGCTGTGAAAAACACAGCAAACCCCAATAACTGGCCCCTCCAGTAAACTGGGGTTTGAAGCTGGTGGGGTGAAGACACCAGAATTTGTAGGAATGTGAGTCTAGACTGGTATTAAGTTACCTCTTCTTTTCTTAGGTATTCATTTGTGAAAAGCAATATGAAAGAGGCCTGAGTGCTTCAGTGCTGTGCACTCATGCCACAGAGCTCTGAAGCCGTGTTCTCTTATCATTTAAAGGTGAAGATTGGATGCAGAATTATATTCAAAGCTCAGAAACAGCCAACACATGCTCTGTACGCTGTACGGCACTTTTCTAAAACCACTCTCTTGTTCTCCAGGATCTCAGCTTTCATTTTCATAAAAAGCAAGCCTAGCTATTGTGGCCACGAAGAAAACCTTAAAAAATGTGAACCAAATGTACCTGAAACAGAGATGAGTCTGTAAAGGGCATAGAACAACAGCTCTGAGGGGTGTGAATCGCCCCATTCATCTCAGTGAAGCGTGAACTCAGAGGCCCAGTGATTATAATTTCAATGCAATATTGTTAATTCTTTCGTCCTCAAGTAAGAAAGGAAAATGAAGGTCACAATCTGGTCACAACAATAAGTGAGGTTTCACCTTGGAGCCACAGTAGTTGGCGTCCTGGAGAGCACCACTTACTCCTCCCCTCCTGGTCCCAACCCTGCCAGGAGCCCAACGGTGCACAGCAACCATGCACAGTCATTCTGAACAGCTGCACAATCTACTCAGACTAGGCAGAGCTTCTTTGATGAGCAGACCTTGGAAAAGCACCACCACTTCTCTCCTGCCCCCGCTTACAATTAGAAGATACATTTCCCAGCATTGCCAACTCTTGTGTTTTTATTACAAGTATCAGAAAATTTGATGTTTTTTTTTGAAACCCCGGCTGCTGGAGTTATGTAGATATGTGAGAATCTCCACTTTTTTAAAAAATTATGTTTCTAGCCTTATGGGTCTGAAGAAAAACTTGTAAACCTGACCCAAGTATGGTCTAAAGGTTCAAAGTCATACATTGGGGGTTGACAGTTATAAGCATGGGCCTCTCTAGTATCAGTTTTACAGGGCCTCTTCTCAATCTCCCCAAAGAGATAACACCAAAAGGTAGCTTCCTGCTTCCACCAATTTAAATAGGATCCTTAATGTGTTCTACTCTCCAGTCTCAACAATACACTGGCACTTTGCCTGCTATAATGTGTCAGCGCAGCAGGGAGTGTCTACCCATGTTATGCATTACTTTCACAGATCACATTTTATTTACAGGAATAAACTATTATGCTGACCCATTACAAGAACCATTTATCATACTTCGAAATCTCTAGACTGAGATCCTTCTTCCTGTTCTGCCCCCTTTACTCTGGACAAAAGGGCCAGGGTGATGTAAAGTTGTTCCAAAGCCCTGGGTCCTGCCAATGGAGGATTCTCCTAGTACAGATACTGTGGAAGATGGTTTTGGAGTGGAGCTTTGGGTGGGAGGGTTGTGTTGGGGTAGGGCCATAGCATGCAGTGTTGCAGAGATTCTGCGAAGTGCTGCATCCCCTAGGGGAGATGCAGGAGGCTGCTGTAATTTAGACTGGCCCCCAGAGATCTCTCAGTTATGACTGTGATGAGGAGCAAAAGCCATCTTAGCTCCCCATCCCTTGGGTTGTGAGTTCTGTGCAGCACCTCGCCCCTAGAGTTTATCTTTAGCTTGGTGCAAACACCTGACTCAGTGAAAGCTCATACACCAAAAACCTGCAAGTGAGATTTTGCATTGTTAGAAACTGAATTGCTTAAGTGCCATCTTTAGTAGCAAAAGTATAGCTAAGACTTGCTTTATGGTTAGAGATATCTTCTGCCCTATCCCTAAGGGGCAAACGTTTGTTCAGCAGAGTATTAAAGGAACACAACGATTAAGCATATTTGTACTATCAATTTTTTTAAAAGAAAGATATGAGGAATTACCACGTATGGGCAACACAAATGACATCTCACAATCCTAATTCGTTATTAGAGTAATTCTGGAGAAGACATCTGACTATAACAGATGAACTCTTGAGCAATCCCTTAACAAATGAAATAGCATTCCAAAAAAGAAATAATAATGCCATGCACTTATGTAACATATTCCGTCAAAAGCTCCTTAAGCAAAGAATTAAGCCTTAAAACACCTCCATGGAGTTGGTAATTATTTCTCCTCTTTTATAGATGAGGAAACGGAGGCACAGAGAGGTGAAGTAACTTGCACAAGTTCACACAGGAGAGAGAGTCTAGAAGAGAACCCAGATCTCCTCAGCCCCCTTATTATACAGGAAGCAAGTACCTGAAGTTATCATTATTTATTCTTTTTAAATTGATTTAGATATATTTTTTTAAAATCACCATCCCAGCCTCCCTTTGCAGGAATAGACAGAATATACAAGTAGAAAATCCATACCACTTGGACAGTTTCCATAAAAAAAATCTAGGAGACTCCTCAGACTCCTGCATCCCAAACTCCAATTCCCATAGCATCCACGCAACACAGCTAAGCCCCAGAGAGACCTGGGAAAATGGAAACCTTTCTAGCACAAGCTGAAGATAACAAAATCCAGACTCTGGGGGGTTGCTTCAGATTTAAGAACCTCACACTGAGAAAGGACTAAAGTGATCCTTGGATGCATAAACTGGAGAATCTTGAGTGGGGCTAGAGGTTATTTTACCTCTGTATTTGGCACTGGTGAGACCACTGATGGAACACTCTGTGCGCTTCTGGGATCAACAACTGAAGAAGGATGTTGATAAATTGGAGAGGATTCAGAGAAGAGCCACACGAACAATGAAAGGATTAGAAAACCTGCCTTGTAGCAATAGACCCAGGGAGCTCAATCTATTTATCTTAACAAAGAGATGACTTGATTATAGTCTATAAGAACCTACATGGGGAACAAATATTTAATAATAGGCTCTTCAGTCTAACACAATCCACTGGCTGGAAGTTGAAGCTAGACAAATTCGGCTTGGAAATAAGACATAAAATTTTAACAGTGACGGTAATCAACTACTGGAACAATTAACCAAGAGTCATGGTGGATTCTCCATCACTGACAATTTTTAAATCAAGACGATGTTTTTCTAAAGGTTATGCTCTAGAAATTATTTTTGGGGAAGTTTTATGCCTGTGTTATTATACAGGAAGTCAGACTACATGCTTATAATGGTCTCTTGTGGCCTTGGAATGTATGAATCCTGAAAAGTAATGCGCATTCAAAGCTATGCTCAGCACACTGTCAGAATCAGACCCTTGATCACTTTTATATCACTTTACAGCCAGCGTGTGTCTGGACAGCACTAGGGCTACCCATCCTGAGCAATCCTCACCGCGATATAATTGAAGTATAACATTCAGAGATGCCTAGATCTTTCTGGAAGATGAGCAGCTAGGATTGTTTGGTATGTTCTCATCAGCAACATTTTGCACAATAATTACAGGGTGTTGTGGGACTGAATGGAGGAGCCATAAAAATAACAGCATATTGTTTAGCTAACTCAAGGCTTTTCACCTCCTTTGTCATTTTAGAGGAAGCAGAGCAGGCCATCCTTGCACATAAACTTACCTGCTGTGCAGAAGCAGCTTAGGGTAAACAGAAAGCACCAAGAACTTGAGCACTACGGATCCTAACTCCTAACTGTTAGACACCAGGCAGCATGTCTTTTGTCTTATCTAATGTCAGATTTTTTGACATGGGCCATAAAAGCATTTAAGAAAAGAAGCCTCGTATTTGATTGAATCCCACTTTGTTTTCAAATAGGCACTTAGTGATAAGTTTCTGAGTTATCTGAGAAACTTCAACTAGAAAAATCCTGAGCTCAACATTACATGGATTAAAATCGACGTTTCCAGACTCTCCTCTGTCTCTGGAAATCTGCAACCTGTAAAACTGAATAAGTCTTGTGATAAAGGGCCCGATTTTATTCTGTTTCACACCATTGATTTCAGGGTAGAATTTAGTTCTGAAGAGATGACCTATCAACCTGCCAGACATTTGCATTCATGGCCTGAGCTCAGGCTCGCTCTCTCTCTCTCTCCTCAGAAATTTAAGAATCTTGTCTGTATAAATACACCAGGTAGCTAAATGGCTCTTACCTTCTGCATGGCACCCTGATACTGCGGCAGTGATGACAGCTGTGACTCAGAGTGGTACGGGGATAACCCTTTTCTTAGAGTCCTCAAATCCCCAGAGCTAGATTGCTGAAAAGACAAAGAGAGAAAATAGGACAATCTGTATTAACCAGAGGAAGAAAAATAATGCTCATTCTGCTTAGAATTCTCTCTTATCTTTTCTTGTGACCATTTCTATTCCTTGGCTTGTTCCCATAATAACTTTTCCCTGAAATGACAGATAAAATGACCATCATAGTTAAAATGCTTTCCCTTTCCTCAATTCCTGGAAAAACATTGTCAAGTGGTTGGAGATTAAGCATTCACAGATAGACTGGGTAGATATTTTATTTTGCCCACGTTCATCTAAATTTCAGATCACTGAAAACAAATCACATTAATATGCAGATGGGAAAATTATTCACATGAACTCTGACCTCATACCTGCAAAATAAAAATGTATTATTAAAAGAAAAGTGCTTGCACTGATCAGAATACACCAGAAACCATTTTCTAGCTCTCCCTTTAAGACTACATTAGATATTCCAATTGGCAATTGGAGAGTAATAAGAGTTTTTAAATATTGACATTCTCATTTATGAAAGCTCTTGCACATGAATAACACCATCTCTTCTTTGGCTAAGAATTTCTTGCACACACAAAGAGTCTCAAATAAATATTCTACATGCCATACAAATACATGTTATAAATCACACATGTTCTATGGAAAATAATACCCACAATGACCACAAAATGCTCATGTATTATAATGGTATTGCATAATCTCCTTATGAGGGAGTCTCTGTTTACTTCCCTCACTTGGTGAATCTGAAATGAGATATTCTTAGAACTAGTAGAATTGTTTTTAAAAGATCCAGTATGCCTGAGGATGAAATGAAGGATCTGGGATGAGAATTATATCATTTTATTACCATAAACATGCCATTAACTTTATATATTTTAAGAGCATCAAGCAATGCATTGTCCTCCATTTTAAAGCTATAAAAGCATGACCTTTGGGATTTTTATGTTCCATTAAGACTTTTGACTTGCATTTGCTGCAAAAATGATATTTTCCACTTCAAAAGAACTAAAGAAAAACCATTGGTGCAATAACATTTAATGGAATGTCTCATAAATCAGCTCAACTCTTCAGAGAAAAAAACACCCCAGTAACTCCAAGTGTTGACCATAGACAACATAAGAACATAACCTTTAGAACCTTGTCACTGCAGCATTGGTAGTGGCTGTATTTCCACTGCTTGGTCTGTTTTATAGCAGAAAAGTTTTGTTCTCTTAGGGAGGTGGGGATGGAGTAAGCAGGAATGGGACTTGGAGAAGGAGAGTGGCAAGGGTGTTCAGTTTGCTGCTATTAGAAAGTGGGCAACCCTACTTAGAAGCCAGCAGGCTACCCCCTCTGCTGATCTCCTGCTTCAGCCCTCCGGCTCCTACTCTGCAGCATGGAGACATCAGCAGGAAAGCTCCTCTTCTACTTCCCTGTTCAGCCCTCTCTGGTCCGTGGCTCCCCAACTTGAGAGTTAGCCCATAACACCCTTCCCTGCTCTTCTGCCTTCAGCCCTCTGACTCAGGCTCTCTCCAGCTCAGTGAGATCAAACAGCAAACCCCTCTTGCTGCTCTCCTGCCTTCCAGTTCTCCCTGATCCTTTATGGCTGCATGTGCTGCCTCATCCCCTTTACTGGCCAAACTGGGGACAACTGTTCTGGGACAGGAGAGCTGGCATGCTTCACCTAAAGGTGCCATTTGCCCTGTGACAATCCATCTTGGCAAACAATTTAAGGCAACCACACCTTTGCCTGGCCTACACACAAGGTTGCACTGGTTTAACTAAAGATGTAATTTTACATTGGTTAAAGAGATTGGTAAAGCCTCAGCATGGACATTCCACACAGGGGTTTGTACTTGTTTACTAAATCAGTTTTAAAACCATTTTTAGTTGAACTGGTGCAACTTCTGTGTTTAGACAAGGCTTCCGATTGTTTCAGTGGTTGCTGTTCATGAATCTGATCCAATGCCCTCGAGATTAACGTTAAGCTGTCCACTGAATTCAGTCAACACTGAATCAGGCCTTTAGATAAAGAAAAATGGAATAAACCATTGAGAGAACCTTCAACGGGCTGTCAGCATCGGAAGTGTCCAATACGAAAATAAATGTGTTTAGGAAGCAGTGAATGGGTGACCACGCTCCTTATTCTCTCTCTGAGTCTCATAGTTTTGGAGAAATCCATTTATATACTAGTGGCCAACCCAACTCCCATTGAAGTCAGTGCAAATGTAAAGTCAGCAATAGGGATGGAACTATGGACCTCTGGTTCTAAAGCACAACCCTCTGCTGCCTAAGCAGATTCTCCCTTCACAGGATACAAACATCTCTTTGAAGTCAAGAAACTTAACTGCCTCAGTAATAGTCTTTCCAAGTCAAGGATAAGGCACATTAGTGAGGCAAAGTAGAAAATCTTGACCTGTAAGGGCTACAGTTTCACTTCTGTTGCTCCAGTCCCTCTCATGAGCATTAAACAGTTTTAGTTTCCTTCTACAATTTTCTTTAAAAGAATATTTGTTTCAAAACATAACTTCTCTGTGAAAATATTTTCCTCCAGCAGTCCATAAAGCACATCTCAGCACCATTATTTATATGGCAGAAAAAGTCCATTTTTTTCCTGGCTGCAGAAGAAAAGCATTCCAATTAAACTGGTAAAATCACCTCACAGACATTCATAAACATTTACACATTCATCAGACTTTGCTATCAAGGTCTAAAGTTAACCAAGGAAAAATGTGAATCCCTCATTAACAGGCAATATGACTAATGATGCATCAAAATGAGAAACTATTGTGCCATTTAAATCTAAATTAAAAATCCTGGTATTTATATTGTTAGTTCACTCACAAAATTAAATCCCTTATTCCCTTCCCAAATTTTCATTACTGAGATGGAAGTGACTCCTAAATTACTTTTCTCATCAGAATGACATTTAAAAGCACAATTGCTGATCTCCTCTGTTCTCCATCACTGTTTGGAGATGATCTTAGTTACCAGGCAGCAGGTCTTTAGTAAATCACTGTTCAGTAAAGTAATTTTACAAGTCTTGTAAAGATAGAAAATCTTTCATAAAATGAAAAGCTTCACACCACTCAACTTAGTTAGGAGTCAGTCTTGCTTTTAATGGGAGCAGGAGCAAGTCCTTAAAGAACAAGATACATCCTAAAGTACACACTGGTCTAACGCCTGATCCTGCTTTCCTTTTTTGTACACAGTACTTCCCATTGGCTTTCTGGGTACACATAAAAAGCAGGATCAAGGCACATAATATCACCCAAGTGCAAGGTTCACTTAGCTCCAATCCAATTCCCATTGTAGTCAAACAAATCAATTACTCGGTGTAGAACTCTGTCCCCCTCTAGTGGCTGGGCGACATACAGTCATTGATGAGCCTGGTACAGCTTTACCCAACAGAACTGTCTTTCAGCTCAAGCAGTAGCGGTTTGTGCTTTAGAACCAGAGGTCCTGAGTTCAACCTGCACTGCTGTCAATCGACTCATAGGCATGATGTTATATTGTACCCATTTCAACAGATTTCTCCAAAACTATGAGACTCAGAGAACAATGGGGCACACACACCAAACCACTTCTTCCTAAATACATTTACTTTCATGTCAGACACTTCCATCAAGGGTTCTCCCATTGCAGTTTACTTATTCTCTGGGAATGACCATTAAACAATAAAAGCTGTTGTATTCATCCTAAAGGCTTGAGTCAGAAAAAGACTTCTACTGGGGCAGATCTTAAGATCTATACATGATTGTTTCTCAGCTTAAGCCTTAATGAAGGAAATGAGTCCAACTCTGCCCCCTGCTTAAATCAGTGGATATTTTACCCATTAACTTCAGTAAAAGTGGGTATGGAGTTAGACTTTAGTGAAAACTAACACCGTAAGTTCCTCTCTCTTCTAGAGCATAGATCTAATAATTAATAAAACAATAATAATAAGTTGAACTGGGTGAAAAAATAGGGAACATTTTTCACAAAATTTCATTCTTTGTTAAAAATCTAAAATTTGACAAATTTCAATCAATTCTAATAATAAACTTTTGAAAACCATTAACACACACCTGAAGTCTAAGTCAAAGCCTATTATTCTTCCTAGCAACGAGAATAAACTGTGACCTGTTACTTTTGACCTGCTGTGATCAGGGTGATTCAATCTGATTACAATGCAAATAGCATGAGAAGATGGATTATGTTTATGTTATTATTTTAAGGTTAGGGTAACAAGCAGAAACATTTATTTTCCTTTTTCTTGCTGTCTGGTCAGTGCTATAGCTATATGGAACCAACTGTGCAGATAAGAACTTTCAGGCAAGTTAGACAAATTATCTTTTTAGATACACTTTAGGCTAACTTCTGCCTAAAGAAGAAGTTAAGGATGGAAAAACAGAACAAATAGGCTCTAACTCCTATACACTAGGATACAATAAAATGGACCATTCTTACATTAAACAGAGAAAGACCCAAATTTCCTTGGCAGCCACCCAGATCTTTCTCAGTATTAATGTATAAGATAAGTAAAGCTATAGAACTATTTAAATTAGAATTATGTTCTAAAATAATCCAGGAATATTAGAAAATGACACTGTCAGCGTCCAATAATCCATGAATTAGCATTCAGAACAGAGTTTTATATAAGTGCTCGTTAACTGAAAATACTATTCTCTCTTTTGTCATCAACTGAAATAGCTGAGGATCTCTACAGGAGAATAAAAAAGTAGATTCTCCATTTGTGTCCGCATGCTGCTGAAGTATTAGAGCCTTTTCCCTAGGTTGCTATGTCAGATTGTCTGTGTTTGTTTGTTTTGCTCCTGGGTAATTTTTTTCCCTTTTTAACCTTCCCACAGTCTGTCAAAGCTGGCATTTGTTAGTCCCATTTGCATGGAAAATCGAAAGAAGCATCACTCTTGTGAAGGCCAGTGCTGTTGATGAGCATCTTCTAACGGTAACTTGCATGTCTGAAGTTTTTATTTACTGTCAGTGGAGTCCATTCAGGAGGGGATTGGGAAGCACTAAGTGGACAGCTGCAGACAATGTCATGGACTCTGGAAATCCCAGTGGGTCATAAGTTTTAGACACTGCACTATCAGCATCATCTTTCAACCATTTTAACTCCTTGATGCTGAGAGAGACAGCAGATTTTATGTTATACTGGAGGGCTCAGCTTGTTGCTCGGAAAGGTGAGCCACTACATCAGGAGGCCTCCCCCAATATGAAAAGGACTTTTCTATAGCAACCTGACAGACATAGGCTCTGATTATGCTTTCAATTACCGCCCCCCCGCATGTAAATCAGGAGTAACTCCATAAAGCCAATAGCCTTGGAATGGTGTAAAACTGGTATAAGATCAGAACTTGGCCTTTAGTCCACTAGCATTCATTTTAAAAAGAACAGCAGAGCTTTTACATAGGAAAATGATACTCAGATTGTTGTAAGTTCTGAGCAGAAGCATTATGAAAGGTGAACAGGAAATATTACACACACACAAAGTATATTTAAGGTCCAAAACCACAAACCAATTAGGCACAGAGCATGATATTTTAAAACAAATTTACTTTTGACTTACCTTCTAAGCCTCACATTCAAGGCTCTGAGTTTCCCATGCAAGAATAGAAGAGGCCACTAAAACACAATGTTTTTCTTGAACTCTTACTGGTATTGGTGGTGTCATCTATTCTTTCAGGAAAAATGCAAGATTCCTGCACTTGGAGGGTAGCCAAGATTTTTGATCACTTTTAAATGATACCCACAGGTCATAACGTCATAACTGTATTATATCTGTTATGCCACAGAGATGTAGAAGAAATTATATCTTAGTATGCTGTAAAACTAACTGGAAAGGATCCTTAAATCTGCTATAAACTCAACACTATTTTTGTCAACAGCATTGTAAAAGATTTTCCTCTAAAGTGTGTATATGTCACACCAGCATCCCAACCTCTAGAGAGATGGACAATTTCCATTTTTAGCGTCTGCTCTACTCTCCCACCAGCTCAGGGTTTGATTTTTGTCTAACTTAAATACTTAAGGTGAAATTCATCCCATTCAGTGAGTCAGGTCAAGACATCTGGACCATTTACACACTTAAGGGACTTTATTGCTTTATAGGCCCTGGCCCTCTTGATAGGGGCTAATTTCACTCTGATTATTTTGGCTTCACGCTAACGGTCTAGAACACCACGTAAGCTTCAGGCAGAAGACTTGAAAAGTTAGTACTCTGAGTGCTGGAATTCTGATTGGCTGTGTATATGGAAGCACTCTGATTTCAGTTGTGGAGGAAGTAGGGGAGGTGGGAGTAAATTAGAAGCTGATTAGCTCAGACTAATCTTGTGCAGGTAGGTAAAGGAGGCAGCTGGGGTGGAGAGGGGAAGTTGGGTTGTACAGCTGGGTGAGAACCGGCATTTAGGAGGTTGGTGGAATTGGGGCTAGAGTTCAGTGTGTGTGTGTGTGAGGATGACGGACAGAATGAGGGTTGGGTAGAAAACAGTGAAATAACTTATCTATGTTGTAGTGCAAAGGTCCCTGAAACTAGGGAGGAGGTAGGAATGAGCTCATATCTGGGGACACAGGTTAGGAAGCGGATTAGACATGTGAGGCTGGTGAAGAACTGGGCAATCAGGGGGGCTGAGTTCCTTCAAATTTGACAGCTGAAAGGAGGGTGGGAGATATCTGAAGCTGGCAATTTACTAAGGAAGGCCTGTAGATTATTCTAAGGGTTAATTTAGGGAGGCGGCAATGTGCTTGTGGACAGTAGTACAATACATTATCTAAGTCACCTGCCTGTTGCTGTGGTGCATATACTTTACCACCTACTGGCAGCAATTCACTGCACCATAATTGTTCTAGTAATTGAAATTGCCTCAATTTTGACACTCAACAATCAGTTGTTTGCATCTTGGTAATTAAATGGAAGATTTAGTTTGAAAGCTTTTGCTATTATTCCAGACACATACTGGTCCAGAAGCCATTTAGCTGTGAGCTCCTCGCACTGGCAGATGGCTTTGATTTGAATAGTAATTTTTGATAGTACAGTCTGAGTTTTGACACACTTACCCATATCTTTATCACCAGTGTGGAGCAGAAGTTAGAAATAATTAGGAGTGCATTTAAAACATTCAGATGATTAAAAATGGAAAATGCCAACATGAACCTATGAAAGAAAGATCCACCAAAGCACCAAACAGCCACCACCAATACTCAGAGGCAGTCCCACAGATCCAAAAAGCTCACAACTTATAAATGTATTAGATCTCGCTACCTTAATGAAATTTCTTGGCAAGCTGTTGCGGTCAGTCAGCTAGGAGGGAACAAAAGAATATTATTCAACTTAAATCTTAATTAAAATAAAAAAGAAAAGATACTATATTGTCATGGTAAACTTTAACCTTTATTACAGATTACTAAAATAGGACCTTTTTAACATTCAGGCTTTGACAAGATAATATTTGAACTCAAAGGCCTTTACAAACATTGATAAATTAAAATTCACAGAACCTCTTATCAAACAAATAAACATAAATAGCCTAGTATCTCTATTTTAAAGATGAGGAACCGTGGACAAAATTGGCCAAATTTTTATACCCTTACTTGCACTGAATAACACCTCACTTCACAAGAACACCTCTTGAACTCAATAGCCATACCTATGCTATAATATTCAGCATGATTAAACTCAGTTACATGATTGACTTAAGTCAAGTTACTTCTGATTTACACTGATGTAAGTAAAATCAGAAAGAAAAAAAAAAGCAGAGGGCGGAGGACAGAACCAAGAATTTCTGCCTCCTGGCCATGCTCTCATGTCACTAGGCCTGACCACAAGAACAAGGGGTGACATTCTGTGCTGCGCCTCTTAAAGGAAGTGTGATTTAGGTGGTGTTAAGCCACCTTTGCACACTCTCGATCATGGGTGGCTCTGCAGCTCCTATAACAACAAAGACCATCTTGGGTGGCTATCTAAACAACCTATCCCCAGCTGCACATGGACTGCAGCACTGCCCAGAATCCCTGCAGCATTAAGTGCTATGACCCCACTCTCAACATGCCCCTCCCACGTTCAGTTCTGCCTCTCCCTGCACACCCTCTATGCCAGCGCTTGTGAGGAGGTGCTCAGAAGACAGTCTTATGGCTATTTTCCATATGGTCTGAATCAGAAAAATTCTCCACCTGTTCAATACAGAGCTTTTATGGGTCCTCAGCACCACCCCAGACCTTTTTACCCAGCATTAAGGTCATGGAGAGGAATGAGACTCTTTCCTATGAATACAGTTTTGACTGGAATACATTTAATTTGATGACTGAGACAGAAGCTTTACATACAAGTTGTCAGCTAGCCTCACACAAGGAACGTACGTATTATGGGTAAGATCTTCAAAGCTGTCTAGAGTATTTAGCCATCCAGCTCCCACTGAACTGATCTCTCTCTCTCACACACACACACACACACACACACACACTCTCTCACACACACACACACACACACATGGACGGCCGGAGCTGACATACATGCTCTCTTGTATAGATGGCTAGGGGTGTCAGTAGGGTAATGCTCTCAAATCCAGATTAACAGAGTCACAAAGTTTAAGGTCAGAAGAGACCACCAGATCATCTAGTCTGACCTCTTGTACATCACAGACCACTAATACCACAGAAAACCTGCACACTAACCTCAATCAAAATTAGTCTAAAGTATTACAGGCCACAGGAGATTAAATTACTGTGTACCACCAGCAGAAAACAGACAGGACCAAGGAACACCAGTGCCCAAGGTCCCCACAGAGGCAGGGAATGGATTACATGAGATATACCCAGATGATCTTGGCAAGTGACTTGCACTCCACGCTGTAGAGAAAGGTAAAAACCCCCATGGTCACAGCCACTCTGACCTGAACACAAGAAGCAATCCCCTGGATTTTATACTCCGGCCACAAAGCACCAGCACACATAAAATGGCACAATGTTGGCCATATTGCTCCTGGTATTTCCAGTAGCTGAAACCATCAGCATTCTTGGTCAGGACCTAAATGGAGGCTGCACATCGTCATCTGGCTTCAAGGCAGTCCTTCAGTGCTTTGCAGCTGCATTTTGAAATGGCAGTAAGTAAACCCCAAGCCATCACTTCCTCAGCTCCCATCCTACCGTCTCCCCTGCAGTCCATCATGACATTAACTAAAAACTGAATTGAGTTTTACTGACAGATAGCTAAGTCCCTCTCTACCAGGCAAACATTCTCTGTCCAAAGATGATAGCACCTCATGCTATCATGTTACCAATCATGCTTCAGCAAAACACATGTATGACGTTAAGAACATCTGAGCAGTCCCATTAGCTTCAATGGGACTACTCACGTGTGCTTAAATTTACATCAGTATTTTGGGACCTGACTGTTTATTGTCTTAAAAAGAAGAGAAAGTTCTCAAAATACTGCAGATGAAAGGAAAGTTAAGGGATGAAATTAAAGACCCCCATCTGTTTAATATCTTCTACATCCTGTATAGCACTTTTAATCAGCAGATCTCAAAGTACTTTTCAGAAAAGGTCGGTATTATTATTCCCCTTTTACATACAAGGAAACAGAAGTGCAGACGGTAACCATACATGCCTACGATCACCTAGCAGGCCAGTTCCAATGAAAAATACAGCGTGAGTGAGTGTGTGTTTAAATTTTTAAGATACGGCTGGATCTTGGCTTACACAACAGCAAATCAGGAATAACTCCTCGTGTCAATACGTGCAAAAACTGATGTGAGAACAGAATCAGGCCCGTAAATTTCAGATCTCACTGGCTTTTGCTTAGACTGGGAGTGGTAAACGTAGATTTGAAGAAGCAAAGCAGCAGATGTCATTTGGCTAAAGTGCTGAAAATCTGAGTTCTTAATTGACAGAGGAGAGATAATGCTGTGGGGAAGCATTAATGAATAGCAGGAGATTGTTAATAAGAGGTTTAGCAGAAGATTTCAGCACGTAAAACTACTATTTTAAAAATATTTGTTATCAGCATCTCCATGGGATAAAAAGCAATAAAAAACAGTGCCAGTTACAATGCTCTGTCCTCTGCAGAAACTAGACAGGGAGTTTGAACACATCATTAACATTCAAGAATGGTTGTCTTGTCTTTGCATTTTTGTACCAGCAGAGAAATATGAGCCCAATAACTCATGTGAGGCTCAAGTAATCAACTCAAATGAAAATACAGTATATAATTATAATCACCCAACTGACAATCTTTGCTCAAGAGAGAGAGACCAAGGACTGGAACAGCTGAGGTTATTGCAGGGGCTCAGATCCAGGCTTTTAGTCTCTTACATCCATAACTATTAAAATACAAACTGGAGTTGTTTCATTCAGCGGCTGGTCTGTGGCTTGTTTGGGAGTCTCAGACCAGTGGAAGGTAACTACAGTACAACAGTCAGCTCCACAATCAGCCCCTTTTGTTGGCAAACTCATGGAGAAACCAAGGACTGCGGCACCGATTCAGCAAGGTGCTTAAATACATGTATAACTTCAAGCCTGGGAGTAATCTCATTGGGCCACACTCTCCAGTCTCCTTTGGTCACTTTGCCCCACTTAGGTGGGGCAAAGCGGATGAATTCCAGCCAAAAACGGCCAGTGGAGAATTCTTCTTGCAGAAGAGAACCACTCACAAGTATCAGCTCCACAGAAGCAGTGAAGCTGGCACCTGTGCTAAGCTGGTCTCCAAACCCCAGGATGGGGGTGTGACTGGGACTCTCGAGCTCAGATGCAGGGGAGAATGGAACTCATTGACTTCAATAGGATTACTAAAGTGCTTAAAGTTTTTCGTATGCTAAATTACTTTGCTGAACTGGGGCTTGAATGGCCACAGAGAATTAGATAGAGCTGGCTAAAAAAATTATGAAAAATTATTTTTCATAGGATATTTTGAATTTCTTTTTTTTTGTTAATTTCCCACAAATCTCTTAAGGGTTTTGTTGCTGTTATTTTATGAAAAAGCCAAGCTAAGAATTCTTCATTTTGAAAATCATTTTTGGTAAAAAAAAAATCATTTTCAAAACCTAAAAATTTGTACCGAAAGCCAAACTGGAAAATGAAAACTCTTACCAAAAATTTCAATTCATTTTTAATTGAAAAAACAAATTAAATTTTCCAAAACAATGTTAATTTTGGTCAAAAAAGGCAGTTTTCCGCCAAAAAAAAAAAAAAAAAAGTACTGATGATAAAAATTCAAGCAGCTTTGGAATTTGCTCTCTTCCCAGCCCTATAGGACGTCTCTCCAGGTCATGGCTGAGGCATCTGAGAGAGATGGTAGGGACACATGGTTAGCCAACTTCAGTGTCCAAGGTTGTCAGTGAGGCACACATCACAAGGATTAAAATTCTCTCACATGCGAAAAAGCAGAGATTGATGTTTCTCTGTACGTTCCCCTGAATTCTTTTCACATTGTTGATCTTGAATTTCTCTCAAATTAATCTTGAATTCATAAGTGAACTTACTGGAAATGTTCATCTTGAATTCTTTCAAGCTAATCCTTAGCTTTTCTGTACCATACTTTGAATTTTTTCAGACTTAACCACTGAGGTCTGTGTGATTTGCATCTCTTTCTGCGTTATAAAGTTATATGACATTACCACTTCATAGCTTTTCATACTGAGATTAACAGGCCTTATTCAATCTTTTTCTCCATAAATAGATAAAAATGGCTTCCAATAAAATTATTAAAAAGTTGGTTAAGCAGAGAATATGACTAGTCCTGTGTTCACTGCTGGAGGTTAAACCAAGCCCCATTAAATATGATGTTCTGGTACTTCTCCAACAGCAGAAACAAATGGGGCATGGAAAAGCTTTGACCACCCCGATCCCTCCACCTTTCTCTCTCACACAACACATAGCCAACCCCAACATTTCAAAAATTGTGAGTCAAGAAAACATAGGAGTGGCTTACAAATATAAATAAATATTTTTTAAAATTCTTTTTGTTTGTCTTCTGGTTTCAAATTCTTTAGGACACATTTGTGTCAAATTTTCTCCACAGCCATGAAGGCTAGAAATATACTTTATTTGTAAATGAAAGCTAAGATTCTCACATAATCACTTGTCTCCAGGAACTGGTGCTTTAAAAAAACAACAAATACTATGACATCCACAAGATCACAAGAGTCACAAACATTGCACACCCACGCAAACTTTATTCACAGCAATGCAGGCCACCTTTACAACTGTGTTAAAGTTTGCAGTTGTATTTTTATTTATATCTAATTTGGAGAACCTCATCCGCATGAGTGTGGGCTAAGAAAGCACTTCCCTAAGCAGAAATCCAAGGTCTTGATTCAAAGCCCATTGAAATCAACAGAATGTCTTTCACTGACTTACTAATTTTTGGATCCAGCTCCCAAAGAAGTGCTTGTAGTATCGCAACTTCCTCTTTCTCTGAACTCCAGTTAGCAGCATTTCTAAACTGCTCTCATAAAGCTGAATGGCTCTTATTTTGAAAGAACAGTTTGTTCAATAAATACGTATTATTTTTTAAAACTTCTGCTTACTGGGTTCCAGTAGATAATTAATTAGTCATATCAATCAATCTGGGCATATTAAATCAGCAGGGAAGGAGCAGGCATGAAAAGCACTGATGCAGACACTGGTACTCTTCCATTTTCTGTGCTACATTTTCATGAAGCTCCCCACCAACTGTTGATCCCACATTTGTGTGCACATGTACTTGCATGTGTGAAAGAGGCACATGTGCAGGGAAATGAGGACTTGTGCAGGCAAGTGAGATGCATAAGTCAGTTTCGAAGAGTACAGAGAAGGTGGCCAGGTGCCCAGTTTTCAACTGGAAAGTCTCGTCAAAAAGGGGACCTGACAGTGTCCAGTAAGATCTACTAACCACACACCCAGTGTCCAGTTACTGAGAGCAGAGGAGGCGGGGTGGCGCCGAGCCCTCACCTGCTCCAGCTTCTACTCTGCCAGGGACGCCTCCTACCTTTGTCAGGCAGTTGCAGCTTCCCAGCCCCAGCTCCACAGGCAAGTCCTTCCGGACCTGGGCTGGAGGTGTAGGAGGGGGAAAAGCAACAAGTGTTTGGGGGTGAGAGGGGAGGAGGAAGGAGCGTGGACAGAGACAGGGCCTCAGGAGAAGAAGCTGGGCAGGGGCAGGGCTCAGTGGAAGAGGTGGGGTGTTTGCTGCTTGACTGAAATATACCATGTGGTCTGTTTGTTTGGGGGACTGTGTGCTGAGACTAGCGGCCTGCTAGGGAAGGCTGAGAGCTTCTAAACAAACGAAAGGAAGTATTTTTTCACACAATGCACAGTCAACCAGTGGAACTCCTTGCCAGATGATGTTGTGAAGGTCAACAAAGACTATAACAGGGTTCAAAAAAGAACTAGATAAGTTCATAGAGGATAAGTCCATCAATGGCTATTAGCCAGGACGGGTAGGGATGGTGTCCCTAGTCTCTGTTTGCCAGAAGCTGGAGATGGATCACTTGATGATTACCTGTTCTGTTCATTCCCTCTGAGGCACCTGGCATTGACCAGTCGGAAGACAGGATACTGGGCTAGTTGGACCTTTGGTCTGACTCAGTATGGCCATTCTTGTGTTCTTATGAGGCAGAGGCAGGACCTCAGAGGGAAGTGGCAGAGCAGGGGAGGTTCCCATACTCCTGCTGTAGTGTCCGTTTTTTTTAATTACCACCAAATTGGCAACGCTAGATACAGCTAAAGAAGGTCCTATGAATTTAATACTCTGTGTATTATGCCCACATACAAAGGTCTGCCTTTGACATTAGTGGGCATCTTATCATTACTTCAGCTGGACCAACTTTGGATCAGGAAAACAATATGGATATAGGATTTTGATTAATCATATTTAGGGAGTAGCAAAAATTTTAAACAGTGCTTACAAAAAAGGCCATAAATTGCCTTGGTACTTTTTACTTAAAGTAATTCTGAATTTAAACAGAGGCAAACACAGGGAAAGCAATCATGTCTGAGTCACTCTCTGATCCAAAACCAAATGCCTCTTCTGAGATCTTAAATTAAAATAATGATAAGTCTCCCTTCTCCCAGTAATCAGTAGGGTGTGCTTTAGGGAAACAAGGCAGGTTTGCAATTGTATTCAAGTTCCCAAGTATACATGTACCGTTCCTGGACCAAGTAATTGCCACACAACAAAACTAACAAACTGATTTCAAAGGGAGGCTCAAATGTTCACAGCTGATGTGAGCTCAGTGTGCCATAAAGGCAATTGCACATGTGGGAGTGTTAATGGCAGATCTGATGCAGAAGTGGCTGATATTAAAACAATAGAAAAAATTGCAATCCAGTCCTTTTGGAGCCTGTCCATTGAGTGTGATTTCTTTTATTCCCCCATTTTTAACGGAGGTTTAACTCCTTGCCAAACTGTGTTTATTTCCTAGTTCATCCCAGCTCTGGTGGCTTTTCTATTCCTTATGTCCAGGGGCTATATTCCTAATTTGCAGACAAACTGTCATAAGTGTGAAGTAGCCTAGAATTAGTGTTTACCTGTAAGGTGTTAAGCCAAAGGTAACCTGAGAGGTGGACAACTGACCAATGAGAAATTCCTCAGGAGACAAAGGATTTTAAGTTTCAGTTTCTCTCTGGGTCTCTCTCTGTTCACCTCCGCTATGGGATGAACACAGCTATGTCTTTCACTGTAACTATAAGATTCTATCAAGTATTGTAGTCAGTAAGTTTACCTTCTTTTTATCACTTGGAGGGGTCTCAGTGGTGAGTGTTGGCTGGGTGCTTCTTGATATTGTAAGCTTCAGCAGAGATATCAACAGTGGGAGAAAGTTGCCTCGGGGGAGAGGTTTGGTTTCTGAATCCTTTTGTTGATTATGGTAGATGCTATTCTATTGATGGTTATAAGGGATTTATTCCTTTCTTTTTTTCTTTTATTAAAATCTTTCTTTTAAGAAGCTGACTGCTTGTTTTCCATTGTGTAAGATCCTGGTTTTGGATCAGGCACATCTCGCAGGAGCAGGCAAGGTTTGCTTTTTTTTCTCTCAAGCTTCCCAGGGAAGGAAGAAGTTTGGGGGGGTTAGTGGAAAGGGAAAGAAGGGTCCCAAACTACCCTAAATTGAGTTTGGTGGTGGCAGCCATTAGTTCCAGACACAGAAGAAGTTGTGTTCTGGGGAAAAACATTTTAACCCAAGCTGGTAAAATAAGCTTGTGGGGGTTATTTCTTTTTTCATGCGGGTCCCCACATCTGTACCCTAGAGTTCAGAGTGGGGAGGCAATCCTGACACAAACATTTTGGGACTTTCCCATGTGTACTTGTGGAAATGCACAAATTCAACTAGGTACTCTGCAGATCCCCCTGTTCCCCAAAGCAGCAGATCCTAATCCGGGCTCCTATGCTCCATATCATTACTAGTATTTACAAGAATTATTTGCTATCTGCATAGCTGCAGCCTGAAAGCAGTTAGTTTAGTGTGGCATGAACAAACTGTTCTTAAAAATAAAAACAAGCCCTACTTTCAAAATTAGAAGAAAAAAAACCTTCAAGATGGGATTCCTCAGAAATTGCCCAAATCACAATAGTTCCCGGGAATGACCCTGACAGGTTTGGGGGTACTGACTGAGAAATACTTTATGATTGTTGGTCCCTTAAATAAATGCTCAGCCATTTCTACATTCCGTTTACATTAACAAGGGTGAAAGTTTGTCATTAGGATTATTCCTAAAAATTATGGGTTATTTACATTCTGTCCCATTGCTACCCAGAACTGACCGTTGGCATCTATGCAACTTACAGGCCTGGGGTCCCTTTAATGGTGAAAGTGTGGCGATGGGAGCAGACTAATTTATGGTTGTGGGGCAGTGCTGTCTGAGATGGCTCAAAGCATAGGCCCCAACTCCATGGGTGCTCTGGACCTGAAGCACCCACAGAAAAAAATAGGGGGCACTGAGCACCCACCAGTCCCAAAGGTTCTGGGGATCAGCTATTTGGGTGACTCAGGGTGGTCAGCAGAGCAGCAAGTGGAGCAGGAGGTGTTGGAAGGGGTTTTAGAAGAGAGGTAGGAGCAGGAAGAGGCAGGGCAAGGGCAGGGCCTCGAGGGAAGGGGTGAAATCCCAGCTCTATGGTGTGCTCCCTCTCCAGAGGTGGAGAAAACAATGCTTCCTCTGCCTCCTAGTAGGGGGAGGGGTGGATTGTGTCAATTAAATAGTTAATGTTCAGACATTACCACTCTATAGTCCCATAGTCTTAAAATTGCCATGTCCCAGGCAGAGGTTATTTTAAAGACTGAGTTGTAAAACTTACCAGACTGCCCACAAAACCTGCCAGTGGCCTCACACACTCCCTGTTTTATAGAGATAATTAACTCTCTAAGCACTTAATTGCCAAACTTTTTTTTTTTTCTTTTTTTAAGGACAGATGCCAGCATAAGCATTTGGACTCCACTTCAAAGGCAGAGTGAGGCTGGAGACTGGAAGGGGCCAAAGATTTTCACTTCTGCTTTTCACATAAAATTGAGTCCGTTAAATGGTGCCACAAGAAATCAGGTCACTCCCTCTCCTCAGAATCCTGTGCACCGGGAGGTAGAGCAGAAGATTTATGAAGCCTGCAGTTTTTCTGGGTGCGGTTAAATAGCGAAAGTCATGGGCTTTGGAGGCAGCTGTCGCATTGTCAGGTAGCGTGCAGTAAAGGTCTCCCCCAGGCTGCAGAGCCTATGGCAGAGCTGCAAGGTGGAGGACAGGTGGAGCATCTGGAATTGGGGCCAGGGTGAGGAATGTGAGGAATGCAGAAAGAGGAAAAACAAAGAAGTCACAAATTTTGGGTAAAACATGGACGTTTAAAACTGAAATTTGCCCTGACTCCTCAGTGATTTCTGCCCAAGTTTAACATGACACACCACTGAAGTAAACACATTATCAAGATCCTACTTTAGAGTACTGTGCACTTACAGCAGCAATACCATTTACCACATGTAACTTACTTTCTTGTCTGCATGTTTTTGTGGCAACCCCTCCACTTCCCCAGTCAGAATCTGTGCTTGATCCAACTGCTTGGGGCAGCTGTCCTCTGTTGGGGTGTTTCAAAGACAACAGTTTCCAAATAAAAGGAAAGATATGAACTGAGTGTGTATTTAGATTCAGATGGTTCCTGCCTCACTTAGAAATTGTCTATACATAAAACACTGCAGCTATGCCATTGCAGTGTTCAGTGACGACCCTACCTACGCAGAGATGAGGACATCTCCTGTCAGTGTAGATAAGCCACCTCCCCGAGGGGCAGTAGCTAGGTTGGCAGGAGAATTCTCCCATTGACCTAGTGCTGACTACATGGGGGGCTAGGTCAGTTTAACTGTGTTGCTCAGGGGTGTGGATTTTTCACACCTTTCAGTGCTATAATTATACCAGCCTAATTTCCTAATGTATACCACAGGCCTTAAGCACTTAGCCCCCAGGCATCTAACTCTTAAGACTGCAGCAGGTAAGGACTAAGGCTGCCAAACAGGAACTGCTGCACTGCCCCACTGACCCTGACCTGCCAGAGCAGGAACCTTTACACATTCCCATCAGAACTGTAGAATGTGTTCTGACTTTTGCGGCCCTGCGCTGATTGACTAAGCCACTATTTCCTGCTTCCTCTCACCCTTTCCCTTTTCTTTCCATTTAGCTGATCCCTTCTTAAGTAGGCCAAATTTCCTCCCCGCACCCCGCAAAAAATATTGTTGAACTAACATGATGTTAGTTACCATCACACTGTTCGCTATGCTTGTGTGTTATACCCCTTCCCCCATCCTGTGTCCATCCTGTCCGTTTAGTCTGTACGTTCTTCAGTGCAGGGACCTGTGTTTGTAGTGTCTAGCACAATAGGGCTCAATTCCTGTTTGGACCTGAGGCTCTGCCATAATAAACATGATTAATATTACGCATCTCACTCTGATTGAAAGGCAACGGGAATTAGGTGCTTGTCTCACTTAGGCACTTTTGAAAATCCCACTAGACATCTATCTGCATTTTTAGATGCCCGAATACCTCTGTGAACTAGACCTTGGTGCTTAACTAGGTTTCATTTTAATATCATTTGAAAAATTTAACTTGAGTTCCATTTAAGTCAGCAAAAGCAAAACTACTGTTGTTATGAAATGCTACATGATGGAAAATATTAAATATTGAATTATGAGGTAAAGATACAGCAGAAAAATGTTTGTGTGAATGGCAAAATGGATCATATTGGACTATTCAACCCAAGAACACTGTATACCTGCCATCTATTTGTATTTGTCCTGGAAGATAAATTAATCTTGTTCCAACAATGTGACATTGTCCATGGTGATATTTGGCATGATTTCATGTGATAACATTGAGTTATATCACAAAGCCAAGAGTAAGTTCCCAACTCTAAGCAGAATAACAAAACCTTCACTGGAATAGGCCAGTGAAGACCTCGAATGGCTTGTGTCAGGGGCAGCGGAAACTAGGACTTGCAACTCTATGTTAACTAAGAGCTGTGTTCAAAATATAGTAAAATTCTGCTCCAAAGCTACAGAAAGCTTTAAATGATGCAGCAGGAGATGTAATGAGTCTTGATATGAAAGAGGGTGCCACCTACATTTAAATGCCAACTCTATTATATTGTTCAACACTCGCTGTTAGCTGCTACTCTCGGCTTACAGCATTACCAAGGGTAGCCCTGAAAAAGAGCTATCAGTTCCTGGGGAAGAGATGGTGTAGGAACTAAAGATCAACAGGAGGGAAACAATGGCTCTACAATGAAGCAGGGGGAATAAAAAAATAAAACCAAAAAACCCCCCTACTGAACAAAGAAGTCTGTACTTGGTTATCATGAATGAGAGGAAAGGAGAAAGGAAAGCTTTTTCATTTCCCCCTATCCTCAACTGCGGGAGGGAGCTCCAATTCAGGGACTGGGAGCATTCGATCCTACTCAAAATGAGAGTTTCTAATTAATCTGTTCAGAATAGTTACCAGAAGCAGAGAAGTACATGTCTTAAGACACCAGTATCGATATTAATGTGTACAGTACGAACGGCAGACTCAGAAAGACCCAGGAATATCACTACTCCCACCGTACCAGCGTTCTTTATTCATACGTGTTTAAGGATGGCAGAGATGTCAGCCAGCAGAATAATGTGCTACATTTAAAAGTCTCACACTAACTTATTTTTCTGCCTGAAAAAAGCTCAAAGGTACTGAGGTACGTCTCCACACAGCCTCACATCCCAGCCACTAAACAGGGTAAGTAACAAATCTTTGTCAATAAGCGCCACTTAGCAAAGGAGCCCTGTGTCCCAGGCCACTGTAGTATAAACATTTTTACAAAGCTTGCAATATCATTTACAGCCCTGGCAATAACAGATCTCTGGATGAAGCAGTATTTTGGTTCTATGCTTTGTGTTTGTAAATAAGCCAGGAAGACTTCTATAACCAGTACAGATTTGTTAATCTCTTAATGCACTGGCATTGTTTGTTACTTAGGACCTCGGGTTTCATCACTCCTTCAGTGCCTTGGAGACAGAACTTCCTGCCACCAGGAAAGAATCTTTCCAAATACCACTTGCTACTGCAATGTCAACATACAAGGGAGAAGGCTGAGCTGAGTTAAAACGCAACTTAGGTGGTGAAAAGTGAAGTGAGTTTGGTGGCTTCAAAGTCTCAATTAGAGGGAACATATCAACATTACAAAAATTGCACCCAATTTGTCATGATGCTATCTGACGAGGTGCTGACCCAAAGCCCCTCATCACAGGATCTGAGCTTTGCTTTCCCAAAGCAAACAGAGCAAAAGAGTGTCAAACAAACAGACTAGATTTCTTCAGAGGCTGCTGGAAAGTGCATGTCTATGTACTGAGAGAGAGGGGGAGCTTATCATCTTTCTCCATCTTATCTTCTTTTTCTTAGGTTTGTTGCTGACATTGTGGGAAGATGAGGTTAAATCAGCAATTTGGAGCAATTGCAGTGAAAGTGCAGGCCATGTCTATACATACAGCTCTGCAGTGGTGCAGCTGCACCATACCGCTGAGCTGCGGCAGCGCATCTGGTGAAGATAGTCTGTGCCGACAGAAAAAAGCTCTCCCCTGGGCATAAAACTCACCTCTGTGAGCGGCATAATCTATGTGGGTGGAAGAAGCTCTGTGCACACAAATGTTTATGTCAGCATAATTTATGTTGCTCAAGGGGTGGAATATTCACCCCCTGAGTGACATATGTTTTGCCAACATAGACTGTAGTGTAGACATAGCCTCAGTTTTGTGTTCCCAGCAATTTTACCCTTGAAGTTGGCAGTTTCATTGTCCACGTTTATGGAGTACCAAGCACCATAGAAGTACACAGGACACCAAACAGATGGTCTGTGAGCAAGAGGCATCTTTTAAGCTTGGCCCAGATGCCATGGAGGTCCATAAAGATGTTTTATAGTGAGCTAGTAGAGCACTTGGGTCATATTTTCTCAGTGATGAGTGTTGCTAAGAAGGTGGGCTTCTGCATTTTGGATCTTAGAGCTTATTACGGTCAGTGCCTTGATTCCCAAGCATAGCAAATTGTAGTCATCCAGCCTGGAAGTCATGGAGGTGAGGATAATTGAGGATAGGTCATCATCAAGCAACAGCAGAGGGTCCAGCCTTCTTGGCAGCCACAGAAGGCAGGCAGCATTTCTGGCAGCTGTTGTTATTTGAGCATCCAGAAGCAGGAAAACCCCAAAGCAGAAAACTGACTTGGATAGTTGAGGGCAGACTCCCTGAGCAGCAGGGGCCATGATGTGGTGACCAGATCTCCAAAATATTTTCCTTTGCCCTCCAATTTATGAATGTTTAGTTTCAACTTGATTCCTTTCACCCACTTGCTAGACTTGGCCAGTCACCAAGTGAGCAATGGATTTGGTAGCAGATGAGACGATGCCCCCTGCACCATTGTCTGAGAGCAGGTCTAGACTACCTGCCAGATCGCATCTAGTCTAGACACGGTAAATTGATCCCCAAGCGCTCTCCCCATCGACTCCGGAACTCCACCTCTGCAAGAGGGGCAGGCGGAGTTGATGGGGGCAGCAGTTGACTTGCCGTCGTGAGGACACCGAGGTAAGTTGACTTAAGATACGTCGACTTCAGCTATGGGAATAGCGTAGCTGAAGTTGACGTATCTTAGGACGATATCCCCCCCCTTTCCCTCGGTGAGTATAGATCTGGACTGAGTGTGGCCTGAAAACCAGGATTGATGGGATTCTCCTGCTACAGAAGTGCTAGGTATTATTGGGGGAGGCAGAGGTGTTTTAGGGTTTAGGTTTTTTTAAAGAAACTCTCCATCTAAATTGCATGGGCTAAAAAGAGAAAACTGTGAAGATACTGGGCTTTCCTGTTAGGTGTATGAAATCCATTCCTTCAAACGTGAACATTTCTTCAGCTGTGGCTTCATGTGAGGTTCATTTGCAAAAAAAAAGGCTTCAGCTGCAAACACAGTGTGCTAATGAGAAGAATGTCCCTAGACATCTTTATAGTCTGTGTACTTTTCACCTACTAATTACTGATCACTTTTCGAACCTCATAAAATCACAGGCAATCAGATAAAGCACTCAGTGCCTATGGCCTGCAGAAGATAGAAATAAGTCAGGCCAAGGGCATATTGAACAGGGAGCCACTAACCCAATCCATGGCCAGTCTCCTAGCAACAGGCCAAGCATTCAAACAGAGCCCATCTGTTTACCAATATTTCCAATAAAATCATCTCAGGGTTTAAATTGCCACCAGCTAATTTGTGGGTAGGAGAGAGTTAAAATTAAATTAACAATCGACTTATGTTTGAAGGCCACTTGGATGCTGTTGAGTTAAGTGCCTTTTGGGGTTTTAACTCTTTGGTACCTGCCTGGCGCTAAAGGACTTACGGGTGTAATTCAACAGGGAATTTTGCTTTAATGCCAGGCTGCCAGCTCAAGATCTCAACGAGTTGAAAGGATTACAAAGGCCACAAAGTTGGGTCAAACTGCAGCCTGAAATTTAGATTCTGTAAAAACAAAATTTTACAAAAAACCTCACCACCAACAGAAATACTTCCATCTTTTGGAGTTTTTTGCGTTTGTTTGTTAAGTCCAATGGGGAAAGGATTTGTTTTTTAAACAAATGAACATTTTAGCACCCAACTAAAACCAGAACGTGGAAAGAAAAGTAATATTGCACTGATTTATTTTAATTCTTCAAACTCAGTGAGCTGGAAAGAGCAAGCAGAACAGCATAAAGTGTAAGAAGTAAAACTAGATTTAAAAAGAAAATCTTTTCATTTCAATAAATCTAAAAAGTGATATTGACACAAGGGGCTGTTTTTAAATAATTGCCAATTCTGTAACCGGACCCAATTTTAAGCTAACATTGGAGAGAATTAGCAGCTGCACTCTCTGCCATAGCGCCCCCTATTGTCAGAGCTTCTCATTTCAGGGGTTTCAGCCCTAGCACCCCCCCTGAGCATGATTCAGGGCTCCAGCTGAGAAGCATCTAGTTCAGATCCCTTACAGGGTAAGAGAAATTCAAACTAGCATCCAAAGTATCTCAACAAATCAGCCCTTCGTCTGGGCTCTGTCTTCATTCCTGCTCCCCAGCTCTGGCATTCAGCACTAACCCCGCAGCCTGAGTCTTCCTGAGGTGACTATTCTCCTTCAGCCCCTGGCTCAGGGCCCTTCACAGGAGTCCCTCTGCTTCCTGAACTCTACCCCTTTTAAGAGGCCTGGCTCTCCATGACCTTAGCACCTGACATCTCCTAGTCCCACCCTATCTACCTGGGAAGCAACTAATTAGCTCCAGCACAGGTGTAATAGATATGACTAACTAACTGGCTCTTATCCCTTTCTAGCCCATAATGGGGTTTCAGCCCATCACCAACAGATGGTCACAAAGAGATAGTCACTCTTTGTGACCATCTCTTGGTGACTATAAAACATTCCTTAAAGCAAGAAGTGAGGTCTAGAACAGAGGAAACCTAAACATGCCAGCACAGAAGAAAGTGAAAGGATATGAGGGCACAGGGCTGAATTCTCTGCTGGTTTAAATGGCCATACCATTGACGTCAATGAAGCTGCACCAGTTTTCAACACTAGGGAATTTGGCCCTCAGTGTTCCCTTCTGGAGCCAGAGGAAATGCAAGGCAGAAGGAGTGTTTCCCCACGCAAACTCACATGTCAGAGCAACTGAGAAGCAAGAAGGAACAGAACAGCTTGTGGCTAGCAGCAAAAAATAGGGAGTAAGCAGAGTCTTAGCTTTAAATGCTTTTTTTGGAGCCCAGTGAGTGCAGAACAGTCCCCCACCTCTTATGGCACTTGTTTGTTTATGAGCACAAAGATCATAAACAAACGTTACAAACTAGCTCCATACAACAATGGCCAATGCTGCTCCTTTTTGCTGCAAGCTCTCCCGCAGATATTATCCTTGTGCTACTCACAGATGGGAAGTCAAGACAATACCCTATAGCAAGGATAGTGCATGAACTGGGGTCCTCTGTATAGACACATACACAACCCTGCTGTAATGGAGGCCCATGCTTCTAGAGTATCCCCTCACAGCCCAGTGCAGCACTGCCACTGAATCTCTGCCTCAGTTTCCCCAAATGAGGCTTTTAATAACTCCACTGAAGCGTGGTTTTGAACAGCGCACCTCCAGAGGTGTCTAGTTTATTCAGTCCCAAAGGCAGAACATCACATGAGTAGATCTCCCCATCAGCACCTCCAGCTGGAGGGAGGAGGGGCTGAGTCAGCCTTAGTCCATCAACCCCAGTTATGCACAAGGTCCCTTAACAGCAAGGCATTCATAACCTGGAACCCTCTTCTCTAGTCAGGGGCCCCTTGACACTAGCTGGGGAGAGTCCCTCCTCCTGGATCAAGGTCCCGCCCTGGAGGCCAAACCGCAAGGACCCTTTCTTAGGACAGCATATAATTCCTCTAATCTAGGACTCCTTCTGTTGCCTGATGAAGCACTTCATGGGAGCCAGGTCGGTCTGCAACCTAGCATTCTTAGTCCCTTCCTTCTGGAAACTCCCACCCAGGGGCATTCTCCCCAGCTTTGTATTGCTGCTGTGCCTCCCTCATTAGTTTTCTCCCCCAAAGCTGTCCTTCTAGGGCAGAGGTGGCCAAACTATGGCCCACGGGCCACATCCAGCCCTCAGAACCATGCTGCCCGGCCCTTCAGCTCCTGGCCAGGGAGACTAGTCCCCAGCCCCTCCCCTGCTATTTTTCCTCCCCTGCAGCCTCACCTCCCCGCATCACCAGCGCTCCGGCCCACTGCTCCTGCTGGGCAGTGTGGTGGTATGGGTGGCTCTTGCATGCGGGGGCTTGGATAAGGGGCAGAGTTCCCAGGAGGCAGTCAGGGGACAGGAAGCAGTTGGATGGCGCAGAGGTTGGGGAGGGGCAGTAAGGGGACAGGGAACTGAGGAGAGGAGGAGGGGTTGGATAGATATGGGAGTCCCGGGAAGCCTTCAGGGGGCAGGGTGTGGACAGGGGTCAGGGCAGTCAGGGGGCAAGGAGCAGGGGAGTTGGATAGGGAGTAGGGTCCCAAGGTGCAGATAGGGGCGAGGGTCTCTAAGGGGGCGGTCAGGGGACAACGAGCAGGGGGGATGGATGGGTCGGGAAGTTCTGAGGGGGGCAGTCAGGAGGTGGGAAGTGGGAGGGGGCAGAGGCCAGGCTGTTTGGGGAGGCACAGCCTTCCCTACCCGGCCCTCCACACAGTTTTGCAACCTCGATGTGGCCCTGGGCCAAAAAGTTTGCCCACCCCTGCGCTAGGAGCTCTCTCTTCCTGTGCTCTGGGAACCATTCCTCTCCTCAGGAACTTCTGTTCTCCTAGCTCCCCCATGCTGGGTGTAGCTTCACTTTTATCATGCCCAGTTGTTTCCCTGCCTAGTTAAGTGCTTCCCAGTTTCTCAGTGACTTAATTAGTCCCAGGTGAACCTGAGTTGCCTCATTCCCTCTTGTGGAGCCTGTCAGAGGTAGGCTGGGCCCCTGATCCCTTCAGAGGGCCAACTACCCTATGACACCTTTTTTGCATTCCTCCATGACATATGGCTCCTAGTTGTTGCAAGAGCCTTCACCTCTGCAGCTCCTGCTATGGAGAGCAGGCTTCCCGTCACACTCAGCCTCATGAGCACCTTGTTCTTGTCTAGACTTGTTTCCTTTTCTCTCTCTCTCTCATGTGGTTTATTATTTAATTTTATAAATGATTTTGAGGTCTAGTTACCCTGAAAGTCATTTTACAAAATAAAATCCTGCAACTGGATCAATGCAGGTGCACTCTCGCACTTCAAGAGGGCCCAGCTGAAATCATGGGGGAATCAGGTTTATTATTTGTATGCTTGAATCCAGGCCCTAGATCAGGACCTAGAAGTCATATTGTATATTACCACCACACAAAAAAACCTACCTGAGAGAGGAGTTTGTTGTCATCCTCCAACAGTTTGACTTTTGTTTCAAGTTGCCTGATGTAGTTAGAAGATGAATCTTTAAAGAGAAGAAGAAAGAAATAAGATTAATCTCCCTGTGACGCAGTTCTTTAAAATTAATAATATAGTTTCATCATTACACTAATTTTTCCTCTCACTGGAAGACCAGCTTAGAAAAGAGCTAAAGAACCATGCTGAGGGGTCACAGCTGGAGAGTCTAATGCATTAACAAAGGGGAAGAGAAGGCTACAGCAAGACTTAAACAGGGGTAGGCAACCTATGGCATGTGTGCCAAAGATGGCAGGCGAGCTGCTTTTCAGTGGTGCTCACACTACCCAGGTCCTGGCCACCAGTCCGGGGGACTCTGCATTTTAATTTAATTTTAAATGAAGCTTCTTGAACATTTTAAAAACCTTATTTACTTCACACACAACAATAGTTTAGTTCTATATTTTAGACTTATAGAAAGAGACCTTCTAAAAACGTTAAAATGTATTACTGGCAAGCAAAACCTTTACTTTGAGTGAATAAATGAAGACTGGGCACACCACTTCGGAAAGGTTGCCAACCCCTGGCCCAAAACCTGAAGTACACATAAGAACATAAGAAAGGCCATAATGGGTCAAACCAAAGGTCCATCTAGCCCAGTATTGTGTCTACCGACAGTGGCCAATGCCTGGTGCCCCAGAGTGAGTGAACCTAACAGGTAATGATCAAGTGATCTCTCTCCTGCCATTCATCACCCCCCGCTGACAAACACAGGCTAGGGACACCATTCCTTACCCATCCTGGCTAATAGCCATTAATGGACTTAACCTCCATGAATTTATCCAGTTCTCTTTTAAACTCTGTTATAGTCCTAGCCTTCACAGCCTCCTCAGGCAAGGAGTTCCACAGTTGAAGTTCTTCTTCACATAGCGCACAGTCCTTTTATTTGTTTTAAATCTGCTGCCCACTAATTTCATTGGGTGGCCTCTAGTTCTTATATTATGGGAACAAGAAAATAACTTTTCCTTATTCACTTCCACTCACACACACATGGGTGAACATAACATCCAAAGAACACTACCAGTGCGAGCTGATAAGCTATTCTGAAAACACCTGGAGTTAGGCAGAAATAAAGGTAAGGCAGCGGAGTACAGTACATTCTCACATAACATAGTAGTGTTCAATTTGGGGAGTTTAATAGACAGTTTAGCATTACGGTAAGACAGCACCAGGGATTAGGATGACCTGGTGCCAAAGAGCTCTGTGGGCGGGTTGCTACTATGCAGAACATCTGCTTTTTGTTTTGGAACACACTTTGAAGCAACACATATTGCAAATTGCATATGGAGAAATTAAAGAGTGGACAAAACAGCTGCACCAGCTTTCTCACAATTTAACTATTTGCACGACATTCTTGCACACATTAATCTGTCTGTAACATTTCAAATTAGTCTGCAGTTTTAATAGCAGGGCGTGTGATCTGTCTGCTGTGATTTTTGCAGCTTAAGCAAGTGACTACCCTGAGCAAACTCTGTTCTGCCAAAAGTACTTTGTAAAATGGAGAAGATAGAGCACTGGACTGGGACATAGGCAATCTAGGTTCTATTCTCGCCATGGCCACTGGCCTGTTGGGTGACCTTGGGCAAGTCACTTCACCGCCTTATGTGTCAGTTTCCCCCTCTGTGAAATGGGGATAATGATACCCACCTCCTTTGTAAAGTGTGTTGAGAGCTACAGAGGAAAAGCGCTATAGGAGAGCTAGGTATTAATATTTACTGTGAAATGGTGCAAAGCCACTATTCAACCATAACAGTTTACACTGGGCATGAATGAGAGAGGAACTGAGCATCCTGCAACCTGATTTTTTTGTTGTGCTTTGGAGTTACTGAGAACGTCTGGGGCTCAGACCCACAGTCATCTAGCAGGATGCAGTTAGTAAGAGATTTCCGTATATGATCAAGGCTCATTCCTATACAGGGCTCAGCTACCTCATCTCTCACTGATTCAATGGATATTGAAGTTGCCCAGTAATATCAGAGGTACTCAGCACCTTACAGAATTTTTGCCGAGCCATTTTCTATACAGGTTTTGCAGATCTGCTAGCATGCAACTACAGCTAGTCTCTTAACTTAATCTTGACTATTCATGGGAAAAACTGAAATATGCCTGAAAATGCCACTTTAGACATGTGCCACACTGTACACAAAGGAAGTGTAACAACTACTCAGACAAGACATATTATATTCAAGTACTGTGTCTACTTACAGTACAAACTCCCTTGGACGACATGTATTGCTTTTGTTTTAAAACTGTTTTGCATGAAACAAGTAAATCCAAATATTCCTCATCACAAAAACAGGATAAGAGAAGGCCATTTCAAATCACATAGGTCCTCTGAACAGGTTAAATGGCCTTAGGATCCATACAATACCACCCTGAGATGCAGGGCTGTCAGAGTTCACAAACTAAATAGGCCAGGTAAGAAGTTGGCTGGGAATGAGCAGCTGTGGGAAGTGGTTTGCATAGTGAATAGTTGGCACTTTCCCCTCCGAGGCCTCACTGCAGCAAAGGAAACAGCTTCAACAAGTGTTAAAGTTCCACTGAAGTCAGGGACACTTCATTCAGCACATGCTTAGATATTTTGCTGAATCAGAGGCCAGGGTCTGAGTTAATAATGTACCTGTGACCCACAACAGTGTTAGGGACACTGATTTGTTGTGACATCTTATGAGTGTTAAAAGAAAAAAATCTTACAAATTTTGCCCTGAGAATATCGGCAAGCACCTGGCCAAATTCCTATTTTGCTTCCCTAAATTCAATCTGCCGCTCTGATTAGATAACTTATTCTTCACTTTCTGCCATACATGGCTCTGCAGAGTTTCTGCGCACTGTTAAATAAAAATGTAGTGCCAGAGGTGAATCTATGTACGTACAATCCTGAATTTTTCCACAAGGTTTAAGGAACCCAAATTTGTGGAAAATGAGTGGTTTGGAAAAGCAGGATGCAACGCAAGACTCACTTTGCTGCTTAAGAATGCAGGTGTCCTGTGATTACCTGCAGATCAGCTATCACTAGACTGGACATATTTTGTACATCCTTTTGATAAATATGTAGGGTACCAGGATGAGAGGCAGTATATAATGCTACAGGGCAGTGAACTCCTGCTAGAGAAGCTCGATATATGCACAGCTGGCTCAGACGCAGGTGCTCAGCTACATACATAGTATTTAGCAGGGGTTTTGCCTCGTTTCCCTGTGCAGGGTGGACTCTGTGGGAGACAGCCCTCTCTAGACAGACTAGCATAAGAACAGCCATACAAGATCAGACCAAAGATCCATCTATCCAAGTATCCTGTCTTTCGACAATGGCTAATGCCAGGTGCCTCAGAGGGAATGAACAGAACAGGTAATAACCAAATGATCCTTTCAGGCTAAGGCCACCATCCCTGCGCATCATGGCTAACAGCCATTGACTGTCCCATAATTATTTATTGTTATTTGTATTATGCCTAGAAGTCCCGGTCATGGTCCAGGACCGCTTTGTGCTGAGTACTGTACAAAACACAGAGCAAAAAGACATTCCCTGCCCCCAAAAAGCGTATAACAGATTTTTGATCAAAGAACTGAATACTCCATGTCCACCCTGGCCAGAGAAACTATGCTAGAAACCAGCTAGCAACACCCATGTTTAAACAGTGTGGTGATATATACACCTGCATGGAGAGGGTCCTTCATAAGTGAGTTTTATTACTAGGCTTCCAATCAAATGGATTTGTTCCAGCGCAGGGACAGGTTTTGAATACAGATACTCGTAGGAAGAGAAAAAATTAAGAGAAAAATATTATTTCTTTTTTAAAATGTTGCCTATCACACGCCAATGTGTGCTTTCCAGACATGTGCTCAGCAGGGGTGTGCAACCCTGTGGAAGTCAATGGGAGCTGGGAGTGCTACCGTCTATGAAATAATTCAGTTCTAAGATTTACACAGGCTCTAGTTCTCATCAGATGACACTCTGGAAAGCTCAGTCTGTGTTCAAATACAATAAATGAACTGATCTTTAACTTCTGCCCTCCGTAAGGGAACGCCAAATGACCATGGTAAAATTAAACGTAAAAAAACAAACAAGAAAAAGAATCAGCTGTTTTGTTGCCAGCAGTAAATATTGCATCTCTGGCACAGCATGAGAAACACTCATCAGTACTGTCAGCCTCTGCACTGCACTTTCAGAGATTAATTACCTACATCTTGTGGACATTCTTTATTCTAGGTGGGTGCCAGCTGAGCAGTTAACATCCTGATTTCAATTTTAAAAGACTCCATAACTCTCAGACCTGCAGGCAGCGTCACTCAAGCATTAAGCAGCAGAACCGATGCTGATTTTTTTTCCTCTTTTAGATCAAAAACTACATTCCCAGAATTTTTCTGCCTCTGACCTTCCCGTTATCAGTAAATTTTCTACAAACATCCCCACCAACACCCCAAAAGCTTCATTTGAAAAAGGCATTGCAGACCCATCTGCTGAGCAGGAATGTTAATGGATCACACCCCCTAGCCAGAATCATTGTTAAAAATTAAACAAATCCCCCCTCCCATCTCCATATTAGCTATGTCTTCAGCTTTTAGGAATGCTTTAACCCTAGGCCCAAATGCACATTCTTCTCATTTGTTTTAGTGGCTCTACAGAATCCAAAACTTCATAGCACATAAACAACACCGCTTAGGTCAGATCCTCAGCTGGTGTGAAGTGGCGCTACTGTGATTTACAAGAGCTGAGAATCTGGTGCCTTGTTTTTTAAGTTTAATTGCACAGACAGATCTATTACTAGACTCCGTACATGTATAGTATGCTGAGGATGAGAGGGTGTTGTGGGGGCTGGGAAGAAAAGTGGCTTGTGTGGCCAATGATGCTATAAGGCAGGGGTAGTCAATAGGAGGACTGCAGGCCAAATCTGGACCGCCAGTCGCTTTTGAACAGACCCTGAAATATTTTTCTTTGTTTATTATCATTATTGGTTTTTTCTATTATAATTATTTTCTCTGGAATATGGCCCTTGACTATACTTTGACCAAGAAATTTGGACCTTGACAAAAAATAATGGACTGCCCCTGATATAAGGACTGGCAAGATCTTGGGTGTGCCATTGGGAGGGTTTCCCAGCTAGAATGAGGCTCACTTCCTCTCTGACTATTGCTAACTTAGCCCTTGCCCTTGAAGCCATCCCTTCAGAAGCACCAGTGTGAGGAAATGTTTGTCTTAGGACCCAGATCAGGTATCCACCCATCCTGCTCTCGTTCATTATAATCATCACACCTCGCTCTTGCACAGCTCTTTTCATCAGTAGATTCAAAGCACTTCACAATCTCTAATGCATTCACACAATACACCACTGAGGTAGGGAAATGCTATTACCCTCATATTACACATGTCACACTCTGTGCTATATAACCATTATGCTCAGTATATTTTTAAGAGCAAGGTATAAACCTTTCCAGACAAGTGCAATATAATACAAATGGGCTTGCTCTGGGGGAGGAGGGGAAGGGCTGCTTCCATTCCTGGCTATTTAAAATGGGAACACAAACGGACAGGATCCCTGCACTGTTTGCCCGACTCTCTGAGCACATGAACCTTGGAGCCGGGAGATTATCACTGGCTAAAAGAGAAACTATTCAGGGGAACCCTGCTGGGAGTTCATCCCTGGTTGGGTTATACTTATAACTGACAGCATGTCACTGAGTACTGGGGGCATGTAGTAGGGAGGAGGTGTGGAGTGGCGGCGTTTGTCAGTGTGGTGAGGGTAGAAACAGGAGTATGTGATCAGAAGGGTAAGTGCAATAGGGCATAAGGGGGGCATCTAACAGGATGACATGATTCTTCTGTCAGCAGGCACTGGAACCCCGCATAAAACACTGAGTAAATTCTGCTGTTCTGACAAGTGCTTCAGTGGGAATATATGGGAAGTAGAAGCAGCTTGGAGAGAGAGAGAGAAAGAGCTGGAACCAGCTTCTGGAGGGAGACCCAAGAGACAGCCATGCTCAGAGAGAAAGTTTAGGATCAGGTCTATGCTTCATTGCTGTTTTTTGAATTCCCAGTAATCTCAAAGCTAGCACACGGGTGAATTTGGACACTAATTCAGGATCTGTATACTCTGTCAAGGCAGGGACAGGAACACAGCTCATTCACAGGGAACAATCAGAAATGAAAACAATGCAAATGAAAACTGAGGAGGGAGGTGAAGATTATAGCTTATCATGATTCATTTACTCAGTGCTAGCGCCCAAACTAAATTGTTTGTAGAGCTGTAAAATAAGTCCAGTTTCTTTACCGAGCCTTTGAAATGCTAATTGATGTAGTTGGTATCATCATCATCTCTGCTAGCGGTACCTGAATTACTCTCCAAAGTCATAAAGGAGCATTATTGTTATTACCTACCCTCATGAATATTTACTGATCTTCAAAAATATATATATTCCATCTGGACTAGGGTGTAATTCAACTTTGATATAATCTATCTGAATAACTTCTCTCCACACAGACAAACCACTTAATACTTATTATAGCTAAATCAAGGAGAGACAAATCAGTCTTCCTTGTTTTAACTAAATGGCCTTAGAGGAGTGGGGAATTGCCTAGCTGCTGAAAAAGGCTTTTAACACACAAATTAGAAACTGTTTTACAATAAAAAAAGAAATCTCTCTACGTCTGGAACACAGAACAATGTCACATACAGAGATGCTTGCAGACACTAGGGCATTTCATTTCCCCATTTGAGATTTCAGAGGACGCTGGATGATGGGTAAATAAGATGAGCCACACATTTATTTTGACAATTGTAACAATCATGGTTTATTTCCCTGTATATCATTTCTCAAATCTGAGAGAATGTGGGGCACAAGCTTTCGATGGAACTACAAATTTAATATCAAGCGCCATTTGAATAAGAAATCTTTAGAACATTGTTTTACTTAAGTGAATTTAATCAAAATCCATACAATGCACTTTATAAGATCAGTCTGCCATGGAGACAGAGGGAAATATTAATGTAGTGGTCTATGAGAACAGAAAGCAGTGGAACATCAATTGAGAGCTGAAATGGTACAAATACATTGAATTACACATGATTTAATTTAGCAAAACCATATCAAATAACCACACAAACAGACAGAGTGATACTGCACAGCGGTAATAATTAGTTGGGATTTTTATTATATTCTATAGGAGTTTGGACTGATTTGTCTGATGTGATATACTGCTTCCCAAAGGAAGAGGTGAAACCCGAACACTTGGCTTGGAGCAAGCAGACCTAGTTGGGACTAAACTCTAGTCTAGACAGTGTATTACAGGAAACAATCATGCACGAGCAGAGTAATGGTAGATGGGATGACACAGATTCCATTTTATTCTTTCTCTGTCTTGTATATTTCAAATAGTGGGCCACCCGTGATCCTCACTGTTGTGCTGTATAGAAGGTGGCAGATTAGGCTACAAACCTACTGCATGGTTTCCCCAAGCACCCCTCTCCACTGTCTGCACTTGGTAGATGTACCACAGATTCGGGGAGGTGAAGGGGGAGATTTACCCTCCATTGGGTTCTCTCCCTATGGGCCATTTTCACTCAGTGAAGCACAGGGGACAATCATGGCAAGATGCATCAACATTTCCTCCCTCAGTGTACTGCAGTGACTATTTCCCGACCCCTCAAAAATCAGCTTCGGCCCACCCCCCACAAGCACTGCCCCCAGACTCAAACTGGAGGAAAGAAGAACACAGAATGGCGTGCAAATTCTGAAACAGTTAACTGCCTGCTGCATTCTTTTCCTTCCCTATGCACAGATGCTGACATCTTCCTTTCCGTTCCATTGCACACTGACCTTTCCATTAAACTGGGTATTATGCAAAGACCCTCAATCTGTACTAAATAAAACAATTTGCCAGCACTAGAGCTGCTTGTCAGTAGTTTTGTTATCAGACTTCTCCTCCTCAGCACAATCTATCAGACTCTCACAGCTCCGCTGGTTTTATTTATTGACACTGACGAGGAGGATGACAAGCAGGCTGAAATATGGACCAGCAATTTGTCTTGTAACGAGGCTGATTTATCAAGGCGGTGAGAATCTTTCACAGAGAAACCAGAAAACAGGTCAAACCAGCATTGTTTCTTATTTCACTATGAAAATGAATCTCTGAGAGGAAATCAGGCAGACCCGTAACCTTCACTTTCCTCATGCAACCCCAAACCCTCTTGCTGCTCCTAGCAAACCCCAGCTCCACGTGCTTTATCCAGTGCTGGTGCATCTTCACTGCAGAGTTAATTTGGGTGATCCGCACAAAGGTTAGCTTAGCCCAGATGTTAGCAACCATCGTGTAATGCCCTACCCGAGTTGCTGCATCCTCACTGGTGTCACTGGGTCTTCTGGAGGCACATCCCATGGTACTTTGTGCTACATGAAGCTGAGCCACTCTCCAATTCTTTCCCACTGACCTGGCTGTCCTTTTCAGCACATGGTGGGGAGCTGTGGGATGACACTGGAGGACTATCACATTCAAATGTTTTAGCCTGTGTCCTCACTGTACAGTGGGCAGCTTACCAACCTGAATGAAAGAGGCACCTGAGCCCTGGGCCAGCCAGCCTCGGTTGAAAGCAACACTAAACTCAGGTGAGGCAGCTTTTTGTGTGGACGGGAGGAGGGTTGGGGCAACGTTCAGGTAAGAACCCTAGTTGACCCTGCAGGGAATCAGACCTCGTGTGTTTCAGGGGAGGGGTGAAAACGCTCTCTGACCTGCATCTTCTACTGCCACCATCAAGTCTTCGGCCCATTGCACCAGAATCTGGTCCCCGAGAGGAACAAAGGCCTGTAGAGTGAGGCCTGGCAATTTTGAGGCACACTGAAATTCACGGTAAGCTCAGTTACTGAATATGTTTAAAATGTAATTTTAAAAGATCAGACAATCATTTTGTCTCGAATCTAAGGAAAAATTATACAACAAACAAGCTGCCAATTGTACATGGAAACCAGCTCACGCTGCCGCAGAGGATTGCTTAAGCAGGACAGTGCATGAGCTACTTACTTAATGTTTCCAAGTGTGTCTCTAAATACTGATTCTTAAGTTTTACAAGACTGCACATTCCTGCATCGGTTCTAGTTCATTAGACCTGTCTAAAAGCTTAGCAGCCTCAAGTCAGTCTGTACAAGTCTGATAAGGCCTCCCTTGCGCTTTTAACCTCACTGCTGTAGCTTCCAGAAATGACATCTTCTTCAAGCATAGCAAAATATCTTCCCCACTATGGCTGTCAACAGGAGCTCAAGAGCTTCTGATAGCTTATCAGGCTTTCATTAGGAAGAGACTGATAGGAGAAAAAATATCATGTAGCAAAGAGACTGCTGGCTCATTCCTTTAAAAAGTAGCTTCTGAATTTTCTTTCTTAGTAGGATGAGCTTTCTATTATAATCCTAAACTTCTCTCTTCCAAAGGCAACCTTTGTTACTATTCCGCAAAGTGTACAGCAAAGCAAATCACTTGTGGCAAAGTGTGTATAACTCAATTACTCCACAGGTCCTATTTAATGGGCCAAGGTAAATAAAGAGAACCGAAAAAGGGAGAAAAGAGAACAGTTATTGATAAAATCTTACTAAATGCTAATGGTGATGTATAGCCAGAGTGCACCATTATTTATCCAGTTATTTTCCAGATTGCACTACTGCACTTTGCAATCTATTTTCCTAGCACTAGGATTGTGCTCAGGGCAGCGCACTTTGTCCATAAATATCCTAGTATTTATGCTAAAAGCATGAGCAACGTATCATCCTGATGCTGCATTTTCCATCTCCTGAAAGAGAGGATTGGCAGCATCTTACTACCTAAGGTAGTCAGCAAATGACAGACTGTTCCACGAATATTCCTCAAGGTGGACAGATAGTAGGTATAGCAAAGCTTGTTATGCAGCAGTTACCAGGGGATGAATCCAGTATGAGATACTTAAAGGTTTTCCCAATATATGAAATTAGCTACTGGTCTGTTGCCTGGAAAGCCATATAATGCACATAATTCCTCCTGTATCTGCCCCCAATATCTCTACGACAGGTTACGCTCAAATATTAAGGGAAAGTCAGGAGGAGCTGCAATTTAGGAGGGATTAATTCAACTAGGCATGACATGAAGTCTACAACCAGGACACAATCTCCGGGGATAAAGCAATCTCCGGGGATAAAGCCATTAAGACAGATCCTTAATGTTATTTAACAGTAGTTTTTGATGTCGCTTACCTTGATATTGACACAGATTTGTTCCAGGATATTATTTTCTTTGTCAAAATGCACTTGGTATCCATATGTCTGAATATAAGCAGGGGAGAGTATTTTGCTTCCCACACCCTTACCTACCTATAGGAGAAATGCCCTGGTGGGGCTGAAACTGCTTAGAATGGCATTCCCATGACTGCTGTTCTTCACAAGGACGCAGCCATGAACTATTAAGCACCAGTAAAAGAGACCCTCCATTGTTCTTCCAGGTTTCCAGAGGGTGTGATGGGAAAAGAACATGATTATTTTCCTTCCCACCATGTTTTTCATACCCACACAGATCTAATGCTTCAAAGAGACTTTGAAGGCCCCCATCATAAGCAAAGGCCTCATGTTCGGTCTTATGGACTATGCTTTAAATCCTGACTTCTGGTGATATCCTGAGAAGAAATGGGGATGATTTTTCAAGAGGCCCTGCCTTGGGCATCTTTAACAAGTGAACTTTCAAAGAGAAGTCTATATAATATGTAAATCAAGGGATGGATGAAAATAAAAGTACAGCAGTAATATTAATTCCTGTACTTATGGGACCAGAGCCTAGGGTTGCCAACTTTCTAACTGCTGAAAACCAAACACCCTTTCCCCATCCCATACCCCACCTCTTCCCCCACTCACTCCTCTCCCTTCATCACTCACTCTCCGCCACCCCCATTGCTCACTCTCCCCTTCTTGGGACTCACCTGCTGCCCGCAGAGCCAGGTTGGGAGGAGCAGACGTGCCCAGTTGGGGCACAGCGGGACACAGTGGGAGCTGGCCCCCAGAGCAAGGGGCCAGAGTGGGGAGGGGTCAATCCTCATAACGAGGGGCCAGTGCAGTTGGGGCATGGCAGGGTAGAAGTTGGGAGGACAGGATTCACCGACCCCTCCCCCCAATTCCCGGGCAGCGGCACCCACCTCTTGGATCTCAGTCCAAAAGCCACCCACTGCTCTCCGTCAGGTGTCCAAGCAGCTGAGCAGAGAGCAGCTCCTCAAATCTGGCTCCGGCTGCTGCTCTGCTCACCCCTCAGTGGCAGAGGCCAGTTATTGCGGCTAACCGGACTTTTAGTGTCCAGACTGACCAGATACTGCCAAGTTCCCTTTTTGAATGGATGTTCTGGTCAAAAAACAGACCCCTGGCAAGCCTAGAGCCCAAGTTTGTATAAACTGGTATCAACTTCAATGGAACAATACTGATTTACACCAACTGAGGAGCCGTTCTACCAGTTATGCTAAAAACTGTGAACTTTAATAGGCAGCAGGTCAACTCAGGATAAAAATCAAACATCATAATGTCATAATGTTTGCCATATCTACCCAGGAATGTTGTATAGACCCTAGAAAGTGTTTTATTACTTTCATTATTATTACTCTTTTATACTTATTGTCATGTCAACTAGATTTGCAGAAGACCGGATTGGCCTGTCAGTACCAAGACTATCTTAGAAACGTCTAACAATTTGCAAAGACCAGGCCAACTTCATGCAGAGGTTTTTTTCCAGCAGAGCTAAGAACCAGCACTTTTCCTGTGTGTTAAATTGTTGATTGCTGTTTAACATGAAAAAGTAAAATAAGATGATGCAACAGCTGGGAGAATGAAAGAGGAATTTAAAACTTTGTAATAGCTTCATAGGCAGTGGGTGAGGCTAGTCCTCTGGCCTATTATACCTGCCGCCCATGAATAGCTGGGATTCCATGTTATTATAAACCTACAAAAAACAGACTGAACAGTGAAAATGAGTAAAGATGGCAAATTGGAGGCTTTGATCAGATATGTTAGGCTGTCTCATTCCCAATTCAACATATCCCCACCTGCGGGGCTCTGCCCGTGAGTCTCACCTTGCATTCATTCAGCAGTACAAGCATCTCCCAGATCTCCAAACTGATCACAGAGTGAAGAAATAGTTCACTGATCAACACAGAAGCAATGAATTAGGTGACCAACATAACCGTCCTTATCCTGTACCTTCGTGCTATCATACAGATGGAGGAGTGCTCATCTACTGTTACACAGCCTGAGAGGTACCTTCTCTGGGTATCTAATTTTAGATATGCAGAATTAAATCCCCTGCTTTCGATAGCTTTATGTATCAAGCTACTTTTCATTGGCACGATTAACACTTATTACACAACAAGGAGCCTAAGACCCTTCATTTCACAATACGATACAAAGGGCCAGATATTCCAGATGTTCTACTGACTTCAGTTTCATCAACAGGGAAGGACACGGGTGAACAGAAAGTTCTGTCGGCAGCTTGCATCCAAGGAGGAGCGCTGCAAGTCACTCACAGACTAATGGGATTCAGCAGCTTTAATGATTAGGAAAAGGTTAAAACGACCTCCTGGGCACCCTCAGCTATTTAAGCCTCTTTTCCTTCCTCATGCTGCTTTAATCTTGGTAACACAGTCACGTGACCCAGCAGAAAACTGAAGCCGATTAGTGGCTTTCCACTGGCTACAAACGGGTCAAAACACTGGATACAGTGTGAATACTTCAGGAAGAGGAGAGTGCCAGGTTTTGTGTCCTCTTGTTGAGCACATCCGGCTGTACATGGAGCACATCTGGCTGTACGTTGCAGCCACTTCCAGAAATCACCATGGATTCCCAGAGGGAAAATCCTACAAAAGGACAAACTTTCTCCTCATTTTTACCCAAGTAAATCCACTCACCATTTCCCCACATTCTCTCCCATCAAAATCCCTCTCACCACAGACTTTCCGCTCTTTAACAACCCAAACTATCAGCATCTTTTGTCATGGTCTCTATCATTCCAGACCCTTGTCCCCATTCCACACAAAGGATAGGCTAGGATTCCCTTTGTATTGAGTCTACCTGCTGCAGACAACAGATCCAATTACTAGAGAAACAATACACTCCTCTGGGAACCCAGGACTAGAGACCTGCTCCTTCAGCTCAGAAAACACAGGCCTCTTCCTCTTGAGCTAAAGGAGCACTCTGTTGGCTAATACTAGTAGCCTCTTATCCTCCGTGTGGGCCAGCTATTAAAGGATGTCTTCCTTGTACATGCACACAGTCAGTGCATTATTCCCGTAGCCCTGTGTCAAGATGGATCTAAAATTCCATGCCAGTGCCTCTGGATTCTGCATTTTCCTTGTGCATGCAGCAAGACCTGCTTCATTTAAATTACAGAAATTGAGCTTTTTAATGAACTGCATAATACACTGCATACAGCAGCCCGGTACAGATATAAGATTCAAGCTACTTTAAAATATCTACTATCTTTGGTTTTTATTCTATCACAGATTTTTATACTGACAACATATAACTGCACTGTACTTTCCAGAAGGAAACTGGAGGGTCTGACAGTTAGATAAAAGATTGTTGGGGCTTTGGGCACCTGGAAAGAAATGGAACACAGTGTAGGACTGTGGGATAAGGACACTAGTTGGATGTTTCCAAGGAAACAATCATGTATATAATGTAGATATTTAAATAAACAGCATTAGGTTTCAGAGTGATCACCCCATTCTTCTTAGTAAGGAAGTTCACACCTACCTATGTGTTTGTTTCAGGCTGTCTTTGGACATAGGAAGAGAACACTGCATTGGTTGCACTCTATTCAATTTTTAAGATTATTTTCACAACCACATGGTCTAGAAACTATATGGATACATATCTATAATGATCTACATAGATCTATATGGATACATATCTATATAGATCTACATATCTATAATGACAGCAGCTTATGATGAAATAAACTGGTCAGTCTCTAAGGTGCTACAAGTCTTCCTTGTCTTATTTAGCTTTGACTCTGTACACCAGAAAAAGAGCTATGTGAAGCTCAAAAGCTTGTCTCTTTCACCTCCCAGAAAAATAACCTTGCATAACTGTAGAACGTTCCAAGATGATCAAAACGAAGCTGCCAACAATAAGTGTCTGGTCATGCACCACTGAAATGCATAAGATTTTTAACATTGACTTAAATGAAAGCAGGATCAGACCCTGAGTGTTTCTTCCCTCTGCTCAAGAAGAATGAGCTAGGAGCCACTACAGCCCATAGAAAACATGCTGCCATTCCGTGCCCTACCTGTTCCCATTCTGTCCTAGTTCACTGCAATAAACAGTGATTTCTTCCTGGATTGACTAACATGCCAGGTGAGCAAGCATTTTAGTGCTTTCTGTCTAAGAGGCACTTTGTAGGATCTGACACTGGAGTCAGGTCAGCTTTATAAATGTACAAGCTTCATCTCTTTCTTCCACCTTTCCCCAGGCAGAGTCCAATCACAGATGTAAAAACAGATACAAGTTTTAATGTGCTTCAGCAGGTTATTGTTAGTCCTTGATCTTTAGCAGCAGTGATAGCGCTGGTATCCATGCACCCCTGGCATCTGAGCTACTTGATCTTCTTGGATCAAAACTCATGTTAGACTGGAGAAGTATTCTGTGTGCCAGACTTTTCTCTTAGCTACACTTTGCAAGTCTTCTGGGATCAGCAGAATCGAACCAGCGTAACAGAGAACTTGCCCCGATGTCTTTGTTCCTGGAGTACGTGTGTTATTCTGGTTACTACTTTCAGCAGGTGTTAAGAGGGAATATGGCAGTGAGGAACTCTGGCTTGGGACCTTATTCCACTGAAGGTGAAAATACTTCCCATTGAAGCCCTTTATGCTGATTAGAGCTAATTAAAATGTTCACAAGATTTGAAATCACACACATCTGTGAGATTGGGGGTGGAGGGGTTGCTGCTAATTCAAAAGTTGGATCATATTCAATGAAAGGTTTGCTGAAGTTAGCCAAATCTTTATGGCAATTTTTGCCCACTAATGGCTTTTGTATCAAAATTGTGCAAAATATGTAGGTTTGAAGCAAACCTCAGTAATAGTTGCAAGTGAATTTTCCTTTGAGATTTTAGGTGGGTTCACACCCACATAAACTGAACCAGAAGAAAATGTTTACATGACGCCGCACAAAACAACACTACCAGTTTCTCATGTTTCTAATTACAATATTAGCACTGTTCATAATTTGGGGCAGAAGTCTCCACTGTTAATTTGATCTCATTCTTCAAAGGGATTCTGTTTACAAACTGCTGGACCATTGCAGAGCCAGCAACTGGGACAGGATGTACAGAATTTCTTGGGTTAATAAAATTGTTTCACTGACTTTTGTAAATAGAAACAGATTTTTTGATCATGCGACACATTTTGTTAAAGCAAAATGGACCACAAACATTTTTAAATTAAAAATACAGAAAACCTAGGATCTTTGCTATAGGTCTGGTCTTTCTTTTTAGAAGCCCAAGTGATAACTTTTCCAGGCACTAAAAACATATTCCTGATTATAACGCTTCTCCCTCCTCTGTTTGAGAAGATTCTTCTGGACAATAGTCTCTGAAAGCTGGGGGGAAGCCTGCATAATTTACTGCTCAGCACAAAGGAAAGCAGCTTCCCCCCAGTGTGGTCTTTCACAGTCGTGAATCCAAGTTGCACGGTAATTAAAACTCAAAAATCCTCTTCCAACAACTCGAGAGAGAAATTCAAATTTAATTTCCAGTACTTAAATACCTCCCCGCGGTGGTCACTGAGCCTCCTATTAAAAAATCTCATACATGCAAATGATGCCCTTTTCAGTACCGTCAGGAAAAACGTAATTGGTATCAAGTAAAACTAATGATTGGGTTAATGAAAAATAGGCTCTATTGACTCAGGACACTGACTGAGTCTGTTCCCGATCAGGGTGAACTATCCTTCCCCCCATCCCCATTTGCTTTGTCTGCTACATACTACGAGGCCTAAAACAGAAACTCATTCAAGAGTGATGCCTCAGTTAGAAATGGCCGGGGTCAGATCAAAGTCCCTCTATCTGGAGGCCAGCAAGTGTTTACGGCCCTTTAAATGGACAGCATAGCCTCTGTGCACTCAGTGTTTTTTATCCCACATACAGCCAGTTATAGCTGCACGGTGGAGGTGCAGGTTATTCGCCTGGGTTGGAAGAGTTGGCAGCAAAAAGGAAGAAGCAGAAAGAGGGCTGGATGGTACAGATCATTTTGGGAGTTAATCATAAAAAGCAAAACAAAGCAGACAGAATTTTCAAAGATCAAAGTCAAAGTCTCACAAGATGGCTTAGCTTCATCCAGAGGGGTTAGCGAGAGACAAAAGACCTGTCCTCCAGCTCATCTCCTTGCACATGCAGGATTATTCCCTTCCATACATCCTGTGATGTTTATGCCCACTCTAGTTTTAATGGCACAGGGCACTTCCCTAGTGGGACTATTGCACAGCTCCTCATGGTTAGGATGTTCTTTTGGCAGATAATCAACTTCAAGTTTCCTTTTGCTAGTTTGATCTCACTCCTCCAATTGTCCCACCATCAAGAATTCCATTCTCTCCTTAGTGTTAACACTCTTCAGACATTTGTAGAATCATGTCCCCATTTTGTCCTCTCTTAGGCCTGGTCTACTACACTACAGAGTTAAGTCAACTTAATAACTCCATCTCTGTGAGAGGCATATTGCTAGGTCGATGTAGTCAGGGTGATGCAGTGTCCACGTAGACACTGCTTTACTTACAACATCTGTTGGCTGTCAGCTAGAGCCTCCTACCCTAGCTCTGAGTATAACCCACATTATCTGCCAAGCATGGGGATCACAGCTGCCCTCTTCTTCCAGTCCTGACAGACCGAGCTGTCAGTGTTGGGAAGGGGGGTCCCAGGTGTGAGCCCTGTGTCTGATTGACACTTGGGCTGTCAGCGCCAGAGGAGGAGGTGCCCCAGCTGTAACCTCCAGGCTCGACTGAGAGCTCAGGCTGTCAGTGCCAGGCTAGGGGGGCAGGCAGCTGTGAGTCCCGCTCTCGGCTGACACTCAGCTGTCAGCCCCAGGCAGGGAGCTCCAGCTATCCCTGCCCCCCACAATGCCCCACTTCAGTGAAAGTGCTCCTGGTTAGAACATGGCACCATCAACAGACGGAGCACAGGGTGGACATGAACCACTGCGTTAACTTCTGCGGTGGCTGTATATCAATGTAACTTATGTTGACTCAATTCCATAGTGTAGACAAGCCCTTAGACATGTTAATACAGAGTTTTCACTTTCAAGCTTTCCTCATCACTCAGCCCCCTGATCATTTTTGTTGCTCTTCCCTGAATTCAGGTAAGAAAGCATTTTCATGCTTTCTGCTTATGTTCCCTCTGTTGTAAGTATGCCTGGAATGGTGCGTTCAATTTAGGGCACCAGACTGCAATAAAGAGCCTGACAAATTAGGGATCTAGATTTTGAACAGAAGTCTGTAGTTTAAGTTCAGACCCATTTCTACTCCTAACCCATAACATTCCAAGGTAGGTAAGGAAACAGAAAAAACATTTGGTTTGGCTTCTAGTTGGAACTCGCTATGAAGTGGGGGCAAGATGGCGAGTAAGAAATGAAGAGTCTAGGCTCTTCCAGGTGGGGCTAGAGAGGCACAAAAGTAGAGAAGGGTTGGTTTGGTTTTAATTGAGGATTTTCCCCAGATCCTGCTTTCCTCATTCAGTTCAGATGAACGCTGAACTGCACCCCCACCTCCCCACACCAGACATTAGGTAACATTATGTGCTCTCTCCATTTGCCCAGTAACTTAACTTTCTTCTGATAAACACATTCCAAAGGCAGCGTGACCACAGGAGGAAATTGTGTTTCTCCCAGCTGCCTTTCAGAAATCAATACAAAGATGAAAACACAGGCGCATATGAAAACCATCAAGCCACAGAATTACCTACCTGGGAATAATCATCCCAGTCATTGATAGTTTGTGGCAAGCCGCCGAGCAGGTATAAAGAAAGTCTCTGCAGGAGTTCACGCAGGATACCACACAATTCCATTATTATAAAACAATCATGGGCACCTGTCTGCTCCCTTTATGCCACTCAGGCAGTGCAAAGGAAGCAGAAACTGTCTGCATACCCCTGATATTGGGGGCATCCCTTTTTGGGATACAATCAGTGTAGCCAGTTCCTATGCTGATCTCCCCACCTGCAACCCTGGACTATGAATTGTGCTGAGAGTGGAAAATTAGGAAGGGGATGGGGTTCAGCGATACTGAAACGCTGGGTGGTTCCTTGAGGGTAGTTAACACGTGCTCCAAACTCCAGCAGGGCTGGAGCTTTTGTAAAACTAGCCAGAGAATCATTCTTGACCTGAAACCAGGCACTGCAAAGAACTCAGATGCTTAGATACCACGATGACGGGTGCAGTATAAGAACCTACATAGAATAAATCTATTTATTAGTTGGGCTGTTGATTAATAGCAATTAACTCACGCGATTAACTCAAAAAAATTAATTGCAATTAAAAAAATGAATTGTGATTAATTGCATTGTTAAATAATGGAATACTAATTTAAATTAAATATTTTTGGATGTTTTTCTACATTTTCAAATATATTGATTTCTATTACAACACAGAATATAAAGTGTACAGTGCTCACTTTATATTATTATTTTTATTACAAATATTTGATAAACAAAAGAAATAGTATTTTTCAATTCACCTCATACAAATTCTGTAGTGCAATCTCTTTATCGTGAAAGTGTAAGTTACAAATGTAGATTTTTTTCTGTTACATAACTGCACTCAAAAACAAAACAATGTAAAATTTTAGAGCCTACAAGTCCACTCAGTCCTGCTTCTTGTTCAGCCAATTGTTAAGACAAACAAGTTTGTTTACATTTATGGGAGATACTGCTTCTGCTTTACAATGTCACCCAAAAGTGAAAACAGGGGTTCGCATGACACTTTTGTAACTGGCATTGCAAGGTATTTACATGCCACATATGCTATATATTCATATGCCCCTTCATGCTTTGGCCACCATTCCACAGGACATGTTCCTATGACGATGATGATGCATGTTAAAAAAAATAATGCATTAATTAAATTTGTGACTGAACTCCTTGGGAGAGAACTGTATTTCTCCTGTTTTGTTTTACCTGCATTCTGCCATATATTTCATGTTATAGCAGTCTCAGATGATGACCCAGCACATGTTCGTTTTAAGAACACTTTCACAGCAGATTTGATAAAATGCAAAGCAGGTTCCAATGTGAGATTTCTAATGATAACTACAGCACTTGACCCAAGGTTTAGGAATCTGAAGTGCCATCCAAAATCTGAGAGGGATGAGGTGTGGAATTATTAATTATTATTATTAATGATGATGCCTGGAATGGAGCATACACAAAACATTTACTAACGTAAGAAGCAGAGAGGGATAAGAAATATTTTGGTGGATCAGACTGAGATACAGAACTGGGCAGGATCAAAATGAGACATAGGAAGACGAATGGAAAGTGCAATAATCAATATGTGAGAATGGGGCAATACTATGGAGAATAGGAGAAGAGGGGTTATTTGCTCATTGATTAAATGTGAATAAAGAGTGCAACCCCATCTCAATAAAAATAAGGCAAGTAGCTCAGCAAAGGAAGGTCAATCTGCAGCTAAATCTCTCTGGTGTGTCTCTGCTGTGCTATCACTGGACTATATTCCTCATTCCATGTTTGTCTGTGTTCTTTAGGAAGGTCTCTACAGATCCACTCCTGGCTCTGCATCTCCTCAAAGGTGCTGACAGTTCACAGTTCAATGGGAAATGTGCGTGCTCAGCATCTCATAGGACTAGTCCTTAAGTTATTGAAGAAGAACATGCTGCCAGAGAGGCTGTGGAATCACTTTGACTGGGGATAATTCAAGGACAGATCAGACACCTATCCATCAGGAATTAAAAAAAAATAAAAAAATCAATCCTTCCATGATTCAGAGGAGGGGGGATGGGACTAGACTATCTGAGTCTATAAACTAAATGAACACTTGATATGGCCTGTAAAGGGCTGTATCCTCTTTTTCTTATCGGATGTCCCTGAAAGCACATTTTGAAATAAAAATTCTATCAAAGCAGAACTGATAATAAATAACGGGGGAATTTGTCTGCATTAACGGGTTTATTACCGCCACTTTGGACTGGTGGCTGACCACTTCCTGAACCACTTGCTGGAAGTTTGTATAAACTCCATAGAGATTAAAACTAAAATAGAAAACTGACTTCAGGCTGGGGAAAACGAGAAGCAGGAAGTCAAGAGATATTTTTATTTACATTTTCAATTAACTTTAAGAGACAGAAATTGCAGAGTGCTCAGAATTGGGTTTCAACCATGGTAGGTGAGACAGGGGGAGTGCTTCATCTACATGCTTGTATCTGAAAATAGCTGCTCGCTCACAGCTACTGCTGTAGGTAATGAGGTGATTTCACACATCTGTGACTTGGAAGTGTGGGTCCACAGCAGTGGCTGTATGGTGCAAAAGTCAGGAGAACCAAGCTCTGGCTGTTAAAGGTGTGTCATCGTGCACTGCACAGCCTGAAATACATTTTAGGATTTCACTGCCATACTGTGAAGGCATGTCAGTGCCTTACTGAAGTGTGAGCCACCAGAATAGCATGGGTTCTGAGCACTGTTCCCTCTAAGCTGTACATGTGCACGCACACACACAAAACCCTGTGCACAGAAAAATTTGCACAGAAGCACAAAAATTTGCAGAGAAGAAATTTTTTGCTCGTACATCCTGTCAAAAATGTGCACAGAAGAATTTTTTTGCGCACACGGCCTGTCAAAAATTAGAGGGAACATTGGTTCTGAGTGCACGTCATGTGTCATGGTCCAACAGGGGCAAAGTGTATGCAGTACAGAAAGGGACCCCCTCTTCACCAAGAGAAATGTTTCATGGAGCACCTCCCCTCTAACCTCCCCAAATCACACACCTTGCTTACAGCACCTTCTGTCTGACCATTGCGTAGCATCATCCAAAGGGGGTTCAGCCCACAGATAATTTTTACTTCACCAAAATAAAAGTTCATTTTGCATATAAAACAAAAGGAAAAGCAGAGCCAAGAGAGTTGTTGAGTAGCCAGCTGGGGCTGGTGTCCAGTCTCTGATGAATGGTGCACACTGCATGGACGGTAGGAATCACACGATAGGAAAAGCCAACTATTCATAGATCCCAAGGCAAGAAGGGACCACTGTGAACATCTAGTCTGCTCTCCTGTATAACACAGGACAGAGAATTTCCCCAAAATAATTCCTAGAGCACATTTTTTAGAAAAGCATCCAACCTTGATTTTAAAACTGTCAGTGATGGAAATTACACCATGACCCTTAGTAAAGTTGTTCCAATGGTTAATTACTCTCAGTGTTAAAAATTCACACCTTATATCTAGTCTAAATATGCCTAGCTTCAATAACCAGCGAGTGGATCATGTCACACCTTTCTCTGCTAGACTGCAGAGCCCGCTAAGCAAATATTTGCTCCCCATGTAGATACTTACAGACTGTGATCAAGCCACCCCATAACCTTCTCTTTGTTAAGATAAATAGATTGAGCTCCTTGAGTCTATTACTATGAGACAGGTTTTCTAATCCTTTAATCATTCTTGTGGCTCTTCTCTGAACTGTTTCCAATTGATCAACTTTCTTTTTGAACTGTGGAAACCAAAACTGGACCCAGTATTCCATCAATGGGCAACACCAATGTCAAATGCAGAGGTAAAATAACCCTTCTTCTCCTACTCGAGAGTCCCTTGTTTATGCATCCCAGGATTGCATTAGCTCTTTAGCCACAGCATTGCAATGGGAGCTTGTATTTAGATGGTGATCGACTATGATCCCCAAATCTTTTTCAGAGCCCCTGCTTCCCAGGAGCCCCCATTCTGTAAGTACAACCTATATTCTTTGTTTCTAGATGTATACATTTAAATTTAGCCATGAAACATGTGTACTGTTTGTCTGCACCCAGCTTACCAAGTGATCCAGATTGCTCAGTATCAGTAATTGTCCTCTTTATTATTTCCAACGCTCCTAATTTTTGCAATCTGCCAACTTTACCAGTGATGATTTTATGTTTCCTTCCAGGTCATTGATAAAAATGTTAAATAGCATAGAGCCAAGAAACAATTCCTGTAGGACCCCACTCTAAACACACCTGCTTCATGATGATTCCTGATTACATTTGCATTTAGAGACCTATCAGTTAGCCATCTTTTAATCCATTTAACGTGTCCCATGCTAACTTTATATCATTCTAGTTTTTTAATCAAAATATTGCGTAGTACGTCAAATATCTTACAGTACAGAAGTCTAACGATATCACATCAACCCTATTACCTTTATCAAGCAAACTTGTAACCTCATCAAAAAGGGATATTAAGTTAGTTCGGCAGAATCTATTTTCCATTAACTATATTATTCTCCTGTAATTCTTTATTAATTGAGTCCCATATCAGCCACTATCTTGCCAGGTTTGATGTCAGGCTGACCGGTCTATAAATACCCGGGTCATCCCACGTATCCTTTTTAAATATTGGTACAACATTAGCTTTCTACCAGCCTTCTGGAACTTACCCTGCCCAGGTTTAGGAATGGAGACAATGGATACACCATGGAAATTAAAGATGAAAAAGGTCCATTGGGTCTTCTAGTAATTCTAGGCTACCTCCCTACCAGCGCAGGATAGTTCTCAAGTGCTCAGACTTGTCCAATTTTAAATGACTCAGATAAATACCTACCAATCACTTCCCTTCTTATACCTATTCCACAGTCTAATAGCTTTCACCTTGACGAAATGCTTCCTGACTACATTTCTCCTTCACCTAATTTCATCCCATTAATCCTAGTTATACATGCTTGGACCACCCCACAAAGCGCCTCCTCCTCCATATTTCCACAGAATTATATCCTGCTTTGTCAGTGTTTGTCCAAGCTGAAGAAAACACAGGGCCCGGCTCTGTGGTCCTCACTGAGGCAAACCCCCTCTTTGCAGCAGAATCAGGCTCACACCAAGGAGAAGTGAAATAACAGGGCAAGTGTTTGTACAGCGTGATTGGTACTTCCCTCTCCATCCCCTCCTCCGCTCGCATATACGCATGTTCAGAACAGTTTTAAATGACAGGTTGTCATTCCTTTTCTTTGTGGATAGCTCTTCACTGCCAATTTCCATCCCATGAACACAGAGCCAAAACAATGCTATTTGTGTTGACCAACAGAAATGTAATCAATTAACAATAATAAATTGGGTAATACTTAATTGCATGCTCCCGTCAGTCAGATGAAAGGATTTACAAAGCAAGGATTTAGTTTCAAACCTTGGCAATTTTCCCATGGTTACATTCTAAACTGCAGCGTTAGATAGGACAAGAAAACTCTGACATCTGGTTTTCCCTGCGTAGTGGGGTATGTTATAATAAGTCTCTCAGCTGCAGATCTATATTTTTGATGGTCTCTGTTTTGCTTCTTGCTCTTACCTAACTCCAGATGAGCTTTATACCATAGCAAGGCACACACTGAGACAGGAGGCTTATGTAATAGCAAATTCCATGAGCATTATGATATTTTCAGTGATTAAAAAGGTCAGTGCAGGCTCATGCAGGCTCAGACCAACAATGGCCAATTTTCTACAGAGAACTAAATAACAGAGGTTTACGGTACTTACAGGAACCCATTAGCAGGATCAGCATTCATTTAACACACCATCTTTTCAGTGGGTTAAGACAACCCTTTTTCTAGGGTTACACAAGTACCCTCAGTCCTGGTCTTTGCTTACTTGAGCAGAAGGAAGCTTGAAGCAAGGAACAGAAAGCTACAATGGGCCACATTTGCAAACAACCTTGTGGAATAAGATGATGGCCGAATATCTACCACAACATGCTGGTTGAAAATGGAGCTAGGTGAAATGTCTGGTCTTTTAGTAAGGTATTTTCACTGAAGCCTGCCTGGCTTTGAGTTCACCCATACTCTCCTCCTCTCACAGAAGATCCATCCAGGATGTTAGCAGATGGCCCTACGTGGTAGTCCCCCACAAAACAATGGAGAGAAGAATGGTCCATTCACCAGTGACAGAAGGAAATAGCAGTCAATTGGTTATTCACATCAAGAAGACAACACTAGACAGGGTGGGCAGATGAAGGAGGCCTCTGTGGTTGGGTGGAGCTCGGCATTGTCTGGTGAGCTAAGTGCAAATGCAGAGTGATACACCATGCTCCCTACATCCCCACTCCAGGGGCTGAACATACTGTCCTCATCTTGACAGCATGGAAGAGGACTGAGCCAAGTTTCAAACTGAGCTCCCATGCCGATTGGTAGCATGCAGAGCAACCTCCAGGCAGAAAACATTTAACTTCTTGGCAGCTGTCACAGCACAGACTTTTACCAAAACACAACACCGATTTAAGTTCTCAAGCGGAGAGCACATAGTAAAGACAAATTATTAATTATTACTGAAGACAGATTTTTACTGATTATTTGATGAGTGCCAGCAGCATACTTGGTTTGATCACAGTTTGGCCATGTCTACTACAAACTGAATAGCACAGGACCTTGAAGAAACTCATGCTAAAAAGCTAGCAGGGTTCCAACTTTACAAGAATGGAATAATTATTCATCTTCTGAGGAATTTGCTTAATTAAATCATTTTTCAGGCGTGCATGTAATGCTCATCGAGCAATGCAGACAGCTCAGCAATAGGATTTTCCCTATGCTTTATCTCGTTACATGGTATTACACGAAAGAACTGCTGCAAGGGGAGTGGCACATTCAGTAACATCTAGATCTGTACTTCCTGGTCAGAGAAGAGGCTCACAGCAGGATTCAAAAAAGAAAGCTCAAAAAAAGCATATTTCTTGGAATAGTTTGCATCAGGCAGTAGTGGGACGAGTCTTTATACTGATCACTGCTGGACTCCCCATTGAGGGGTTAAATTTTTGGCTGTAGCTTAGGGGTTAGCTAAAGACCAACTAATTTTGGCATGTAGGCCACACATCAATTACAGACTGAAATTCTGAACCCTGGAAGCCCCAGGAACAGCTGCTCCCTAACACTGCTTTGTCAAGCCAGGTGCTTCATATCTGCACATCATGTTCACTTTGAGGCTGAAACTATTCTGATTTCGGCTTTACACCACCCTCACACTCCTCTACTGATCTCCAACCACCAGAAGAGGAGCAAACAGAAGTAGGCAGCTGGGTCCTTGATTGGTGCACTGGAAGGCTACATTTCAAGATTTCATCTTCAGACCTGAGATTTGGGTATATTCCATGCATGAGCACTGTGATAGCATAAGGGACGGAATCTCCAAACACAGTAATAATAAAATAAATAATAATTCAAACACAGTAATAATAAAATAAATAATAAATAATAATACCACCACCATCTCATTCTTATATAGTGCTTTTCCATCACTAGATCTCAAAGCACTTTACCAAGGAAGGTAGTATCAATATCCCTTTTACAGATAGCAAAACTGAGGCACAGAGAAGTGATGTGACTTGCCCAAGATCACCTAGAAGGTCAGTGTCAGAGCACCCTAGTCTCCTGAATCCCAGTCCAGAGCTCTATCCACTAGGTCACACTGTCTCAGGATACTGGAAGCAGCACAGTGAGGAGGAAGGTTCGGGTGCTTCTAGACATAGGGACATTGTTTGGGGAAAAGTACCACGAAAAGAACAGGTCTGGGTGCCTCCAAACAGAGGCTCTGGAGAGCATGTGGCAGGGCAAGGTGGGTTTGAGAACCTTCCAGAACACAAGTATTAGGGCCCGAACTAGGGAGAGCCATCTCCAAGAAGAGAGGTGTCAGGGGTGGGACAAGGGCACCCTTAGTGAGCAGGATGGGGGCACTTCTGAGCACAGGGCTATCACAGGCATTACTATTGACGAAGAAGATCTTTTAAACCACCTGACCTACCTCCTGGCCAGTGTTCTGAGAAATGGGTCAAGGTGGAGGCTGCCAGTGTGGAATCACCATTAGAAACACTCCCAAAGCACTGGAGATGAACACAAAGTCTGTGGGCAAGAGAAGCGTCTGGGGCATGAGGGCATTCAAGGTCGGGAGATTCAGTCACACTCAGAATGATGTCACCTGCCTCTCCTTCCTTGAGCCCTTCCACGAGATGGCTGAAAGGGGAGTCTATTCAAACAACAACAGAAACTGGTACATCAGAGCTGAAGGAGAAAGCACTTTCCCTGGAGTGACAGCAGCCATAGACGCTCCCCTAGCCAAACACTGTGTGCATGCTAACTTGAGGAGGAGAACTTCCAGAAAGGCCTCCCAGGTCACACAGGCTCCACCTGGCTCCCACCATAACACAGTTTGTGTTTGATATTAAGCAGAGGAGTTAACAAACCTACATAGCCCAGACAGGAAGATCTCTGCCAATAGGGCAGGTAGAGAGGAGACAACTATGGACAACGGGTTAGTGGCGGGACTGGAGAGGGAACAAAGCTTTACTGCTGTGGAGAGAAGAAAGAAAAAAGAACGTCCCTCTCTGCATAGGCCTGACAGAGTAGTGGGAAGAAACAGGCTACAGCTTTAGCCTTCAAGGTTTAGCAGACATTGTCTTCTGACCAAAGAGGGATCCATCCACAAAACGCCACTGACCGATGCTAAACAACCCCTTTCTCAGGCAGGTTGTCAGCCATTCTCTGCTTCAGGCCCTGAGGTGACAGGGAGAAAAAAAAACCAAGAATCCAAACCAGCTTTCCCACGTGAACAGCTCCCATCATTACCATGGACCTGCTGAATAAAAGGACACAGCTGTTTGTAAAGGGTCCTTTCTTCTCCTCACCCCTAATCTGTACTAATGTCCTCCGACACCACTTTTGCAGAAGGTAATTTAGAGGCAATGGTGTGCTCCGGAGCACTCTGCCTCTCTCACACAGTAATTAAATGCACATCATTGTCTGGCAATCCCGCATCCTTGGGGCAGGAGGGATTGTCATCATCTTAAAGTCATGATTTACAGAGGTAATAATCACTGCCACCCATCTCATTACATGGCAACTTTCTGGAAATTAGGTGATAGATATTATTCATTAACTTGCCACATGATGCTCACATCCATCCATCTGTCACAGCTAACATTTTGGTACAAAGCATACAAGTTAATCACTGCTTTTGGAAAAAGGCAGCCGCTCCCCACAAAATATGATGGGAGAAGAGAGTCTCTGAGTACGTTGGGAAAAAGCACTTTTAAAATACATGGTCTTCCAGTTAAAGGAGAGACCTGATTCACCTCAGAGGGTCTGTGAATATGCAAATGTGTCTCAAATTAAATGGGCTGCCAGGACTGTACTTTCCAAAGAACGGGAGAAAACAAAGTTTTAATAACTTAGTACAGCTCCTAGGTTGCAAAATTCAGGGATAAGATACCCTCTTTCTGGAGAAATGCAACCCAAGGCCACATATTCTGCAGGGCTGTCTCTGTGCTCTACCAATATGTGGTGTTCAGTGACCACTCAATGCCTAGGGTGCTTGCAAGAGACCTGCTTTATTTTGTTTTGGATTCCAACTGGCCAAGCATAAGCAGCGTCCCTCCCAGACCACAGTGAACAGGTTGGGCCAGATAAGACCCATAACCTCTGGCTGAGTTACTGAAGTCCTTGTGTCACCTACTGCAGATTGCTGCGGAGGATTCCATTCCTTCACTCTACAGTGTGCGCTGGCTGGCTGGCAGGCAGGCAAACAATACCCAGCTGTAGCAAACCTCCACACACCATGCTCATGGCATTTTCAAAATACTTTAGCCAGCTCTGCTGCCAGGTTTGTGATCCCCTCGCAGGAACTCCTGGTGCAGAAAGGTTGTACCTGGGACACCACAGGATGGAACCGGGGCGTGAAGACATTTGGGTGGGGATTTCCTATGGCTCAGCTCTCATCTGGCTGCCATAGCTCACAGGGACCCCAGCAGCAGCCCTCAAGCGACATCCTAACTTGTGTCAGGAACCAAACCAGCATCCTCTCCTATGGCACAAATCACTTCTCCTTTGATGGTGCACCAGACTCAACATCAGCCTAGGGATGAATTTAACCCCTTGTCTTTTTTTCCTCCCAACCACCATGCATGCATGGGCCACAGTGGAGGGGGTAGGAAGAAACTAGCTGAACCTAGCCAGAGCATTGACAGCAAGAAAGATTTGCAATGGAGAACTCTCCCCGCCCCACAGGATGGGAAGAGGAGAGAAGGAGAGATAGAGATGATGGGGTTCCTAAGACGAACCTAAGTTAGGCCCTCCCCTAACTTCCAACCCTAAAGCTACCTCTGATCATCATGCATTTGGACTCCAATTACATCTTTATTAGCAGAAATGCTAGAATGGGATTTTTTTATACCAACCTATTTGTTTTCAGGATGACTTAAAAAAAAAAGAGAGGCGGGTGTTTCAACCCCAAATGGATGAAAATTGTGCTGTATTTTATGGCTCCTCTGAATGCATGACAGGTAGGAGAGAATAAACCCCAAGTTCTCAAGTCCTCAGGTGGACATTTCACTGGGCAGCAATCTATTTGCTCTGGAGTTTTCACATCTCAGCCATCATTAGTTAAATAATAAAAACTGCTTCGCAGCAAAGTTCTTGCCCTGGGAAAAAAAGAAATGCTGATGCTCCCATAGCCAGTGTTAGCTTTTGAAAGGGAGGATCTGGCACTGCAGCTCTTTGACCAGGGTTCTGGGTTCACAAGCCATAAAAAATGAAAGAAAAAACAAAGCAGTGATGAGTAAATCTACCATCTCAATGGCACAGCAGGTTTGTGTCCATAAATGTATAGAAAGCCTTACACTGGCAAAAATTAACTTTTTCAACACCACCTCCAACCCCCTTGGCAATTGCATCCTCAGGTAAAATGCATCAGCATGGACTACAAAATAAAAGAGTTTCGCATTCTTTTTATCCCATGAGTATGCAGATGTGCCCGGGGCATTACAGGATTGGGGAGGAGGGGGTGAAGGTGTGGAAGGGAAAAATACTGACACAGAAAAGATCAGAGCATTCCAGGCTCCCTTTGAATATGGAATGCTGTAAGAGTGTAATGTTGTCTAGAGTGGCTAGTGCAAGGGTCTGGGAGTCAGGAGGAGTTCTGTGTTCTCTTCACAAGCCTGCCTTTCACTATCTGCATGACCTAGTACCTCATCTGTAAGTTGGAACTAACATCTACGCACCATTTTTCCAAGTACTTTAATGCCTTTGGGTAAGCAGCATTAAAAGTGCAACATATTATTATATTTGGAAAAGCACTGGCAGCTCATCTAAAATAGTTATTCATATGGCAGTGGTCAGTAACAAATTTATCAGCTGAGTAGGGTTAATCATCCTGATAGTATCATTACAGTACTTGCATTTCCTACACAATCTGCTAAAAGTTATAAGTCTCTTACTTGCATGCTAGCCCTGCTAAACTTGAAATTGTGCTATTCAAACACACCTTTAGAGTTCTGACAGGATGCCTTGACCTCAGGACTTCCTTGGCAGAAATAAAAAGTTTCTTACACCAATCACTATCAAAAGTTGAAATGGTTAAATTTCAGGTAACCTGGGCATGATCAAATTTTTGCTTTGGTTCCAACTGATGCATATACTTTCCTGATTACCTTAAATACTAACATTTTGTACTCCCCTTGTATGGCACCACACAGGGTGACCAGATAGAAAGTGAGAAAAATCAGGACAGGAGGTAGGGGCTAATAGGCACCTATATAAGAAAAAAGCCTCAAATATCGGGACTGTCCCCATAAAATAGGGACATCCGGACACTCTAGCATCACCCGAGTAGCTCTAAGTGTATAAAACAGATATCAGGGACTTTAATCTAACAAGTCCCCACAGAGCCAGGTAAGTAGTATCACCCCTATTTTACAGCTGGGAAAACTTTCTGGATTGAGGCCTATATATCACAAAAGAAATCTGTAGGAGACTGAGAAATGGAGTCCTGATCTACTGAACCCTAGCCATTTGCCTCAAGCACAATAGTATCCTTTCTCCCTATGTCTAAATGGAAGAAACTCTAGTCACGCTCAAGGAGGAAGAAGTTAAGCTGTTAGCCTGCCCCATCCCATTTGAATCCTACTTGGATCACAAGCTTAACTGGTATTTCACTTCTCATTCACGAACACCACAAAAACCTAGCACACTGGACACAATTCCCTTCCCATGTAGGAATGACCTAGAGCTAGCAATATAGGAGAAAATGTTCATCAGAACCAAGATGCATGGGCAGAGCTGCAAAAGAAAGTTTGCATAGTGCATACCTTCACTGGGACTGACTGAAAATAGAGCTATTATAACCATCTTTTGTATGAGCAGCAGAATCAGTTATATTGTGTTAAATGTCGCAAGCAGCTGATACTGCTAGTGGTTTTAAAGCCTCCATGATTGTGCCCTTTGGAACAGTTATCATTCACTGTATACAAGTACTGTTTCACCTGCAGATTATTTAATTCGCCATTCCAATGTATTATAAAATAACAGTGTGAGATCTCAGACATAATCACAGCTTAATTGCTCACTGTAACCCAGGTCAGGTTAACAATAATTTTATGAAGGTCTCTGGGACATTTACAGTATATACCATGAAATTAAGGTTTTTCTAGTCTTATCTAATAAAAGGCCAGAGTGCCTTGTAACTCACATATTTGGTAAAGAGTATATACATCGCACATGCATGCAAACCAACACAGCAAATCACACATATTTGGATATTATGGTGTTCTCAACTATGGCAGTAAAACTGACTGTAATTAAAAGTAGTTTCCCTCTGAATTAATGTATACAGATAAGGACTCAGGGAAAAAAATTATCCCTGGTTTAACCCCAATGAAGTCAATGCAGTTACTTCAGGGATGAATTTGGCTGCTGGTAGCCACCTGTCAACTTGAACACTAAGTCCCATTACTGTAAAATGAGCTATATGTGAGCAGAGAGGTAAAGGGTCTGTAAAGACAAACACAATCACACGCAGAGACTGGCATGTCCATGATGAAGGTAACAGACCAGAGTGCTTCCTGGTTCCAGATCCAGCAATCCTGAAATCCTTTCTAATTTCAGCCAGTGCTGTTACATAGACCCTGATTAGGTCAAAAATTAGTTTCAAGTCAGCAGAAAAACAGCAGAGGTAAACATGCAACATGTCTAGATGAAAAAAAAAAATTAAAAATCCCACAACTCTCAATTGGGTCACTACTAGTGTTAGCTGGCCTATTGGGAATTCAGGCTTTCAGACACATTAATACAGGCTTGACTGAAGAAGGAATGAAGACAGACAGTTCTTAATGGATTAAAAATTACAGCAGCCCTTGACTTGTTTTGCTGATTTTCTTCATAATCCCCCTGAATTAGAAATTCTGGCTTATTTTCCGTTTGTATACAAGGAAGAACAAGTGTTTTCGCTCTTATTAACTACTTTTAATTAAAATGATTAATAAAAGGTACCAGTTCACTTAGAGATTTGTTACTTTTACTCCTTTTGACCATTTTTTTCTTCTAAAACGAGAGTCTATAACACTCAAGATACTAGTATGATTGCTACTCGTCCAGTTTTTACCCGGACAGTCCAAGTTTTGGCTTCTGCGTCCGGGTGCCATTTAGGGTTGCCAGATGCCTGGTTTTTTGACCACAGAGTCTGATCAAAAAGGGGACCTGCCAACTATAAATGGCACCTGAACCAAAAGCCCAGTTACTGCAGGGAAGGGGAGGCGCCAGGTCATTAACCCACGCCAGCCCTATCTCAGCCAGGGCCGCCTCCTACATGCAGGCAGGCAGGCACCTTGAGACGATCCAGCGAGCAACGAGAGTGGGAGGGAGAGGAACGAGTGATGGGGCGGGGCCTTGGGGAAAGAGGCGGAGCATGGGCAGGGCATCAGGGACAGGTGTGGGACCTTGGGAAAAGACCTGGGACAGGGGCAGAGTCTCGAGAGTCCAGTTATCAGCAATTAGGAAGGTGGCAACCCTATATACTAGTGCCAGCTATCTAGGTATTTTTATGACCCCCGTTACTGTAGTATCTGTGCACCTCATCATCTTTAATGTATTTATCCTGACAACACCCCTATGAACTAGGGAAGTGCTCTTATCCCCATTTTGCAGATAGGGAACTGAGGCACAGAAAGGCTACCTGTAGCGGGGTGGCTACCCGCTCCCAGCCACGAAGGGTTAAAGTCAGCCTGGGGAGAAGGCTGGGGCAGTAGGGTAAAGCCCAGGCTGATTGGGAGAGTAGGGTCAGCTGGGTGGCCACACCCCAAACACTCTGCAGGCCCTTATAAAGGGTTGAGAGGCCAAGGCAACAGACACAGTCTCCTCTGACTGCAGAGGGAGATGGGCCTGGCTGCTGGGGAGGCTTGATAGGATACCCAGAGTGGAGCAGGGCTGGGACTAGGCTAGAGGAGCTGGGGGAGCTCCAGCCTGGAAACCCCCAGGCTGCAGGGCCTGGTAGACGGTCCCACAAGGGATACTGGGGTTGCAGGGGCAGCCCCGAGGCAAGCAGAAGCAGCAGGCCAATCCCCCTTGCCGGTGATAAGTGGCAATTAGACTGCAGTCCGCCCCAGTGAGCGGGGGTAGGTGGTGACTGGCAGTTACCTAGACTGAGGCAAGGTGGGGATAGGGTGTGGGGGTTCCCCTGGGGAGGGGAGACCCTGAGATGGTGGAGGTATTGTGGGGTGCAGCACCCAAGGTAAGAGGGCACCGGGACCCAGGGAGGGGCACTGGCACCAGTAGCGAGCGGGACCAAACCCTGAAGAGGGCACTCTACAGGGCTGGATCAAGCTAATTCTCAGAAGGACCAGCAGGAGGCGCCGAGGGTGAGTCGCCGCACGCTTACACTACCTGACTTGCCCCAGGTCACACAGGAAGGCTGTGGTGGACCAGGGAATAGAACCAGTGGCTCCCAAGCACCCCAACCACTGGACCATCCTATCATGTGCTCAGTAGTGATAAACTAGACTGTCAACCCAGTGAAAACCCTTACAACTGGGAAAACAGCGTACAGCAGTTTAACAAGCAGTACAAGGATTGAATGGGAACGTAAACTGACCTACTGGAGTCATTACAAGGGATGCTGTGGGTCCCCTCCTACATAAAAGCAAGAGAATTTGAACGTTTAGGGAGTTTATTTTCACTACTAAGCCACTGATTTTAAACCTTTGTAAGGTTATAATTAATGATATAATAATGATGCATATACACTACTGTTTGCTTGGGGGCAGGGGTTGGAAAGGACATTGTCAAGGACACCAGAACTACACTATAAAACTGGGGTGTCACTTTAACTCTCTATCCCTTCCCCCATCACCCCAAACACTGACTAATCTGCTGGTTCCTTAAAGCAAGAGCTGCAGCATGGTAGCAGTTAATTTAAACTAGTTTCCTGGATGAACCTGAAATAGAAACTGTAGCATGCTGAGTTGTGCTGCAGTCACAAATACATAAGGCCATCCCTGTGCTCGGCATGCCAGAACTCTGTACACTCGAGTGCACAGGGGAATCCTGCTCTCTGGGTATCTCACTAGCTTGCCTGCAGTGCTCTAGAGAATGGAGCAGACAGGCCGAGAGAGAGAGGAGCTGCAGCGAGACGTGCACACATTTGCCAGCACACCAAGAGACACAGCCAGCAGGTCTAATTTTAGGCCTAACAGCCTTGACAGTGTCTCTTGAAAATGTGTATTGGGCAGACATTTACGTAGTTGGAACGGGTCGCATTGCAAAATAAATTAACATATAAATAAAACCCAGAGATTTCCAAGAAAGGTACAGAAAATACAGAACATGGAACAGGCTGCTTCTTTACAAAAGGGTTTACAGGCAAGAGGCAACTGAAGCTAATGTAGAAATGATGGACCAGTTTCAGCACTGGTGTGAGTGGGTGCCACTCCCATTGACTTCCGTAGGAGCTGCACCCAAACCAGATTCCAAATAGTATGGAGATCTGTGAGCTTACCCTCTCGTCCCTCCCTTCTTTGGAGGAACGGGGTTTTTACTAAATTCTTTGTCACCAACGATACAGCATCAAATAGAATAATACAAAAAAAAGTCTTTTTCTAGACACCTTTTTCCACAACTTTTTCCAGACACCTCACACTAGTTTTGCAAGTAACAGAGTTGGAAGAGGACAGTGGATTGCACACAAATCTTAATAAATAGAACTACACCAGGGATTATCCACACTGTTTGAGAGCATCAAGCTCCATCTTAATAGAAAGATTATTTCGTGGACATCTCTCTTCCCTTCCACATTCAGATAAAGCACCACCTCTTTCATTTGTAATTGCATAACATACCTGCAGCAAAGACAACAATTGCTAACACAGGAGTGTGGCATTAGGAAAGTATTTCACGCATATTTAGAAATGACAAAGAGTCCTGTGGCACCTTAAGGACTAACTGAAGTTTTAGAGCATAAGCTTTCGTGGGCTAATACCCATCATGCATCCGACGAAGTGGGTATTAGCCCACAAAAGCTTATGCTTTAAAACTTCAGTTAGTCTTTAAGGTGCCACAGGACTCTTTGTCACTTCTGCAATTCCAGACTAACACGGCTACCCCTCTGATTCTTGACAACACGCATATTTAGCTGTCTTTAATGTGATACAGCAGCTGGGAGTGAAGAGAAGCATCTGCAGTAGGTGACAAGCTGACCTCCACAGTTTTGGAAACCACTGGACTAGAGTGTGTGCAGGAAGGGAACAATGCTACACTGGCCTTGGGGAGATGGACTAGACTATCCAGTAGGACTTTTCCACCTCCATGATTCTATGAATAGACTATTCTCACCTGCCAGAGCTTCTGGGACAAACCACACCCAGTAGTTAAAGTACTAGTTTGGGCAATATTAATTGTTCCATACGAAAAGGCTTGTCAGTCTCAGACTGCAATTTTGCACAAGGTTGGCACCAACAACATCTTCTAATATTCCGTTCACTGTCTGATTAGCCTGGGGTGGGGGCAGGGGTGGGAAAGGAGCAGCGTGTCTGATATATTCACACACTAATGCATGATGGGTCAGATTTTCAAAAGAGCTCTGGGCCAGATTTTCAAGTGTTCAACATCCACAGTTGGCGGCAGTTTTTCAAAAGTCCTACAAAAATTTCCTAAAGGAGAAAGGAAAATAAATTGTTCCAATATTAACTCTTGTTATCAGACAAAGACAAAATAAATTTGTTTGCAAGCTGAAAAAATAGTGCTACAAGTGACCCTGGGCTGAGAAATGCCTTACCGCTGTGGAGTAGGGTTTTTCCTTCAGGATTGCATTAGGTTTGTGGGAAATTTAGTACAGCAGCAACTCACTAATCCACAGAGCCCATAATTTGCACACACAAAACAGTACAGTGGTATCATGAGGTCTGGTATTACCAAAACTTCATTCCTTTGGCAAAATATATTACAGAACATTTACTAGCAGGAAGCCTCATATATCATTCAAACTAAAGTACATGCATCCAGCGAGTGAAGAAAGTACATTTTGTGCTCCATTATTCTGAGTATCCTGAGTTTTTATTAGGATACTCAGAATAATGGAGGTTTTTTTACTGTCTTTGTTTAACTACTAATTTGCAAAATTAAGACATTCACGATGCTCTCTGTAGTCTGTACTGCAAATTGGTAGGGGTCTAACCAGCACTCTCAGTTACAAAACTTTTACCGCCATTTGAGGGATGAGAAAATGTGAACAATGCACTGGTCAAGTATTTCAAGTGAAGGGAGTTTTTTGAATGACAACCCAGCAGCTGAACAGCTCATACAAAGGAGGACTGAGTGAGAGGGAGACTAAATGTTGGCATTCAGTGCCAAGATTAATGACTCAAGTAGTTTAAATAGATCATAAAATAAAATGGCTCTTGGGAGTACAAATTTTGTTAGGAGACAGAGTATCCACCACACATCTGAACTTAGTCCAACAAGGTCATTCAAGGTTTCCTTCAAGAAGCTCATGTTTCCCCATTAGGGTGTGGGCTAAAAGGATGAAAGGCAGGCCTGCAATTATTAAATTGGATCCAAAAACATATACGCAAGCGTGTGACACCAGTAAGGAGAAGGCAGGCCCTGCTAAAAAAACTGCACAGCTGTGCAGATATATTTGAATAGAGAGACCTGCAACATGTATGCAGATGTTCTTCACTAACCTTAGAGCCTACCAGGGCTGTGAACTATAAGGATACTTCACTCCTGTCCCCGTAATTGCTTTCATTCATAGGCAGTGGGTATAATAGGCCAAGGGAGGCTAAGCCTCCCCAGTGCAGCTGTCACTGACCTGCCTCCAGACACCTGGCCCGTGGTGGTCCTGCCTATGCTCCACCCCTTGCCCAAGGCCCCAACTGTCTGCAGCTGCCTGGTCAGTCCATTCTCTCCTCCACTCCACCCTGACCCTCCAGAGATCCCTGCCGCTCAACGCATCCCTCCTCATGCGCCCTCTCCTGCAAGTCCGCCCGCACCTGCCACATGCCGCCATGTACCTCCTCATCTACACCCCCCTTCCCCATAAGGACAACCGAGTCCTTCCTCACCCACCTCTCCCCGAAAGCCAGCAGGGGCTCAGCTCTGGTCTGTGTCCTGGAGCTCAGGGCTCGGGCCAGCCGGCAGCCTGGGATGGCTTGGGCAGTGCTCAGGCCAGCTTGGGGGTCCAGCAGGTGCTCTGAACAGTGCTTGGACCAACCAAGTCTGAAGCCTCTGCCCTGATGCACTTACAATCTAAATAGACAAAACAGACTAAAAGAACTATTGTTATCCCCACTTTACAATTAGAGAACTGAGACTCAGAGAGGTTAAATGCATTGCCCAAGCTTACATAGGAAGTCTGAATGAGCCAGGAACAGATCTCATGTATCCAAGTCCAATACCTTAATCACAAGGCTTGTTGAACACCATGGCTTGGCTTGACCAGATTACATACACCAAATAAATAAATACCACAAGGCCATCCTTCCTTTCCAATACTGTTACAGGGATTAGGTTAAGAGCAACGCACACATTGCAGATACAAAGTCCAGATCCTAAAAAGTCTTTACATAGGCAAAACTTCTGCTGACTTATGTTTCATATGAAGCAAACATACCATGCCTCCCACCAGCAGCACAGCTTTAGAACTGGAGTAACTTAGGCCATGTCTACACATACATAGCTGCTGCAGCCAGATACACCGATACAGCTGCACCACATCTGGTGAAGACGCTCTATGCCAATGGGTGAGAGCTCTCCCATCGGCATTGAAAAACCACCCCCATGAGTGGCATAAGCTATGTTGGGAGAGCTTCTCCTTCTGACGACGTAGCGCTGTGCACACTAGCACTTACGATGATGTAACTTAAGTTACTTGGGAATGGAATATTCACACCGCTGAGCAACACAGGTTTTGCTAATATACGCAGTAGTGTAAACAGAGCCAAAGAAAGCTCAAGAAAGCCCAGGTAGTTGGCTGAGTGAGTTGGAAGTCATGGGTTAGATGGAGTTAAACATAGATCACATCTCCCTCCTCCAGGAATAAAAAGCCCAAACACCTGAACACCAGCGATTACTCTAGCAGCCCTTTCCCCCGCCTCTCCTTCTGTTCACGACTGATTGCTGCCCTTACAGACAGGCATGTTCTAAAAGCTATCACCAACCTAATGACTCTCCTCCATTAGCAGTCACAGAGACTGCTTTTGCCATAATAGAATATTTGCTGCCAAGTAACTGTGACAATATGTTTAACAAAAAAAGAATAAATGTTTGTGCACACAGCATCAAATGGCTGAATTCTATTACGCTGGAGTCACTCCAGCCAACAATCCATTTCTGTTAACACTGGCATGCCCAAATACCCCAGTCTTCACAGTTTCATACCCTCTCACGCATACAACACAAATGTGCTGGAGGGAATGGCCTCCTAGGATGGAAATCTGCAGGGTGAAATCCTAGCTCCACTGAAAACTCCCTGGATTCACCCAAAAAGTCAAAAACTTTGTGTATTTAACTGAACCCCAATATCACAGGCGAGCACAACTAATTCTTGTGTGTTCTGGTGAAAGGGCCAAATTCTCCTCGCAGCTATGCTGAAACTAGTGGAGTTCAGTTTTCTCAACCCTAAGCATTCAAAAAATCATGAGTTGGTCCCTCAAAATCATGAGATTGGCTTCAAACTCATGAGATTTTTTAAAACAACAACAACAATCTGGGCCTTTGATTTGTCTTCTGATATTTAAGCCTTTAAGGTTCACATTTTCTAGCTTTTCTCCATCACCATGAGACTGACTTTTTTTTTCAAAAATGAAAGCTGAAATTCTCACATTCACATCCTTCCAAGAGTCTGGGCTTATCAGAAAAGCACCAAAGATTGCAAGATTCCAGATAAAATTGTGAGAGTTGGCAGAAATGGGAATCTCTCTAGACTGATACCAGAGTAACTTAAAAGAAAATTTGGTCCAATATTTCTATTTACATCTTTCATTGTTTCTCATGGATATCTTCTCAACACTGTTGCCCCTTGGAAACGTCAAGTACATATACAGTAATAATTACTAAGGGCCAGATTCTGATAGCTTGACTTACTTTTAATAGTACCTACCTCCAAAAGCAGTTCCACTGAAGTCAACGGAACTGTACATGGAGTCAACGGCCACTCTCCCAGAGTTAGGGCATCAGAATCTGGTCCTAAATCTAAACATTTATTAATAATAATAAATATTTGTACTGTGCCTAGCACTTAGGAGCCCCCAAATTTGCATCAGGGCTCCACTGTACCATGTGTTATATAAATTCCAAGATACAGTCGAGAAATCTTTTCAAGTCAATAGGGGATGGTAAAAAAATTATATATATACATGTATTAAAGTTCTAAGTACCAAAACTGTTCATTCAGTCAAATTAGGAAGTCATAAGTATTTTACTTTTAAAAAATACTGAAAAAACCCTTATAAAGATCACATTTGTAGTCACCTCTGAGTTTCTGGGGTATCAGAGTAAAGTTCTTTTGCTCACTATTTGAACTGTTTATCTGTTTTGTCGGGTCAATATTGTCCCTTGAGAGCAGTACACATCACTCTCACTCATCTAAACCCTTGTTTTTCCATAGGTTTTGGATGTTTTCAGAAACCTTTTTGAGAAACCTGGGATTGTACTTCATGCTCTGAGCTTGTTATAATTAAGAAGAGGTCATCTGAGTGTTCACATTCTTCCAGACAAATTCTCACACCCCAAAATCAGATGGTAAAAATTACCAGGTTGTGAAACATGCTGGAGAAGACTTTGTGTTAATTATTAAAATGACAGTGGTTATTTCAGATCCTTAATCATTCAGTTTAATTACCCAGGAGGTAGAACTGTCAGACTGCAGACCATAGGCTTTTTTTAAAAAAATCAGTGCAGAACCACAATGATTTGCTATATTGCCCTGCATCCATACAACAGCCACACCTTAGAAAATGGGCATAGTTGCAAGCAATGCAAGCGGCACCAAACTGTGAGCGGTTTCAGTAGTGAACTATGCAAACAGCCCCGTACTCGGTTAGAAGCAGGTGATGACAGCATCTTTTCTTCAATTTAATCGTTATTTTTTTTTAAAGACATAACCCCATCATCCTCTCGCAAATCCTTTTGTTCAGCAAACAATGGGCCCTGCACAGATGGCACTGACTTGTGAAACAAACTGTTCCAGCTCATTGTTCATCCTAGCCATGAACAGCAGGAAACGAGGGGATGAGAGAGTGGAATCATGGACCCGTATAGCCACAAATTATCACTCAATAGGCATCGGCGCTACCCCTCAGAACGGTCACAGTCCCTTCTCTCTCAGGTCTATGTACAGAGAGGAGAGGATGCTCCCATGCCCTCAAAAAGCTCATACTCCATAAAATAGTTAAATTAATCACCACAACCACAAAATAGCACCTTTACTCTGGGTGTAGTCTCTAGACACAACAGGAGTCCTTCTGACTATTCATACAAATCATTGCCTCCTTCCAAGCCAATCGGAGCACTACGTTCGCCAGCATTCCCAGCGTGCTTATCTTGTTGCCAATGCTGCTGAAGACGGAATGCTAAGTTTTTACAGGCATCTTTTGGGGGAAGGGAAGGAGGTTCTGGAGGAAAGAGATGCAAATAAATCCTTGTCCCTTTTCACTCACTTACCCCCTCTCCATAAAATCAATGGCAAGTTAAACTCCAAAGGCCATTTATGAAATGTTAAAAAATGATTTCTGGTAAACAGAAACTTATAATCATCAAACATCATGTCAGGAGCGAGCGTGACCTCATGCTGACAGTGATGTAGATTAGCTCTACTGCATTTTCAATTCTCATACCCTCTAATCTGGAGGAGAAGCACCTTCAGTGGTGCATTTAAATTTAGAGAGAGAGTGAGAAATCTGTACTCCTTTTATTGGCGATGCTGTTGTGGAATTCAGTAAGTGGATAATCACATTAATATAAAAACAAAAAAGAAAGGAAAAGCCTGGGGCAAGACTAATATTAATACCCAGCCATGTCACTCTCAGTTAGGTTCATATCTAATGAGCACATTTTCTCCTTGCACTGTCCACTAATGTTATAAGCACTGTCCAATGAAAAAAAGAAAATGCTGCTTCTGGAAAGCAAATGATCTGGACCGATAGATTTGGATCCAACCAATTCTGAACATTTTTTAATGGACCAAGTAGGGCTTCTCCCAATTATAGGCAGAGATGCTGGAAAATGTCTGCTTTATCCACCTGAACTGAATATTACAGCTTCACAAAATGTCCAAATACAAAGATGCACATGCATCATTCACACATTGCTGCTACCGTGTGGCTTTCTGTTACTATTACTACAAAAAATAAATCTTCCTCCACACCATCTCTGCCCTTTCAGTTGGCAGCCAGTCAGCACTTAATACCATGTTTATATACACGTCCCATCTTTCAAGATGTGCAACCGTTTCTCCCAGATTACACAGGCATGGTTGGACCTCTTGTAACCAACAGTATATTCGGAAGGTCATTAGGAGGAATATAATTACACCCTGTTTTACTCACATTGTCTAAGGTTGGGATAAGAGATTTCCAACAGGATTGTCCTAACTTTGAACAAAAAGCCTCCAAACCACACCCATAAAAATACCTTCCCCATAAAGCTTTAACAACAGATGTTTTCCTAAAGAGAAAGATGACCCCCATTATGGTTCTGTTTGTAGTCTTTCCAAGATAATCAGTTCAGGGCTTAATCTCACCAATGCTAGGCTACAGGAGGAGAGATTCTCACAAGCAACATGGGGCTCTTTCGTGAGAGCTATTTACAATTCTTGGGTAAGAGTCCACTCTTCGACAGCTATCCAATGCCACAATCTACTTTCCCCCTCTTTTTCATCTCCAAGAAGGGCTCTCAGAGCACCAGGCTGCATTCCCATCATAATCTCTCTCTTCAAAACATTGGGATGCTGCACTAAACATGCTCAGGAAGCCTTTTATCTATCTTAACCTAGGATTGGGTTCTTCTCTGACGAGACAACAGTAGTCAGCCAGGAATAACCACAGCCTAATGTCGTGCAGATTCTGTAACTGGCCTGCCTCAGTCAAATGTGGGATTTAGACCAGTTATTTGTTTCTACTTGCCCGAATGGAGACGAGATGATAAAATCAAGAGCTGTCAAAATCTTGCCCAGGCTCATGTTAGCTAGTAGCAGACCGGTCAAACAGGGAGCAACAATAAATGGACCACAAGTATTAAATGGACCAGAGATGCCCCCCCGCAACAGAAGCTATGAATCCATCTCCTTCCAACACTGCTATAGTATCACACCTTTGAACCAAGGATCCCAAAACGATAGACAAACTCTACACTCTCCAGCTCCAGTCCAGCAATTGGATTGAATGGGGGCCGGAAGAGGGCAGAATTGACATTTTTCCAAAAATTGTTTTTCCATCGCCACTGCTTTTCACTCATTTTAAGATGCCATGGGATCCAAGTGGTGAGATGGAGGTGTGGGGAAGAGAGTAAACTCTTCAGGGCTGCTGCGCACCCGAGATTTTAAACACCAATGACCAAAGTGCTGTTAGTTTCCTCTGAAACAGAATTAATACATAAAAACAGAAATGGGTCCCATTTCTCATTCCCTGACATGCTGGGACCATGTTGGCAATTAAAGAGAAAGAAGATCAATCTTTATAGGTTTTTATTTGGGAAAACAATATTGTCCTGAGCTGGTTCAGCCTCAAAGAAACAATTTTGTGACAATAAAATCATCCTTCCTTCTGAAGCCAGCCAGATGTAGCATATCCATTTGAAATATATCTGCTTTGTTCTTCCTCACTGCTCTAGCTAGGCATGCAAGACTAGAGAAGTTTTAGGGGAAAATAAGTAAATAAAAACCAGCTTCCTCATCAGCATCTAAACCCCACCTCCCTCTCCCCTTCTCTCTTATAGAAATCTGGCACAATCATTTTATTACAACTTTGGCTGTTCTAATCCAATTCGTCTGGAAGACCATAAATCTCACAGGGTATGGCAGAGGAGCCTTGAATTCAAGTGATGCACATTGCTTCTCCTGAACAATAAGCACCCCAAATTTCTGTTTTATTTTACCTTTTGGCACCAGGTTATGACGATTTTTGAGGCTAGTGCTGGAGCTCGCTAGCCAGTGTTAGCACTAATGATGGGAGAAAACCACAGGCTGTAGATCAAAGAGTTTAGCAAATATTGAGGAAAGTGTGTGGGGAGAAATCCAAAAGCCAGAAACACTCACAGTGATGCACACGTGGACAATCCATAAACATATCATCACAAACTACTGTCGAACAGCAGGAAATTCCTCCACAGCATTGAAGGGGCGGACTTTATAGCCAAAACAGAAGGCCAGTCGGAAAATCCAGTATAATTCACAAAGATAAATTATGCTTCATTCTTTTAAAATTCTTTATGGGACAGAAAAGGTAGGAAGCTAGGATTATCACCCCAAACACTGCAGTAACAACCCACTGTTCTCTTGCAACATTATTTGCCTTTCACATGGCACTGAAAACTTCTGCAATCCCAGAATTCTGACAGGACCAAGCACAGAGCTTTGTCTCTCCCAAGTGGTGATGTAAAAGAGAGAGGAACATGATCTAGCATAAAACCGCAAGGATTAGTTCAATCATCACTTTGCCAGGCTCTCCTGATTTCTTATTCTATCTCGGACACTGACTTGCTCCATGAAGTTGATCAAGTACCTTAACTGCTCAGTTTCTCTCTTGCTAGAATGGGGACCTCGTTTACCTCTCTCACAGGGATGTTGTGAGAATTAATTTGTCATGCTTTGATATCTGGGTTTCCTTATCAAAGACTGTGGCATCACCAAGTAACTTTACATGTATAAGGCTCTATAAGGGCCCCGTTCAGCTTCAGATTACATTATGACTGTTTTGGGAATTCCTGGTCATTACTGAAGCTTCAGTGTTTTCTTTCTTATGTTGTTTTTTTCACACTGTTCTGTACCTATGATCAGCTGGATTGATTCTTTGGGGGGAGGGGTGGAGAATTCAAGAATAAAAATGATTAACTAAAAACATGAGTTCATGCTGAGGTGATGCTAACAGGTTGCAAGTTCAGACCAAGGCAGCAGGCTAATTCACCCACATGCAAGAGTTTTGAAAGGTATTGAACTTTGATCAGACCCATTCACTTGTCTGCTAGAAGTTTAAAGAAATGTTATTATTGTCTTTGTTTATTTGTAACTTATTGATTCACCTTATCTATGTCCCTGTAGTTAATTAGCTCTAGATCAAAGGCTGTATTTACGTTTAAATGAGAATTTATTTAATGTGTAAAACTTCATGAAAATTAATGAAAGACTGTCTGGATTGCTGTAACTAAGTGCAATATATATATATATTGTGACAAAGCTCTGTCCTTATCTTCGTGGATCCTGCATTTCCTGGCGGATTTTTACTAGCCTCAGCGGCTCACTGTGACCCTCCACGGAGCCCTTCTCTCTCTGGAGACAAGGTCACAGCCTATTGAGCCATTTTCATCACAAACCAGTGAGGAGAAGCTATCCTTCCTGGCACAGTCTCTATTGTCTCCCAATCTCAGAGACTAATTAGGAGAGGCAGAAATGGGGGAGCCCAGGCCCGCCCTCTACTCTGGGCTCCAGCCCAGGGACCCTAACAGTATCAGCTAAGATGGCTGACCTTTCAGGCACAAAACACAATACAATTCCCTGGGCTACTTCCCCACAGCAGTCTCTGCTTCTTCAAACTCCACTTCACCCTTACCTCAGGGCCTCCTTCCTTCTGGATGATAAGTTGTTAAACACTCAGTCTCACCAACAGCACAACTTCCTTCCACAACTCCTGACACCCACAGCCCACCTGACTAACTGGGAGGTTTTTATCTGGATTCAGCCAGTCCCTGATTGGCTTCAGGTGTCCCAATTAGGCTAGCTGTTTCTACTCCTTTCTAGAAGGTTCTTAATTGGCCCCAGGTGTCTTGATTGGCCTGGAGTAGCCTTTGTTTGGCTATCCAGGGAACAGGGACCTGCACACCCTGAGACTAATGTACCTGCCTTCCAGCACTCTCCTATATCCTTCTGGTCTGACTCCGTCACAATATATATATAATTGCCCATCAAATGGGATCAGAGCCTTGGAATTTAAATGAAGAAGCATGTTAACTTCAAAGCATGGATCACTGTGTTCAACAATGGAATATCCACAAACTTTGTCTGCATTTAGTCAACAAGAGGAGGACTCATGCTGTTATGGGAATGCTTGCCAGACTGCCTTCCAGAGAAAGCAGCTATAAGAAGAAACCCTGGGAGCAAACTGGTATCTTTGGACTGATGGATTCTGACAAGGGGAAATCCTGAGCGATTGGACAGAGATCCCAAAGCCATTTTGGGTAACACTTGGAGACTTATGGAAAACTAGCAGATCACTACATCTCTGTTATCATTTGGACTACAAACTTAGATTCACCTGTAATATATTTTACCTGCTTTAACCTCTCAATAACTAATTTATTTTTCTTAGCTAATAAATCTTTAGTTAGTTTACTAGAGAAACTGGCTACAGCATTATCGTTGGCATGAGATCAAGAGCATCCACTGACTTGAGGTAAGTGACCGGCCCTTTGAGGTTGGGAGTGACTCAATGTGATGTGATTTTTTATTTTAATTACCTTTGATCACCTAGTCCATCTTGTCTGGGTGGCAAGATGTACTGGAGAGAGGCAGGGGGAAGTAAGATAAATATAGTAATCCAAGAGTGCACATTTGTTTCTGGCTTGGTGAAATCTAACTGTAGAATATACCACCAGTTTACGGTGCCTTCCCTTTTTTTCTGACAGTCTGACCTGAGAGTGGCACTCTCAGTTGTGTGCTATTCCGGACAGCGTGGCAGCTGGTAAATCACTTTACGCAGCCGGTAGACTTCTAAGGCTACATCTACACTGAAATCGGGGAGGTGTGATTGCAGCACATGCAAGGCTACCTGCAGAGCTTTAATGGAGCTAACTTGCTAAAACTTGTGATGAAGCACAGCTAGCTGCCCAAGTACAAGCCTGCTCAAGACTCTGGGTACACAGTCATGCACAGGAGCAACGCCAGCCATTTTGCCAGTGCATCCAGCCCACACCTGGAGTGACTGAGCAAAAACAGTCACAGAGATCAGCTCAGTCATTATTTTGCCAAATCAGTAGCCTTTGTTAAGCATTACACAACCACGACTACAATTTTTTCTGATTGTTAAATGGTTTGGAGAAACAAAATAAAACTATTAAGCAGGAACAGACCACAGACCACAAAGCCACAACTTCGCCTTGAATTCTACAAATAGATAATTAAATTCACCAAGAGAAGTGACATGAATTGACACAGGTGCGTGCAAGGATGATAAGACGCATACATTCCTATCTAAAGGCCTGCTTAGATTGGCTACAGTTTCCCAGACACAGGATATGTTGACTCTGGACCCAGTTGGTTCTCCTCTCACTCACACTGCTTTCATCTTATGGGCTTCAATGTAGTTAGGTCTGATTTACACAGATGGATGTAAAAGTAGAATAAGGCTCTTTCTATCTTCTTGTTGCAAACAATGGACACAAACCTGGAGTGTAAGACCAAGCTCTGGTACTCTTGGCATCTTCTGGATCACAGACTGAGAAAGACAACTTCTGCTTCCCACCAGCAGACACAAAATGTTGTCAGTATTTGATTGACACATTTACTTCTATTTAACTTCCACATTCAGTGCATTGGAGAAACTTAGCTTCTTCCCACTGAGGGATGGTAATTGCCATGTATGCTCTCTTTTATATTAGAAAACATATTTCTTGTGCGTAGGCATCATCCCAGCCCACAGAATTTTATAACCTTCTCTTTAATTGTTATGTTATCATAGGACTCTATATGGAGTATTCAACCCCCTAATAAGCATTGTAACATTCAACAAATGTAAACAAGTCTCTGGATAAAATATGCATGAAAAAGCCTAAAGAAATTAGGTAGTAGGAAGATTAATAAGAGTTCAAACAATGGGAGACAGAAAAACACATTCTGGCACTTATTTTAGGTCTTTTAAATGGTAGGCAGCTTTTCAGCAACAGTAATCCTTTGAAGCTAGCAGTTCTCTTCTAATCATCATAGTTTATGTTTACATTTACATGATGAAATGTATTGATGCATCTCAGGAATGTCGTGATGGTAGTTAAATTAATGAAGACAACTCTGGCTGCAAACAGATGAATTTTAATGCGTCAACATTAAATATGAAAATGCAGTTGCATACATCCCAGGATTCACTTGACCATATGGTTCAGAATCATCATTAATGTATTTGGATTCTGTTTCATGTAACTAGCCTTAAATAAATATTTATTTTTCATAACTATGAAAATATATATTTGCCAAATTGTGGTATTTTATTATTGTAAGTTGCGGGAAGAGGAAAAGTGTATTTCTGCCACTGCAGATAATCTCATTGTGAGCTTCAAGCAGTGTTAGTAAAGTTCCATAACCAGAAGTTAGTTAGAGCTACTTCACCACACCAGCACTTCCATAGTGGCCCATCAGTGTCAGCGCTGAGTAAACTTTTACTTTAATAAAGAAACTCATTTTCTAATCACTGTGTTATACAAAACACCTTCCAAATATACATGCAGCCCAGTCCTTCTGAGTCTGCAGACTGAAACAATAGTTATGAGGTGAGAAATGCCCCAAATGGGGAGTGTTGACGCTGAAACCTACTGATGCCAATCTAAATGTCAACACTGTTCATCGTTGCTGTAGTGAGAGTCTTAACTGTAGCTTCCAGCTAACCAGAAGCTATGCTCAAAGTGCATCTTAGAAAGAATGTACTCATATAGCATGAACATGGACAATTCCATCTGATAAACATAGAGTTATACAAGTCTCACCAACTCGTTTTTTAAAGGAGGCACTTGAGAGATTTGAAGATCTTTCTTAATTTCTTTAACTAGAGCTATCTGAAAATGCTGATACTATCAAGTTAGGAGAAACTAACCACATTCAATTTCCACTGCAATCAGTGAAGAGCTCAGGATGCTCAGTACCTTGTAGAGACAAGCTTTAAAATACTAGACAATATTTGTTTCACTTGAGAGGGTCAACAACACATTAGCATGCCATAAATTTGAGAGGTGTGTGGGCAAGGATACAGACAGCTGTGGTGCTTAAATATTACACCTACACAAGAATAATGAAGCATAGTAACTAATTACTAAGGAAGGAATTGTCTTAAAAAATTGTGCAAGTACAGTAATACTTACAGTACCCCAAATAGTGATGCCTACGAAAACTGACAGTCAGGCAAGTATTGTTCTGCTATTGATGCCTATGCTGATCAATGTGGACTCATTATCTTGAATGACCCCATCTGTTTTTTGCATCCACCTGTTGACTCTTGTCTTAAGATTGTAAGTTCCAGCCATCTCTTTAATTTGTTTGCGGCCAGCATGCATTGTGAGGAGGGGCCTTCCATCATCTATGACTGTACCCTCTGGGCACTACCACAATTCAAATAATAATAGCAATTATAATAGGCACTTCACAGAAGACACAAAGAAAAAGACCTGATTCTGAAGGGTTTAACATTGTAACATCACATGAATACATGTAACAAAAAAAGAGGAAGGCGGGGAGGTAAGAAGTCACAAAGAGATGGACTAATGCTGGCACAACCTGCTCTGCCTAAGCACTGAAGTTTCACTGTGCTGCCCCCAAGATTCCTCTCTCCTCACCTCTCATGTTAGTGGGGGATGCTAGCCTCCTCCTGGCCTACAGGATGAGCAGATCATTAGTACCCGAGCATGCCAGTTCAGCTGTGTTAGTTGTCAGATTAGGGGGATGGAACAAGACTCCACCCATTTTCCATCCCTCCCCATTCATCTGTTTGTGGTGGGAATAGCAGGTGTGAGGCACCTTCTTATCCCTGCACCAGATGACTCAATGTCTGGGGAGGCTCAGGTGAGGTGGGGTGGGGAATAGGGAAGAGAAGCCTTAATCTCTGTTAAAACCAATAATTGGTACAACTATCTCACCCCCAATCCATTTCCAGATTAGAGCTTTCCGTATTTTGTGAGCCAGCTTAGGTTGCTTGATTAAAATAAATAAATCATTAATTAAAACTAAAAGTTCAAACTCTCTTTTGCTGCCCAAAATGCAATCAAAGTAAGCCAAAAACCAACCAAACTAACAGCCAGTGAGAGCCAGCTTTTGGAGAATATTAAAACCCATTCATCCTTGTCAGACAACGGCCTTCATAAGGTCATAAAGATGAGGGAAAATGTAAACAGCCTTGGAAACATTTGCACAGTGCATTTGCCATGGAACAGGGCAAATGTATTCTTCACAACAATCTCCACAATGAGATGTTATTATTGCACAAAAATACATCTCTGTACGCATCACATGCAAAGCAGTCAGGTATAGCTGAGGTGTAGGCACTTGTTGAAACATCAACAATCAAAACCCCATATTGTACCAGAAACTTACTCAGATTTTTATTTTTATGGATCAGTCCCCCTCGTGCTAAGCACTAGACACATACTGACCAGAAAGACAGGCCGTGCCACACAGATCCTCCTCCTCTTGCATTGGGATCTAATAGCATGGACCCCTCCAGCTTCATAAAGGACTTGCGGCAGACCCTCATGCACAGTTAGCACTTTCTAGTGTAAATAAACACTCTGCCTGCATATTTGGCAAACAATTGTTATCTCTACTGTGGTAGCGCCTCAGGGTACGTCTATACTACTCACCGGATCAGCAGGTAGTGTTCGATGTATCAGGGATCGATTTATCGTGACTCATCTAGATGCAATAAATCAAGCCTTGAACTCGCTCCCTGTCGACTCCAGAACTCCAGCTCAGCAAGAGGAGTAAGCAGAGTCAACAGGGGAGCCACGGCGTTTGACTCGCCGCTGTGAGGACAGCCAGATAAGTCAAACTAAGATATCTTAGTTTGAAGTTGCATATCTTAGTTCGAATCCGCCCCCCTCCGCTCCTGCAGTGTAGCCCAGGCCTAAGACTCAACTGGGATTATGGCTCCATTGTACCAGACACTGTATAAGGAAGTAGCACAAAATCAGTCCCTGGCCCAATGAGCCCACAGACTAGGGGCATGTCTACATTGACAGTCACTACCAGTAGAACAGTGACAGCACTGCAGCCGTGCCACTGCAATGCCAGGGTGTACTCACTCCCTGCATCAACGGAAGGGATTTTCCCACCAACACAGTCAATCCATCTTCCTGAGAGGCAGCAGCTAGGTTGACAGAAGAATATTTTTTTTCCACGCGTGCTTGAGCCCCTGAGCACTCACGGAGTTGGCACCTATGCAATGCACAACTCCGTCCCTTGAAAATTCAGACAAAACTCTTTAAGCGTGAGCGGTAATTTTGCAGAGATCACAACAACAAAGACAAATGTCCTGACATGTGATGTCAGCCCTGGACGATAACCAGAGAAATCCCAGCAGCAAGATAAGACTGCTAACTCTGCTGTCTGGCTATTTTTCTGCCTTGCTCCTATTTTCCTTTGCTGTGTTCATACTTCACTATTCACACTTGGTTCAGAACTCATCTACTGAAGTTCCTTCTCCGAATCCTTGGGGCACTCGGCTTCTGTGCCTTCTCTTGATAACGTATCCCATCTGTTGGCATATGGTTTACTTTTCATTAAAAAATAAATTAAAAAATAACCTAGTTTCCCTTCCCTGCGTCCCACGTACACAGAAAACAAACACTTCCCTTCTGCAGTGAGCCATTTACCACTGTGCTTACGCTGGATGGCTTAAATTAAGGCCCTATTTACCGACACATGTTGTATCCCTTGAACTACATCAGGACAGTACAACCCCCCCTCGTAGGGTTGCAGTTATACCAGTATAAAATGTGCTTAAACCAGCACAGCTTATTCTTTTACAGGAACAAGAATAAACTCTACTGGTAAAAGGCACCTTTTTCTCGGGTTAACAGTATCTACACTAGAGGTTGGACCAATGTAACTGTACTCGTAAAATATTCACACACCTAACCAATGTAGTTATACCGGTGCATCACCTGTGAATAGACCAAGCTCACGTGCAGAGTTCCCAATCTTTACAATTCATTTGACATCAGAGGAAGTCTATCCCCATTATTATTCTGTTCTAACTTTTGTGCTCTTTCAGTCTCTCTCTCTCTCTCAACAGCTCTGCCAATTCAATTGTGAATCATTATAACGATCTAATACTTCAGCCGGTAGGAAAAAACCTGATTGCATTAGCCATAGTGGAGACAAATGTTTTACAGCAGTGGTCCCCAACTGTGGATCACACCTCTCTGGGGAGCACAGAGCAACACTGGGGAGGTGCAGCAGGGCCCGGGCCAGCCTCCATAGGGGGTGGGGAGGCAGTGCCAGCCAGCTCCACTCTGCCCCCAGCTCCACTCCACCCCTAGCCCCTGCAGCAGGTCTGGCCCCAGCCTTGGTCACTGGCTCCCAGCCACACTTCTGGCCAAGGCCTAGGGTGACCAGATGTCCCAATTTTATAGGGACAGTCCCAATTTTGTGGTCTTTTTCTTAAATAGGCTCCTATTACCCCCACCTTCTGTCCCGATTTTTCACACTTACCATCTGGTCACCCTGCCAGGCCCCAACTGCAGCACTGGCCCTGCTCACAGCTGTGGCCCCCAGCCCTGACCATGGTCCCGCTCCCAACCTGTGGGGAGGGAGAGAGCACAGACAAAAAGGTCTGGGGACCACTGATTTACAGTTTTCCCTCTTTTCAACCACAGAAGCGAACCAGAAGGCCTAGACTTCAAAGACAGGGAGAAGGGGAAAACAAGAGCACAAACCTTAAAGTTGTGTAACTTAAATTTCAGTAAGTTTCAACAATGTGATCTGGTGTTTATGAGACAAGGACAATAAACTAAATACGCCTAGGTGTTTCTCACAACTGTACATAATTACGAGTTGTCATATTGAAGATTAGCAGCAACAGCAAGTTTGAACCAGTTTTGCTAAGTGGGCTTCTGAATGCCAGTCAGTCTGTAGCCACAGAACAGCCTAGTGCAATTGTGCAGCAAACACGAGAGCCACGTGACACAACAGCCTCACTACAGACACAATACGGCAGGCTTGGCCCTGACATAGGCATACAAACATCTCCAGTGCTGAAGTCCTTTTGTCCTTGTGCAATTCATTCACAGCTCACTGGCTGCTTCAGTCCTGCCCACATCACCCGCAAATTTCCATTTCAAAAAGAATATGTAGTCTGCTTTTCACTCAGCATTCCATTTTCATTCCAGCTGGGAAACAAAGAGTTAAGATCCACCCCCAACTGAGCTCAGGTCAGGGAAGCTATGCTTTACCACACCACCAGTCCATATCAGCCTTAAATGTAGAGCTTCCGAACGGCCCTAGCCATACAGTGACCTCTGTTTGCAAATGCAGGGCACAGTGAGTGCAGCACAAACTGACTAGCAAGACCATGTAGAGTTAGTTTTAACTAAAGATTGAAACTAAACTGGAGGTAACCTGAGCATGTTTAACATGAGCATGTTATTTATTGAGGGCTGTCAGTGAGATTGGGGCTATAGGAAATGTGGAGGAAGATATAGTGTCTGACTCAAGGAGCTTACAGTCTAAACAGATTGCTGCTTAAAGCTGCATTTGAATGCTTTTATTAAATATTTATGATAGATGCCAGCCTTAAGGTGAACATGAAAATGAACAGAACAAAAAAAAATCCTTATCATTTGGGACACTTAAATCCTGATGGGACAAATCACTAGAAATTATAACTTAGGGAACAGTCCTAGATTGGGCAGTGAGCTGTCTCTGTGCCTGTCACAGGGTCTCAACCTGAAGGTCACAAACAGGTCTAGGAGGGTTGTAACCAGACATGCCAAACCAGAAAACAAAACAAAACAAAAAGCAGAAATTGGGCTTGTTTTGGCTTAATTGGCTTGTTGGCTAGTTTTTGGCTCGTAGCTTGTTTGTTTGTTTGCCTAGTAGTTTGTTGACTTTTTTTTTTTTTTTTTTGGCTCGGTTATAACCACGCTCCTTTTCTTTAGCGGTAGATGGGAGCAGGGTCCTGAAACCCTTTTCCTTGTTACATAGGGTCGTGCTATGGAAAATGACTAAAGACACTGATCCAAGTTCTTGTACCATACCCACCACCACTGGTGTTTGAGCATAGTGGAATGGCCCAAATGACCTAACAGGCCTTTTCCAGCTCTAATTTCTAATGTCTAATTCTAAGAACTAGGCAGAACCTCGGTGGACCCGAGTTAAGGATTTGGGGCAAGACTTTTAAAGGTATTTAGGCACCTACTTCCCATTGAAATCAATAGGAGTTAGGCACCTAAATCTCTCTTAAAGTCTGTCACTTTATTGTTTATGAGTGTTTAATGAATACTAAAAAAATCCCAGGAGTGCAGCCATCACCACAAGCCTAGAAGCAGCCCCAGAGAGAGCAATAAAAGAATCAAATGCATGTTTATGACTGCAAAGCAGCACAAGGTATATTGGGTGAGAGGGAGGGAGAATCAAATAGGAGGATGAGGCTACTTTTCCCAAAAAACCCACAGATTATGTCAGCAAGGAAGCAAGAGTTTAGGACGCTGGTTTTTAATACAAAGTGGAAACAGCCTGATGCAAAAGGTGTGGCCTTGTTTCCTCTAATCCCTGGCAAAGCTTTCCGAAGAAACCAGGAACAGGACTCCAATGCCAACATTTCAGGGCGCAGCCACATATGTTCTGTAAGCAGGGCGTGAGCAGGGTGTACTTTAAACAGCATTCAAAGTACTTTGCCTGGTGTTTGTTTGTTTTTTTTTTCCTTTCAGGAAAAAAAAAAAAAAAAATCAGCTGGCAATTCCAGCCAGAAGTTACTAACAGAAAGGAATCACATGCTCAGAGCTGGGTTACAGGCCATTTATACAGTAGTATAAATCTGAAGTGGCTCCATTGACATCTATAAGTTTACACAGATGTAAAGATGGTGTAAGTGGGATCAGAATCCAGCTGTCCATCTCTTTAGTCTACTTTTATTGAGGAAGGATTCCCAATTATGGTCATTTAGCTACAAAGAGATTTGAATCATCACACCCCGATTTCATCATAGCTTCGATAGCTCCTCCAAGTACACAGGGAAGAATATAGGAGCAAGCTGCTTTGGAACCCACCGAGCCCAGGCCAAAGTTAACCTGCTTCTGTTTTCTTGAGTTTGAAACCCAATAACCATAAATAATTGCTTAAAGGCTTGTCGGTACTAGACACTTTCCTAACATTTCTCACCATTGTTACCATTACTGCAGCGACACTGGTGATAGGGATGGTTAGAGCACTAGAGTAGATAAGATGGCAGTTCCTGGTGTTTTAACCATAATACCATCTGGACCTGCTGTGTGCGGGTTTATAGGACACGGTTGTTTAAAAGACCACTCCGTCAGTCCAGGCTACACAAGCCTACACAATTGCAGTTACACTGGTGGTAGCAACAGTGGGAAATTTTAAAGGAAAAAAAACCAGCCGGTGTAGGATTCATTTCAGTTGTGCAGTAGCAGAAACATCCAGCAATACCAGGAATGTAAACAGAATTTGAGTCGAGTGACACCACTATTTTCATATTCTGATTCTGGCTTTTTATATGGGGCACGTTGATACATTAGTACATGCACTACATTAGCTCAACCTAAGTCTACTCTACACAAACAAGAAAACTCAGAGTGAAGGGTGAAATTTGACCTTAACCTACTTCTGTATTAAGGGATGGCCGCTTACACTGCATGCTATATAGACTATGTACAATCAACAGAATGCAGTAAAGGCAAGTTGCACCTTAGAAATTTCTTCCCTTTCCCCCTTCCCTTAGCCCTAGTATCTTTCAATAGTAATTATTCGCTGGTGCTGGCATTTATTATGCCCAGGGATATATATTGATATCCAGTACATATATTGATATATATACTAGATATATATATTGATATATATACAGGGATATATACAGATAATATATACAGATAATATACTGTTTTGGAACCCACCCAGCCCAGGTTTATCTGAGCAAGGCAAAAATACCCAGAGATGAGGAATATCAAATGTTGTGAATAAGTCAAAAACTACACTTCAAAGTGTAGCTTTATACCAAATGAGTTAACATTTAGCTCCAAAAATGCCCAGCATAAGCTTTGCTTCTGCTCTCCATTCATCCAAGCTTAAATATATGGAGATATATATCTATCTCACAGAACTGGAAGGACCTTAAGTCCAGCCCCCTGCCTACACTAGCAGGACCACCTACTGTCTCCTGACAGATTTTTTGCCCCAGCTCCCTCAATGGCCCCTCAAGGGCTGAACTCACAACCCTGGGTTTAGCAGGCCAATGTGCAAACCACTGAGCTATCCCTCCCCGCCATAAAGTGTAAAGCTTCATTTTCAAGTATATAATAAATAGTGACCACCCCCCCCAAAAAACAAAAAACTGTAAATGAAAAAATCCATAATTAACTAACTATTCTTTCCACTTAAGTACTATTAAATACATTACAGTGGGCCTTGGGTTACAGTGGGCAAATCTGAGTAATTTTATTTGACCTTCTTGTTGAAAACATCACACCATTATCAAATCAGGGACAAATCATCATAAAGATTCGGGGCTTGATTTTCAGAGGCAATATGTGCTGACAGAACCAACTGATTTCAATGAGATTTGCAAGTGCTCCGCACCTTTGAAAATCAGACAACTTGTTTTCAAAGATTAATGTGCAATTTCACAGCTAATTGGCTCATGCAGCTACCATGATTCCATGCAAATTCATGCCTAACTATTTGTGCTTGCAATAGTAGCAACAGCCAGGGTATATTAGGCACATCAGTTGCACATCTACATGTTTGAAAATTAGTCCCAAAGTATTAAGAGCACATTCATTTACCATTTCCCAATCATTAGGTAAAGGCATTTCCTCACATGCAAGAGAAAAACAAACATCTAAGTATGTAATTTCCACTAGAAAGACTTGTTTAGAGTGTGTAATTGGACAAACTGGTTTTATTAATTATTATTATTTTGTAATGATGGGACTAGATCTGATATCCTCAGCCCAATGGAACTACTCCTGGAATACTCCGGTATGAGAAAGAGGAGCAAAATCTGGTGCTTAGAGAAGAAGTAACAACACAGGGTACGAGGTTTAGAAACTGAAGAATCTAGGCCAAGTCACTTTCAGAAATGTAAGTTTTGCGGTAGACAAGAGCACCTAACTGTAACAATAACTAACTAGGAGCGAATCTATAACCACCATGGCTTTTAATTAAACAACATCCGAGTAGACAGTTCAGAAGCCATTGCAACAGGGTGACCACAGCCCCCCTCCAGGCAGGACTATAAAAGCACTGGACCACTGCTGATCTTTTGGCTTTTGACTCCAAAGGTCAGATTCTCTGCATACCCGTTTGTGCAATGCCGGCTCTTGTTTAAATTGGTGTAAGCTCTATTTTAACACAACTGCAAACAGAGAGCCTGCCCCACACCAGGTGGCCAGTGAGATTTCTGTACTTTCAATGGAACTAGAATTTATTTGGTAAACAAGTTCTATGCACTCTAAAAAAGGAAGAATTCCTCAAACTGTTATTCCACTAATCTCAGCTATGAGGACTGATGTCATGAAGCAACTGTTACCTTCAAGTCCGGCAATCAAGTTTATACCACATTTAAAAGCAACTTGTGTATGGCCAAGACCACATTAATTATGAGTGTAACTCCACCAGCAATTAATTTGACCCTATGTGTTTGTCATACCGATTTCTTAATCAAACACAAAGCTCTTGCCTTGAAAAAAAGTGTCTTTGTAGCTATATCTTTTAATGTGACATAATAAGTGTCATTTATTCATTTTACATAAAATAAGGACTATCAAGCTCTTCCATGTTGGTTTGTTACCAGTTCCCAAGTACTCAGAATCACAGTGCCATTCAAATGCAAGCATGAATACTTTTTAAAATTAATCTATATTATTCCCAGGAGGGCTTGGATAGCATTTAAAAACAAAAAATAATGACATCATTTTCACTTCTTTATTAAGATCACACTGTAGTAAGGAATTCAGTGTGGATTTTTCCCAAGTGCCAATAACACCTGGCAAACCATAATATTCCTAAGGATCCTTTACCATAATGACATTTCCACTGAAATTCATTCGAGCACTTAACTTTATTTCCAGAGATATGAAATTTTGTTCTGTGATGAAAGGTCACTATCTTGATATAAAAATAAAACCTCAATATTCCAATCAATAGTACTGACGAAAGGTTAATACAGTTTATGTGATTGCAGGTTAAAGAAGAATATGCATGTGTATCTTTCTCACACACACGCATCCTCCATTCTGCCCAGTGTTTTAATTAAACATGAAGTTCTAACTCTCTCCTCCTCCTCAAAGTACCTGTGAAATATTCTGTTCTCTGCAATTTGATAAAGTGTTTATGCAGGCAGGGAAGGAAAGAGGAAGCAGAAAATATTCCCATAACAATGCACTTTAAAGAAAAATGTTTTCCCATGGTTTAAGGTTACAATCTAAATTTTGGTAGAAAAGCGATAGTGGGCGTCTTAGTCACAGGTGTAATTAGAGCAAGCCTTTGTTGCACACTAAAGCGTAACAGACAGCATCCATAGGTCCACCTTGGCGTGGGAATGTATATTGTAATCCTGCTGGTGGCAATCCATCTTTTCTAAATATACTGCTGACCTAAAAGCTCAGGTACTCAGTCTTGTAGGTGGTCTGTTTCTTTACATGAATGCGCCTGGTGTTTCTCAGCTCTTATGTTTTTACTGATTAAGAGGATCCTTATGCGGCTCAAAGATGCAGGGGTCTTTTATGCCCTACACGTTTCAAAGGTTAAGAAAAGGGAAGGGCGGTGAAGAAATGCCTTCAGCTGCAGCCCACAGGAGGAGTCCAAAGTTTCTTTGACAAGATAAGCAGTGATCACTTCCTAACAGCAGGATGCCACTCTTCATGTGAATGTATTTACACTTTAATACAGCTGAGACTACAGGCAAAAAGTAACCAAAGGCAGACATTTTAGCTGGGGTGAGGCAAGAGGAAACCTCAGCCAAAAGTGGAATGCCAGAAGGATAAAGCAAGAGATACATGTTGCTTTATGGTTTATTTGTAAATTAGGGGATGGGGAGAGGGCATCTTTATATTTTCTGTTCATTTGATGCGCTTGCAGGCACACAGCCTTGGGCTGTACACATGTCAGATTTCATGACCAAGTAGGCAGATCGGCTTAATAGTTATTTTTTTATTTCGATGTGATATGAAAAAACCACCACAAAAATCTCTGAGTGCCCTAACAATAACTAAGCTTATAATAGCCACCCGGTGGCATTAATGCTAATATATAAATCAATTAACCCCGCCAGCCAACAGCTTTAAACAATCAAGTGGAGATAAAAATCGACCTCAATCATCAGACAACAGAAAGGAAAAACCCTGCAGAAATACATCTCGCCCCAAAACCAAACCCAGGAACATCCTCCCCCCCTCAATATCCTATCAGACAAAGGCCATCACCTTCAGTCTATTAGACGGGTGGCCTTCAAGAAACCCCAGATGCTGCAGGATTACAAGCTGGCGACTCAGGAGGGAACACTTTTGTCAGTGTCAGTATTGACTGAATAACACTCTGAAGCACTAGACTGCAGAGAGGACTCAAGAGTGCAAGTCCTGACAATTTGTTATCATGATGCTGTCAATGCACGTGACCTATAGATACCCATGGTCATTAGTGATCCCAGGCAACTTTTTAATCACAGCAGGGGAATTCTTATTTGTGTTATTGTAGCACCAAGAAGCTCTAGTCAGGGACCGGGATCCCATTGTGCGAGGTGCTATACAAACACAGACCCAAAAAATGCCTTCTGCCCCACAGAGTTTACAATCTAAGTAGCTCCATAATTCTGGATAAATCTCAATTCTCAAACTTGCATTGACTTCTCTATACATCCTTTGTAATTTCAAGCAGATAAGCTATTCCTCCCTCCCTCCCTCAAAGTACTGTTAGTAGTGTTGCCAGCATTGAATACTGTGTCACATTCCAATCTAGAAGCATACTAAATCAATGGTTTGGTATGACACTAACACATATACAAAAGCATATATGCAAACGCCCCTTGGTTTTAGCCCATTCGGATGGAAGGTGCTACATAACTAGAAGAGATCATCACCATAAGGCATTACTCTACATGGTATAGGATTACGTTTGCCATTTCACAAATCTGAAGGATTCATGACCCAGAATCATGGCTGTGCCTTTTCTGAACACGCCTAATCCCAAAATGGCTTGAGAAACCACAACAATATCCATCTGAACAGGTCATCAAAATGAGAAAAGGCCAGGCAGGATTGATTTTATTTTTTATTTTTTTTAGATTCTCTCTTTTGGTCTGGTGCTTCTTTGCAAGCACTTATTAATTATTATTTCAAATTTATGTGGAGTAGTGCTATACACTAAAGCAAAGAAATAAACCTGAGCTGCGCTTGAAAATTGTCCACTCTAATATTTCAAGGTACCGACATCTTTTGATCTATTGCACTGTGTACCAAGCTGATTTTACAGTTGACTTGCTGATATCACATTGTAAAGAGTCCAAAGCGTTCTAGGCCACTTTTTAGATGGAGATTTTTAATTTGTTGCACAATATAAATGTAGTTGAGTACTCCTCCCTTAACCAAGCCTGCCTTTAACATACAGTTTTCTCCTCTAGCAGGCAGCAGTGATGGAGATGTATGTACTGGAGTGTGAACCTTTTCACCCCCACAGAAAACTCCTTCTAGTATTCCTTGCATTCACTACTACCCTATGTGTTATTTTAACATTTTCCACAGACTCTCACAAGTGCTCAGTTTATGTTTTGAGGGGTTTTTAGCTGATCATTACGCTGTCACACATACTAAGGTCTGAAAAGGTCAGTGCTAACAACATTAACAAAAATAGAATTGTTCCATTCCCTGGTTGCTCACAAGTTCTACACTAGTTTCACATGCACATTGAAATGGATATTTTATTTTATAGAACATGGGTTATAATTCTGATCTCATCCTGCAATAAGCTGTAGGTGCACAAGTCTTGCCCCCTAAAGTTTAAACAAAGCCCCATTGACTTCAAGTACTCTTCTGATTTCACCGGTTTCTATTTTTCCCCTCACACTATCCCTAGGAATTAAATGGAATGACTGTTACGCAGAGCTGAAGGAAAGCTGCGAGTGTACATAGATTTTCCTTGCAATAAGTACATACAACCTGGAGAATCTAGTTCCAGGAAAGAGCGTTCACCAGTTCATTTCCAATCATTAATGAGACATCAGAGCAGCTGAAGAGACCTAGATAGTTGCTAGCACAGAGTAGAGGGGGCTCCAAACATTTGTTTGCTCCTGCCGGTTTTGAAGCTGGATGAGCAAGCAGAGCATTGCTCAGTGGGCCCATTTCTGGGAGAAGGGTATTCTTTCACAATGGGCATACCAGTTATTTCAGACACATGCTCTTTTACATTGCTTTTACAACCAAGGAAGTTAGTGAGAATATGGTGATCCGATGCTGTCGCAGGATGGGTGGAGCTACATATTCATCTCTCCAAGACAAATGGGAACGGAGTAGGTGATAATGAGTAGGTGTCTGTCCCATTTGAGCCTTGTGAGGTATGAGCCAAATTCAGTTTAAAATAAAAGGGGCGTGACTCCCATGGAAATGTCTGGGCCAAATTTAGCCCTGTGGAATAAGTAACACATCAGGTGCAGGCTGATTAGCAAAGCCGTCTACCTTGTACCAATCCAGCATTCTGCAGGGATGTAAAATGGGTGACTAACTCTCCTTACTCATGTGTGTGTGGGATAGGAAAAACAGCTAAGGTGTAAGGTAAAGGAGGTCACTTTCAGTTCAGTGTATGCTGTATCAACCCCAAACATTCCCCAGGCCAAATATAGCCCTGGTATAAGAAAACCTTCCAAATTGAGTCCACTTAAAAATGGGGGCTACATTCTGACTTCATGGAACATCAAGTCGGTGAATTACATTCATTTTGCACATGCCAAATCAGCAAAATGTACAACACTTTGCCACTTGCACTAGATGTGCAGCTTGCACCACCATTTACACCATCACTAAATTTGACCCTAACAGCCAGGTTCAGTCTCAGCTTTGCTCATGTGGATGGAACCCCCTTAAGCAGAGTCACATCTTTCCTTGCCTTTAGGAAAGGATTAGCAATTTTGACCCCACTCCACACAGAAAAAGGCAATTGGCTTGAGCGTTCTTTGTAGCTCTGTGGAGCCATAGGGGGGTAGGGCAAGCTGTGGACAGGGAGTTGGCGGGGGGAGTATTGTACAGCCATAGGAGAGTTGATACAGCTTCCTTCCCCTTCTCCCCCGCAAGCTATTGTACTGAGCCATCCCAAGTACATGGATTGGAACAAAGTCGTAAGAGGCTCGGAGCTGACACACTGTCCTTGCATTAGGAGCCTGGCAGAACCATTCTTGAGTTCTCCAAGGTTCTTGGGGAATCCAGTGTTTGTGGATCAGGATCTCAGTTTGTCCCCAGGTAAGAATGCGCAGGAAACTCGGGAAGGGAAAACTTGGGGAGCTTCCTGACTGCTGTGTGAGTATTTTTGTACAGCAGGGGTGGGCAAACTTTTTGGCCCAAGGGCCACATCAGCGCTGAAAAATTATATGGAGGGCTGGGTAGGGAGGGCCGTGCCTCCCCAAACAGCCTGGCCCTGCCCCCATCCGACCCCCTCCCACTTGCCACCCGTGACTGTCCCCCTTAGAAGTCCCAACTCATCCAACCCTGCCGCTCCTTGTCCCTGACTGGCCCCTCCAGAGACCCTCCCACCCCTAACCACCTCCCCGGAACCCACCCACTATCTAAGCCCCCCTGCTCCTTATCCCCTGATCACACCCTGATCCCGAACTGCCCACCTCAAGACCTTACCTACTCCCTGTCCCCTGACTACCCGCAGGACTCCATGCCCCTTATCCAACCCCCCAACCACAGCCCCCCTTACCATGCTGCTTAGAGCAGCGTGTCTGGAGGCCACGCAGCTCACTGGAGCTCGCAGCCCTGCCCCCCTTATCATGCCCCTGAGAGTGGCAGGAGCTCCATCCCTGCCGGAGCCAGCCACAGCACTGCCCAGGAGCAGTGAGCCAGAGCGCTGGCAGCATGGCACGCTGAGGCTCCAGGAGAGGGGGAAAGGCGGGGGAGGGGCCAGGGGTAGCTCAGTGGCCGGGCAGGATGGACACGTGGGCTGAATGTGGACTGCGGGCCGTAGTTTGCCCAGGGTATAGCCAGTACAGGGTATAGCCAGTATATACGAGCCTTGTGTTATTTCTTCCCTGATAGCATCCCAACCCCCACTCACTATGACTATGCAGCCAGGAGCTCCAATACACATGGATATCTGCAGCCACAGTGTAATTAATTGAGCTGAGAAGAGAGTGCTGGAAAAGCAGGGATCACAAATGGGTTTCGCCTGGGGCACTACTGGCAAGGGAGGAAGGCAAAGAGATGTGATCACTCTGCCAATGTTATTTTACAGGAGGCAAAAGTGGGTCACCCCACCACACAGAGCTATACTTTGGGCGGTGCGGGAGGGGTGTGTGCATGTCTGTGTGTCAGATAAAGGCTTCTTCAACCCGTAAAGCTAGGAGGGATTGTACAGCCATTAGCAAGTCATTTCCTAGGACCACGTTGGTGTAGTCCAGGGGTAGGCAACCTATGGCACGTGAGCTGATTTTCAGTGGCACTCACACTGCCCAGGTCCTGGCCACTGGTCTGGGGGCTCTGCATTTTAATTTAATTTTAAATGAAGCTTCTTACATATTTAAAAAAATGTATTTACTTTATATACAGCAATATTATAACAAGTTATATAATATAGACTTATAGAAAGAGACCTTCTAAAAATGTTAAAACATATTACTGGCACGCAAAATATTAAATTAGAGTGAATAAATGAAGACTCGGCACCCCACTTCTGAAAGGTTGCTGACCCCTGGTGTAGTCTGAGCTGCTATCCAGGTGGGTGTGGAGGGGAAGTGGATGCTGCCCAAGAGCTAAAGAGCAAGATAAGAAAGTTTGCAGTGGCTTTGGGAGGCAGATTTCCAAGCTGCAAATGAAAAAGTTAGGATTGCGTGGGCTTGTTCAGAGAGTGGATAGAGCAAACCTGTCAAATATTTTACTGTGACTATTCAGAGATTTGTATATGATCCAGGCAAGGGACTACAACTTTGTCTTTGGCTGATGGTACCTGACAGGCCTCTTTCTCTGTGCTGAACTTGGACCAGAACTCAGGAGTAAAGCTGAGACTGAATTGCCCCAGAACATCAATAGGATGCACGGGAGGAAAGTCTCACCCCACCACCAACCCTCACCTGGCCAATGATGAGCTGCCTTTGCAGCCTCCCACCCTTTGGAAGCTAGGTCCCCTCTCCCCCCCACCCCCCACACACACAGGCACTGTGGCAGGCAACACAAGATGCCCAAGTACGGTGGGACACTAGGGCATACTCTCTTTTCCAGGAGCCCCACCCACAGGTAGGTTACTGAGGCAGATGGAGTCCAAAGAGAAAGAGAACCAACATCCCCAGAGGACTGAGGGATTTCCCTGGCTCCAGCTCTAGGATGGAGAGTCGGAGAAATAGGGAGCCATTCCACAAGACACAGTACAGATTGCTCTCTCCTCGAGCAACATGGGAGGAGGAAGCTGCTTGTGCAGCACCCTCACTCGGGCCAGTCATAATCTGGCCCAGAGCTGGATCATCAGAAAGAGCAGAACAATAACTTAGCATGACTGTGGCTTCCTCACTTGAGAGCCAAATTTCAGTCTCAGGAATAGGGACGTGATGTCAGTGCAATGATTTGCATGAATATCCCTGAGTTTCGAGGTCCAGCGCTGGAACTAAGACTCCTCAGGATATAGTTGATAAACTTCAGCACACAGCATTATCTCTGCATCTCTACTTATCCTTATATTCACATACTGTCCCCAAACACACACCACGGACTCTGTAGTCATTTGCTTCCCGCAATCACTGCTTTCTTCATTGCACTTGGCAAGTGTCCCCCATCACATCTTCCTTCTCACTCACATTCCCAGCGGCAGGGCACCATCAGCAGAAATCCAATTACTGGGACAATGGGTCCCAGCCTGCAACAGGCTGACGAGCCTCGCTGACCTCCCGCCTCTGCGATCCCTGAACAATCATCACTTTTGTTTCAGCATTGCCATTGTTTGTGATTCTTTCGCCTCCATGGACACAGGATAAAGGGAGATGTTCAGAGAGATGTTTATGAGGGAGGCTCAGAATACACATTGCAGGAATACAGGGCTTAACCTTGCACAAAAGGGGTCATGGCTTATAAAAAATAGCCATGTCTAGATTAAATGATTAAAGATGCAATATGCAACCAACTCAGAAATGGAAGGTTCTGGACACTCTAAAAACAAAGGGGGGAATCCTGGCACCAGTTGAAGTCAATGGGACCAAAATGTTTATACAAAACAGAACATATTGGAAGATTTTATGGGTGTGTTAAGACAGAGTTTAAAACATCTTTAAAATCTAATAAGATTGATTCGCAACGAGAGAAAAAATTAATTGAAGTTATTCTAAGTAAATCAGTAAAACTCCTAAGAAGGGCCCAGGATTTGGCTCAGAAAGACTAAGACCAGATCTTCACCTCGTATAAACTGGAATAACTGAGTTCAGTGGAGCTCCTCCAGCTCACAGCAGAAGAGGCTCTGTCCCTGATTCTTCCACTGCATGCATCCGATGAAGTGGGTATTAGCCCACGAAAGCTTATTGTTTAATACTTTAGTTAGTCTTTAAGGTGCCACAGGACTCTTTGTCACTTCTGCAATTCCAGACTAACACGGCTACCCCTCTGATTCTTGGCTCTGTCCCTAACAATTCTACAAAACTAAATACAACAGGTGGATCTATACCTAGATCTCTCTAATTATCAAGATAGTGGAGAACTTAAATGGCTGGTTTAGACTCAGTCAGCTACAACAGACATTCTCTCTGGGAGGGGAGAAGAGTAGCTTAGACCACTATTTGGTTAAAATTAGCCTTTTATAATGTGCCCGCCTAAGTTAAGGGACGAGTTAGCCTACATTGCACAGCCAAACCTCCTAAGCATGGAGGATAAGAGCCGACAGCAAGCCTGTCAGTCGCATTAAATGTTCCCTCATTGTGACGCTCTTGTAAGCAGAAAAAGATAGTAAGAATTTAAATCCATTCTAGGCCTTCAAGAGTCAAGGCAGTCATGTAATTTCAGTGAATGAAACATCATATGATAATAAGCAGCAATGAAATAAGCCACATATAAATCTCCCACTCACTGGAGCGCTACATATATAAATCCATTTACCAAGGATTACTTTGTAGCTCCTGCCATAATAAATCATTGGGAAAATGTCTTGGGCTTGCTAGCAGGCTGGGGATTTTGAAAGACAGGCGGGCTCTCTCTTTGGGGGAGAGGCATAGGAGGGAGTCATTTTTACTGAGCCAGTATGAGAGTTAATTAAGAATAATATATTTTTAAAAAACATCTTTTTTATTGTCTGCCCTTTCCTCAACAGAAAGTATCAATCATAAGCAAAGCAATATAAGAGCAGCTCCAAGGACCTGATCCAAAGTTCAGAGAAGTGAGTGCAAAGACTCCCATTGACTTAAATAGGCTTTGGATCAGGCTTCATTTCATCATCATCTTCTACAAAAGGCCGATATTCTGACCTTCTTTCTGCTTGAACTAAATGTTTTATGTAGGCTAATGCCAGATAAATAATTGTTTTCTTGTATTATCTAGATCTTTCACTACACATTGTGGGCTGTATTAGAAAGATTAAGCTCTCCAAGTCAACTAAGAGCCTTTGCTAGAGGGTACTCCGGTTTCTAACTGTACAAGAAAGCAATGTACCATCCTGAAACACCCTGTGTAGCTGCACTAATGCGTTTGCCTTGCCGAACCCAGTAGCATGTCCATCCAAAGCTGATTATCACAACTATGAATAAGGAACACAGCAGAGAAATTTTTGTTCCAAGTTGATGAGCAAGTAGCGGTCAAAAAGGAGTGACTCAGTAATAGGAGGCACTATCTTTATGCCATTTTATTTTGTTTTATTTATTGGAGCCAAACTGAAAACGTATACGTGAAACGTCCTTGCAGGAAGAACAAATGCTTTAATGCAGTTTCACACTAAAAGACAGCTTCCTTAAGGTAATAATAGACAAGCACATGCTATTTAATTTTGCAACACATAATGGAGTACAAAATACCTACTCCGCAACCTTGGTTCTCATTGGATCATGTAAGAAAGCAGAAAATACTAAGATGCAAAGGACAGTTTCAAATAAGATTCAGGCAATTCACCTTACTGGATCCGGACTCTTTCCTTTGTTTCTGCTTTTGATTTTTGCCTACCCTTTGTACCATCCATAGCTTCATAGCCGTGGAGTACAAGAACCTCAATGGAATAAAATCAAATCATGGGCCCCATTGTAACTCCACTGACTTGATAGCGAGGCCCAAAAGAGGTGGTAAGCAGCTCTGCATTATGCAGTCAGCTTCTTTCGAAGGAGTTAAACCAGATCTCAATCTATATATGGTAAGTCAGACAATGGATACAGCAGCCATCTTGGAAGGAAAGAGAAAGAACAATCCTTGCAGGTTCAAACCCAGCCCAGGTCAGTAGTAACAGAAAATCATTACTGTTTAAAAGATCTATAGTGGCTTATATGACACATATGGGGGATTCACCATCCAATACCCAGTAGCCAATGGTCTAGAGGAAGTGCAAGAATGGTTCCGGGAAACGCCAGGAGGCTAAACTACTCACTAACACACCTGCTGCCCTGAAAAACTCTCACTGCCCTCACCCCTTTCATCCACTTCCTATTTAGAAAAGGGAAATTTGCTTTATGACCACCCATTTGGTCACTATGGGAGAAGAGAGGCCATGTGAGACCACACTGACAGCCTGTCATTAGGACAAGCATAACTAGCGGAAAGATGTCCACATTGCAAAGACCACCACCACATCTGGAACCCCTGGACTCCTAGTTAGCAGCCTCAATAGATTACAGGCTTTGCGACCTTGAAGTAGTTGTTTCAGGTTAGGAGTCAAGTTTGTTGGCAGGAGAGTGTGGAGAAAGTTTGCACAGCTGCTGCCTGTGTAGTACTGTCCTGTAGCTAAACAGAGGACCTCAGTCTCCAGGGCTGCCATTCTGTCAACTTTCTCAAGCACTCAACTCATACAAAAGTTTTTAAGAAAGAATATACAATCATAAAACACATGTTCCTACAGAGGCAGTGCATCACAGGCTAGCTTTCAAAATCAATACTCAGACTTCAGTGAAGTACAACAATGAAGCTTCTAATATCTGAAGAACTTTTAGGAGGAAATCTTGCAGTAGTATCTTACAAGAGTGGATCCTTGAGAAGCCTCCCATGCAGAGCATTTTTCACAGGCATCACTATCACTGTCCTTTAACACCAGTGATTATCTGATACCATTCCAGGCTGACCTCACATTCCTTACCTACCTGAAACTCCCATTTAAAGACAGCAGGAATTTTGGATGCACAAGGAATGCAAGATTCAGCCAGAGACAAAGAGTCCAACTAATGCAGACCAAGGCATTCATAAATGCCTGGAACAGATTTTGTTTCGATGCCATATTAACTTTAAACTCAGTTGCTGGTAGACCCAGAAGGCTAGTAAGAAGTCCAATATAATTTGTTAGAAATAAGCTAGGAAGCTAAAATTTTGCTTTAAAATGGACAGCAACAGTTTTGCAAGCACATTTTGCTGTCCATGTGGATGCGATCTGCAAGCAATTATTGCACATATTTCAGATACACTTAGAAAGGCTTATAGATAAGGCCCAGGACTGGAAGTCAGCAGATTTTCCCTGTTTCTCACTTTGTCATAGGTAAATTAATATCCAAGGAAAAAAAAGCAGGGAGGAATAATGATGTGTCTATCTCATAAGGCTGCTGTGACACTAAACTCATTAAAATTTGTAAAGAACTTTGAGATTCCTACTTGGAAGAGATTATACAAGTATTATTCACGCTGTTGTAAAGTAGTACCGTACAGTACATATTACTGCAAATCCAGCAGTACCGTTTCATGCACCATTAAAGTTTACTACACTTTCTTAATCTAATCATAAGCACTTCAGAACCTAAATCTGTCATTTGAAACATACAGATGAGCCTTCATTACTGAATTACCAACTGGGTCAACTATATACAGCATAGGGTGAATATGCACTTTTTTTTTCCCCCCATTTCTGCAACATTGTGAATTGTGCTAAAGTTTTGAACTGAACCTTGTTAGTATTTTCATAACTCTGTAATTATGGGTCTCCTGACTGCTTGCTTTCCATCCTCTCAGGACTAGGGCTGCAGATGATTTCAGAAGGTTTGAAATTGTGACAGCATGTTTATATGCACTGAAAAGCAAAGATAGACAGAGCCCCAAAGTTCAAGTCTAAACTTTCCCAATGGTTAAATCAGAGGCTTTGATGCAGATCCCTCTCATGTAAAAATACAGGCTTCCCTTCTCCACCTGCTAATATTAATGAATCTGTGTCAGTTATAGTTCTCTACATCTATTCTTGGCTATTAGTTTGTGCTTTATTGATAAACATACAGTATTATTTTCCAGGCTCCTCTTGCCTGTGATATGGTCTTGGTTTAAATCCAGATATGTAGGCCTTGGTTTAAAAATAAATTTCAAATCCAAACATTTTCATCCTTAACATATTACCCAGTCAGGAAATTCTCTCTTTTCAAATACACAAAGCACTAGACTGTGTTTCATAAACAAGTCTGACTCCAAACCCATCCTTCAATTTGAGTGATTAGAAAACAAATACCAGACACTCTCTTTTATCCAAACAGGACTGAACAATAGGGTGGAACTGCAGTTTTTCCATCTGAAAAATTCTGCATTCAAAGAGACTTAGCCGGATGATTAAAAAGAAAAATAGAAATGCTTCCATGCGGGAACAAGTTAATCAGCTTTTGTTTACATGACCTATTCCTTCATGGGCAGGACCCACAGAACAGACAGGTCATCTCCAAAACTACACTGCAAGCAGAGCTACTGATCAGCTATTTAATGCACTTAACAGCTCTATCACAAGGTTTTATCAGAAACTTAACCAAGATTTTTTAGATGTGACTAGCCACTTTGGGTACTGCCAATTTTCAAAAGTCTGACTTGAGTCATCTTCACTGAGCACCTGTCCAAGTTGAGTAGTCAAAGAATGAGGCACCCAAAACGAGTAATCACTCTTGAAAAATCTTGGCCTATAGTTTTTAAAACAAGCAATAGTGTGTGTGTGTGCACGTGCGCACATACATGTCCATCTGTTAACATCTTCTTGCAACACATATGCAGCATCTGCCTCAACCTTTAACAATGCTTGTCATTTCATTGCAAAATTATGTTCCTACTAAAATTTTTCCATCTAGATTTGAAACAGAAAGAAAAAACAAATGAAGGGCATGGCTTTAACTTTTACCAGTGACTGACCAGTTCAAATATTTTTTCCCTTTAAAACTAGTACATTGACACTAGTCCATCAATCTACGGTCTCTTAAAGAGGGTTTAATTTGTACTTATTATTTGCAATATGATTTTATGAGATTCAGTTTCTCTTTCCTACATCGCTCAGCTGCAAATTAGTACCTGACTGAATTCAATAATGTATTTTACCCCCATAGGTTCTGCATGCATGGTTTGAATAATTAAATGGTGCTTATTTGGGGCAATCCTTATTTTTTCCCCCTTGCCACTTGGTTTTACATATAGAAAACATTTAGTGTACTAGACAAACAACAAACAGCAGCATAATTAGTCCTTTCAAACAGAGATGTTGTTTAACTTAACTAATTGAAAAGAGATAAAGCAAAAGCTTCCACTGAATGGCTAGCAGCAGAGTCACAAATGCCACTTTTCTGAAGTTCATATTCCAGTAATTATCTTTTATACAAAGAACAGTGACTCACAAATCTATTTAAATTTTTAAATGAAAAAGCTCTACAAAAAGAAATCTGATAAAAAAGCTTTTTATGTCAACTTAAATCTGAAACAAGGTCTTTATGATTTGGGGGAGGGAAAGTCATTAAAGTTTCAATTTCAAACGAAAATTAAGGCTTTTAAACTTCCCATAATACTCACGTTGACAACCTTTCATACATAATTGCCAAGGAAGAGTTACTGTGGTCTTGTCACCATTTTAATGATTTGCTAGTATACTGACAAATATAACCTCCCTGTGAAATCCACCATGAAAACAAGAATAAAAGACAGGGTTGGCTAAAGAAACATTTGGTTCAGACAGCAGACTGGATCTGATTACTTTTAATTCAAGTCTTATTAGGTGTTAAATTAAAGAGGTCAGAAATGGAGCAATCAAGGGACAAGGTGGGAGTTTAGTTGGCAAGGAAAGGAAAAGAGTCTTTAGTTATTAGAGCATGGACATTATTAGCTTTTGGATGAGACAAAGAGAAACAAAGCAGTTTAGGATTCATTTCCTTCATGACTATAGAACTGTGTCTCAGCCTAAACTGCCTTAGGAAGTCTTATGTTGTCATCTCATCATAAAAAAACACAAACCTGAGGATAAAATTTAGGATCACACGTGCTCATAAATTAGATGAGCTGAAAGACAACAACTTCCACCACCAGCTATTCCCCTTCTCCCCCAAAATTGTTGCTTTTGCAATCTACTAGGACATAAGTTTACCTGTTGTGCATTTGTCTTGCCTATGTTATTGGTCTGGACAATGGTGTTTATTGTTCTGTCTCTCATTCACCTGAGGACTTCCTTTATGGAAAGTTTGTTTGTTAGTAATATTTAATATTAAGATGTTCGTAGCACCTAGAGGTCTTAGTCAGGTCAGGCCTCCCCTTGTCCTAGGTACTGTATGCTATAAAGACCCCTTCCCAGTTTCAGTTTTACAGAAGAACTTGAAGTCCTATTTCAACTTTATCAATGCATAAACTGGGAATTCAGAGTAGTTGGGGATTTTGGTTACGGAAAAGGAGATGAAGTGCTCCTGGCTAACTCTAAAAAATGTGTTTGTCATTCTTTGTATTACATGTGTGTCTAGATGCCCCATCTGCAGCCAGGTCCCATTGTGCTGGGTATTGTATCTACATGTTATAAAAGGCACTTCCTTTCCTGAAGAGCTTAGAATCTAAATGTACAGACAAAGGAAGTATTATTAGCCCCATTTTACAGATGGGGAACTGAGCCACAGAAACTTAAAATGATTTGTACAAGATCTCACAAAAAATCCATGGTAAAGACAGGAAATGTATTCATGTCTTCTGAGTTCCAGGGCCTGAGTTACAAGATCACCTTTCCCTCCAGTAACTGTCTTTATAAGGCTTAAAATTACAGCAGTAGCAACAAGATCTTTAACCACAGAGCAAGAAAAACTCAGGTTTTTAATTTGGTTTAAGAGATGACAGAAGGAGACAAAATAGCCACGGCAGATTAGACTTCCACTAAATCCATAAATCAAAGCAAATAAAAAACAGACCCACCTACAAAAATTGTTTAAGTATACCGAACAGAGTATCATTCTGTCCAAATGCAGATATGTAACATAGCCTGGAGGACTGCAAATTGCAGAAGTAGTTACAGTTAGAGGTGGAATCTTCAACAATTTCGGCACAGAGAACATCTCAACAGACAGGGCATGCATTATCTTGTTTCATGACATCAAAGAAGAATGAGTGTTCAGGCTTTGAGAACTGATCCCCACGTTTTAAGAGGTGGAACGAGTAGTTAGGAGGATGACAAAAGAAAAACCTCTAGGAGAAAAATGCATTGCAAATGTTACCACATTTGCAAGAGAAGATTCACAGCAGTAGCTGAACTGTAAACTTTTTATAATATCAAAAATAAAAATCATGACAAAGAGTGAATAATTCAAAACCAAGAAGGCAAGACTGACATGCATGTAATAGTAAAAGAATAGACCTATCAGCAGTCTGCAGTGTCAAACAAGTGACTCGCTACAGTGTTGAGTTTGAGTAACTACCAGCATCCAGAACAAGAGATCTTTTGATCAGTAATTTTTACAATATGCCACCTTTGTGCGGCACATGAACCACTGGTGAAGATCATATAACCCATAAGTATGTTCCACATTTGACTGAGAACAAGCTTTAAACTCAATGGGAAAGGATTAAGAGTTCCACGGATCTAAAGCATAGATCAACATTGTATTCAGCTTCTGAGAAATCTACAAATACAAGACTGCTTCTACAAATGCAAGCACCAAAAAGAGAGAGAGAAAAAAAGAGCAATTAGGAAGACAAAAGAACAGTAAGTCTCAAGTGCTTTGAGATCTACTGATGAAAAGTACTATACAAGAGCTAGGTATTGTTGTTGTTCTCAGAAAAATGCTTTAAAATTAAATGTAAAATACCATTTTCTTTATAACTCTGTCAAGAGCTAAAATGATTGCGCACCTGAAAAGGATTACTTCTGGCCCCCCGCTATCCCATTGGCGGGATAGGCATCTACTTGCCAAAAATTGACAAAGGTGTTCCAACATAAACTTTATATACTGAAAATGGATCCACGGAAAACATGCATCATGCTAAACATGGGGTGGAGGGGGAAAGTCAGTGAAAGGCTCAACACAGCTATTGAAAATAAACAAACCCCTTTAATAAGATGTAGCTCAAACTCCTGGATATTCATTAAGGAACTGGAGAAAGCTCCCATTGCACATAAAGGCTGGGTCTACACTGCACACTACTGGCACTGGCATTTCAGGTACATGTAGGTACTCTTAGCTGTCCAGGACCTTGACAGATGAAAGGAGACACAACAAAGTCAGTCAGTGGTGCTTAGCAATGATATGGGAAAAGAGCCTTATCGACAAACCTTTCCACAGTGGCTACAGCTCCACTCGCCAGATGGAAGTTCAAGCATGCTCTGCTTCCTGGCTTACTTGCAGGCCTCAGCCTGGGCTGTCTGGTGGCTCTTCATGGTGACTACACCAGCCTGAACCCAGCTTCTCCAAACTGAGGGATTGTGGGCAGAATTTTCCCAGTTGTCAGTGGAATGCTGAATTTCTTGAGACTTTGCTTTGGGGGAGGGATAGCTCACTGGTTTGAGCATTGGCCTACTAAACCCAGGGTTGTGAGGTCAATCTTTGAGGGGGCCATTTAGGCATCTGGGGCAAAAATCTGCTCGATGATTTAATTGGGGATTGGTCCTGTTTTGAGCAGGGGGTTGGACTAGATGATCTCCTGAGGTCCCTTCCAACCCTGACATTCTATGACCTTGACACTATATTGGAGATTCAGCCTTCCTCTGTGTCAGAGATGGTTCTTACATTGGCCATAGAGCATAGCCTTCAGCAGACAATTTTGAAGAAGGCACTCCATGTGTCCCAACCTGCAAATGTCCAGTGTAGTCTGCACAGACTGTAGACCGGTTCGCTCAAGGATCTCAGTATTGGTGATCCATTGATCCCAAGTAACTCCAAGGATTTTTCTAAGACATCAGAGGTGGAAATCTTCAATCTCCACTTCTCCTTGGAGTCCATAACCCAGCTTTCACAAATGTGAAGAAGAGTACTAAGGACACAAGCATGATCCTTTGTGTTCAAGATTAGCAACATTTTGTTCCAAACACATGAGGTAAGTTTGCCAAAAGTGACAGAAGCTTTTCTGATTCTTGCATCGAGCTCCCTGTCAAGATTAAGACAGCTGGTAAGAATTGGGCTGAGATAGCAGAAGTGATCCATGTTATTCAGAGCTTCATTGACACAGATTTTAGGTGGAATGCTGGTACCTTTTGACAGGACAACTGTTTTCTTGATGCTGGTTACCATGCCAAACTTGGTGCATTCATCAGAAAACCTGTTCATTACAATCTGCAAATCATCAGGTGAATTAGAAACGAATGCAGCAGCATCTTCAAAAAGCATACCCCGAATAGTAAGCTGGGTGACGTGCCTTGTGCTCTGGAATCATCGGATGTTAAACTTGTAGCTACATACCACAGTGAAAAGCAGGCGACATTCACACTGTGGTGTGTAACTACACGTGCTAGAGAAAGGCTCTGGGATGGGGAGGCAGCAGGGAAAGGCTTTAGCAGTTGCCTTAGCATTGCCTCTCCCCTGTCAGAGCCTTTCCTCACTGGTGGAAGCCATTCCCTCCGGCTGGGAAAGAGTCCAGCAGCAGGGAGGCAGCAGGATACTACAGGACTAACAACAGCAGTGTAGATGGGGGAGGCATTACATGGGCACGAAGAGAGCTGTGTAAGGTACATACCCGAGGGGTTCAGGCAAGTCTCTACTCACCTAAACAGTGCTTCACCTTCTACACTGCTGTCTGTACCCGTTCTGGAGTGTGTGTGGTATATGTACTCTACACACTGCCATAAGGAGTGAGCAGTGTAGACATACCAATCTGAGGAGTAGGTAATGACAGGAGAGGTGTTCCTGGGACAGGACATAATCAATGATAACTAAGGTCACAGAATACAAGACATATATATCATAGTAAGAAATTGCTTGTGAAAGACGTATGCGAGTCTTCTAGTGCATGTCTGACACTTAATGGTCAAGTCAAAGCAAGGAATGCAGGGTGCAGCTTTATATTGTAATATCAGCCTAGATTCTGAGGGCTCTGGTTAGAAAACTGTGGGTAACTCCAACCAGCAGAAAGAGATCAGCTAAGGATACTGACAGCAAACTTTTTGCTACAATAGTTTCCATAGAAATACTGAGCTTCAGGGATTGGAAATGCCACAGGGATTACCTAATTTTTTTAAATAGTTGTTTGTTTTTATTGATCTGCTTTGACTTGTCCTCTTCATCCTCTCCCTTTTCTTTTGATAGAATCATTCCCTAGTGACAGCTTGAGGCAGCATCAGTCCTGCAGCTTACTGCACAGAGCAGCACACTTACCACACACTACAACCTAACTTTTTAATATCAGGATGGGGAGGGACCCTAGCTCAAGAGGCCACTCTCCACCTCACCAGGGGCAGTTTGAAACAACAGTCTGGTGCCTACTGCTCCAGCTCTAGTCCATGTGATGTGAAGCAGGAGCAGCCTTATTCTGAGTCCACGGTGCTGATAACTTGAGCTCCCTGGGAAACCCAGAAGTCCTTCCCCCTTTATTGTGAGCCTAGCTGGGCTCATGCAGGCTCTCCCCGTCCTCCATCCACTAATCCCCTTGTTTCCTCCATAAACACTTAAGCTCTGTTTCCCTATTGTGAGACCAGATCCCCAGCAGGCATAGCAGAGCTATTTGGGGCAGGTGCAGGAGAAGAAAGGAAATCAACATGCTGTTTTGAACCTTACTGCAAGGGGCAGAGAGGGCAAACGAATAATTTTGCAAGATGTCGCAGATTTGCTTGAGCAGGCCCTGCAGCAGGGCTGGGTTGACACTATAACGTAAGATTGCTGAACTATCACCCTTCTACTGTTTGATCTTCAGCATGCACCTGACCTGTGTGCCTGAGCCCACAACCCCTCCAATCACCGCTATTATTCCCAGATTCATGTGGTCATGTGAAGAGAAACCCACTATGCTAATGTGACACAAGCAATCCCCTAATGAAGACCAACAGGCCTAATGAACGGCTCACACATTACTGAGGAACTTGCAAACTGTCATGCTTGTGAGAACCTCACTGAAACCAACCCACTAAATTCAGCCCTGGTTTAGGATAGCTTTGACCAGGCCACAGAGTCCCTTAAGGCAGAAAAGCTGAATCCACCTGTTGTCTCTAGTCTAAATCTTAGATTTTCAGTGATTTTAGGCAGGGACCATCTCTTTTGCTCTGTTTGTGTACAGTGCTTAGCATAATGGGCTCACAGTCCCTGACTGGATCCTATCATCAAGGATGCTGTAGCGGCTCCCATAGTAATCAAAACTGCCCAAGCAAGCTGAAAATTTGGCACAACTGAAGTGGTTGTGGTGGGGAGGGCAGGGGGAAATGTGCTGTCTGGCATCTTCCTGAGGCAAAGCTCCTATGGGCCCTAAGGCTGCGTTCCCTAGTAGAGAACCAACACTACTGGTTCCCCAAAGCAGCACATGCTGGTACAGAGAGGAGTACAGGCCAGTGAGTCAATGCTGATGAGTAAGGGTTTGTAAGATCCGGAACAGGCCTCAATTATCCGAAGGAGTGCCCCTGATAAACACTTTTCTAGTCACTAAAAGCTGCACTGGGTGATGGGACAGCTAGTTTCAATGAAGACGTTGAATACACTCCCATTCATACACAGCTACGCTGGGTATTATGATGTAGGGGGAGCTCAATGCCACAGGGAGGCACTCTCCCCCACATTTACACACTGTGCATTAGCCAGTTGCTCTTCTAGGTGCCCAACCCCACTCCTTGATCCTCTGCGGAGGAGGGGACAGGTGATTTGCTCTCCAGAGGGAGCAAGGGCCAAGCAGTCCCTGTTATTGTGATCAGCTCTTGCAAGGGCAATATAAGGTGGGGGGACCCTCTTTTTCTATGGTCCCTGTGCACAAAAGCCAATTGCAACCTGGCCCAAATGGTGCAGACGCACCAGACACAGACACACAACAAAGGTGTTATATGTAGCGTGCAATGCAGTATTGCAATACCTCAGTGATAAGTGCTTCATAAATGCCTATGGAGTTACCCAGAGATCATTTCCGAGTGCTGTACACCACACATCCCATTCACAAATAAAAGCGCTCTTTAGAAAAATGGAATTGCTGCCATTTAAAGCCTCTGTCAGATGAAGGAGCGATTTACAAACGTACATGAGCGACGATGCTTCTGTTACTATGGAGAGTCACGTGCTGGCACGATTGTTAATGCAGGAGACGGAGTGAACCTTCTTACTTCACAAGTCAGTAGGCAACAGAAAGGCAGATTTTATGAGACAGTGCTACTTTTCCTGCCAGTAGTTATCTATTTGTGGAAATGGGTCAACCTTCTCGTGGTGGACATGTTAGTGTGCGAGTGCCTAGCAGCGCTGCTTACAATTTTCTGTCCATTACACAGGCGGCGGAACGGCTGCACATAACTACTTCTGGCAGCCAAGTGTTTCATGAATTGCAGTAAGTTAACCACAAGGAGATGATGACATTTTGAGACAGGGCAGGATAAATTCCAACTCCCAGACAAAAGGCATCTTTAAAAATAACCATGCAAATGGGAACACAAACCTTTACAATCCATACAGGTAAAAGCTACGGATGTAAGTTCTGGCACTAAGTCACCCCGGTACTACCAAGGTCAGCAATGAGATATGCTTTGCGATGAGATGAGTTAAGGACAGATTGCCCATGTGTGAGGATGGAGTTCAAGTATTAACTGGCTTTCCTTGAGTCACAGCTTTAATGCTATTTTACACTGGTTTAAATCTGATAATTTCCCTTACTCTGCTGCTTGGAAAGTGTATCAAAAATGGTTGTGTCGATTTAAGTCCATTGGCTACTAGCCCTTTTCTCCTTTCCTACTGCCCTCCGGAACACCTGCACCCAAGGCAGGCCTAAGGCAGAAGGATGCCCTGGGAAGCTGGGACAGCAATAATAGGCCCCAGAGGAGGTTTGGGCAGTCATGAGTTCCACACAGTTTCGCTGCTCACCAGCAGGAGGGAGTAGCAAGAGCTGTTGGTCACAGTGCTCTGCCCAGCGTCTCCCAGAATATTAATCCAAAGGCACGAAAGACACCAGACATGTAGGCCATGCATTTCTGAGCCCTCATTGCCACAAAGGCATAATTATCCCTTAGCCTTTTACAGGCCCACTATTACCTGTTACACCACAGTGACACCTCCACTAAATCTCAGCCTGTTTTAATGGTCATGCCTGCCACGTTCCCCATTCACTGTGCATGGCAGGACTGCATTTTGAGTTACTGTACCTGTCGCTTCATTAGACCACTGTTTAATTCAATCCTCTGCTTTATCTGATCAAATGCCTCCGGAGGAACCAAATCATTTACATTGCAACAAACACAGTTTACATCCCTTATTTCAATTGCTTTTGACAGCTATAGGTGGATAATTCCATCAAGAGCCATAGAAAATTGCCTTTTAATCAATAGAGAGTTTTCCCTCCTAGGGAACTTCTCATAAAAGTGAAACGTCTCTTCGGAAGGGAGGCCAAAATTATTAGTGAGATTGAAGGAGAAAAACAGTTGAGAGATGCAAGGCAATAGGATGCAAATTTCTAAAGATGACACCAATGTTGGTGGCCCAGCTTAAACATCTATGTCCTAATTTAAATCTCATCACCCACGCCATCAGGGGTTCATTCACCAGCAGATCTACCAATGTGCTATATGCCATCATGTGCCAGCAATGCCCCTCGGCCATGTACATTGGCCAAACTAGATAATCTCTATGCAAAAGAATGGACACAAATCTGACATCAGGAATCATAACATTCAAAAACCAGTAGGAGAACACTTCAATCTCTCTGGTCACTCAGTAACAGACTTAAAAGTGGCAATTCTTCAACAAAAAAACTTCAAAGAGAAACTGCTGAACTGGAATTAATTTACAAACTGAGTACCATTAAATTAGGCTTGAATAAAGACTGGGAGTGGCTGGGTCATTACACAAACTGAATCTATTACCCCATGCTAAGTATCCCCCTACTATTGCTCACACCTTCTTGCCAACTGCTTGAAATGGGCAATCCTGATTATAACTACAAAAGTTTTTTTTTCTCTCCTGCTGATAATAGCTCACCTTAATTGATTAAGCCACTTAAAGTTGGTATGGCAATCTCCACCTTTTCATGTTCTCTGTATATATCTTCCTACTTTATGTTCCACTCTATGCATCTGATGAAGTGGGTTCTAGCCCACGAAAGCTTATGCCCAAATAAATTGGTTAGTCTTTATGGTGCCACAAGTACTCCTTGTTCTTTTTGCAGATACAGACTAACATGGCTACTCTCTAAAACCTGATTTTTAGAAGTACTCATAACTCCCAGTGCAAGTCTAAAAGGAAGGCATAAGCCCAAAAAAACCCAGAGGCACTCAAAATTAGTGGACAATGAACATCTGGCCTGAGGAGACTCAAATCACATTCTTGGTGGCAGTGTTTGAAACCTGGGCATTTTGTAATCTTCTATTCACAGACCTGGATAAAATTACAGGAGATTTTAAAAGAGGTATTCCTGCTCAGGTCTTACATTTAAAGTTTCAGTCCAGGGCAAGTTTCCATGGTTATCATGAAGGATTGTAGCTCATGTTCTACAATGCTAGAACTATTGTCATGTAAAATACAGCAGCCCCAAAAAATTAATGTTTCTACAGCACTTTGAAGAGAAACTGCTAAATATTATTAAAATAAGCATATTAGATTTGAAGCTTGAGCCAACCTCAGATCCAACAACTTCACATTTGGATCCAGGGCTCTAGCTTTGCCCATTCTAACGAAAGAGACTTTTGTGGAAACAGGATCCAGATCTGGGTTCAGATGCCCTTACCCCATAATTCATGTGGATGAAGCAGAGAGTGTGCAAGAGAGTGGAGTTTGATTTGAGTCCCTCTCCAAAGAAAATTTTCCTGTAAAAATTAACTTTTGGGATTCCATCAGAGCTAAAGAAAAATGTCTGTTTCTTCAACATATGGCAGGTAGTCACTAAACTACCTTAAATCAGGGGTTGACAACCTTTGGCATGTGTGCCAAAGGCAGCACGCGAGCTGATTTTCAGTGGCACTCATGCTGCCTGGCCACCAGTCCTGGGGGCTCTGCATTTTAATTTAATTTTAAATTAAGCTTCTTAAACATTTTAAAAACCTTATTTACCTTACATACAACAATAGTTTAGTTATATATTATAACTTACAGAAAGAGACCTTTAAAAACATTAAAATGTATTACTGGACACAAACGCTTAAATTAGAGTGAATAAATGAAGACTCGGCACACCACTTCTGAAAGGTTGCCGACCCCTGCCTTAAATAATCCACATCTCTCATTTCTGCTGGACCCTGCCTACACCCACCTCCTTTTGGTTTCTCAGGCCTCAGTAAAGCACCCTAGCAAATATGTATACTGATTGCAATACTCTGATAACAACAAAGGACTTTGGCCCTAAAGAGAGCAGAACGGGTAGAAGGAGAAAGTAGTACAGTAAGGCGGCACATAAGATCAATACCAATCCACAGGGAACAGCTCTTTAAACAATGTTTCTTTGCCACCATTTTAACTGTAATATATTGTCCCCTCTAGGTAAATATGTGAACATTTACAAGTGGAAATCGGTAAAACTAGTGATCTTTCCACCCCCTCGTTCTCAGAGATCATTCTTCTTCCATTGAAGAGGATAGCAGTGATGAATTATTACAGCTGGGACATCAATCAATAGCTTAATTGCTAAATTCACAGATTTCCTACAGACCTTTCTGACCAGTCTGGCTTTACAGAAAGCTGACCCAGCTAGAGCTGGTAGCCAACTGGAATAAAGCAGGAGACACGGGAAACTGCAAGACAAACTGAGGAGCAGCTTAGGCACCCAGAACAAACACCTTCAGTGGGAGCGGAGTGTAAACCTCTCTAGACAAAATTTGACCCTTCAGAGAAAAATGAAAAGCCCTCAAGCCCTGTATGCACTGGGATTTTGTCCCCACCTCATCTATCAATTGCTAGTGTGTTTGCACCAGTACAAACCTCTAGCGTGAACAAGGAAAGCCACAATTTGCATTTACCCTTGTTTCAAGCAGAGATAAGGTGTAATGGTGAAAATCACAGCTGCCCTTGTCTTCACTAGTGGTATACACCATTGCAGCTACACTGGCGATTGGTCACCAATGGCTGGTGGTGGGAAAAGTCCCCCACATAGACAAGGCAGAATTGTTCTACACTGGCACCAGTGACACATTTGCCTTGTATTATCAGCTGTGCAGAGTCCCAGATGTGCACACAAACCCTATGGAAGTCAATTGCCTTATGCTTTCCAGCCATTATTGGACAACAATAATAAGGGTCGGATCTAGAGTCTGCTAAAGTCAATAGAAATACTCCCTTTGACTTTAGCAGTCTTTGGATCAGTCTCTGAGAGTCTAATTTCCCACACACCTTACAGTCAACAAGCACACGCAAGCAGCAATATGAAATATCATTTACAATAAGACCAGACAGATTTCTACCTGGCTTTTTACAGAATATCCACAGACATGGTAGATTTTATACATTACTCTAGTCAATTTGAGGTCATCGCTTATCTTTATCACCGTTATTACTGCTGTTGTCAGTAGTTAGTCACTGAGCTCTGGACACTTCTCTGATAAAAGGCCTACTAAGATCCCCTTGCGTCACAGAACTGATACCTCTCATTCTCTTTCCTTTAAAGTGTAAGAAAAGAGAAAGTGGAACAATGTTCTTTCTCATGGCTACTAAAATTAGCCTGAATTTAGTTGGAGAATCTATCATTTCATGTACGCCTTCTCACCTTGGGCCTGATCCTCAGTCCATTGAAGTCAACAGGAGGATGGACAGTAGACACTAGATTAGGCTCTTGTGCTCAGTCCCACTCCCATAGGTTTGTAGGAGAAAGGGAAGGGAAGGCTGTGGTTTAAACCCTGGTCTCTTGTACAGACCTCCTTCAAATCTAACTTGTTGCGTAAGAAATGAGTTGAATGGCCTCCAAGTGCTTGACTCTCGCAAAACCACCATCCAACAGAAATCATTCTGCTTAATACACAGGAAAGCATGATCCCCACACAAAACCTGAGTACTCTTACTCCACCGCCTATCTTAGGCTCTTAGAGCTAAGAACAGGGATGAAAGTAAGGGGGCACGGGCCAGTATGGCATACTGGTAAACGGTAGCTGCCTTTAAAGCGCTGTTCCCTCCCAGCAGGGCCGCCAATGGAGGGATACAAAAGGGGCAGCAACGACCCGGCGGGGTCACCGATGGGGGGCGCAAAAGGAGCAGCAAGCGACAGCACTTTAACATCTCTGCCTCTTGCTCCCCCCTATCCCCCTCGCTGACGGTGTGTGCTGGGGGGAAGAAGTAGCTGCCCCGAGGCCACGATTTAAAAGGGCTCGGGGCTTCAGCTGCTGCTACCGCTACCGCGGCAGCACTAGCCAGAGCCCTGGGCTCTTCAAATTGCCACTGGCGCCCCAGGCAGTGCAGGCCAGCAAGTGCAGATGGATTGGCTGGGGGACGCTGAACCCCAGCCCTGCCCCTTCCGGGGGGCCAGAGCCTCCCCGTACCGGTAAGAGTTGCATTTTACTTTCACTCACGGCTAAGAAACCATGTAGGGACTGTTTTCTGTCTGAGTGGCTGGGGGATGGGCAGCCTGGGCATTTTTAGTTTGCGTAGTCAGTGCCACAAAAAATTAAAACCTAGCACCAGTGCTTCTCTGCAATGAGACACTGAGGAAGAACGAAAGCGGAGAGTGAAGTTCTGTGTCTCTCTATCAACCCTCAAATTTCCCTTTTTTTTTCTCCAATCCAAAAATGTAAAGAAATTTGGATTCCACCTTCTCATGCTTAGGGCACAAGAATCACCAAGCGGAACAAATGGGCAGAATCCATGACGCAGACTCTTTCAGTCTCAGCTCAGCCATAGACTCGCCTTTCTGCATTCTTTATGTTCACCTGTCTCGCTCTTCCACATTGCAGCAGTCCTACCAGAATTGCAGCACACAGTCCTGAGCGTGCCTCAGTGCCAGACTTCTTGCTGCCAATCAAAAGTAGCCAGATAAGAGGCTGTATTTGCATATGTATTCACAAGCTTTTCCAAAGGCACAGGGCCTTTGCTGAATATTGATGACATCGGAAAATGACAACTATGCAAGTCATTTTACAGCTTCACTACTTAACTCACCAGATCAGGTTTACTGGCATCCATACGTGGATTCTTACAGAGCGGAGATTATATCTGTCCACCAGCAGACATGAAACTATACAAGTTCACGGTAAAGAGCCAGTGTCAACATTTCCCAAAGAGACCATCCTAGGTGTTTCAAGTTGGTCATCCATTAAACAGAGGCACCTAAACTTGTCACCACTTCTGAAAAGTTTTCCCTAAATCCACATTGCTCCTTCCTACACAAAAACCCAAGCCAGGCCACCTCCCACCCCTCACACATGAGATCCTACCATCCCTAATACTCCCTTCTCCTCTATGTGGGTTTTTTCCACTCAGAGAAATGGAAACTGAGTTTTCAACACAGAGTTTTCTTGGATTTATCCCATCAAAGCAAAGTTCCACACACACACTCCACAGGAGAGAGCTCAAGGGCTACCATCCCCTGACCCCAGGCTCTCCTCACCCTGCCCAATACCAAATATCCTGAGAGAACCTCTGAAAGTAAAGGGCATCTATGCTGGGTCTCCTTGCTTGTACACAGCGGGGCACTCGCCTCTTTGCAGTTCTTGGACTTCATGGAATGTGCAGAGGCTAGATGGTTTCCCCAGCTACCAGCATCAAAAGGAGGGGGTGAGACAGCATATGTAGTGCAGAAGGAGTGGTAGCACGGTGCAGAGTGAGAAACTAGGAAAGTTATCACACAAGTTGACATCACTTGTGTCAATGACCCTGGCGAATGGGGAATCTTGCACAGTGGTTTTCAACCTGTGGTCCGCAGACCGCTGGGGCTCTACAGTTTGTGTCTACGATTTCCAAAGGGGTCAGCACCTCCATTAGAAATTTTTTAGAGGTCCGCAAATGAAAAAAGGTCAAAAACCACTGATGTAGCAGCTCTGGCTCATGCACCCCATAGCACTGGACGCTAGTGGTGAGTTGGAGGGGAAGCTTAGAGATGGGACGGTTGGAGAGGCTGGCATGCAGAAGTAGCACTCCTCACTTCCATGCCCAACTTGGCCCTGCACTTGCACATTTTCCTTTTCTTGTACAAGCAGAGGGAAGCAAGTGAATTCTACTTAATGTTTTTCTACAGCACCCATCCCCATGGCATCAGGGAGTCTATTTTTATGCTTTGCATTAGCAAATAATCCAATTCATCAAAACATCTGGTTACCATGAATGGGCTAAATTCAATCCTGGTGTCACTCTATTGAAGTTAGTGGAGTGACACCTGGGATGAACTTGACCCAGTAGATCAAAAAGACTTTGTGACCCTCCTCCCACAAAAGAAAAATTTATAATTAATTTGTTTTTGCACAATGCACATAAGGGAAAGCATCTGAAATGAAAACAACACTTTATAAAATAAGATCTGCAATTCTGCTTTGAAGTCATTTTAAAATTCTGCTTCAAATTCATGAGATGATAGAGTAGGGGGAGAAGCAAGTTACTTCCAAGATGCTAAATATGTTCTGCAACATCTGAGGATAGTGCCACCCTCTAAACCAGCATTCCCTACCCTAAGTTAAATGGGTGTAATGTGTTCAACTATTGTAGGGGAAAGGCAGCTACTGCAAGGAAACTCGGGAGCATGGCAAGTTGGTGAAGAAGAACATTCTTCTGGATTGGGCTGATAAATGCTGAGTGACTTCAAGTCCCATCCACATTCGCTGTGGCGCTGAGGTTTACTCATAGAACACCAGGCCCTTGCCATGCCCTCTGCTCCCTCTGTCACTCCTAAAACCCCTTCAGTCTTAAGAGACAGTTACTTGGCAACTCTGCCAAGTCACCCTATCTTCCCCATCCTGTGGTCCTCCCATTGGAGGGGATAATCTACATCTACCCTTTCGTAAGTGTAACTTTCTCACATTTGGAACACAAGTTGACATCATCAGTCAGAACCAACTCCCCCTGGTCCTCCCTTCTGACATTCCACTCAGTCCTTGCTGTTGCAAGCTGGCGGTTCTGAGGTTGTAGTTTCTAAGCTTGGAGAAGGAGGATGCTGGAGTTTATACCCCATTGACCACATAATATTCTAATCTGATTTGGATATTCTGGTGAGAAGTGGCATGAAGAAGCTGAAACTCTAGCCATTGTGTATGAGCCCAGTTTGCTTCCTATTGGTTCTTCTAAAGGGTGCAATTCAGATGAGAAGTTCTTCCTGTCAAATTTGAAATCCTTTTGCATCCCAGACTTCTTTCCTCACAAATCTGGATTTTAAGGACACTCTGGGGATATGCTAGTAATAATACTATTATCATCAGTATTGGTATTACTACTATTTTAAAGCCAGCTCAATATAGACTCTACTAGGAATCTGCCTGCCTGTCATCATCCCATATTAGGATTTTTCTAATTATGATCACACAGTTGTACAAAGAATAAAAATACAGTGTCAGTTATAGAATGATCCCTGCCCCTCTGACTTTTGATTTTCCCCCCTTCCCCTTGTGAAATAAAGTTAAGCAAATTCCTATGCATTGAGCACAGTCTTTAGCTACTAGGCATTGCTCAGTTTCAGACAGTCTGCCAGTGAAAGCCCCATGGAGTTAATAGGTGATGCGATTATCCATTATCTGGCAGATGAGGACTGTAATAATTCCAACGTCCCAACTATGCTTTTATCAAGATCAGGAAACTATCAGGCAAGCAGCTAAGATAAACCAACACATTAACAGGAAAATCAATGTTTATTTAATTCAGAAAACACATAGTCAATTTGCCTGCCAGGACTTAAAACAAAAAATAAAAGACCATCCCGCGGCTCCCCCCATCCCATTAATAATGCATCTGATGAGTATTTAACAATAGTGTGACTACATTAGAACAGCTCCACTATGAACTAGTTATCAGATTAAACAGGTTTAATAAAATCACAGATAAATGCACAGGGTGCATTTCACGTTTCCCAGAAGATCACCTACTGTTTTTCTTATCATATAATCACTACCCCTTATAATAAATAACATGCATTCCCATGGACTCTTCCGGCTGGATGCACTGTCCAAAGGTCAAGGCACTAACCCTTACAAATCCTCCTTGAGACAGGCATCTCCATTGCACAGGTGGCAAAGGGAAGGTAGAGTGGTTAAACTGACTTGCCCAAGTTCAGACAGAAAATCTGTAGCAGAGCTGAGCACAGAACCCATGTCACCTCACCCCAGTTGTGTAAATACTAGACAGCACTTCCTCAAACAGAATTAGAGAAGAGGAGGAAGTGGGGGAACAGACTTACCATTGAGACCATTGGGGATACTCCTGTGGTGAAGGGGTGCAGACAAGTCATCCATAGATCTCCGTATTGCTCCAGCCTTATTCTCGACAGGTTTGTGAGGGTGGAGGTGATGGTGATGATGATCTGGGCTCCCTGCGCTCCCAGTGCTAGAGGTGCTACTTCCATCCCCCACATCCCTGGTGCCAGAACTCCCATTCAAATTGGTCAGACTGGCCTGGCTGTCTATAGAGCTCCTGGAGCCAGCTCCATTTCTCTCTTCATCCAGCATGAGGACTATCTCCTTCAGCTCCACGTTCTCCTTCATGAGAGACTCCTGCTTTGCCTCTAGCTCCTTCAGCTTCTGTTGATATATCCCAACTTCTTTCCACATCACACTGGCCGTGTGCCTCCCAAACCTCTGCCATTCCCTGGACAGCTTTTTGCCTTTCTGCCGGTCATCATCCAAGAAGCAGCAGAGCTCTCGCAGTTCTTGATTATCATCCTGTAATTTCTGATTCACCTCCTTCAGCCCCCTGATCTCATGCAGATGAACCTGCAGCCTCCTGTTTACATCCTTCATTAAGTTGCCATGTTCCACCATTAAGTTCATTTTTTCATTTTCTACTTTCCTCAATCTTTTCACCAGCTCTTCCTTGTTCCATCTCATCATCTCCTCTTCTGAAATTTTGCTCAGGTCTTCCTTAGACCCTTCCAGAGAATTTTTTGCCATATTTGAGTCTAGATATTGTTTCTTTTTAAATAAAATAATAATAAAATAATACACAGTGTTTTCTGGAACTAAAATTCACTGCAACATGTTGGGCAGGGAGAAAATTATATTTTTTCAGAGAGGATGGGGCAAGAAAAAAGCCAGCAAGTCCACCTTGAAAGATTTGTCCCCCATATCAAAAAAGAAAAAAAGGGGAGGATTCGAGTCAGAGCTTCAGAATTCTTTTAATTAAGTCTCCAAAGTGAATCAATCAACTTACCCTAGGTGAACACAACACTAAGTGGAGGCTAATCAGCAACGGTCAATCTTCTTGGACTGGCTCATTTCACTTGTTCCTCTACAAAAATCCCAAACCCATCGATTTCCAATAAACAATACAAATAAAATAATAAGGGCACCATTAATTCCTCCAGTGCAAACCAGCTTCTCTGATCCGATCCCTGCCCACACCACAGCTGCTGAGCCAGATCTAGGGAGCTGGTTTTTAAAATAACATGTGAAATAGAAACCCGTCCCTCCGGTTGTTTGTTTGGCGTTAATTCCGAGGCTGCTCTCCGGATGATGTCAATGCCTTTGTAAACCACGTAAAATTCATGACAAGAGGTGGCGAGCGAAGGAGCATTCCCCTAATGGCACAATCATCAGAAAGCAGGAGCTCAACTACAGGGCTTGAAGTGGTCCCACCTACTTCTGGGGAGGGGCGCGGAGGTGGGGCCCCCCTCCAGTACTGCAAGAGAGAGAGCACAGCACAGATCCACTACCCAAGCGGCTTCCCCCACCTTCTCGCCCGGCTGCTGTCGAACACAGACAGCTCTTGGCTCCGGGAGAGGCGGATTACAGAGGCAGGGACCTCCCCCCGCAGCCCGATTGGGTCTCAGAGGCTGGGGGCAGGGCCCTCGCCGTGCTCCGTACTTTTCAGGTTGCCTTCGCCTCGGGTCAAGTTACTGGGGAGAAGCGGGGGATCCCCGCAGCCAATGCGAGGGCTGCAAAGCGCTTTCAAAATGCAGGTACGAAGGGAAAGGTAGGGCCGCGCCGGCTCTTAAAGGGGCCGCGCGCGCTCCCCGCCAGGCTGTGTCTGAAAGGAGCCGGCTGCTCCGGAGCGCACAGGGGACGCAGAGCCTCTGCTGCCTTATTGTCCGTCTGTGACTGGCCCCGTCTCTTGCTCTCTCTGCAGCAGTTGCTGCGGGATTTGGTTTTATTTTGGGCGTTAGGTTTTTTTGCTGCCTGGGTTCCCTTGTCAATTATGCCGTCTTATTTATTCATTATCGGCTTCTTTCATCCCTGGTTTTTTACCAGGATCTAGATAGGACAAGGGATGCATCTCTTGAGGCAGCAGCCAGGAAAGCAGGTGGGGTTTGTGGGGAGAGGAAGTGAAGGTCCTTTATTCCAGCAGCAGAGATTTCCCAGTTCTGGGGATATTCCTTTTGTTGTGAGGGCGCCTCGGTAAACACAGCGAACGGGAAACCCAGTGCTGACCCCGGGATTGCTGCTGGCACAAGCAGGCAGTGTCACAACAGCTGTGAAGACAACCCCGGGGGGAGGGTGGTTGTTTGGAGGATTTGGTCAGTCTGAAGCATGCGGCTTGGTCGTCTACCAAAGCGACACCACCGGTGGATCACTTCAGTGACTTTCTATCATTTTGTAGTGCTCTGAGACATCCCAGGGATGGGTGCATTGTATCTACCTAGAGAGAGAGAAATAACCGGAGAGCGGGAAGCAGCCCCTCCTCCAACTCCTGCCCGTATACAGCTGAGGCTACTCTACCCTGGGTAGGCCTCCTCTTACAGCCTCCACCCTGCCAGCCCTTATCCTTTGCACCCCACTGTCCTTCTGCATCCAACGCTGTTACATAACGTGCAGACCCTCCTCCTCATCATCATCATCCCCATGACCTTAGATGGTAAATTCACTTCTCCAGCCACTCTCCCCCGAGAAAGCCTTCATCCTTCTCTGACTCAGTTCAGTTCAGCGGTTGGCCACACCGCAATATAGATTTGGAACCAAGTCGATTTTCTTCAGTCTATGTCCTAGTGCCTCCAGTCCTCTGATTCTCACTCTTGTGGCTGCCCCTCTATCTTCAGCTGGGCAGCACCCTCCTGTGACCTAAGCTTCAGCTATTCTAGACCACTGGTGAGTGTGTAACACGTTGCCCTCAATGCCCCCCCAACAGCATAGGGGTCTGTTAGAGCCCCCAGTTGGTGTGGTGTGGCTTGGCTTGTAAACTCAAGCTGTCATGGTTTATGCTTTTAGTTCTGGAGGCCCACGGTTCAATCCTTGGTCTGTCAGCCAAGAGGGTGGCCATCACGCCACCATTATGGCTGCCTCAAGGGTGGGTTTTGTTACCATAAAAGCTAGAGCCCTTCCTGCTGCCCCATCTCTCACCACAATGAGGGAAGGGAGACAAGTACTTGTCGTACACAGGGACATTGGCTAATCTTAGACGTTTCTTTGACCAGCCTTTACTGAAGAATTTCTCAGTACCGGCCAGAGGAATCTGGCACTGGGAACTGGTGGGCATGTTGAGCTGCTGTCTAGAGCATTGGCCAAGATATCAGAGTGTGGGGGGACTGGATAGAGCTTCTCAAGAGGGCAAGGTGGAAGGAAGTGAAAGACAAAGGAGGGGGCTAGGTTAGCCTCAGATGTTTGTATCTTCTGAGACCACTACCCAATATGCTACAGTAGAGGTGTTGGCTGTGCACCAGAAGAGACATCCCTTCTCCTTTCATAGCCATACCTCTTCACTGGGACCCTCTTTCCATCCACAGCGTGTGGGGTGCTCAGCTATATGCTGAGCAAATTCACATATAACCCCCAACAGCAACTACTGCTTATACAGATGAATTGCATGACTCCTACTTGTCCATAGTTTTAAAAAGAGAAATACGGAAAGGGCATTTTCTCCTACAGACCCCACTATTCCTGGCATACTGCTGGTTAGGAAGAGTGAGCTGGAGGCCAAGAAGAAGCTGTTCATAGCTGGTGACAGCAGTACTGCTTAGCTGCAATATAATAAGTGCTTTCTGAGGAGCAGGGATAGCTTTGGAAGGCAAGTGAACAACCAGAAGTCATCCCTATAGCTAGGGCTGGCAATTTTCAGCATCTTGCTAATGGCCTTCCCATTGGCCCTGAACCCAAGCATGAGAATGAGGAAAAACAGGTGATCTGGGCGCATTCACTGAGTGCACTGGTCAGCACAGGGCCCAGGATTGCTGTAAGGGAAGGGTTAGCTGCAGGTTGCTGGAGAAAGGGTGGATAATAAGTGAGATGCAAACTCCAGCAATGCAGGAGGGAAGGGTCTGGGGAGGGAGCTGCAGAAGTGTCATCGGACTATGTTGATTGAAGAGCTGCTGAATATATCTGGGAGGGGTTTAATATTTGCATAGTGCCAAGCAAGTGCTAGGCAGTTTTGTGATGGTTGTAGGATATCTCATGAAGGCTATGTGATGATAAATAAGTATGCTTTGCACTTATGTGTCACGTCTCATCCAGAGATTTCAAAGGAGAATAAGTATTGTATTACTAGACCTATTTTACAGATGGAGAAATTGAGGC
>ML677332.1:74716029-74736941 GCA_007922305.1 Dermatemys mawii
CAGATGGAGAAATTGAGGCATAGAGAGCAGTGCATTAAGTCAGTAGGCTTGCCAGGAAGAGAACACAGGTTACCTGACATTTAGTTCTGTGCCCTATCTTCTGGGCTACACCACTTCTCTACATCCATAAGTTTAAATCTGCTTTTGCCATGTACTGTGTTGTAAAAAGAAAAATACACCAGACATTTTCTTTGTGACCTTAACCTGTCTTAGAATGTCCCTACTGGGAAATCACCTTTCTTATCTCAGTCAATGATTCATTTGACCTCCAGGTTCACCTTGTGCACTCTGTCTTTTCGCCACATTGGAAAGCTGGGAAAGGCCTGTGGCCTTGATGCCCTTCTGGAAAAAAATAACTTCAAGTCTGATGCATCAGAGCATGGTACACAGAGCAGTGGTACAAGGAATTTCAGTTGCTGCCCTTTGGTGTTATATAGTTAAATTTAATTCAATAAATTTGCAGCTTCTTGGACATTTTTCTGTGTAAGTTAGTCTGGGCTCATTGGTTCCTGCCTCTGGCAATGTCCTCTGTAAATAAAGACAATTCCCTACTGCTCACTGGAGTAGAAGAGAGAGATTTCCCTGTCTCTGGTGAAACACCTTCTTCTCCATGGATGCTGCTAAACTAAACTATCGCTGAGCTAACTTTTGGCCCTGACTCCTAAAGAATGTAGGATAACAGCGGTCTGAGATGGAGGACACCTGCTAGATCCCCAAGTGTGGGATATGCAGGTGGTCCCCAGTATTAGATATTTAACCAGATCAATCTCCTGAAGAGCAAATTTCTTGCCTGTATGTTGAACCTGACTGTTCCAAGTGACAGGATACCTTTAGTTCCAATACAAGGATTTTATCCCCTGCTGGCTAACGACTAAATCTAAGCTCTACCTTACACTTTGCTTGGAATGAGCTCATACTGGTTTCATGTTAGGCTGTCCTGCTGTGCAGTTCTTGTTCATAAGCAAGCGCTCATATTGTCAAAACAGCAATTGGTGTAAGATCAACATAAGAATGTAAAAACGGTCATGGTGGGTCAGACCAAAGGTCCATCTAGCCCCGTATCCTGTCTTCTGAGAGTGGCCAATGCCAGGTGCCCCAGAGGGAATGAATAGAACAAGTAATGGTCAGGTGATCCATCCTGTTGCCCATTCCCAGCTTCTGGCAAACAGATGCTACAGACACCATCCCTGCCCATCCTGGCTAATAGCCATTGATAGACCTATCCTCCATGAATGTATCTAGTTTTTTTTTAATCCAGTTATAATCAAGAAGATATGGCTTTAAAAATAAGAGGTTCTACCCATATCTTATCATTACACTAAATACAAAATAACCCCTGGCTTGCTGAAGAGTGGGGTTGTAGAATGCCCAAAGGTTTGGAACTAGATTCTGACTGGATCCCACATGGCCATGTTGGGGAGTCAGATTGCATCTCCCTGCACAGCTGTGCGGGATGAACCCACATCTTGGGAAGAGCAGGGGCTGGGTGTCCGATAACCCCATCAGAAATGGGGAGGAAGTTGGTAGAGCCAGGGCTTTGCCTCCATTTGCCTGTCAGCACAACTGGCTGCATGTAGTCGGGGAGTATGTATGCTGTATCTGGTAATTATCTGATCCTGCATAGTTGTAAAGAGGAGCTCCAGGAGAAATGTGACCCATAGGGGATCACTGAAGCACAGAGCTTATGGGGTCTTGCTGAAGCAGCTCAGCTATTTGCTGCCCCTTACTCCAGGTTGAATCTAAAGGCTCAAGTTAGCCCTTTATTTTTAGTTAGCCCACTGTAAGGTCTCCCTTACCACTCCTTGCGTCTCATCTTCTTGCATGAATAACAACAATACCGTTCTGTGGCTGTTCATTGGCAGAGCTTGGCATGCGAGTAAAACCATTGTTCTTTTGGAGAAGCCAAGGTGTAGAGTAACAAAGTAACTTGGCCAGAAACTCAATGCAGAGCAGAGAATTGAAACCAGGTCTCCCATTCCCCAGTCCAGTGGCCCAGATTGCTATTAAAATGCAATGATTTGTTTTGTAATATCTCTGGGTTGCATCGTGTCTCAGGCATTGAAGCATTTTCTGGGGCAAGCCCTTTATTTACATGGCTTTAATCACATCCTCTCTTATAGGAAGTAAGAAGTGCTTGTCCCAGACACTCCCAGCTCTGTTGTTTCAGGAGTGCTCCATCCCCACTTGTAAAATTACCTTCAATTTGCTGGGAGAGACAAAGGAAGGTGGGGTGAAGGCAGAGGGAGTTGTTTGGAGATGTTATTCCACAACATCACTGGGAGGAGAAGGCAGTGATAATTGTGTGATGCGATGCAACAGCAATCTAGACATGGCTGGACTGGGACAGCATATTACCAGGGCTGCCCTTGATTTGCAGCACAGAAGTTAACTTTGTGGCGTCAGTGTAGACCTTGTTCCCAAGAGAAGCTGTTTTTTCTGTTTTTTTTTTTATTTTTTTCAGTGAGAAACTCTCAATAACTCTGCAGCTGGCTTTGCAAATAATTAGCCTAGTGGACAAAAGAGCTCCAAGGGTGAAAATATTAATATACACTAAGAAGATACGTAGATCATTGTGATGATTAATACTTAGTATATAAGGATACAGACATCCACCAGCAGCAAATAAACATGAATGACTTGTATTTGATGGGGAGGGCTCCTTTCACCCAGACATCCTTCTTTAAACATGGGTATCGTAATGCTTTTTAAATAGACAAAAGCATTGTCAGCTTGGGAAGGTGCTGAGGGAAGGTGTTGTCTACTTAGGGTAGAGGGCTCAGAGTTCAGGACTACTGCCTCAGTTCCCAGTTTTGTCACTGATTCTGAATCTTGGGCATATAATAGCCTCTCTGTGCCTCTGTTTACCCATGTTTAGAGTGGCTCTGATGAATGTTGTGAGGCATGTCTGGAAAGCTCTGTCAGATTTTTGGAGGGAAGTGACTACATCAGTGCAAGGTATTATCAACAATACATATTAAGGTATTCAAAGAAGTTTATTGCTTTTATCTCAACAAACAACACACATCCTGGGATATTTTGGAAGGACTTGTGCTTTCTACATCCAGCTAACAAAGCCAGTTTCTCTCTGTGATTTAGCTGGAATTATGGTTCTGCTAGGCCAAATTCCGATGGAAAACTCAGAAGAGTTCATAAACAACACACCAAACATCCAGTTTGTTGCATTTAGCCACAGGACCTTCAGCAAGCTGTGAATGAAGTCCTTTTAATATGCATGTCATCATAAGCTTTTTATGCCCATGTAAATACTGCATCAAAGCCTTTCACTTGCACTGAATTTAAAATAACTTTTTTTTAACTTTATTTGGGGATTAATTTATTAAGCCATTGTGTAATATGACAAAAAATTTAGGCAAAAGTTACCAGGCCAAATTCATCCCAGGTGTCCCCCCATTGAACTGAGTGCGGTGAGGGCAGAGGTGAATTTGGTGCCAGGTGTTGGAAATTACACATCGCATCACTTAAGTCTTACCAAAGCATTCCCTCTACAGGGCTGAGTCAGTATTACAAAAAATATTTCAAACGCTCTGATCTAAGCTTGTGCTTCTCCCCCTGAGGTTCTACAGCTCTAAGGAAACCTGTATCCCTCAGAGTCAGGTTTGGCCTCAAAGAGGCGGCAGAGATCCCAGGGGGCTCTACAAATGGCTTCGCGCACTTACATTGCAGCAGAAGAAGCACTAAGCACATGGACCGGGGCTATCAGCCTCTCTTCCTATTCCTCCAAACAGCCTGGAGGGAGGAATGAGAGGAGAAATTAGACCAAACTCACCTCTGGCATATTGATGTCAGTGGATTTGTCCCTGTTTATATCTGAGATGAATTTGACCCATAATATCAGATGAACTTGCAGTGAATCTCTTCCCAAATAACCATAGTACAGTGCACTGTGATCTGTCGGACTCTCCTGTATGCTGATTAAATCTTAAGATGCAGTATCATGACAAAAGGATTGCAGCAGGGTGCCCTGATATCACACCATTGCTTTGTGACTCCCTGTGAATATAAGTGACTCTCCTGCTCTGCCAGGTTGAAGATTGCTTATCTAGACTACCTAATGCTACAAACCCGGTTCAGAATGAACCCTTTGTTATTGAAAGCAAGGGACCAGATCCTCAACTCAGTGTTGCTATGCCATCACACCAGCTAACGATGTCACCCTTAGAATCTAAACTCCATTAATCGCTTACCCAAATTAGAAATCTTCATCCCTATTAGTCTTTTCTCACAAATCAGCACCAAGGACTAATCTTTGATTAATATTTTTAAATGCTCAATCCAAGTTACAACAGTGAAAGTTTCTGCTACATGATAATGCAAACTGTGCTACGTTCCTAATCTGTGCAAATTAGATTTGTCTATTATTTGTCCAACTCTAATTAAATAGTAATTTGAACTTGAGCATTTGAGAGCTAGCTGTTGTGTTTAATTCTTTCTTCTTTTATTTGTTATGCACTATATCACAGGACTAGATCCACTGGAAAGTCCCATGAAAAGGGTCTGTCATCCCATTAGTCCCTCCAGCTGAGATACAACATAAAGGCAAGTTCCTAGCAGAATATGCAGCACCTGTTAGTACGGAGTTCAGCTATTATAACTAGGCCAAATATTTCCTTCATTCTGCTTGTCTAACATCAATAGGGATTTTCATCGTAAGAGGTGAGAGCTTCCATTTGCTTTAAAATTCAGGAGCTAACAAACAGATAAAATGCACCAGCAAAAAAAAATAAAAAATCCTACAGTAGATTCAGGAAACAGTTAAGATTGTGATCCACCACCGTAGGCAAACTCTTCATCAGTCCAAAAGTCAGGTCCTAAAACTGTCATTGTATAGCGTGTTGGTTAGATTGCAGATAAATACTTTCTGAGATAGCAGATCAAATTTTATGATTCTTGCAATGGGGAATGGGAGGGAAGGTGATCATTAGACAAATTCCCTATTCAGATGTGGTCTACACTCTGAAAAAAAAATCAAGAAGCCCTCTTCTAGAGTTTCCTGCATTCTCTCAGTAACCTTTAATAGGGCTGTGGGGGGAAATCCAAGCTAGCTCTCTTTTGTTTCACTAGGTGTTAACAGTTTTAACCATGGTGACGGTGGTAAGTTTCATGGACGTTTTTCATTAAAATTTCATTTTCACTGAAATTTTCCAACCACCTCTAGTGAGTGGGTGGTTTTTTTCACCTACCCCTTGAAGATTTTGTTATATTAATCTTTAGACACATAAAATATAGGAAATGAGGTCTAAATCCTAAAAGGGTCTGGGCACGTGCAGTTCCCACTTGGGAGTTACAGGTGATCATTACTTCTAAGAATCTGTTCCTGAATATTTATATTTAACCATTATAGCAAGAATTTCACTGCTAGCTAAATGTGGGAAAGGTGAATCCTATTTCATGGTATAATCGGAAGACTGCATTTCAGGCCAGTGATATCAAAGCTATGTTTCAAGTGTTGAGAAAATCCCCAAACTACTCATAACATTTTAATCAAGAAGATCTTAGTGTGCAAATGAACTACAGGCAACATTAGCTGAGTCACCTCATCTGCCAGAATCCAGGAAGGAGCTGTACCATTAAGATCTTGAAATCAAATGTTTAAACAAAACTAAAAATATTTTTTCCTCTTACAGAATTTACAAGAAATCAGCAAAAAAGAGGAATATAGAAGTAGCCAGACTGGCTCAGACCCTCTTGTATCTGACAGTGGCCTATTCCAAATTCTTATAAAGACTGTGCAAGAAACCTGCCCAAAGGGCGAGTTTCTTCTTAACCACCATCTGTTACTGGTTGGCTTATGCCCAGAAACGTGAAGGTTTATATCTCTTCTACAGATATTTATAATACTATCTAACCTAACGAGACTAAAGGGACATTGCTAATATCACTTTACTTTTTAAATGTTCTCTTCAAATCTTATGTGATGCATCAAATATGTACAATAAATGACAAACAAGGTTTTCTCAGTGCTCTGAGGTGATCACAAAGCTTCACTCCCTGAGGGCATGGCTACACTTGCAGATGTAGAGTGCTTTGGGTTAAACCCGCCTTCAGAGAGCACACCAGGGAAAGCGCTCCAGTCTGTCCACACTGACAGCTGCAAGCGCACTGGCATGGCCACATTCGCAGCACTTGAAGTGGCATTGGGAGCTGTGCATTATTGGCAGCTATCCCACAGAGCACCTCTTCCCATTTTGGCGCTGTGGCTTGTGGGGTGCGGGGCATTCTGGATCCTGTCCCAACACCCCGTGATGCATCGCTTCGCATTCCAGCAATCCCTGTGTTTCCATCCACATTTGGTGCCATCTTTCAGTGGTTTCTGTGTGGCGCAGTCTGTCTTCCCTTTCGGTCTGCGGGAATGGAGCCTGAACTGCTGAGGAGCATGCTGATGAGTCTTGCCAGCATGTCACATATGTATTTGAGCTACTCCTATAATCCAAAGTGATACTGAGGAGTCCGATGATGATATCAAGTCATGTAACGCATTTGACACGAAATTGCTTGTCTCATTCACGGACATGCTCTCCACCACGGAACGCTGCTTTTGGGCTTGGGAAACAAGCACTGAGTGGTGGGATCACATTGTCATGCAAGTCTGGGATGGTGAGCAATGGCTGCAGAACTTTCAGCTGAGAAAAGCCACTTTCATGGGACTGTGTGCTGAACTCGCCTCCACCCTGTAGCGCAAGGACACAAGATTGAGAGCTGCTCTGCCGGTGGAGAAGCGGGTGGCTATTGGAATCAGGAAGCTGGCCACTCCAGACAGCTACCGATCAGTCACTAACCAGTTTGGAGTGGGAAAGTCGACCGTTGGAATTGTGTTGATGCAAGTTTGCAGGGCCATTAATCGCATCCTGGTCAGAAGAACCGTGACTCTGGGTAACGTGCATGACATTGTGGCTGGCTTTGAACAAATGGGTTTCCCTAACTGCGGAGGGGCGATAGATGGGACGCATATTCCTATTCTGGCACCAGACCACCTAGCCTAGTATCTTAACCAAAGGGGGTATTTCTCCATGGTTCTCCAGGTGCTTGTGGATCATCATGGGCGTTGCATTGACATTAACACAGGCTGGCCCAGAAGAGTGCATGACACACTCATCTTTCGGAACACTGGCCTGTTCAAGAAGCTGCAAGCCGGGACTTTTTTCCCCAGACCAAAGGATCACCATAGGAGAAGTTGAAATGCCCATTGTGATCGTTGGAGACCCCACTTACCTTTAATGCTGTGGCTCATGAAACCTTACACAGGAAGCCTCGACAGCAGCAGGAATGGTTCAACTACAGGCTGAGTCAGTGTCGAATGACTATGGTGTGTGCTTTTGGCCATTTGAAAGGCCGCTGGTGCTTTCTTTATGGGAAGCTGACTTGGCCAAAGACACATCCCCGCGGTTATATCCACATGCTGTACCCTCTATAATATTTGTGAAGGGAAGGGTGAAAACTTCACTCAGGCATGGGCTTCGGCGGTTCAACACCTGGAGGCTGAATTTGCACAGCCAGAGAACAGGGCTATTAGAAGGACCCAGCATGGGGCTGCAAGGATTAGAGATGCCTTGAGGGAGCAATTTGAGGCTCAAAGCCACCAGTAATGTCTGGTGCTCTGCACGGGAGTTAAGTACAGTGGCTGTGTTTGGTACACTGACTTGCAGTGCTTGTTGCTTTCCTGGGCTAAGGTATATTGTGCTTTATGCACTAATAAAGTATGTTGTCAAAGTAAACAACTTCATTTATTAAAAAGAAAATTCATTTATTGAAAAAACATAAAGTAACACAGAAATACCAAAAGGGCAAGGGGGTAGGGTGAGGACCGGTTCACTCATAAACTTGAGTGTGTCCTGATATCATACTCTGGAATCCTATCTGGTGTGCCGTGCACTGAGTGCTGCACTTCAGGATGGCTATAAGGCATGTTGAGGGGGGTGGAGTGCAGTGGATAAGGGTCGTAGTTTTTGTGGGTTGGAGGTGAAGCTACGGGTGTAGGAGGCAGCTGGGGACAGTAAAATCCCGGTTGTCGGGGAAAGTGGGTTGAAGGAGACATGGGGGCACAAGGGAAAGAGTTTTGGGACAAGGGCCGCAGGGGCAGGGTCGAACACGGTAGTGCTCTGCCTCCATGGCAACGAGCACCTGGATAGAGTCCACTTGGCGCTCCATTATGCTGATCAGCCGTTCGGTGCTTTGCTGCCGGAGCACCGTGTTTTTCTGCCGGTGATCCTCATTCTTCTGGAGGCTCCTCCTTCTACTCTTCCTCCACTTCTGTGCCTTTTGATTCTCTTCCACAGACTTCTTCATCACTTGGTGCAGGACAAGTGAGGCTGAGGAAATTATCTGGTCCATGTTGCATGTGTAACACCGCAGGGTACTATTCTGCAAGGGACTGAATGTAGCGCTCATTGATTTCTGTGGACGATGAAGTTATTTAGCACCTTTTAAGATGCACTCAGTACTTCACAAGACAGGGCCCATACAGCTCACAGGGACTGATCCAGCACTATCCAAGTCAATGGGAGTTTTGCCATTGGCTTTACTAGGTGTGTGATTAAGCCACATACAAGAATCACCCTCGGCGTGCCTTTGTCTGTATCTCTCCCTGTGCTTCACCGTCAGAAGTCATTATAGACAGAGGGAAAGGATGGTCCAGTGGGTAGGGCACAGGCTGAGCCCAGGGAGTCCCAGCTTCAGTTCTGCCATGTTCTAGTTTTGCACTCTTCCTGTTTGACCTTGAGCAAATCACTTAACCTCTCTGTGCCTCCATTTGCTATCTGTAAAATAAGGATAATAATGCTTCTCTCCTTCACGGATGTTGTGATGATAAATACATTAAAAGAAGAGGAAGCACTTTGAGATATGCTGATAACAAGTGTTATATAAGAAATAGTTATTATCATGCATGACTCCAGACTGATATCAGTGGAATAGAAACACAGGACAAAACTTAATACAGGAATTGGAAAATAACAGAATTGTTTCCATATGACCCAGGGCAGTCCCCTGTAAGACCCCACTAGATATGCCCTTTCAGTTTGACAGTGAACCATTGGTAACTACTATTGATAATACTCTGAGTAGGTTAAATCATGTTAAAATATGTTGAATCATGAAGCTGAGGTTATGACAAATGAGGTTGAATCAAAACACATCTCTGAATGCTAAGACATTCAGAATTCTAAACTAGATTCAAATTTTGCACATGGTCCCAATGTTTACAATAAGCTGAATCAGGATTCTCAGATCTGATCACCTCTAGAGTATAGTGTTTGAAATTCAGATCAGAATATAGCAGCTCCAGTTCATGTTTTCTTGTTAATGCTAAATAAACTAATCCCATATCATTTAAAGTTTCTTGTACTATTCTTTGCTTTGTGTCCCTCTTGACCCTCCTGAGGGCTGACATTTTGGCCTCAGCAAACTTGAGAGGTATCAAGGGAATGGAAGCCTCGTAAATGTCAACATGCTGCCTGCTGCTCCCAAGGGCACAGTAAGCAGACAGAGAGTGTAAACCGGAACATTGCTGGGATGGATCATTTTAGGCCTCCTTTGTAGTATAAAGATACTAAGTTACTTGACTAAGGAAATCTAACTCATTTGAGTTATGATCAGCAGCCACAGCAAGCAATTCTGAGTTTTCAGGTCATTGTGTTAAATCTTCTGTAGTGTCTATACGACTCAAACTCACAATATGGCTTGGATACTGTTACAAAGGGTGATGCCGTCTGAATACAAATTGGAGAATGAATTCCACTCTTTCAACATTTGAGCCAAGGGAAGCCCCAGGTGGCATTTGGGTAATAGGTTTGTTATTGCAAGGTTCAATGTGACTGTTGTTAGTATAACTTCTGTTCTTTAGCCTGGCAATGCATTTTATTAGATTTCCTGCATGCCTCTTATTTGCATGATTCAGTTTGGCACAGCTTGTCTCGCTCTGTGGTTTAGAACAATGCCAGGTTGGCTTGTGTTTTGTCCTTAAGATAGCAAGTTCCTTTGCCTTGCTTTTGTATTCATCAGCCGTTTTCTGTTGTATTGTTTTCTAAAGAAGGTTCAAATGCTCTGCTTCATGTCTTATTCTTACATTATTATCTGTAGCAATTTGACTGTTGCCATGCAAGTAAAACTTTGAATGGGTGGAATTAATTGCCTTAGGGTTCTGATAGCTTTAACAGCTGGGAAAGAATCTGTCAGATTCATGACTTGTTCTAGCACTGAACAGTCAGCGCAGCAAAGATTCCTGTGTTTGTGATCTTATAATAATTCTCTCACTTTCATTTGCAGAGCAGACATACTTCAAGCTTAGCAGAATTTACATTTTGGATACAATTAGATTTCCTCTCCATAGATATTACTTTAAACCATGCTGTCGGCTTTTATTTTGATGTTGTGCAGAATTTTAACAGGCTTAATCGATCCACCATGGCTGTGAATTTGAATATATTTCCTGTATTCTCCTCCTCCCCAATCTCCCAATTAAAAGTGAATGTAATGCTCATGAAAGGTTCCAAAATTGACAGCCCTGGAAACCAAAGTCCTCTTGGCACAAAACAAGTTAGATAAAGCCAGCAGCAGTGCAAGGTTACCAGCATATCACTGTGCTCAGTGTGCCCCAACGCAGACACGAGTAGATAGCAACCCAGAGTGGTAAGCGATTCAGTCCCCATGCCCATTCAGTCCTTTGTGTCTCTGCTGGGAATGCCACCAAGGATGCCAGTTAGTGCCAACTGTGAGAGTTGTTTTTGTGTTCTGAACACTTGCCTACTAAGATGTGGACTGACACAAACAACCTGTTATACATTTACCACTGTGCACTTGTGGCCTATAGGTCACTATTGATTGGCAGAACTGGACTGCTACTAAACTGAGCCAGCTTCAAACACATGACCCAGAGGTAAAAGACCCTATGGGCCAGAGCCTTAGCTGACGTAAATCAGTGTAGTGTCATGTCATTAATGAGGTTACACTGATTTACACCAGCAGAGGATCTGGCCCATTAGCCCATTAACATGTCCTAAGCCATCCAGTGCTTTTTTTAACAGTCTTGGTTTTGAATGTTTTGTAATAGGAAAGTTTCTGAGCTATTAGTTTTTGTGTCAAGAAAAATGTGAGTTGTTTCTGTACTGAATAATTTGCCTTTTTTGGGGCCCTGTGTTGTCCAGCCCTGTAAGAGGCATTGTGGAGACACTTCAAGCCCAGCACTCTGCCTGGAGAGCAGGGGCATGTTTTGAACTGCTCATTGTAGTTGGATGTCCAAATACCCACGCAGCAAACCACTCATTAATGTGCAATGGGCCAAACGAGTCTGCTTCATCCTATCCACCCCAGAATCACCCACAATGAGCCATGCATTCCTGAACTCCAAGCTTGATTATTTCCACTCATTATATCTAGGAATGAAGCTACCTATCCTGGAAAAACTTGTTGGTACTAAACACCTGTCTGTTTAGCAACACAAGTCCACACAAACATGTCCTCCCTAAAACTCGGGGTGTCTGCACTGGCTCTCTACGACGACCAGAGTACAATTCAAGGTCTCTGGCCAGTTAGTCAAAGTTCTTCAAGGGACTGGTCCTAGCTACCTGAGAAGAGATCACCTCCCATCGTGACCATGATCTTCCACAACAACTATGTTCCACTCAAACTATGAAACTCTTGGATCGCTAGGGGGAGATTCATGAATGGGGGAGACAGAACTGTCCCAGGAGCTAGGTTGGCCTATGGAACCCACTCCCACAAGAGGTCAGAATGAGACCGGAACTAATCCCCTTCAGTACTAAATGGAACACTCAATTCTGCAACTATTAAATATACCATTACACAGCAGTAATTATGAAATTAGCCTCCAAAGAAGTGAAATTCAAAGAAAATAGCGCAGAGTAATCTACACCAGTCACACATTATGAGCCTCCCACCCCCATGCCAGTTCAGATGCAATGATGGGTGAGTTGGAGAAATGGAGTCAAGATGCTACTGATTTCCCCCCCATTTCTCTTCCCCCACCCCCCATTACCTGCTAGTGAGGTAGGGAGAGGGAGTAAATGGATATACAGCAGTTGCTTGCTTTTGAATAGTTGGACCCGCTTGCTTTTGAATAGTTGGACCCATGATCCAGGAAGCACAAATCCCAGTCTAGCCATTAATGTGTTACTATTTCTGATAACATTCTATAATTGTCCTTACTCTTCCATTTTACTGTTTTGTTCAATCTTCTGTGCTCAAGAGAAATCACCTCTTCTCAGTTTGTGAATCTATTACTGAGGCTGGCCTGGAAGGACTTCTTCACATGGAGACTGAGGCCTTTATTAGGGAATCTGCATTGATCCCAACACACACTGGGCCCAATGCTCTAACCCAATTGTACTAGGAAACCTTGGAGGTTGCTTACGGCAAGAGAACACTTATTAAAAGTGACTCTTAGTGCAGGGTTCTTTGCAGCATCTATAAAACCAGGAGGGGCATTAATCTCCTTACTATCTGCTCAGTATCCTGTGGTTAAAGTATCAGCAGTTGTTTTCCCCTTTATCAACAATAAATCACTGGATAAATGGCAGCTAATGGAGTTTACTGTACGATAGACTTACTGTTGGTGTTGTTACATGGTTCAAGCGGGTGATACGAAGTGATAGATTCTCCCTGTAAATTTGGTATGCCAGAAAGATGAACTAATCATGGCAGGAACCATCTGGGTTTTTTTGTTGTTTTTTTTCCTTTCTGTATTTGTACAGTTCCAAGTACAGGGAGGTCCTGCTCTATGATTGGGATCCTAGATGAGATTACAAAGCAAATAACAGTAATAACACACACTGATGACAGGTCTTTTCACACTTTAGCACACAGGGCCAGTTACACTTCTTTACTGATTTAAATGGAATTACCTCAGATTTACAACAGTGTAAATTAAATCAGAATCTGGCTCACAACACTGGAGAAAATATATTCCATATGGACAGCATGCACTCAGTAACTGGTGGCAAAGGGGAACTAAGCTGTTTAAAACAGTGTTGATAAATTGGTTTCCCCCTCCCCCCTCCTGCAAACAATTGCACTTTTATTCTTCTTTTAACTCTCCTGACCTGACCAACTGGAAAAGCTTCTTGCAGCGTGGGAGCAGGTTCTTTCATTCAAACATTTTACTGCCACAGGGACTCCCATAAATGACTGGCTTCCCTATATAAACCAGTCTCCTACAAAAGCCTGTCTATCAAGGGCAAGAACTTGGCGCGTCGTCACTTTCAAGCAGTTCCACAGAGCAGAAAAGCATCCTGTTTGGCAATACAGTTTCCTATGCTGCAGGTGCTTAATTGGCAGTGAGATTCTTGCTGCAATTGGCTTTTCTCTAATCAGCAGAGCTCTGAAGACTTACCAGTTATTTGGGGGATTTTTTTTTTTTATGAGCACATATACTCTTCCCAGGCAATGATTTATTGCCACTTCTATTTCAGTGGCATGCTTTCTTAGATCCTATTCCTGCAAAAAACTCCTAGGACTAGCCTGTACAACTGTGTTAGGAGGATCGGGCTCCTGATGAATAGGTGCCAAACCAAACTGTCCTTGGCTGCTGGTATTTCATTCCTTTTATGTGTCTTCTCAGAAGCGCATTATTTTGCAATACTGTATTTATCAGTTACATTAGATGACAGTGTCTGTGTCATTTTAGCTTTGCTGACAGAGCCTCATCGGAAACAAGATGAGTCAAAGTCTCTGTTTGTGTAAATGGGAACAACTCTACTGACTTTAATGGAGTTTTGCCCATCAGCAAATAATTTGCCCCAATTTCTCTTTCCCAGCTACACTGACTGGCTCTCCTTAAAGATCTTAATATAATAATAAGCTAAGTGACCTTTCCATTGGATGATACATTGTGTAATTGTTTAGTGAAACCCAGGTGGATGATATGTGTTTAAGAGACATAAACAAAGGTTCCACTCTGACCTTAGCATTAAGCAGCCAGAATGGCTTTAGAGATTGTGTACTCAGAGATATGTAAAGCCAGTATTTCACGTGCATTTTAGTGTTTTGAATTTCTGGGTTTATGGTACCACATATTACCAATGCTTCATCCACTAAAATTAATAGGAGCTTTGCTGTGTCCATGGGTGCTATATCATACTTCTCGTGCTTTAGGACTAATACTTTACAAACATTTATTCAGCCCATATTTTTAGACACCCTTGCCTCTGTTTTGACACTCACATGCGAGACATCTGCTCCTGGGGAACTGGATGGCTCAGGGGTACTAATAAGAGAGGAGCCTTTTGTGTCTACGTTACTGGCTCAAACCAAGGCAAGGTTGGCAGTGACTGAAAGGCATTACCATCTGACAGCTGTTATGTGGCAATATGAAATGATTTGGTGTCCTCAGTAAGTTTCCTGGTGGACAGGTGTCAACACTACTACAATAAGCACCCCAATTAGCAATCTCATCCAAGATGACAATGATTGAATAGTCTTGGAGGTAGATTAATTGCTCTATCACTCCTGTGAGAAGGGAAGTGTCTTTTCACGTCAGGGTTGGGGCACACGGCCAGGGGAGAATCTTGTCCTGGTACTATCCCTGCAGTAACTGTCCTTAGGATAAATAGAGGATTTCAGCCTTGAGGGCTGTCAAGCGAACACTTATCACTAACTTTTCCTATGATCACTATTAGTATTGTTATTTATTTATACTGTGGTAGTGTCTAGAGACCCCCGCTCCATTGTTCTAAGCAAACTGTAAAAAAACAGTCCCTGTAAACAAAGACAGTCCCTGTAAACAAAGAGTTTACAATATATGTATAAGCCAGAAGACCACTACAGGTGGATACAACAAACCGATGGAGAAAGTGCAGGTTAACAATGAGCCCGTTATGAATCTGCGCTCGATTTTTTGTAATTTTTAAATATTACATTACAAATATTTAAAAATTAAACTAATAGGTTGGTTTTAAAAACAGATTAAGTCCCTCAGTAGCCATACACACTTTCTTAACAAGTTCAGCACTAAGGGCCTGATCCAAAGCCCACTGGGGTCAATAAGAGTTTAGGCCCTAAGTATGGTGTTACTGTCATTTTCAGTTAAAAGTAGTAAATAAGAGTAAGACACTTCTATTACTCATAGCATTCTACATTCCAAACCATATGTGTCTTGATTTCGTTGCTGGGTGAAATGATATTTGTTATAGCTAGATAAGTGCTTTTAGATCCTTTGGATGAATAGCACTATATAGATGAAATCAATTATTATGTAGCATTGGCATTATTGCTAGATATAGGCCTGATCCTGTAAGTGCTGATTGCCTGACACTTTCAAACCCTTACTTACAAAGCTTTTTAACTTTGAACTGTGAACCTGACATACAACACAGATAGTTAATGTACAAAAAGTTTGGATAACTAATGAAGCCATTAGTTTTCATTAGACTTTGCCTGTCCACATGTTACTTTAGTAGCATAATTCATCAAGTGAAATCCAGCTTTCACATCAGTCTTCTTCTGTCACCCTAGCACATAACAGTGGTCATTCTTTTCTGAAGAATTGCTGAAAACAATGTCTCACAGGTGGCACATAGAGTTGATGGATGATATTTAAAAGCCTTCTGCCCTGAGCTGGATAAAAGCAATTCATGATATAAAGGTTGACATCAAATCTCACACACGGCTGTAGTGGGAATATCTCCTGTCTAATGCAAGACTAATGCTGAACTGCTCAAAGGCAACTTTTAAATCACCCTGTTCTGGAACATAAAGGGAGACAAGCTGGCCATGCTACAGAAAGATCAAAGAGCAATGGAGACAGTGACCATTTATAGAACCTTTCTTTCATCCTTTTAATGTGTGGCTAACATCATAATTCTTATTCATAAGGAGTTGGTAAAGCTTAACCATCATAGTGTACATTGATTAGCTCAGACTAACAAGTTGGCCAAAGGAAATAGCATTTTTATGGGAGGGAAGTATGAGTTGAAAGTCTGTGAAATGAAGAGGACACAGATTATTTTATGTTTTATGAGATTTGAAGTGCAGTCTTTTAGACTTTCTTGAACTGAACAAGATACAAATCTCTTACTACTGTTGGAAAACAGCTTCCTAAACTAAAAATTTCAGGGTCACTATCAGGTCAAACTTGGACCCAAGTTCAGATTTTGTGAAAAAATAACCTAACATAAAACTTAAGACCAGTAGAAAAGTTTCAAATTTTTGTTTATTAGTTTGTTTTAAACTCCACTGCAGATTTTTTTAATTGAAAATTCTGTGAGATAATTAACAGGCATGTGGATAAGGGTGATCCAGAGCATATAGTATACTTAGATTTTCTTCACAAAGCCTTTGAAAGTCCCTTACAAAAGGCCCCTCAGGAAACGAAGTAGCCATGTAATATAATCAGAACAATGTGATTTTTATTTACTTAAGTAACACATAGAATTATAGAAACAGAGAAATGTAGGACTGGAAGAGACCTTAGCAGGTGATCTAGTCCAGACTCCTGCACTGAGGCAGGACTAAGTATTATCTAGACCATCCTTGGCAGGTGTTTGTCTAACCTGTTATTAAAAACCTCCAATAATGGAGATTCCACAACCTCTCTAGGTAATTTGTTCCAGAGCTTAACTACCCTGACAGTTAGGAAGTTATTCCTAATGTCCAATCTAAACTGCTTTTGCTTCAATTTAAACCCAGTACTTCTTGTCCTGTCCTCAGTGGATAAGGAGAACAATTTATCACCATCTTCTTTATAACAACTGTGGCAGAGCTCTGACCTTGTCCCTGTGGGTCCTACACTTCCAGGTGGTTTATGCTAGCCTCAGAGGCTCACTGCGGCCCTCATATAGCCCATCTCTCTCTAGGACGCAGTCTACAGAGTCCTTTTCATCACAAACCAGCAAGGAGGTTGGTGAGAGAACTCCCACAGTCTCTGTTGTCCGTACGGGCTTGTTCAAGAACAGTTTAGCCTCCTGTCCTGTCTTCCCTCCCAGGAGGTGTTTCTGTAGTGGTGGGTTGGAGGGAACCCGGGCCCACCCTCTACGCCAGGTTCCGGCCCAGAGACCCTAGTGGCAGCAGCTGTTGATAGCTGACCTTTCACCACCAGAGCTGCTACAATTCCCTGGGCCACTTCCCCACAGCTCTCCCCTTTCTCTCTCAACGCCTTCTTCACCCTTACCTTAGGGCTGCCTTCCAGTGGCTTGAGGGTGTCTTCACTACTCAGCCCTCCAGCTGCACATTCTCTCCTCTGGCTCCCTTTTTCTCCCCCTAGCCTGACTGGAATGAGTCCCTTTACAATCTCAGTGAGGCCTTAATTAGAGTCAGGTGTTCACATTAGTTTAACAGCCACCTGATTCTTTGGGGGTTAATTGGAGTCAAGTGTTCTCATTAGCCTAACCTCAATCAGCCCCCACTCTGGTCAGTCAGGGAACAGAAAACTGCATATCCAGTGGCCAGTATATCTAACTTTGACTATTCTGCTGTACCCAACTGGCCTGGGTCTATCACACAACCGTTTACGTACTTAAAGACTGATATCATGTCCCCTTCAATCTTCTCTTCTCCAGATTAAACAACCCCAATTTTTCAATCTTTCCCAATAGGCCACCTTTTCTAGAGCTTTAATCATTTTTGCTGATCTCCTTTGGACTTTCTTCAATTTGTTTACATTCTTCCTGAAATGTGGTGCCCAGAACGGGACATAGTACTTATAAGAACATAAGAATGGCCATACTGGATCAGACCAAAGGTCTATCTAGCCCAACCCAGTATCCTGTCTTCCAACAGTGGCCAATGCCATGTGCTTCAGAGGGAATGAAAAGAATATGCAAACATCAAGTGATCCATCTCCTGTCACTCATTCCCAGCTTCTGGCAAACAGGTTAGGGACACCATCCCTGACCATGCTGGTCCAGCCATTGGTGGACCTCTCCTCCATGAACTTATCTAGTTCTTTTTAGAACCCTGTTATAGTCTTGGCCTTCACAACACGCTCTGGCAAAGAGTTCCACAGGTTGATTGTACACTGTACGAAGAAATACTTCCTTTTGTGTTGAAGAAATACTTCCTTCCTCTGCTGCCTATTAATTTCATTTGGTGACCCCTAGTTTTGCTTTATGAGGGGTAATTAATACTTCCTTATTTACTTTCTCCACACCAGTCATGATTTTATCGACCTATATCATATCTCCCCTTAGCTGACTCTTTTCCAAGCTGAAAAGTCCAAGTCTTATTAATCTCTCCTTATATGGAAGCTGTTCCATACCCCCTCATCATTTTTCTTGCCCTTTTATGTACCTTTTCCAATTCCAATATATCTTTTGAGATGGGGCAACCGCACATCTCCATGCAGTATCAAAGATGTGGGCCTACCATAGGTTTATATAGAGGTCATATGGTATTTTCTGTCTTATTATCTATCCTTTCCTAATGATTCCCAACATTCTGTTTGCTTTTTTGACTGTCGCTGCACATTGAGTAGAAGTTTTCAGAGAACTACCCGCTATGACTCCAAGATCCCTTTCCTGAGTGGAAACAGTTAATTTAGTTTATAATCCAGTTTATAATTCTTTATAAAGCATACTTATGTCTAATAACATAAGAACATATGTCTGAAGGGGACCTCTGAGTCACCAAGTCCAGTTCCCTGCTATCACAGGCAACCATGTCATTTAATCCCTTTTGTATAAATTTAAAACAATGTTGGTAATTGGGTAAATCAGATAAGAAACTTTACACACCTACACTGTAAACACTATAATAAAGAGTATATTTACAATAGAAATGATATATCTGAACTCACATTTGGGCCCTGTTTCTTTCTGAAGGTCTCTGGATGTCCTCTGAATTGGTAATAAGTTCTCATGGGATACATGCATTCATACTGTTAATCTATTCTGATTTTAAAGGTCCAGTTTCTTTGATCCAATGTCTCATTGCATAAGTTCTTGCTCCTGAGAATGCACTCTCATCCATGTTGTCTGTTTAATGTAATGTCTATTAAACTATTTAAAATGCAAACATATGAATTAAATAAACCAGACACAGCTAACAAAGCTTACATATGGTTGATGACTTTTGACTAAAACATTGCAAGCTTTCTACATTTACAAGCCATGTGTATAAAATCCCTAGGTCCCAATGCTTAACTGCATTAGGGCCACTTTGTGACACTGCACCTGAGCAAACAGTCCTTGAAGCCCGTGTAACTGGTCCTTGGAGAATGACCCCCATGTAGACAGATTCTCCAGTGGCATAGACCAGAAGGGCATAATTGGAGGAATAGAGGTGTGGTTAAGAATGTCCTACATCTCTGAAATCTCCAGCTGTCCTAACAGACCCTTGAAATCATTGGAGCTAGCATATATTAGCTCAGCCATCAAGCTGGCCTAGGATCAATGGAGTGAAAAAAATTGTTTCATACCACATGTGCTCGTCCACTTCTCCTTGCCTCCCAACCTGTAGCTATGTGCTCTTCAGCCACAGCAAAAGATCTAGGCGGTGTCTCTATTTTGCATTTTGTACAGCACTTTGAAACAGAGCTACAGATCATAAACTTTTGTTTTGGAGTGATATATAATCTTTGCTTAAAATTAAATAATATCAGCTTATGTTTATGGTTACAGATACAAACGTAATTCAATCATTATTCTTCCCTGTCTTCATCTGTATTTAATAGTGCATCCCATCTCTATTGATGTGTGAAAGTCTCCCTCATGGCTACTCATCAAAAAACCTAGATATGTTAAATTAGAAAGTCTTTTAGATCTTAGAGCTTCTTGGAATATTAATAATTCTACATACCAAAATAATTAGTAGAGGCTTTATCAGTTTATTTCCCAAAACTGTTCAAATAATGTCAGAGTGACACAAATTGGCAGAAATTAATATATGAGCCAAAATTTGCAAACCTGAGTGCCTGAAGTTAAATATTGACTGGGGCATTTAGGCACTGAAATAAGTGACAACACACTCCACATGCATTTCTCCCATGGACTTTAAAAATATGATCCTTTTGGCCATGTTTTTTCATTTTATCAATGTGCCTAAAATTTGGATACTCTCTGATTTCAGATAGATGAATTCACACATTGTTAGATTGTTCTGACAATTTGAGCCTTTGTTAATGTTTGTTAATTTTATTTGTGGTTGAGCCTGTGGGATAAACACATTAGCCACATGTTTCTGTTAAAGTAAAGAAATAGAAGCAATATTTTGCTCTTCTTGTTTTTTTTTATTTCAGATGGACAAGACAATTCAGATAAAATAAGAAAGAACTCAAAAAATAAAACAATAATGATGGTGATTTATCTGTCAGTGCTCCTAGCTGTACAAGATACAAAATAAAAATCAAACCCTGCTTGGAAGAGCTTAGTCTAAGACAGCTACAGAGCAGACAGGATGTTCTAGGTAACCAAGAGGATGAAATAGCTCAGATTCTTTTCAGTTTGTATGGCTGACTCACATTTTGGGAAAGGAAGTGGATCTTTAGAAGGGCTTTGATTGGTTTATGCTAGCCTGCTTGATCTTGTGCAAAGGGGTGTGTTGGTGGCAAGAGGGTTCTGGCTGGGACTTTGAATGTGGATGCACCAATGATTGGACAGTCAATTAACACCGAGATAGGTAGATTAGGAAAAAGCCTGGTCTACATTACAGCTAGGTTGATGCAAGGCAGTTTATACTGACCTTAGTATGTAAGTGTCCACACCAAAATTTTGCTCCTGTTGACATAACTGCCCTGCTATGCCGACATAATAACTCCACCTCCGTGAGAGTCAATGTCGATGTAATTAGGTCCACGCAGTGTCAGCGTAGGCACTGCATTGCTTACATTGACTATAATGGGTTTTGGGTGAGGGTCCAGATGCATATGGTTGGGGTTCAGTGAGGAGGGTGTCTGGCGAGGGCTCATTGGGGTGGTACAAATGCAGGGGAGGTGGGGCTTGTCAGGGTGA
>ML677332.1:74736951-74755337 GCA_007922305.1 Dermatemys mawii
ACCAGCAGCATGGCTGGGAGCCAGTGGAGGGAGTGAGCTGGGGCCAGATCGCTCCACTTCCCACTGCCCAGTGAATGCATGGCATGCCCCACTCCTGCTGCAGTCCTCCAGGACACATAGGTCAGAGGAAGAGGTGGAGTGGAGGTGGGGCTGGGGTGAAGCAGGGGCAGCTTTTCTGGCTGGCTCAGCTCACCAGGGGATCGGGCTGGCCGGGATCCCTTCTGATTCTGAGCCCAGAGCCATGGGCCATGGTAAACCTGGTACTGATTTCAAGGAGTCACAAAAGACCTGCTGCTTTGTTAGTTGTCATGGTCCTTTTGGTTAATCAATCATTTTCTTTAACTGCTGGCTACACTAAGGGATCTGATGTCATTCCCTGTCTTCCATAATGTAAAATGGGGGTATGGTTACACTTACAAAATTATAGTGCTATTGCTTATAGCGCTCGCCTTATACAGCAATAATAATAGCGCTATTGTATGTCCACACTGAGCTGCTCCAGCGCTATAGCATGGCCACATTTGCGGCACTTAATACGGCATTAAGAGCAGTGCATTAGGGCAGGTATCCCACAGTACACCTCTTCCTGATCTGGCGCAATGGCTTGTGGGAGGGGGGGCGTCACTTGCAGGGCATTCTATATACTGTTTGAACTACCCATGATGCTTTTTGGCATATCCCAGCAATCCCTGTGTTTCCTTCCACCTCCGGCGCCATCTTTCAAGGGTTTCAGCAAGGCACGCTCCGTCTTCCATTGTCGAGTGCTGCAATGAATCCAGAACTGCTGAGGGACATGCTGACGACTGTCGCCAGCACATCTCTGTGTGCAGTGGAGTTATTCCTTGACATGCAGGATGACAGTGATGATTCTGAAGACGAGATCGAAGCGGTGAATGCATTCGACACAAAGCTTCTTGTCTCATTAACGGACATGCTCACGGCTGTTGAACGCCGCTTCTGGGCACGGGAAACGAGCACAGAGTGGTGGGATCGCATCGTCATGCAAGTCTGGGACGACGAGCAGTGGCTGCAAAACTTTCGAATGAGAAAAGCCACTTTCATGGGACTGTGTGCTGAACTCGCCCCTGCCCTGCGGCGCAAGGACACCAGACTGAGAGCTGCCCTCCCGGTGGAGAAGCGGGTGGCTATCGCGATCTGGAAGCTGGCTACCCCAGACAGCTACCGATCGGTGGCCAACCAGTTTGGGGTTGGAAAGTCGACCGTTGGAGTTGTGCTGATGCAAGTGTGCAGGGCCATCAATCGCATCCTGCTACGAAAAATCGTGACTCTGGATAACGTGCATGACATCGTGGCTGGCTTTGAAGAAATGGGTTTCCCTAACTGTGGTGGGGCGATAGATGGGACCCATATACCCATTCTCGCGCCCGCCCACCTAGCTGAGGAGTACGTTAACCGAAAGGGGTACTTCTCCACGGTTCTCCAGGCGCTTGTGGATCACCGTGGGCGTTTTACTGACATTAACGCTGGCTGGTCTGGAAAGGTGCATGACGCACGCATCTTCCGCAACACCGGCCTGTTCATGAAGCTGCAAGCCGGGACTTTTTTCCCAGACCAGAGGATCCCCGTGGGGGAAGTGGAAATGCCCATAGTGATTCTTGGTGACCCTGCTTACCCTTTAATGCCCTGGCTCATGAAACCGTACACAGGGAGCCTGGACAGCAGTCAGGAAAGGTTCAACTACAGGCTTAGCCGTTGTCGAATGACTGTGGAGTGTGCTTTTGGGCGTCTGAAGGCGCGCTGGCGTTGTCTTTATGGGAGGCTAGATTTGGCTGAGGGTAGTATCTCCGCGGTTATTTCCGCATGCTGTGCCCTACATAATCTTTGTGAGCGGAAGGGCGAAGGCTTCACTCTGGCATGGTCCTCTGAGGTTCAACGCCTGGAGGCCACATATGCCCAGCCAGAGAGCAGGGTTCATGGAGGGGACCAGCGCGAGGCTGTTAGAATCAGGGAAGCCTTGAGGGAGCATTTTGAGGCTGAAAGCCAGTTCTAAAGTGAGGTGCAGATGGAGGGAGGGAGGGAGGGAGCATTCTTTTAACAGGAACAGGCATTTGCTTTTCTGTAGCCTGTAATAATGTATGTACACTTAATAAAAAAAACCCATTTATTAAGAAGACAATTCATTTATTGAACAGGTACTTCGGTTGCTGAAAGAAAATATTGTGATGCATGTGAGGGGGAAGGCAGGGGAGGTGCAATGGGGGTGTCGTGGGGTCAGTCAGAGATCGGGGTATGTCCGGGTCTCTGAGTCTCCAGTGCCCTCAAAGTGGCCATGTCCCCCGAACCCCATTTGCGGTGGCCAGTAAGGCATGTTATTAGGGGTAGACTGCAGTGGATAATGGTCTGGGGTCTGGGGGTTGTCCGGTGAAGACAGAGGGGTTGGAGGCAGCTGTGGATGGTGATAACCATTTGGCTGATGATACTGGCCTGGAGGGTACAGAGGCAAGGAAGGGGAAGGGAGTTGGGGCAAACGATAATTGGGGTGGTGGGTGCGGAGCTTCTCCTCCTGAAGGGTGACAAGCCGCTGCATAGTCTGCAATTGAAGCTGCAGTAATGAGAGCAGCTTGTCGGTGCTTTTCCGGCGGTGAATCGCGTTCTCCTTCCGCGCCTTCTCCCTCAACTTGCTCTCATTCTCCCTCCACCTCTGTGCAACTCGATTCTCCGTTACAGCCTGTTGCATTACTTGCTGTACAAGATCCTCTTTGCTCCTTCGTGGCCGCTTCCTCAGTCGCCTGAGCCTCTCAGCTGTTGATAAGAGCGATGGCGAAGGGGTGAAGGACGACCCTTCTAAAATAAAAAGATACATTTCACAGTGGTTCCCTTGTAAAGATCAGACATGCCTATCATTCCCCCGCATTCCCCGTTTGCCTGTCCCGCAGACAGCACAGATACAGCAACGGAGCCCCTGCCATGGTGAGTGCACTCCAGAGGCAAGGGAAATGATTTCTTCCCTGCCCTGAAAAGCTGTGGCGGGGGTGGGGGTGTGTGTGGAGTGCCGGGAAGTGGCAGGAGCCCTACTCTGAACACTGTTCCAACATTCTCCGTAGGTGTTTGTCCTGGAAGATATCTCGTTGCTTCGAGTCACTGAGGAGCAAAGGGAAGGGATTTTATTAAGATGCGGCTTCCGCCCAGGGCCATATGCAGCGTGCCTATGTGCAGCAATGCTCCCCCCACCCATTGTAGCACAGTGGCGGGGACTAGTGACCGGGACCGGGACGGGGACCACGCTGGCTCTCCCGGGAAACCTGCGCAGGCGCATTGCAAGTGCTCTTATTGAGACCTTTGAAGAGATTACTGATGATGACTACCGCGAGGTGATAGACTACATCAATGCACTATTCCACATGTAGGCAAGCATGCAAGCATCCCCTTCCACCCCAAGCTGCCTGCCTTCCCCATAGAAAAGCAGCTTTACCGCCGCAATGCACTGCTGAGCTGGCCCCTGCAACTGCCGGACGCTGTGGCTGTCCGCCCTCCTCCTGGCTTTAGAGGAGAGCTCCTGGCTGCATGCCCCCCTGCCCTCCTCCTGGCTTGAACAGAGCACCAGGTGGAATGCCCCCCTCATCCCTTTCCACCCCAAGCTGCCAGCCTTCCCCATAGAAAAGCAGCTTTACCTCCGCAATCCGCTGCTGAGCTGGCCCCTGCAACCGCCGGACGCTGTGGCTGGCTGCCCTGCTGGGTTGAGAAGAGCTCCTGGCTGCATGCGTCCAGGGACTCCTCCGTGCCCTGGATCGCTGCTGCCTCGTCCTCATCCTCCTCCTCTTCTTCATCCTCCTGCTCTTCGTCCTCCTCCTCACCCCCCCCTTCACTGGTGGGCTGGGAAGTGTCCGTGGTGGTCGATGGAGTGACCGTGGGATCACCACCAAGTATCGCGTGCAGCTCCTTATAAACTCTGCAAGTCACCGGGGCTGCCCCTGAGCGGCCGTTTGCCTCGCGGGCTTTGCGATACGCATTCCTAAGCTCCTTTACCTTAACACGGCACTGCAGAGTGTCCCGCTCATGGCCTCTTTCTGCCAAGGCCCGTGATATCTGCCCATAGGTGTCAAAATTCCTGCGGCTAGACCGCAGCTGAGACTGAACAGCCTCTTCCCCCCAGCAGCTGATGAGGTCCAGCACCTCACTATTGCTCCATGCTGGGGATCGCCTATTGCGAGGAGGCATGGCATGTGGAGTCATGATGATCAATCAGAATGATCACCTGCAACGATTCCCTGAGACCACGCCATGCAATCAATCAGATCAATGAGAATGATCACTTGCAAGGGTTCCCTGAGAGCACGCCACGCTTGGCTGGAGCAAACAGGAAGGGGATTTTCAAATTTCCCTGGAACTTTAAAGGGCGGGTCTGACATGTGGTCACCTGAGGACAGGACAAAAGAGTTTGCAAGTGATGACCAGAGTGGCTCGAACGGGAATTATGGGACAGGCTGGAGGCCAATTAATACGCAGTGGGTGTCCACATTCTTCCTGTAGCGCTACAGCAGGTGCGCTACAGCCCTTATTCCCCATGAGGAGGTGGATTTATAATAGCACTATAACTCCACAGTTATAGCGCTATTAGTGCCTTGCCAGTGTGGATGGAGAGTAGGTTATAGCGCTCGTAGGGGCTTTATAGCGCTATAAAGTGCCAGTGTAACCATGGCCTGGGAATAAAAGTCCAACGTTGAATAAGCTGGTGTGGGCATTTTCTGATGCTCCCAGTCTCTACTGGCTCAGGGATAGAAAATACTAATTGCCTCTGAACTCATGACTCCACTATGTGAACCGGTAGAGCTGCCAGCCAGCTCTGTGCCCTCTTTCACTATGTGAAAATCTGCAATGTGTATTGCATTTTCCATTCCACCCAGTGGCATCCCCATCAGACTAATCAGTGTTTTGTTTAGCACTTACCAGGGGTATCGCTCTGCACTCCTCAGGAGAGGTAGGCATTTCACTGCACTCCCATTGCAAAGATTCAACCTGGCTGACACAGGGAGGTGAAAATTGTCCCATCTAGGCCTGCTGAACTCCAGAGGGGCTTTAGGCTCTGGGTAATGCATTTGGTGACAGTAGAGATTATCCCAGGGAAGGGTTGCTTTCCATCAGGAGCTGCTGAGGGGATTCCCCCTGCCCCATTCTTCTGCCTGTGCTCCCTCCCTGGCCAGTACTGCCAATACTTTGGGCTTTGCTAGTCCCCTGCAGGCCCTCTAGTGAGATTGTTGCTGGTTTGCACCATTACAACCTCCTGTCTAGCTAACCACCTTCCATCGTGGGTCCTACAACTCCATTTGACACCAGAATAGGCAACTCGTGGGAGGGACACAAAGGGAGGCACCAGCTAAAGGGCAGGGCACATGATGGCCCCACATAACCCTCTCCTACAGTGACTCCTTCCCAGCCCAGGGCTCCCGCACTCTCCCTGTTCCCTCCCCATCCCATGTTTCTTAGGGATGTGCTGGATACTGATTTCAGGCAAAAGGAACAAAACTTTGGACCTCCAGGCAACCCCGTGCCAGCAGCTCCTCCAGTGTGGCTGTACCACCCACAGCCCTATCCTCCAGCAGGGCTGTACAGACCCCAGGAGATGCAGCTGCGTGGAAGGGCTGGGAGCAAGGCTGGGCTGGAACCAGTACAGCTGCACCAGAAGAGCTGCTAGCTGGGGGCACAGCCCCATGTTCTGCTCCTTTCAACTGCTGCAGTTCTCTGGTGAATGTGCTTCCCCCAGGCATCTGGGGAGGGGCATGTGATCCTTCTTGCCCCTCCCAGGTGTCACCTTTCCACAAGGATGCCCTGAAATCCCCCACATGTCTGGGGACAGCCACATTCTCTTAGATCCTTCCTGCCCTGCGAGCAAAGGAAAACAGAAGGCAGAAAGTTCTAGAAGTGAACCGCTGGCTAGGTAAATGGTGGAGGGTTTGGGTTTTGTGGAACATTGGTCTACTTTCTAGGGGAGGAGGACTGCAACCTTCCAGGAGGTCCAGGAAAATGAATGTCTCTCCATCCACAGGACCTTAATACTTAAAATGCCATACAAAGAAGAATTATAGAAGCTATGTGGGCTGGTGAATGAGCTTTTTCACCTTCCATCCTAAGGAGACACAATGCATTATTTCTATTACATATTTAAGATGTATCTTATTTTGTTGTACATCATCATTAGGCAGGGGAAAGCTTGTTTGCACAGTTCAGTGAGCATGTACTTTTGTCTATTTCTTGTTATACATAATTAGACTTAGAAAGATTAGGCTTTTATTGGTAAATGTCAGTAAACCTCAATTTCTCTCCCTATACACAAACTGACAAATATTTCCATTGACCAGTAATGGAAATTTACAGATAGGCAAAGCAAGAAAAATGATGTTTGAGAACTTACTAGAGTTTAAGGAAATTTACTTTGTACATTTTAACAATTTATTGAGAATTTGTGTTTAAAGGTTAAAGCTTTAACTTTTTGCATCTCATCTGTCACTAAGTAGCTATTGTGGCCCCCTTCCTGCAACTGTGAAAATTTAAAATTGACATTATCCATCAAAATGATAAAAAATTTGAATTGTGCCAAGGGTATGTAATACAGAGCAATCATACATTACATAAAATAACTAAGCCACTTTTTAAAATACTTACACTTTAATCTCTTTATTTTTCATTTGCAAACATACTAACCCCCCCCCCAACATACTATTCAGTAGACCAGTGGTCTTCAAACTGGGGTGCACGAGACTCCACTGCCGCCGCTGAGCCCACCCAGGAAACCGCCGAACTCCCAGGCGGACTATTTTGGTCCTGCCAAAATCGGAAGCTTCCGCTTTCTGCGGCGGCATTTTGGCGGACATACCCCCCTAGGGGCCTCCAGACTTCTCCCTCTGCAGAAAGGGGCCGCGGGAGGAAAAGTTTGAAGACCCCTGCAATAAACATAATTAATAGGGGGGTTATGTATTATTCCATTCCTTTTAGCTGGGGGGGAGGGGGGTATGCCACTCATTGTTTGTGCACATCTCCATAAATTTTTGTCACTGTGTGAGCTGATAAGGGAATAACATTGCGAGGTAGGTATTTTTTGTAAGGAATATTATCCCCCTGTAGCAGGGCAGTTACCCTGCTCCTGAAAATCAAGGAGAAAAAGGCGGCTGATTGGGAAGGCAGACACAGTTGGGGCCACACCTGGCGCTATAAAAGGGCTGTGAGCCAGCACTGAGTCTCCTCTCACTAGCTTTGGCAAGAGAAAGACTAGGCTGGCTGGAAGAGAAGGGTATCTAAGGTAGAGTAGTGCTAGGAAAAGGCAAGAGGAGCTGCAGGCCTTGTGCAAGACATAAAGGTACTGGGGCTGCAGAGGTACAGTCTGGGGTTAGGCAGAAGCAGTTGGTCCAAACACCCTTGCCAATGATGAGTGGTTTACAGACTGCAGTCTGCCCCAGTGAAAGGGGGCTAGATGATGACTGGTAGTAGTCACTGAGGCAAGGTGGGCTTAGAGGGTTGGAGGTTCCCTTGGGAGGGGAGACCCAGAAAGTGGAGGGTACTTCTGGGGCAGAACCCCAGGCTAAGGGGCACCAAGGTTCAGGAGAGACATGAGGGCCAGTGGCAGGTGACACTGGTCTGCACAGGGTGCTCCATATGCTGGAAAAAACCTAATTACCAGATGACCAGCAGGAGGTGCTGCACCAGTGAGTCTTGACCCCGTTACACCTCTACATGTGCTCCGCAGACCTCATGTGGAGGTGGCAATTTATGTGAAGCAAAAAGGTACTGAAGATCTGCAAAAACTATGGTCTCTCTTCTGCCAGAACATATGCAGATGCATAAGAATGGCAGGTACGAAAGTGGAGAATCAGGCCACAAGCATGCACCAGCAAGAAATGTTGTATCCCTGCCATGGTACACAGGAATACACTAGAGCTATACTGATTTACACCAGCTAGATGTCTGTCCCAGTGTCTTGTACAAAAGTTTACTGTGACACAGAGCACAGAAATATGCTACCAGAAGGGTTTTGCTAAAGCAGTTGAAGCTGCATCATAACACAGTCAGGGACATGGCTGACACACATAGCTCCACTAGCTATGAGCACTCTGGTCATGAACACAGCAGCAGTAAATAGCATTCTGCAGCATAATGAGCCATTTCTATATGCTTTGAGACATTGCTCTTTCACTGAACCCTCAGTCAGAGCACCTGTGCTGGATTTGGGGCCTATTGCCAAGATTTGGCCCTTGCTCTTTCCCTTAAAAATCAAAATAGACATTATATATGGCTTTTTTAAACACCTGCCTCTTATATGGCACTCTTAATCAGTAGCTCTGAAAGTGCTTCCCAAGGGAGGTCAGTATCATTATCCCCATTTTACAGATGTAGAAAAGTTTCTTCTTAAAGACACAGGATGCCATAGGAGCATCAGTAGTGCATACTCCACCCTCTTCATTTAGGCCCTGAGTCAGCAGTGCTCTTAAGCAGCTCCTTAACTTTAATGGGACTACTTATGTGTTTCAAGTCAACAGGACTTCAGCTCCTGCTGAAAGTTAAATGCCTAAATCTGTTGCTGAATTGAGCCCAGGGTGATGCTTAAAGAAGAAGAAATCTGTTCAGTGTAAGAGTTGCAAAACTACCTTTCTAGCATCTTTTCAGGGACTTATGTCTTTTCAGTTGTTTATGTAAACTGCTAAAATCAAATGGGATCCCTGTGATATGCTGGAATAAATGACCAACTTCTCTGCTGGCAGATCACATTAGACTAAAATTAATCCTTTGCCTCATTCTCATTTGTGTGCTTTTTTATTAAAAAAACAACACCACTGCCTTATCTCAGTAAACAAAGGAAACATAATGCTCAGGAAATAAATGACCGACAGCAGGAGTCGGAGAGGTCAGACATAGTGTGAGCAGACAGGGCCTCATCTTCCACAAGCATTTGTGTCAGTGTATTTAATTCCTGACTGGTATGTATTCCAGTGCTGCAGTTTACAGACTGGCTGCTAATACTGGATAAATATCTACTGGAAAAGCTCATTTCTTTTTATCTAAGCCACACTTGAACATTGAGGTACCAAGTAAACTCAGGTTCCATTCAATTCTGAGTGCTGTAAAAACACTGTGAATGGGGGCATACATTTTATCTGCCCATTGAACACTACAGGTTTTTAAACACTTTCAAAAGTGCCCACTTGGTTGAAGTTGCACAAAAGGCTACAGCAGGGCTACCAATAAAATCTAGATATGTTGACTCCAAGTCCTGTGGCTTATCTATTAGACCATGTTTCCATTAAACCAAAATGTCTTTATTTAAAAATAATCTAGAACTGAGCTCTTCACTAAGGTAGATTATGACATTTTGCAATGCTGAACAAACACCCAAAATACTTATATCTGGAAATTAGCAGCTGACTGCACTGCAATTCATTTTCATTACACGTTTGGTATAGAATCAGAACTGGAAGGGCCCTTGAGAGGTTATCTAATCCAGTCCCCTGCACTCAGGGCAGGACTAAGTATTATCTAGACCATTCCTGACAGGTGTTTGTCCAACCTGCTCTTAAAAATCCCCAATGATGGAGATTCCATAACCTCCCTAGGTAATTTATTCCAGTAAATAACCATTCTGACTGTTAGGAAGTTTTTCCTAATGTCCAACCTAAACCTCCCTTGCTGCAATTTAAGTCCATTGCTTCTTGTCCTATCCTCAAAGGTTAAGAAGAACCTTTTCTCCCTCCTCATCACAACCTTTTATGTACTTGAAAGTTATGTCTCTTTTCTGTCGTCTCTTCTCCAGACTAAACAAACCCAGTTTTCTCAGTCTTCCCTCATAGGTCATGTTTTCTAGACCTTTAATCATTTTTGTTGCTCTTCTTTGGACTTTCTCCAATTTGTCCACATCTTTCCTGAAATGTGGCACCCAGAACTGAACGCAATACTCCAGTTGAGGCCTAATCAGCATGGAGTAGAGCAAAAGAATTACTTCTCATGTCTTTCTTACAATACTCCTACTAATACATCCCAGATTTATGTTTGCTTTTTTTGCAACAGCATTACACTGTTGACTCATATTTAGCTTGTGGTCCATTATGACCCCCAGATCCTTTTCTGCAGTACTCCTTCCTAGGTAGTAATTTCCCATTTTGTATGCGTGCAACTGATTGTTCCTTCCTAAGTGGAGTACTTTGCATTTATCCTTATTGAATTTGATCCTATTTACTTCAGACCATTTCTCTACTTTGTCCAGATTATTTTGAATTTTAATCCTACCCTCCAAAGCCCTGGCAACCCCTCTCAGCTTGATATCATCTGCAAACTTTATAAGTGTACTCTCTATGCTATTATCTAATCATTGATGAAGATAGTGAACAAAAACAGACCCAGAATCGATCCTTGGGGGACCTCATGTGTTATGCCCTTCCAGCATGACCGTGAACCACTGATAACTACTCTCTGGGAATGATTTTCCAACTGTTATGCACCCACCTTGTAATAGCTCCATCTAGGTTGTATTTCCCAAGTTTGTTTATGAGAAGGTCATGCGAGACTGTATCAAAAGCCTTACTAAAGTCAAGACATACAACTTCTACCACTTTCCCCCCTATCCACAAGACTTGTAACCCTGTCAAAGAAAGCTATCAGGTTGGTTTGACAAGATTTGTTTTTGACAAATCCATGCTGACTGTTATTTATCACCTTATTATCTTCTAGGTGTTTGCAAATTGATTGCTTAATTATTTGCTCCATTATCTTTACAGATATAAAAGTTAAGATGATTGGTCTGTAATTCCCCAGATTGTCCTTATTTCCCTTTTAATAGAGAGGCACTATATTTGCCCTTTTCCAGTCTTCTGGAATGTCTCCCATCTTTCATGACTTTTCAAAGATCATTGCTAATGACTCAGGTATCTCCTCAGTCAGCACCTTGGGTATTCTAGGATGTATTTCATCAGACCTTGGTGATTTGAAGATATCTAACCTGTCTAAGTAATTTTTGACTTGTTTTTTCCCTATTTTAAACTCTGATCCTACATCATTTACTGGCATTCACTATGTTAGATGTCCAATCACCACCAGCCTTCTTGGTGAAAATCAGAACAAAGTCGTCATTAAGCACCTCTGCCATTTTCACATTTTCTGTTTTTGTCTTCCCCCCCCCCCCCCATTGAGTAATGGGCCTACTCTGTCCTTGGTCTTCCTCTTGCTTCTAATGTATTCGTAGAATTTTTTCTTGGTTCCTTTTATGTCCCTAGGTAGTTTGATCTCATTTTGTGCCTTGACTTTTCTAATTTTGTCCCTATGTACTTGAGTTATTTGTTTATATTCATCCTTTATAATTTGACCAAGTTTCCACTTTTTGTAGGACTCTTTTTTTTCAGTTTTATATCATTGAAGATCTCCTGGGTAAGCTAGGGTAGTCTCTTGCCATACTTCCTATCTTTCCTACACAGAGGGATAGTTTGCTCTTGTGCCCTTAATAATGTTCCTTTAAAAAACTGCCAACTGTCTTCAACTGGTTTTTCCCTTTAGACTTGCTTCCCATGGGATTTTACTAGCAAACTCAGGGAGTTGGTAACATCTGCCTTCTTGAAATCCATTGTCTTTATTGTTCTGGTCTCTCTCCTACCATTCCTTATTATCATGAACTGTACCATTTCATGATTACTTTCACCCACATTGCCTTCCACTTTCAAATTCTCAACCAGTTTGACCCTATTTGTCAAAATCAAATCTAGAACAGCCTCCCCCCAGTAGCTTTCTCCACTTTCTGAAATAAAAAATTGTCTCCAATACATTCCAAGAACTTGTTGGATAATCTTTGCCCTGCTGTGTTATTTTCCCAACAGATGTGTGGGTAGCTGACATCACCACAATGTCCTGTGGTTTGGATGATTTTGTTAGTCGTTTAAAAAAAGCCTCATCCACCTCTTCTTCCTGGTTTGGTGGTCTGTAGTAGACCCCTACCATGACATCACCCTTGTTTTTTACCCCTTTTATCCTTACCCAGAGACTTTCAACAAGTCTGTCTCTTATTTCTATCTCAACCTCAGTCCCCGTGTATACATAAGGCAACACCTCCTCCCTTTTCCCCCTGCCTGTCCTTCCTGAGCAAGGGGTACCCTTCTATACCAATATTCCAGTCATGTGTATTATCCCACCAAGTTTCTGTGACGCCAACTATGTCATAGTTGTGTTTTATTTACTAGCATTTCAAGTTCTTCCTGCTTATTCCCCATACTTCTCACATTAGTATATAGGCATCTAAGATACTGATTCCCCTCCTCCCCTGAGTTCTGTCTTCTCTCCCCCTTATTTCTGCTATAACAGTCCATGCTCCCTACAGATTCTGACCTTTCTCCCAAGTCTCAAGGTATGTTGCATAGCTGTCTGCAGCGAAGCGGCAACTCACCACTGGCGCCTCCTGCTGGTCCATCCAGGGAATTAGCTCACCAGCTCCTGGAGCTGCACCGCTGCAGTACCCCCACAGTCTCACACTGGGTCTCCCCACCTCCTATCCCCACCTTGCCTCAGTCTAGGCAACTGCCAGTCACCACTTGCCCCCATTCTCTGGGGCAGACTGCAGTGCCATTGCCATTCATCACTGGGAAGGGGGGGTTGGCCTGCTGCTTCTGCCTCTAGAGCCCTAGGCTGCCCCCTGCAACCCCAGTACCCCTTAGTTGGGCCATCTCCTAGGCCCTGCAGCCTGGGGGTTTCCAGGCCAGAGCTTCCCCAGCTCCTCTTGCCTTGCCCCAGCCCTGCTTCCCTCTAGGTACCTTGCTCAAGCTCTCAGCAGCCAGGCCCATCTGCCTCTGTAGCCAGAGGAGACTCTACTCCACCAAATTCTAGGCCCTTTTATCAGGGACAGCTGAGCCCTAATTGATGCAGCCACAGCTGTGGCTGCTCTGCCCAATCAGCCTGGGAGCTTGCTTGCTCCCAGCTACAAGCCTTTCCTGGGCTGTTTAAGCCCCTTTTAGGGGGAGTGGGGCAGCTGCCCCACTACACTGCCACAATGAGCCAAGTGCTGTCATAAATCTTGTCACTATACAGTAAGCTTTCTTACTGCAACCCTTTATTTGCATATTAAGCATTGTTATTGTGCTAATTTACATTACAACAGTAACTAATGTGTTTTTAAAGAGCTATTAATATCTGAAACACGAACCCAGTTTTTAGCCAGACAATGGAAAAAATGGATGCAAACCAGTTATGCTTCAAAAACCTGGGACTGGATAATTGCATACCTAATTACCCATTTATAGATGCAAATAAAAGATTTTGAAGGTGTAGTGGATGAGATGGCATGTTTGTGTTTGCCTTTATTGGGATCATGGAGGAAAATTTGTTTTTAAAACACAAACATAAATGCACAACAGCAAGAGAATTCTGAGTTCAGACTACCAGACATTCCTGTTGTCCCCACATATGCATAGTTCTCATTGGCATTAGCAGTAGTTACACACGCATATGGAGAAGAAAAAAAAATCTCTTATTAAATGCAGTAGTGCATTTGGTCTTCTGACAGGGTCTCTGAAACCAAGCAATGATCTTTTACTCTGTATGCACTATACAGAAATACTTTGGTATCAAAGTGGGAGTGAAAAATAGCATAGCAGATTATCTCCAAAATTTTTATGGGTTTTCTAGATTTTAATATTAACTTACCACACTGAAATGTGGATAAAATTACTGTATTTAACAGCTAAAATTACAATGCACCTTGGGGGCTTTATACAAACAATATGACATTAAATATGATGCACAAAAAATTGCCATCTAAATATTGTACTTAACCCAATCTCTGAAGTAAATATTTCCCAATAGTACATATCCAATGCCTATAGATGGAAAGTGTGAGACTGGACCCTATGTGTCAGAATCTTTTTCCCACAGTGATGGTGCAAAACTGCTGGGAAGCTGGTATAATGAGCCATCTTGGGATTCCCTTGCATATGGGGAATCTCTGGGTAGCATATAGCTGGAGCCTTACCCTCAGTGCAATATCATCAGGGAAAAGAGCACGTCAAAGGTGCTATCCCTGGCTGTCAGAAAAGGCCCTTTGGACCACTGATAGGCATGCTAAGTTAAAGAAGTCTTCAGGCAGGGTCCAGACCAAATCAATCAATGGCTGGTCCCTCTATGTGGGAGCCACAAACATATATGGCTGGTCTTCACTGGGGAGTGGGGGATCAACTGAAAATACGCAACTTCAGCTGCGTGAATAACGTAGCTGAAGTCAGCGTATCTTCAGCCGACTTACCTGCCATCTTCACGGCGGTGGCAGGCGGCAGCGCGCTCCCCCGTCGACTCCGGCTTGTGCCTCGCGTCAAGCTGGAGTTACGGGAGTTGACGGGTTGCCGCCGGCGATCGATTTCTCGCATCTTCATGAGACGTGAGAAATCAATCGCTAACAGATCGATTGCTACCCGCCAATCCGGCGGGTAGTGAAGACATACCCACCTTGAGCACCATCTCAGTAGCATCTAGTGCTGCACAAAGCTAGGTCAGATTAGAGTCTGACCTTATAATACCAAAGAAAATAGAAGCTAGTAAAAACACTAGCTGCATTGATCCTGAATTGTATTGCTTCTAAATATCTCACTCTTAACATGGCCTGTAAGCAAGTCACATCAATGCTAATTATTATTATTATATATTGTTCACTCTGAGTCTTCGCTGACTACACTGACTACACTAAGCTGAAGTCATCATCTAAATAACTTCTTTCCAAGTTACAATATTACTCTGATTTATTCTTTTTGTGACTGAAGTTTTATATTATTAACAGAATAAAAAACTCACCTTTACCAGTTTAAATAGTTGACCAAATAAGTTATGCTGCAACAATGTACTTTAGACAACTGTTTAGAAAACGTTAAGGAATTGTATTAATTAAAAGATTTGGGATCAAGATGGGCACTCACAATGGTCTATTTAACTATGGCAGGAGTTCCCAAACTTGTTCCGGGGCTTGCACAGGGTAAGCCCCTGCCTGGCCGCAAGACACTTTGTTTCCCGGAGTGTCCGTAGGTTCGGCCGCTCGCAACTCCCACTGGCTGTGGTTCACCATTCCCGGCCAATGGGAGTTGCGGGAAGCAGCGCGGGCCAGGCCACTGCTTCCTACAGCACCCATTGGCCAGGAATGTTCATTATACTGTAAATACATTTATATAATTATTTCCACTGTAAATGGTCTATTCAAATCACATCTTCTGAGTGCTCCTTATGAAGGGCCCCCATACTCTCAAAGTGAAGGTTGCACACAGCTTCCCATTATAAGCCCAATTTTCAAAAATCAAACCAATCTTCCTAGAATTTCTCATGTTACATCTAAGGGGAAATTTTTTGGATCAAATTGAGAAGAATCCCATGAGGGTTTTAAAAATATTGTATAGTGCTTCCAAAATTTTCATGCCCTTCATTTTTGGAAGTTCTTCTCTCTCTTTCTTTCTCTGTTTGCAGCAGAACTGATTGAAAAATGCCAATTTTTAATGGGAAGTTTCAGGAAAAAGTACTTTTTAAGATTTCCCACAAATATGTTTTGTCTTTTCAATTAAAAAAATCTCAATGTTCCTGCTTTTGAAAACCAAAAATTTTAACTGAAAAAAATTTACTGAAAATTTTTTATGGAAAATTTCAAACCAAAATGAAACTTTTTGTTTTGGCCCAAAAGCCATTATTCACTGAAAAAAATGTTTCAGAAAAAACATTCACACCAGCTCCAGGGGCACCATTTGCTATGCAGCAAAGGGGGCAATCGCCTGCCACCCCAGACTTTTCTAAAGTCTATATGCTCCATTATACATCTATATGCTCTATGATGGATGTCTATCACTTTCCCCCCATGCTCTCCCCCTTACCCAACTTTGCAGGATATAATATAACCATATATAATGTTCTATATGTGACAAAACTTTGCCCTCCTCAAAGAATTTTTCTGAAATGACACCCGTCACTGACTGGACAGTGGGTAAAACTTTCAGCAGCTCAGAAGTGACTTAAAAAGGATGAGTCCCATTCTGAAAAGTGCTATAGGCCTTGGCTCACATGCCTACGTCACTTCTGAACTAATCTCCTAGTCACTTTAGACTGTCTACACTTGAACTGCTACAGCAGCAAGTCTGCAGCTGTGTCGCTGTAGCGCTTCAGTGTAGACGGTACTTACGCTGACAGGAGGAATTCTTCTATCAGCGTAGGAAATCCACCTCTCCAAAAGGAGGTAGCTAGAGAGACAAAATTATTCTATTGATCTAGTGCTGTCTACACTGGGGGCTTAGGTTGACTTAACTGCCTCACTTGGGAGTGTGAATTTTTCAGATCCCTGAGCGATATAGCTTTGGCCAGGTCTACACTGGTCAACCTAAGATACACAACTTCAGCTACGCATCTTAGGTCAACTTACCTGGGCGTCCTCTCAGCGGTGAGTCGACCGCTGCCTCTCCCCTGTTGACTTCGCTTCTGCCTTTTGTGGCGGTGAAGCTCCGGAGTCAATGGGGAGAGTGCTCGGGGATTGATCACTACCCTTCCAATTTGGTGGGTAGTGTAGACTTGGCCTTGGTCAACCTAACTCTTTAGTGTAGACCAGGCCTAAGTCTGTACTAAACATGCCACAGTACCACTGCTACAGCGCTGCAGCTGTGCCGTTGTAACTTGGATTGCCAACTGCCTAACTGCACAAACCCAAAGACCCTTGCCCTACTGCGAGGCCACACCTCTGCCCTGCCCCTTTTCACTCCATCCCCCTCCGTCCATCGCCCACTCTCCCCCAGCCTCACTCACTTTCACTGGCAGGCAGTTGGGGTACAGGAAGAGGTGGGGGTGTGGGCTCTGGGATGGAGTTTGGGTGCAGGAGGGAGCTCAGGATTCGGATGGTGGGGGGAGTACGAGGTGCAGGCTCTGGCCCAATGGTGCTTATCTCAGGTGGCTCCCAGAAGTGACTGGCATGCCGGGAACTTAGGCTCAGGGTTGCCAGGTGGCTCTGCATGCTGCCCCTGCCTGGAGGCACTAGCCCCGCAGCTCCCATTAGCTGTGGTTCCTGATCAATGGGAGCTGTGGAGCCAGCGCTCTGGGTGGGGGCAGCATGTGGAGTCCCCCTGACTAGGCACAGGGACATGCCACTGCTCCAGGGAGCCATGCAGAGCCAGAGAAGGTAGGAAGCCTGCCTTAGCCCCGCTGCACCACCAACTGGACTTTTGGCCTATTAAAAACTCCCTGATTGCTCAGGGGAGATCGAGGCTAATTCCAGGAGACTCCAGGCCAGTATGGGAGGGTTGGTAACCTGTGGCACAGACACTTGCTTCAGCACCAGAAGGGCTTTTTCCATCGCTGCAGTTAATCCACCTCTCCAAGAAGCAATAGCTAGAATTCTTCCATCGACCTAGCGGTGTCTACACTGCGGGTTAAGTTGATCTAAATACATCTCCTATGGCTGGACAACACTAAAAAAAACCAGACTGACCGAGCTCTGTCGAGCAGTGGTGTGAAAAATCCCCCTGTACTAATCGGACTGAGTCCCTGGTGTAGACGGGGCGCGCTGGAGTGAAGAATCTTGTAGCCGTGGCCTCTGGTGGAGGTGGGGTTAGGAACTCCCCTCCCGTGGCTGTGCGGGGGTTTTTGGGCGCTGCACGCTCACAGCCCGGAGCTCTGTGGAGTTATCCCGCCCCCGCCGCCGCCGCCCAGAACTTCTTTGCCAAAGTTGCTTCTTCCACACGCGCTTCCTTCCCTGCAGCTGCTCCTGGCTCTGCCCAGAGCCGGGGCGGCGCTTCAGCCTGACTCCGGGGCCCTCGGCCTCAGGGAACAGTTAGCAGGAGCGAGCGGGACCGGCCAGCTCCCGCCCCGGCGGCCGGGGACTCGCCTCTGCCGGCCCGCTGGGTTCCGGTGCGGCCAGGCTGCCCCGAGCCCCGCAGAGGCGGGGCGCTGCTCCCCGGCGCCGGGGGTGGGGGCGGGGTGCAGCCCCAGGGGCGGCCCGGGGAATTGCATAACCCGACCCGCCCTGGAGGGCGCGTGAGCGGGCAGGGGCCAGGCTGCCGCCGCCGCACGGAGCCCAGCACCCAGCATGGCACATGGCAGGGCGGCGCCGGGTCCCGGCGGGGCCTGGCCGGGGCAGCGGCCCCCGCTCCTGGCGCTGCTGCTGCTGCTGGCCGGGCTAGGCCAGGTGCGCCCGCACCCGCAGTGCCTGGACTTCAAGCCGCCCTTCGGGCCGCCCGAGCCGCTCCGCTTCTGCGCGCAGTACTCGGACTTCGGCTGCTGCGAGGCGGCGCGGGACCGCGCGCTCATGGAGCGATACTACAGCATCGGCAGCCGCCTGCCCCAGCCTGTGCACGACGCCTGCGCCAGCCACCTGCAGGACCTGCTGTGCCAGGTGACACCGCCCCCCCGCCCCCCCTCCCCGGCCCGCTCCGCCAGGTGACACCGCCCCCCCGCCCCCC
>ML677332.1:74760337-74793588 GCA_007922305.1 Dermatemys mawii
CAGGTGACCCCGACCCCCTTCTCCGCCTCCCTGACCTGCTCTGCCAGGTGACATTGCCCTGCTGTTACCTCTCCCCAACCTACGCTACCACCGCTACCCCTCTGCAACCTGCAGGGCCTGCTCTGCCAGGTGACACTATACCCCTGCTACCTCCCACTCCCTGCAAGACCTGCTCTGCCAGGTGACACTGCATCCCCAGCCCCCTACTGCCCCTTCTCTTCCTTTGCCACGCCTGCCTTGCCACAGGACTCTGCATGCTCAGCTCACTCCTGCTATGGATCCCTCCCCTCCCTGTGGGGCTTGGCCTGCCAGGGGACTCTGCATCCCCAGCTCACCCCTGCTTCTCTAGCCCTCCCCTCCCCAGGTCAGAGCAGGGACTCTGCATTCCTCTTTCCCATCCTGTCTTCCCCCCTCTCTGCAGGTCCTGTTTTATGAGGTGGGGAGCTCTGAGTTCTGGCCCCTTCTCTGTAGACTTTGCTTCCAGGATCTGTTCTGTCAGATGAGGAGCTGCCACTTCCCCTGGGGAGTCTGCACCTATTCCCTCCTTCTGCACTTAGGGCTTTGTTAGTTGGGAGCTATGTGGATGGGGTCATGAGGTGATCTCTCCATCTAGAACAGGGGTCGGCAGCCTTTCAGAAGTGTTGTGCCGAGTCATCATTTATTCACTCTAATTTGAGGTTTTGTGTGCCAGTAATACATTTTAATGTTTTAGAAGGTCTCTTTCTATTACTCTATAATATATAATTAAACTATTGTTGTATGTAAAGTAAATAAAATGTTAAAGAAGCTTCATTTAAAATTAAATTAAAATTAAATTAAAATGCAGAGCTCCCCAAATCGGTGGCCAGGACCCAGGCAGTGTGAGTGCCACTGAAAATCAGCTCGCGTGCGGCCTTCGGCACACGTGCCATAGCTTGCCTATCCCTGATCTAGAAGCACTGAAGTGGGGTTGGGGGTTGCTGCCTTTAACCTTTACAAGGCCCATGTGTAAGGATAGTTTGGAATTTTGAGTGTTCCATCCTTGCCCTTCCTGGTAGACAGTTCCAGTGACAAAGTTATGGATTCACCGCCACACCAGGAAATAGCTTCTGCTCAAATTCTTGGATGGGTAGCTTTGATAGTGTCTAGCAAAGAATAGATAATGGGACATCCGAGTAGCAACATCTCCAAAATCAACTAATTGGCACACTCAGGATCAGCCTGCATAATGCAATCATGTCACATGCCGAACTTTTCTGTAAAGGGGGAGGCTGACAACAAAGCAGAAGATTGTTATTGCTTTCCGTTATGTATAGTGGTACACTGGGATGTTTGGAAGTGGATGTGTGAATATCTTAGTAAGGTGGAGTTTTGTGGGCCCCATTCACACTGGGGGACTCAGGCTTTGGTTTGGGTCTCCAGAGGTAGTCTTATAGTACACAGTGCAACTCTGGCCACGGAAATATAAATGGACAGATCCACGTTAGGTACGCTGTAGTACACCCCTGCTTGCAGTCGTTCATTATAGATGTAATTTATACCTTATAGCTGAATGAATAAATCATTCTTTGTGAATTATTCAGCACATTTAGGTCTCCTTTTGCTCACCAGTCATGATTTCCTCAAATGTATTCCTTATTCAAATTATTTTGACAAATGTCTCTTCCACGTTTTTATACTAGTACTGATTGTGAGTATTCTAAAGGTGAGGGTTTCCCCCCCCTTAGCTGTGATTTGTTATGTGTATTATTTCCGTTCCCAATACAGAATAGAATCCATCCAATTTGTTTAGAGCTGTGTTGCCTCTGAAGTGCTAACTGGAGTAAAACCTAGTCAAAACCAATGTGGGCAGATATGAATACACACGGCGAACAGATCAGTTGAATAAGGTGCCATTTTTGCATAGCCAATTTTCAGTTTAAATGGATGGACTTTTCAAAATGTAATTGTTACAGATAAATGACTGCTAATCAAAACTGTAGTTTTGCAATCTAAATTACCTCTCCCAAAAGCGGTGGATTTAAATATACTGGACTTTAAGCCACCTTTGCAGTCTACCGTTTAATCTCCAAGAAAGCCTGACAACTGCTTTAACTTCAGCCCTCATGAGGAAGGTATTTAAGCATGTGCCTAACTTTAAGCATCTGAGCAGTCCCATTGTTTTCAGTGGAACTAATCGTGTTTAAAGTTACACTCAAGCTTGCTGAATTAGGAACTTGGTAGTTAACAGGCTGTAAGAGTTGCCCCTGCAACATCTTTTTTCCCTAGATACCCCCTACATTATGGGCCAGGAATGAGGAGCATAAGAGACCTCATAGTTACTTTATGCCAGGGATCGGCAATCTTTGGCTTGTGGCCTGTCAGGGAAATCCGCTGGTGGGCTGGGCCAGTTTGTTTACCTGCAGCGTCCTCAGGTTTGGCCAATCGCAGCTCTCACTGGCCGCAATTTGCTGTTCCAGGCCATTGGGATCTGCAGGAAGCGGCGTGGGCCAAGGGATGTACCGGCCGCTGCTTCCCACAGCCATTGGCCTGAAACAGTGAACTGCAGTCAGTGGGAGCTGTAATCGACTGAACCTGTGGACGCTGCAGGTAAACAAACCGTCCTGGCCCGCCAGCGGATTTCCCTGACAGGCCGCATGCCGAAGGTTGCTGATCCCTGCTTTATGCTATTCAAAGACTCATCACAGGTGAAATTTTCAAGGGGCCAGTTAAGGCTGCTTTACTGCTGCAAAGCAACAAGGAATGGGCTGAGGACAAACTATATAAAGTGAAAATAATTGCCTGTATAAGTACAGCCTGGTGAAAACTTTTGTAAAGAGATGGAGGACAAAAGCTTTGATTCCCATTAAACTATAATCTCCTAAATTAGTATATCGTTTTTAAAAGTAAGAGTATTGTGCTTCCTAGATTGTAATTGATAAGAAATATCAAAGGTTAAGTGGAAAGTAGAACACTTTTCTAAACACTTGCATCAGAACTGCCAAACTGATACCACAGGTAAATCATTACTGGATCTGAGTACCCATCCTGATACTAACTGTTGCAATTAATGTCAGTCCTTAGGTAAATCTTTTTCATAACTCTGTATGTTAGCTGCCAAAATAATTGAGGCATCTCTAAGAAATCCAGCCAGCTACTTAAATTACTGACAGTGTTGCTTTCAGTTCTTATCACGGTATTGGCCTGCCCAGCAGGGCCGTTGCAACTTAGGCAAATTAGGTGGCCGCCTAGGACGCCAAATGGTTGGTGGTGCCAAAAAGCGCGCACAGGGGAGGCGGTGGAGCGGTGGTGAGCTGGGGTAGGGGAGCTTGGGGTGGGCCGCCTGCAGCAAGTAATGGGGGCATGCAGGGGAACCGCTCTGCCTCTTCCCCTGAACATGCTGCCGAGGCTTGCCACACCAAACAGCTGATTGGCGCCACAAGCCTGGGAGATGGGAGACGTGGAGGTGTGCTCAGGGGAGGAGGCAGAGCAAAGGTGAGCTGGGCTGGGGAGCTGCCGCAGGGCACCCTGGGAGGACGGGGAGTGGAGGAGGGGGAGGGCGGGGAGCTGCCACAGGGCTTCCCTGGGCGGAGGGCCATATGTGCATTTAAAAAAGTGCATATGCAGCATTTAAAATGAGTCAGTTTTCTTCTCCACATGCGTGTGGAACTCCATCGATGTCGATGTGAGCTATGTATTTATGGCCAATATGAATGCTTTAATAGCTTTACGTTGGAATTCTCTTGCTGTTTTGTATTAACATTTGACTTTTAAGACGAAATTTTCAGTCATGGCCACAATAAATGCACCAGTAAATATGCCAGCTTATCTGCTGTGCCTTGCACACTTTTATATTTGCATAAGTGAATTGGTGTGCAGTTACTCAATCTGTGTATGCAGTTTTAGTATTTTGTCTCATTGAATCTCCTTTTTTCAAATTTATTTGTGTTCATTTGAAGGGTAGTCAGCATAATAGCATTCATTTTGCAATGAATAGGTTAACATAGTAAGAAATCTTATTATACACTAACCAGATCTGTTACTTAGTCCCTTGCTTTATTATGGGAGATACCAGAACTCTTATAAAAATGAAATATTGTGTGTATTACTATTGTGTATATTTACCAGCTAATTTAAATATATGTATCTTGGATTTTTTTTATTTTCGTCATTGACTATTGACCTAATTTGTATGTTGTTGTTGTTTTAGATTAAGCCCATTTTGCTTAGGAGAAGTGTGGCCCTATAATTAAAGCACAGGTTTATTCAAGAGAGTTGGTTTCTTTCCCCAGCTGTACCACAGACTTGCTTGCTGATATGTGATAAATCATTTATCCTCTCTTTGTCTCATTTTACTTATCTATCACTTGAAATTAAAAATCCTTATTAACTGAGGCTTATTGCATTGTTGTAGAGTACTAATATCTTTGGCTGGAAAGTGCATTAGAAGTGGAAAGTAATATAGTATTACTTGACAAGAAAGAAACACCTGAAAACCAAGAGAAACTGGGTGTTTTGGTCAGTTTGTAAGAGACAAGTAGTTTTCTGTATTTAAGTGACTTCTTATGTCAAGAAAATGATAACCCGTATACGAATTTGATTCAGTTCTTAGGCAGAGCACTTTCATAAACTGCTGTTTATTTGTGTTGCAGAAGCTATCAAAGGACCTAGTCTGGATTGGAACCATTTCATGATAGGCACTGTAAAATCTCTTAGCTGGGGTCTTACCAAATACATGGTCCATTTTGGTCAATTTCACAGACATAGGATTTTAAAAATCACAGATTTCATGATTTCAGCTATTTAAATCTGAAATTTCACAGTGTTGTAATTGCAAGGGTCCTGACCCAAAAAGGAGTTGCGGGGGGGCAAGCTTATTGTCAGGGGGTTGCGGTACTGCTACCCTTACTTTTGCGCTGTTGCTGGTGGAAGTGCTAACTTCAGAGGTAGGAAGCTGGAGAGCAGCAGCTGCTGGCCAGGAAAACAGCTCTGAAGGCAGAGCTGCCACCAGCAGCAGTGCGGAAATAAAGATGGCGTAGTATAGTATTGCAACCCTTACTTCTGTGCTGCTGCCTGCAGGGCTGGGTCTTCAGTCAGCCACCGCCACTCTCTAGCTGCCTTGCTCAGAAGGCAGCGCAGAAGTAAGAATGGGATGGGATGGTATTGTATGGTATAGTATGGGATTGCCACCCTTACGCACTGCTGCTGGTAGGATGCTGCCTTCAGTGCTTGGCTCCTGGCCAACAGTCTCTGCTCCCTGGCTGCCCAGCTCTGAAAGCAGCACAGAAGTGAGTGTGGTAATACCGCAACCCCCATAAAATAACCTTGCAATCCCCTTGCAACTCTCTTTTGGGTCAGGAGCCCCAGTTTGAGAAATCTATGAAATCTGTTTAGATTAGGGTAAAAGCACACAAAAGACCACATTTCACGGGTGGAGACCAGATTTCACAGACCATGATGTGTTTTTCATGGCCTTGAATTTGATAGGGCTCTACTCATTGAATAAATAATCTCTACTCTAAGAGTTTACAGTCTAGTTTAATGGTCTCAAGATGCATTTGCACTCGTTAGGTATTCAAATGTAGTTTGTGCTCACAGATCTGTGGCCCTCACTCTGTGTTGCTGTTACAGCGGTGCATGCTTTTATCAGTTGAAGAGGAATGGAAGCTATACAAAGCTATGGCTCACTTGATGCTTCTTTCAATGTGGAAATTTTGGGACCTGATTCTTCAGTGTTGGCCCAGTTTTATAGTTGTAACTGCATGATTTTGATGCAGTTGCTCTAGCATGAAACTGGAGTAAAGCAATGGTGTCTATCTTTGGATAATAGAGCCTGTAACACAAAACTTAACTTTTCCTGTTAGGATATTGGTGTGATGTACACTAGGCATACCCATGAGCCTGAGTCCAGTTTTTAAGTGTTGGCACTCAGACTTGAATACCTGAATCCACATTTGAAAACTCTCATTGAAACCTGGCTCCCACCTTCTGTACTTAAGGTTATTACCTCAATTGTTGGGATAAATCATTTTCTGAGATCTTTACCTATGTAAGCAGATTTGCACAGTGGGTCACATGCATGTTGTTGTTGTGATAAGGTGAAGTTTCATATTTTGGTGACACTTTTTCGGCCACATTTTGAAGTGACTGAGGTTTTCTCTCTTTCTGTAGGAATGCTCCCCCTATGCTGCTCACTTATATGATGCTGAGGATCCTTCCACTCCCTTGCGGACAGTGGCAGGACTTTGCCAAGAATACTGCGAACAGATGTGGCAAAAATGCAGGTCCATGTTTCGTTATCTCTCTATGGATAAAGAATTATTGGCCCTGGAAAACAATATGGCAAAGTTCTGCCGCTATTTATCACTTGATGATGTGGACTATTGTTTCCCTCGCCTGCTGGTAAATCAGAATCTTAATCAAAACCTTGGGTTAGTGACCGCCAACTCAGAGGGCTGTATCCAGTTGTGCCTGTTAGAGGTGGCTAATGGTCTGCGGAATCCTGTTGCTATGGTGCATGCAAATGATGGAACTCACAGATTTTTCATTGCCGAACAAGTTGGTTTAGTTTGGACCTACCTCCCAGATCGGTCAAGGCTGGAAAAGCCATTTCTGAATATCAGCGAAGCCGTACTTACCTCACCTTGGGAAGGAGACGAGAGAGGTTTTCTAGGTATTGTTTTCCATCCTAAATTCAAATTTAATGGTAAAGTGTATGTCTACTATTCAGTTGAAGTTCATTTTGAAGAGAGAATCCGAATAAGTGAGTTCAGAATTTCTCCTGATGACATGAATACTTTGGACCATAGTTCTGAAAGGTATTGTATGCACATTTATCTGTCAAATTTATTTAAGATATCAAAGAAAATGTCATGCATTCTTAAAGGCCTGCTAACACAATAAACAAGATTTATTTGGCTTAATATTGCCCTTTCATTCTAATTTTGTATGAAGTAAGTGAGAGACTATTTATGCTGTAACTTTAAAGGGGAAAAAGGACATTAATTCATAACTGAGATTTTATTTTAATGTACAAAGATCAGAAAATTCAAAACTCTTTTCCCAAGAGTAATTATAGCTGCTTCATTTTGCATAGGTGTGTATTAAGGTATAAAAGATACATCTTCAATGTGGATGAATTACAGTTGCCCTGGAATAAAACATTTTAATTTCCTAACTGTTGAACATCTAAATATTTAACTGTAATGTTGCATAAAGTTTTTTGCATTTAATTTCCTTGGTGTGACTGCTGCATAAGAAAGAAAAAGGAGAGAGAAACCTTGACCACATGTTCAGGTATACTTCTGCACTGTGTGAGTCAAATTCATCCATACTGGAATGTCACTGAAGTCTATTTAAATGAAGTCGGCAGTGTTACACCAAAGATTAATTTGGCCCACTACGCTTAGCTGAGTGATGGTACATTCAAATAAATATGTATCTTTTGGAATGAAATAAATACAGTTGCTTTTATTTGAATTTGCCATGCTGTTCCTAGAATCACACTGTTATGAGCACATTTTGGGCTCATCAACTCAGCACATTTTAAAGTTACTAGAAAATAATATTTTAATTCATCACTCTTAAAGCAGAAGCTCTGAAAACCACCTTACTCGCCACTTCATATGCTCATCTAGCATATACTTCCTTTCCTTCCCTCCCCATAGACTCACACATATTGATATGAAAGGAATTTCTCCTGTTCTATTGCCCGCATAGAAAGCCTCGTTATATCTCCGTTTTGACTATATCTGTTTGACTATCCATCTCTTTTTAAATGCCCTCCTAAAATCTACCTGTTCTCTCTTCTCAGTGGCTTTCTGTATCTCCTTCAGCTACCCTGAAGTGTTGTATAATTCTACAGCTATAGTGTCTGTTATTATTTATTCCTCTTATAGGTACGAAATTCAGAGAGAGGATGGTTCAGGGGTACTAGATTAGGGCTTGGGAGACCTCATGTAAGTCCATGCTCTGCCACCGACTTCCTGTGTGACGTTGGACAGGTCACTTAGCCTTTCTGTGCCTCAGTTCCCCATCTGTAAAATGGGAATTGATACCACATTTCTACCTCAAGGGTGTTGTGAGAATAAATTAATTAACTATTATGAGGTGCTCAGATACTGTGGTAATGAGAAGCACTATAAATACCTTAGGTAGATAGAAATGTGTAGTAATTGTGCAACATCCTGAGATACGTTTGTAAGAGTCACTATATAAGATAACTCTAATTATTGTATATCCCAAATCAAAATACACACAGTAAATTATGAAATTTGTGAAGTACATACAGTATTATTTAAAAAGAATACATTTTGCATGTAATCTTATGCATTTTAAAAGTTTGCATTACAATGAATTGGAGCATCCTATTCTAAAACAAGGCATCATTGAAGGCAATGTAAGGTTTTGGTTTCATAAACGTTGGTGTTTCATTGCTTGATACAGGAATTAAGGCACAGGCCAAACATATTAACTGCACTATTTTTAAGCACAGCTATATTTTTCTTATTAAATTTTTTTTACGAATTCTGAGTTAACTAGTCTGATTCTGCTGTTGCTCTGTACCTACAGTGCAAAGATAATTTAAGTTTTGTGTGTAGGACAAACAGGACTGGTGTATAAAGTTTATAATCTGGTGGAGGATCACAATTTACAGTTTTATGAGAGCACTTAATATTATTAATTATAATATCTTTATGCTAGCACCCACAATGTGTTAGGTACTTTCCAAACACTCAAGAATGGGTGATCCTTTCTCCAAAGAAGTCACAGTTTAGTGACAGACAGAGGCTAGGGGAAGAGGAATGACAGTTGATATATATCAACTTAGTTCCCTGTAGGCAGAATGGCAGAAGTGAGTCTTTAAAAGGAATGTAGATGTGGACAGGAGAAGATCCTTGAGAAATGGATCGGGGGCCTAAACCTGCAAACGTTTACCCTTGTACTGTTCTGTTGAATGAAGACCCATCAATCAGGCTCTAAGTTTGTAACCTCTTCCATACCTTCAACAATGTTCATTACAAAAATAGATTCATGTTGCCTGCAACCTGAAAAAAGCAAACCTTGGGCCTGCCATCCTTACTTGGCATGGCTTCCATTGACTTCACTGTGAATATTGTCCAGAGATGGATAGTCAGGCCTGTAACGCTGTGTGGGGTTCCATTAGCATTGAGAGTGAGAATGTATATATTCCGTTTGCCTTCAGGTTTACTAATAATTCAGTTTGTCTTGTACTGCAGAATCCCTTTGTTTTGGGAGGAGCTGAACAAAAAGCTGGTTTCTATTAATTACAGTATCCTTCTTCACTTTTACAGTTGGATAGTGTTTTGATGTGCTGTTGAACAGCTAGTCCATTCTAGAGATGATGAAGTTTAGTGGTGGATGAATTGATCCCTACATGGTCATTTTATCTGTTTACAATGCCCTGTAGAATCTTTCAGAAGGAGAGGGGACAACGTTAAAGAAGGATACTGTGATTTGTTATTATCTGATCATTTATTTTACAGATATTTAGAGAGAGACTGTCAACTTGAAATATAGTTTTTTAAATAAGAACGTAAAATAAATTTAATGTGTTACACATGCCCCTGAATCCCACTGCCAAAATGTGTATTTTTTAATCATGTTTTCCTATAATTAACTGTTTGCTATACTTAAAGTGATGCCAAATTCACAAAATAAACCAACTAAAAAAAGAGATCTTTTCTCAAATTTCTTTCAGTTAACAATAATGTTAGGTGTTGCTTCGAACAACAGTCAGAATACTTGTCTTGACAGAATGTGAATATGTTAAGGATGTCCCTTTAAAAATCATTTAAGTTTGTGGTTCAGTAATTTGCAGATTCCAGGAGAAAGTGAATTATGCATTTGTAATTCTCCTTAATTGTACCTCAAGCCTTGAGTTTTATTGTTATTATTTCATATTTGTAAAGCAGTAGCTCTGAAAACTTCAGTCAGAATTGTAGCCACATTGTGCTGGGCACTATGCAAATACACAGGTTGGTCTTGGTCCTGCACATTAAAGCTTACAATCTGATTGGAAATGAGAAGCAATAAGTGTATATGACAAACAAAAGGCACGAAGAGGGGGAAGACGGGGTACCAAAAAAAAATATTACATAGGTTCCTTACTCTACAGTGTGCTGGTTCCATACCATTAAAAATGTTGTGGATTTATCTAAAATAATAAAATCAACTAAAAAAAATAAAATACATAAAAAAAATAAAAATAAATAAAAAAAACCCTGTTGCACCTTTTGAGATTCCAGATGGCTAGTGCATTCTACTATATGGCTCAAAAAATAGCATGTCTGAAATCAAAAGCTGGCCCACTGCGTAAAGCATGTAAAAGAAAAATCCCTTGATTTCTCTAGAGCGAGGACAAAGCAAAGTTCTATAAGCAGGTTGTGGAGGAAGATTTGCATTTTTCCTGGTTCGCTTACAATTTCATGTCTCAAATGCAGTACTTGTCTTAGACTATTGTGCTACTGTGACTTTTGCTTCTAACTAACCCAATATTGATAATGCTTCATTCCTGTTTTTGATCAGGATAATTCTGGAGGTAGAAGAGCCAGCTTCCAATCACAATGGAGGAGAGCTACTCTTTGGAGATGATGGTTATCTTTACATATTTACTGGGGATGGAGGCATGGCTGGCGATCCTTTTGGGACATTTGGAAATGCTCAAAACAAGTATGAGCCTTGAAATCTGTGTGCAACTTTGGTGGGGTGGGATAGAGTGGGGTGGAGGTTAAGTAGAAGAGATAAGCCATGGGGAGAGGAACTGTATTTTTCTAGTTATGTTTATTGTTTCCTTGAATGTGTCATTCCAGTTTCCTCAACAGGCATTAAAGCAGTATTTTTGTCTTTTCAAGGCAAAAATTACAGGAATTATAGAAAATGCCTTTGGTTTTAATTTCATGCTATAAGGCAATAAAACCTAGTTATGTTGACTCCAAATCCTGTGGCTTATCCATTAGACCATGTTTCCATTAAAGCAAAATGTCTTCATTTAAAAATAAATAATTCAGAACAGAGGTCTTCTCTAATCTAGAGTATGCCATTTTGCAATGCTGACCAAACACCCAAAATACTTACATCTGGAAATTAGGGGCTGACTATGCACCACATTTCAATTTCATTACACATTCAGTATGTTGCATAACTGCCATAATGAACCATGTGCTCTCATAAATCTTGTTACTATATAGGAAGCTTTGTTACTGCAACTCTATCTTTGCATATTAAGCATTGTTATGATACTAATTTACATTACAACAGTAACTAATCTGTTTTTTAAAGAGCTATTAAAATCTGAAACACGAACCCAATTTTTACCTGCAATATACTGAACGGAGCCCAGTTTTCTAGGATCTTATAGGGGACTATAGAGTTTTTCACTTCCAAGACACCAGTTAAATCTGCCACGTTGGTAGTCACCAAAAGTCATTACTATATGACGGCTGTTCAGTGGCCCATGTAAAATGAGATAAGCAACTGGACCAAGATCATCTAAGTACAAATACCCAGATAACAAGAAGCTCCACCACAACTGGAAGCCTTGTTGGCAGCAAAGAGGCCAACGTCTGATTGGGCAAGGAAACTTCCCTCACCCTGGAGGTGATCCCATTAATCCTCAATGATAGATCTTGGAGAGGAAGCTTGCACTGCTGCCGCCACCTGTTGTGGGGATAAATGGAGGGCTTCCATCCATCTGGCATTTTTTATGAGCAATAAATTCACTTAGGCTGCAGTCCTGCAAACACTAACCTGCCAACTTAACTTTTCTCCCGTTCTCCCACAGCAGTCTCATTGAGGTCTGTAGATCTTAAAGTGAAATGTGTGAATGTTTGCAGAATCAGGGCCTTACATTTTACTTTAAATCAGTTTTTCTTTTATATGTAAAACTAAATCCTGCTCTCATTAAAGCCCTTGGCAATGCTCTAGCTTACTTTACACTGTGTAGGTGGCTACCATAAACTTCAGCTACCTGAATATTTGATGTACTGAAAGACTTATGTTTTCTGAAATAGAAATTATGAAATCTTCAACTGCATTTAAAAAAAATACTTATCTTTGGTTAAGAATGTGTTTAAGAGAGTGCTGTCTTTTTCCCTTTCTCTCTTTTGAACAAATACAGATCAACATTGCTGGGCAAAGTATTACGGATCAATGTGGACAATAATGACCGTGGGCCTCTCTATAGAATCCCTCCAGACAACCCTTTTGTTAGTGACCCAAAAGCCCGACCTGAAGTCTATGCATACGGGGTGAGAAATATGTGGCGCTGCTCTTTCGATAGGGGCGAACCCTACACAAAAGAAGGGAAAGGGCGACTTTTCTGCGGCGATGTAGGACAGAATAAATTTGAAGAAATTGACATTATAGAGAAAGGAAAAAATTATGGCTGGAGAGCAAGGGAAGGATTCAGCTGTTATGATAAGAAACTTTGCACCAATTCCTCACTAGGTAATTATACACTCTAAATAAATTACATTGATACTGCATGCTGCCTGCACTTCCATTATTGACTTCTGCTTTCACAGTTTGATTGTGCAGTTGCAAACATGTATTTTTGTGTTTAAACTTGGCATATACAGCCTCATCTTGGGAGCAAATTGACTTGGGAAGTTACATTAAAAACTCTTGCCCACTTCTGAGTTACGAGAAAAATGAACTGAACTTTAATGCTCTGGCTATTCCACTTCTTTGCCAAATATGTTGCTAATTATACCAAACCGTGCCAAGTTTTCATGGTGGTTCTGTGATTTGGACAAATATACACGAGGGACAGTTTTTGGTTTTTGCTACATAAGCTACACATATATGCAAGTCTGTGGAAGTCAGCTATTTGCTTTATCCAGCACCTTGCCCCTGAGATATTAACATTTCACTTATTTATCTCCATAACTTGTAAATGGTTTAGCTTAATAAACAGAGATTCTTCAAGCTGTTCTTCCACTACATGGCTTGGTCACTCTGCCAGCTTTTAAAAGGCTACTCTGTATGCAGTGTGATGATGTGACGATTTTTTTTTTTTAATCCCAAAAGGAAAACACTCTTACCTTTTTATTTTTAACACTTGGGCTCAGTACACACGCTGTCCGCTAGAGTTTGGTCAGCATAGTTAAATTTCAGGGCACACCATGCCATAAATGTGTCTGGATTTTGGCCCACAGCTTCAATGGGAGTAAATTGGCATAGCTTCACTGCTGCCAATGGAGTGATACCACTTCACACCAGGCAAGCATCTGGCCCATTATGTTTTTATGTTGTTTAACACCCTACTTTTTTACTTTTTGCTATATAAACATAATCTTCCTATGAATTTAAATATAAGGGAATTGGTACATAGGCAAGGACGTTAAGAACTATAAAATGTGGGTTAATGGGTTGGAAGGCACAAGGCACATTCTAAATCTGAATTCTCTTCTTTCTGCCCTGAGAAAGTTGCCTTTTAAGTGTCCTTTTTAAAGCTTTTCTGTGTGTCAGTTACTAAAGTTATGTTAATGGGAACCTCTTTATCAGTGACAAGGTGTGTTCAGAACAATTTCTGATGCTTTCATAGAGTCTTTAAAACAAAAAAAAAAAGTCGAATTGTCAGAAATAACTGCTCTCCATGGATATATAAAAATTATACAGCATAGCTTCCCATCTGCTCTGACCCGTACAATACATGAGTGCACCAGGAAGTTAAGGGGAGTGGGAAGGGCTTGGCAGCTCTCGGGATCAGGTCCGATGTTATGTTGTGTAAACTGTTTCTTTATGGAAACAGCTCATTAATGTTCTTGTCCTCAACAAGGGATTTCCCACCTGACTTCCTCCCCCACACTACCCTCATCTTCCCAAGGCAGAGAGTTACTTTTGTTGACAGAAGAGGGCTGCCTGGGATTCCCTTCAGATCTCATGAGTGCCCATTCTAGCTCAGCTACAGTGATCGCTTCAGAAAGATGACGCTTGAGTACTGCAGGCTTGAGTACTGCAGGTTGAGTGTCAAGCTGCCATTCAAGGATCTCCGGAGCCGATTGCCAGTCGCAGGAGTACTCACTGAGAGACTGCAGGAGAGTTCTGGGTTCTTTGGATTCACAGCAAATAAGTGTAGGGAAAACAGGATGGGGAGAGAAATACATTTCCCTTCTCTAGTTTCCTAGCTGCTGTTTTAAGGAGAAGAGGGATAGAGAGGGGAGCAAGGAAACTTTTAAGATGGAGCCCTAGAGAGCCACAAAATTACTCTCTACCTTGGCAATGTTTTGTAGTGATTTCATGAAGATTTTGCATCAAATATGGCAATGAAGTCAGGATGTCTCACCACAATTATTTTGTGGCTCTTCAAGGTTAGGTTCCTCTGCTTCAGAGTGACATGAGAGATTCCCTCTGACATGCTGTTTCTTTCATGCTTGCAGCCCTGTTCTAGAGGGGAGCAACCAGGCTCAGGAATACAGCTAGGCATCTCCCATGACGGCACGGGGCTAATCACAGAACCCTTTGTCCATCGTTAAATTATTTTATGCTGCACTTAATTACTGGGTTAATTTCTTAGTAAGGAGCCCCTAATTATCATGGTCATTTGGGAGAAGTGGCCTGAAAGGCCAAAGTATAATAAAAATAAATTTGACTCCATTCAGTAGTTGGTTTAGCACTGAACAAGAAGCTGAATGGGAACTTGATAGTACACATCCCTGTCTAGTAATCATCTATCATTTTACTGATAGAACAGCTATTCTGTATCATACTTAAAACAAGGCAAGACACAATATCTTCTCCCTTCTACAGATGATGTGCTTCCAATTTATGCTTATCCGCACAAAAAGGGGAAATCTGTTATAGGAGGCTATGTCTATCGGGGTTGTGAATCTCCAAACCTGAATGGGCTGTACATATTTGGTGATTTTATGAATGGGTAAGTTCAGACGCTCAGCAAGCATTACCCCCAGCTGAAATCCTCCATTTTTGCTCCATACACCTGCAAATTCTTCTGCAGCGTAACCCTCGCTGACTTACTGCTCTTTGCTCAGTTTATCCCGAGTGCAAACCCTTACTGCATATTACAAATGCTACTCCTCGCATAGCATGTTTTTATGTAATCATTATTCCATGTTATTGTGAAGGTATATGATTATCACAACAGCAGTAGATGTTGCTGATTCATTTGGTGTCAGTACATGTGAATGGATGTGGCTTTGACATTGTTTTAAAACCATAAAAGGAGAATAAATGACCATTCTGTATTTTAGTCCATCTTTAAAGCATTGCACTGTCCAGCTACAGGAGGTGTGTCCAGTCACAGGAGGTGCCTAACTCCCATTGAAATGAATGGGAGCTAGGCACCTAAATACCCATAAGAGTCTGTGCCCATGTATCTTAATGCTTAAAGCTTAAATGTTCATCCCATTTCAGTTCTCTTGACTCTAATGTGAGTGGAGAGCACACATTCGTCACAGGATTGGGTGCTCTTTTAATTATCCCATTTGGTACTACTAGATTAAAAGTATCTGTCCCAGTTGCCTGATGCAAATTATTTTTTGTGTTGCAGACGTTTAATGTCATTGAAAGAGAAGCAGTCTACTGGAGAATGGCAGTACACTGAAATTTGCATGGGAAGAGGACAAACTTGCATGTTCCCTGGGCTTATCAATCATTATTATCAGTACATTATCTCTTTTGCTGAAGATGAGGCAGGTAATCATATAGTATTGCACTGAACAGTGCGGTTGTATTTTATCTTTAGAGCAAAACACCTTGGAATGAGAATACTTTTTTAGGTTAAGCAGCACTCATTCTAGAGGATAGCTCAGATAAGATCCAGAATGTACCCAAACATTAAAAAATTGGACTCCCATGTTCTCGTAGCTACCAAAAAAAATGCAATCGTAATGATTTTCAGGCAGTGTTCTCTTCCTTAAGTGTCCAGTGTATCATGATATGATGAGTCCATCAGCAGTTTGGGGAGTGGGTTGCTTGCCATTTTATTTATTTATTTTTACTGCAGATCCATTTGCATTACCATCTGCCCCATTGTCATTTGGAAGGGAGCAAATGCCTGGGGACAAATATGTTAAAACAGCACTTAGAGGGAACCTTAATCTCCAGTTTGAAAAAGCCATAGGAAATGTACGGGGGTGCATCTACACTGCAATAAAAGAAACTCAGCATGGTTTGGGGCTGGCCAGGGTCAGCTGACTCAGACTCATGAGGCTTGGGCAGCAGGGCTAAAACATGCAGTGTAGATGTTTGGGCTCAGGCTGGAGCCTGGGCTCTGAAATCCCATGAGCTGGAAAGTTCACAGAGCCTGGGCTCTAGACCAAGCCTGAATGTCTACACTGCTGTTTTTAGCCCCACAGCCCGAGCCCTGTGAGCTCGAATCAATTAACCCCGGGCTCTGAGAGTCAATGCCAGGTGTTTTTCTTTTAATTGCAGTGGAGATGCAACTGGGTGGCCACTAGCTTGACAGTAAAAATGAAAGGAGTCTGGTGTCTGATACAACAAGCTTATGCTTTTGGCTCGCTTGGGGATCTAGATTGGCTACTATTAATGGCTGACAGAAAATTAGGCATCACAAGCGGTGACAGTGAAACCTGCTTGTACCAGCCTGGAATATTGTAAATCTCCTTTCAGAGTGAAACAGAATGGAAGTTGTACACTGTTTTTTAGTATCTTGCAATGTGTGAATTGCAAGCAATTGCATCTTTGCTTTTGGGTTCATACTCTGGATAAGCTGCTTCCATAGGTGTTGTAGCAAAGCGGCAACTCACTCCTGTGGCGCCTCCCGCTGGTTGTCCAGGGAATCAGCTTTTTCCAGCCTCTGGAGCACCCTGTGCAGGCCAATGTCCCACTTGCCACTGGCCCCGTGTCCCTTCTGGACCCCGGTGCCCTCTTCCCTGGGGTGTTGCACCCCTGCAGTACCCTCCCAAGTCTCACTGAGTCTCCCCTCCCCAGGGAACCCCCACCCACTATCCCCACCTTGCCTCAGTCTAGACAACTGCCAGTCACCACTTACCCCCATTCACTGGGGCAGACTGCAGTATAATTGCCACTCATCACTGACAAGGAGGATGTGGCCTGCTGCCTCTGCCTTTGTAGCCAATGGACTGCCCCCTGGAACCCCAGAACCCTTTATTGGGCCATCTCCTAGGCCATGCAGCCTGGGGGTTTCCAGGCTGGAGCTCCCCCAGCTCCTCTTGCCTTGCCCCAGCCCTGCTCCACTCTAGGTACCTTGTCAAGCACCCCAGCAGCCAGGCCTGTCTGCCTCCACAGGCAGAGGAGACTCTTTCTTCCTCTGCACCAACCTGAGTCCTTTTATCAGGGCCAGCTGGGCCCTAATTGACCCAGCCACAGCTGTGGCTGTTTTCTGCCGCAGCTGCTTTCTGTTTTAGCCTTCTGCTGGGCTGCCTTTCCCTAGCTGTTTTAACCCCTTTTTACCTGGAGCGGGGCAGATGCCCCACTACAGGTGTCAATGAGATTTTTGCTCAGGTAGCAGGGCCGGTACAACCACTAGGTGAACTAGGTGGCTGCGTAGGACGCCAAGTGGTTGGGGGTGCCAAAAAGTGCACTCGGGGGAGGTGGTGGAGCGGAGGTGAGCTGGGGCAGGGGAGCATGGGGAGGGCTGCAAGTAACGGGTGGGAGGGGCATGTAGGGGAACCGCTCCCTGCCCCAGCTCACCTGCTCTCTGCCTCTTCCCCTGAGCACGCCACCCTCTCTGCTTCTCCTCCCCTCCTAGGCTTGCCCGCCAATCAGCTGATTGGTGCTGCAAGCCTGGGAGGCAGAAGTGGAGAGCGGCGGCACGCTTGGGAGGAGGCGAAGCGGAGGTGAACTGGGTTGAGGAGTTGCCACAGGGCTCCCCCGGGCGGAGGGGGGTGTGGGAAGCTGCCACCTGCAGGGCTCCCCGAGCAGAGGGAGGGCAGGGCAGGTGGGGAGCTACTGCCCGCAAGGCTCCCCTGGCGGAGGGTGGGCTGGGAGCTGCCGCCCACAGAGCTCCCCAGGCAGAGGGAAGGGGAAGGTGGGGAGCTCCTGCAGGGCTCCCCCAAGGGGAGGGCGCAAGGTGGAAGTTTCGCCTAGGGCATGAAATATCCTTGCACTGGTCCTGTCAGGTAGTAGGTAAAATATTTGGTCTAGGTTTTAAATAATCTTATTTGTGAAAAGGCTTCAGGATAAGCTACTGGCTTTGTATGTTACAAGAGTGATCTCTTATGATATGAAACTTAGGGTGGTGGGAAGAAGAGGATCTGAAGGGGAAACTTGATATGGATCAACTGTTAGTACATTCATATTGTTAATTATGTGGAACTGAAGTAAGGATAAGCACACTGTACAGTTCATAGCAGTAGATGTGTTAGAGTCACTCCACAAATGTTTAGTATGGTTGCTAAGCAGCAGCATGCACTACATGGAAATTTAGGAGTTTGTGCTCTTAGCCATTGTAATGTAGGTCTGTTGGCTTCTGATCACAGTGACTCCTGCCACAATCCCTGAGATATGTTTGTATAACTCTTTGTTGTTCCTGGACATTTGAGCAGACAATGTTTGTATTAATACAGGCTGGATGCAATTGAATAACTGAATGTACAATTTCCCCCCTATTTTATATTTTAAAATAAAACTCTTTATTGACGTAAATAGCCTATCCCCTCCCTAGGCTTCAGAGCCAGCACTCCAACCCAAACCACAACATCTACACTGCTGTTTTTAGCACCACAGCCAACTCTGTAGACCCAGGCTCTGAGACTCATTGCCAGGTTTTTTAAAACACCTTGTGGATGTACCCTGTGGAGTGCAAAGTTGATGTAAAATACTACCATTCTGTAGCTTTTTACACTTACATTGTACTGGAATCAGTGACTGTACAAGGTACAATGGCGTATCAGGATTGTGATCTGTTAACAGGTTTAGTGCTTCCGATGTATTTGTTTCAGTATAATGGAAAGAAAAGCTATCACTAAGTTAATATTTTCCTCTACTGAGTTCAGGGTATAATCTTCTCATGGGCCCTTTTGCTGTCCGGAGATGTTTGTTTATGACTTTACCAGTCAGTTATTTGAATGGGCCTTCCCTCACTAAAATGCTTGTTTTCAGGACAAGTGGGAAGCCGGTCCTGAAAACAAGCATTTTGTACAGTGCAAACCGCAAATCTTTTTGGTGTACTTGTGGTATTTGCATAAAATTGAAGGAAGGTCCCAAATCAGCTCTCTGGTGCTAGTGTATGGGTGGGCTTGTTCTGCATGCATGAAAGTCAGGTTATGTGCTTGGGTCCTGTGCACAGTTAACCTCACTAGTAGAGCAGGGGCTATTTTCAGGTTAAATGTCTGGAAAAATTATTGATGAGTCATGGTAAAATTTGATTAAAATCCAGGGGCAAATCTTGAAGCCCCCTGTGCAGTTGGGATTATACCCACGCAAAATTAGAGTACAGACCTCAGGATTTTGCACATCAGGTTTCTCCTTGATACCCTCGATTCCCACCCACACCCATGATTTCTTTGATCTCAGTTGTCCTGCTGCTGCTCCCCCTTTTCCTCTTCACTGCATGCACAGGAGATGCTTTAGGGGATCTTCTCCCAACCACCAGGTTTGTGCCTGTTTCTCTCTCCCCTTCTCTCTGCATTTTGGGGGATGGGGAACCTAGAGAACATCCTGAGCAGCAGGCCTGAAGCCAGTCACTGTGAGGCAGGGGGGAGGAACCCAAAGTATAGCCTTTCCAGCAGGCAGGCTGGTGAATGAAGTGTGGTGGGAGGAGAGGTATGTGTGTGAAGGAAATCAGTGAGTTTTGAGATAAATGCTCTCTGGCAGGTAGAGCTGTGTGAATAATCTGTAACTAATTTATTCAATCAAATTTGTCCTCAAAAAATCTATTTTCTCCAATTATTTGATTATTTTCACAGAATAATTCTTGGTACATAGCCCATTCTCTGTCTGTCTGTTGTATTGTATATTCAATCTTTTCGATGGGATGTGTAGGTTACCTGACAGGTTTCTCTTCCCAGACAGTAATTCTTTTTGTTTTTCTAAGGAGAACTTTACTTCATGTCTACTGGAGTGCCAAGTGCCACCGCTCCCAATGGAGTAGTTTACAAAATAGTAGACACCTCACGGTAAGAAATGCTCTTGTTACAACATCTACATTTTAGTTCTGTGGACCTGGGTTCAAATGTGATTGATGGTTATGGCTGAAATAAATTGCTCTTGTTTCACCTTGGTCCCTTGTTAAAGAGTAAACCAGTGTAAGCAGGGCCTGGCTTCATATTGGAGAGTTGTGAGTAAGCTTCCTAGTGGATGCTCCAGGTTTCCACAGAGTTGTAGTCTGTATTGGTGGGTGATCCATGGATTTGCTTTGAAGGGAATTGTATACCTTTCCTAGTGTAAGGATTATTCAGTGTCAGCTTGAAAAGCAGTCTCACAGAGGCAGCCGTATTAGGGAACAACGGAGCCTTACGACTTCTGCCCAGACTGATGCTGCCTTTGTCAAAAAGGTTGATATGTTAAATTAAAGGGCGCAGCCCAGCCTGATATTAGCACACCACTTTCTATAGCTAAAACAGAAAAAAACCCAACCCTGAATTTACTTTTTGCCGTTTATGCTATTGGTGTGGTGGAACTAGCTTGCATAGTGGCATGAAAACTAGGGCTTCACTTTCTGGATCTCATGTTATTGCATGAAGTTGTTGTATCTGGGACATTAGCAATGTAGGAAAATCTTGGGGAGGATTTATAGACTTTAATTTAATTAAAACATGACTATTGAAGGACCAAATAATGCCTTCAGATAAATGTGCCCAGTAGGCTTTTTAAGATGTGTGCTTATTTAAAATAAACTAAATTTGGGCATCAGCTTTCTGAGCATCTTTTTCGAGCCAGCATGGGAAACTTCATATTTCTAGAGAATATCTCTCTACTTTCTGATTTTATATTGGTAGCTTCTGAATTCCAGAACTTCACTCTTTTTTTTTTCTGACTCCTTTGCAGACTAGTATTTTTTGATCGTATCATTGCCCATCAACTGAAACAATTTAGAATATTTCTTGCATACCATAGAGTGTATTAAAAAGATGCTTGCAGTTTCCATGGTACAAACCAGCATCTTAAAACCATGGGCATGACTTTTAAAAATACAAAGTACAATGAGAATTAGTATCAAACACATAGAAATATTTACAAATTTGAAAAACAGAGCTCAACAGGCTATCTATAAGTTATAAATGAAAGTCTCCTTAGTAGTATTCATTATAGAGCATAACAGTGGAAAAATAAAGATTTGTACAAGGGCTTAAATAGTATAGTATCCACAAGTCAATAATAAGTGAGAGAACTATACTTCATGTCTGGCTACTATAGTCTTCTTTCCAGACACAGCAGATGCAAATGACTCTAATTATGTAGAGATTATTTGCTGCATGTGTGCACACAAACGGTCAGACTGCATTATCCAACCGTTGCACTGCTTCGAAAATCCTCAGAAGCCCTGAAAATAACAAACCAAATATCAGAGGAAAAAGTGGCTATGTACGGGGTGTAACTTCTCAAAAGTGAGGGATGCTGCCAGTCAAATGAATGTAGCATTTTAAGAGAATGCTTCTTTAAAAGGGACTCTGAATGTAAAAATCTAATTTGAAGTGAATTGCATCTGTGAAGCTGTTTAAACTGTTAATTTGCTGTCTGTGACAAATTCCAGATTCTTTTTATTTTCCATTTAAAATCATTCTTTTTGGCTCCTTTCTATCGTGGTCCAAAGGGAAGTGTATTTTTGTTTTAAATATATAAATGATTGCATGCCATCCTGTTTCTATGGAGATGGCTTGGAAACTTGTATGTGAATGTGACATTCATGTCAGCTGTCTAACAAACATTGTGTAGTTTTGTGCTTTTTTCTGTTCAGTTCGATTCATATATTTATCACTTGAACCCACCCATGATTTATGCTTTGATGGATTCCGCAATGATAAAGAAAATGCTATCAAAATATTGCACATGCTTGTGACTATCTGAGCTCTCTGATATACAGAGTGAAAAGGATTTTGTGAGGTGTAAGAGTTTATTTGGGTCATTTAAATAGACTTTTTTCCACAAGTGCAAAATTCATTGAAAAGCAATGGAAACAAAGAATGCAGTTGATACTATTGGAAAGCAATTCATCCTGCATTGTCTGTGTTCCTCTTTCACAGGAGAGCACCCCCAGGAAAATGCCATGTTGAGCCTTTGTCAGTGAAAGTGAAAAGCAGGCTCATAAAGTTTGTGCCAAAGGAGAGTGAGTATTGTTGTTGCTCATAATTTTTTATCTGTAAATATAAACTCAAAACCATCCATAGCCTCAGCCCCAGTCTATCCTTAAAGTTAATTTCTACCTACACCTTTTTAATATAAGGAATGGAAGGATGGTTGAGGCACTAGCCTAGGACTTGGAAGAGGCTGGTTCAATTCCCTGCTGCACTACAGACTTTCTGTGTAACCTTGGGCAAGTCACTGAAGGCAGGTCTACACTTAAAACACTGCAGCACTTCAGTGAAGACACTACCTATGCTGATGGGAGGGCTTCTTCTGTTGGCATAGTTAATCCACCTCTGTGAAAAGCTCTCCTGTCAACATTGTGCTGTCTACACTAGGAGTTAGGTTGGTATAACTGCATCGCTTGTGGTGTGGCAATGTAGTTATACCAATTTAAGTTTGTGGTATAAACCTCACCTTAGTCTTTCTGTGCCTCAGTCCCGCATCTGTAAAATGGAGATAGCAGCACTCCCCTTCCTCACAGGAGTGTTGTGAGGATAAATACATTCAAGCTTGTCAGGCACCGCGGTGCGTGGGAGGCCATATAAGTACCTGGGATAGACATATTAAACTGTCCCTTCTTTTTCCCATTCTCTCCCATCTTCCCTTTCCATGGTAGATAGCAGTATGGCTTTCTCATTAAGAGCAGCGTGGATTCCCTCTGCCATTCAGAGTGGAGCTCTGGTAAATATTTTCAAACCCATGGATGCTCCAGCAGGGCAGAAGCCCTGAGCCCTGCCCCCTCCCATGGGTGCAGGGCAGAACAACCCTCCCCCCATCCCCGAGTCCTTGGAAATAATCTGTGAGAGTTTAAACCCTGCCTGTTCCCATCTCTGCACTGCAATCTTGAATTCTGTAGTGCTTTCCACTATGAAAACACCGGATTTTGGAGTACATCTAAATAGGCAGAAGCAATTCAGGGGGTGAAAAATCTTGTTATTAAAGGACTGGAAAGTAGCTCATTGGGAGAGATTAGATTAGAGTGACTGTTACTTCTTAGAGGACGGGAAAGGATGAGGAAAATGTCTCAAAAGATTCAGTTCAGTCAGGTAATCAGCTGAACTTCTGGCTTCCGCAAACCCTCCAGTCCCTATTGATTGCCTGTTATAAATGTAGTATAGGCTTTATTAATTAGTGAGCTCCAGAATTGCTGAGTACATTGCGAGATAGGGCCCTAAACCCAACAATGTGTAACTTTCCAGAGTGTGATATTCTCTTCTCTGTATTGTCAGTTTCTTCAATTTATTTTCTGTCTTCAGGAGCTTAGCTTTCAGAATAGGGAATGCTTTTCATGCTACAAACAGGACCCACCCTGCCAATATATGGGATTCTGGGAGGATGTTCAAATATTGAGTCCCTCCAAATCTTGGCCAGATTAGGATGTGGGTTATTTAGGAGTGGGGGTGATTGGCATTTTTTCCCCTCTGTATATTAAAAAGAATGATGAGTGAGGTTGGAGGGAAGTCCGTAGGCTAAGCAGTAGAATTTTGACATCTTTGCAAACATTGTAAGAGCTGCTTGGTCGATTATTATTCTGAATAAAGCAACTATCCCTTTGACTAGCCTAGATTTATTTTTAACTTAAAAATAGAATGAATAAGCAAGTCCAGTAATTCCTGGAAGCTGCAACAGTAAAATATGTCTAGCCTTTTGCAGTTCAAGGCTGTTTTTTAAAAAACCCACTGTTTTAGGTGTTGTCCTGGAAACTCAGCTTTTTGCACATTCCAGTTACCAGAGAGAATTGATTGTGAACGTTTGTGATTCCAGCCACACTGAATAAAGTATCTGGCACAGTGGGGATGCTGGAACTCTCACAATCTGGTAATGATCCAATCATGAGTAATGAAGAGGACAGCAGACGTAGAAGCATGTCTTTAAAAATGCTTTCTGCAGGGGCAAGAGGTACTGGGAGAGAACTCTGCTTCTTGCCAGAAGTCTTCAGCATTTAAGTCTGACTCTTGATTTGTCCATGCATTAAAGTTCTGTCAGTAAACTGTGCCTGGAAATTTGGTACTGTTTCCCTTTTTGTCCTATTTATTGGCATTGAACAGTGCAGTCATTTCCAGCAGCCAGACATTCTTAAAAGCACTGTAAACTTTTAGCTGATGCAATGTTGGTTTAACTGCTCAACAGGATCAAGAAAGCAAACTCCATCAGAGAAGTTAAATACAGTGGAGATGTGTTAGCACTGTTTTTATGTAGTCGTTTTTAACTATTGTACTAGCTTCATAGACTCATTATTGTTACCTCTGTTTTTCCTCCCAATAAGAACTGATTGTGAAAACACCAACCCAACGGCCTAAATTAAGGACCACCACCAAAGCCCCAGGCAGGGGTAGGCCAACTGCCGAAACACCGCATACCACTACTCCAGACTGGGTGGAACAAATCTTGAACCTTCTAAGGAATCAAAATAGAGTGCAGGTGACCTCCAGAACACCAACAACCAAACCCCCAAAGTCCCGGAAAGGAGGGAAGAGTGGGGAAAGGAGAGGGCAGAGAAGGAAAAACAAACCTCTTAGCACTCTGTCTCCCCCTCAGCTCCTGAGTGGTGCAGTGCGACTGATGAACAGGCAAGCAAGAGGATGGGACCGGGGAAGAGTAGAGATTTACATCAATGAAGAGTGGGGCACAGTGTGTGATGACTTGTGGAACTCCAAGGCGGCAGCTGTGGTGTGTCGCCAGTTAGGGTTCCCTTTTGTTGTCAGGGCAACCAAGAGAGCAGAGTTTGGGGAAGGACGTTCGCTTCGGATTCTTCTTGATGATGTTGAGTGCACTGGGCAGGAGAAGAACCTGCTGGAATGCACACACGCAGACATTGGCAAAAACAACTGCTCCCACAAAGAAGATGCAGGAGTGATATGTAGCCATGAAGAGGTTATAAACTAAAAACTAATAACAGCACATTGGGAAGAATGGGAGGGTAGAATTGGACTAAACTCATCTTTCTTCCCCCTCTACTTAAACAGTGGACGTATTGAATATGGTATATTTAACCCTGAGGATGCTATATCTGATTTAATTAATCTTGCAGTCTTGTCCCCATACAGGCATGTCGCGTCTTAGGTGCATTTAACATGTGCGATTTCCGCTTTATGCGGTCGACCAAAAAAAACCAAACTTTCTTTAGGGCGGGCAATTTCACCCGCCATAGAAGTCTATGGGGTTTCGGCTATACGCGATTTCCCCCGCGTAAGACGGAACCCTCGCGTAAGACGCGACCTGCCTGTACATCCTATAATGTGTGTGCTGGGAGCAGAATGTACAGAATATAGTCGCTGGAGCATGTGTGTGATCAGGGATCAGGGTTTTCTTTCTTACAGGTGGAAGAAGAAACATCCTCGTGTTAGTGATTATGAAATAGAAAGATGCACCCCTTTGTCATCTCAGATGCAACTGTAGCACAGAGTTCCCCCAGCCAACAGCGTTCTGCTGAAAAACAATGTTTGAAAGTTTTTTTTATCCAAACATTCACAGTGCCTGCTTAACTGTTCTGGCACCGGTACAAAAAACTGAACATTGATTTTTGAGCATCTACGAGTTCGTGCGTTTTGTTATGGAACATGGAGATAACTTATTGTTGAATGTCCATGCTCTGGCTTAAAAAGGAAAATGAAGCCAGGGGCTTGATTCTCCTCTGTAGCTGTTTTTATGCTGGTGTAAATGTGTTGACTAAAGTGGGAATTACACCTGTTTACATGAGGAAGGAATCCTACCCAGAGTCACTATAGTGCCTGGAAAAATTATATGTTAAATTCTATAAATTGATTGAAATTTCTTTTCAGAGAGTCATGTCTCATTTCACTTGCACCAGAGTAACTGCATTGACTTCACTGGAGTTACTGCCATTTACACCAGTGTAAGCAAGAGGCAAATCCAGCCCATAGTACATGCCTACACAAGAAGTAATGCCATAGAGAACAAGGCCTGTTACACATGTACTATCCTTAAAAGGACCCCATCAGCTTCAAAAAAATCTCACACTTCTGCCTGAATGTTTTTTTTTTTTTTTTTTTTTTTTTTACAAGTAACACATAAGTAACCCTAACTGAATGAGTGGAGACATGTTATTTCTCTCTCTGTCTGTCTGTCTGTCTCTCTTTTTAAAAAAGTTTGTGTGTCCTCATTTTATGTACAGTGATTTTCACTTTATATTCAGTGTCTGTTTCCTATTTACTGTGTACCTTTCACACAGTAACATAAGAAAGATGGGGAAAAAAGGAATATGTAGTACTTGTAAAAACAGCAGAATTCAAATGCAAGACTTAGAATCTGTAACTATTGACTATTTTTGTTGAAATAGCCCAGAATCCAAGCTGACCTTGTCCTTTCAAATCCAAAACACAACTCCAGATGCTAAATAAATGTGTTTAAAATGATCATGCCTGAAATTTCTTGAAGACCCTATAAATATTCCTTCGTGGTAAAGAATGGCATCACTGTGTAAGCAGAGATTATAAAGGAGTAGCACAGACTACAACTTTCTGTTCCATGTTAATCAGGTTAAAAGGGGAAGACGAAGATGTAATGTGCCTTTTGTGGAATGTTATTCTTGTTGCTGGAAAAAAACTAAAAATGTTATCGAGGCTTTTTTCACAGCAATCCAGTAACCAGGTGCTGCTGTTGAAAACTTGGGGATACTCAATTTGGATGCATCAGATTGTTTGGGGAACAATTAGAGAAGCCCTTTGTAAATTTGTCTCTAAAACCATTGGGCCACATGCAACAGTTTTTTGGGCGTTTTGGGGGAGAGAAAAATTATTTTATAACATTTGTTTTCAAAAATTCACCTTTCTTCACCTTTCTTTTTTTATAATCCAATTTCATCCAGTGCTAGCTGTTTGATTTTAAACGGAAATTTGAGGAGGTGTTAAAAACTGTGGGTAGGTTCTGGCCCAGGTGAACTAAAGCTATTCCAGAATACTCCTGGATGATTTAAGTATCTTTGCCAAAGACAAAGTGGGGAAGAACCTCAACATGGCGAAGAGGGGCAGGTGATTGAGTACTCCTCAGATTAAAGTCTTAGTTTATGTTACTCCTGCTTTTCACCAGCTGGAGCCTTTGGCAGCAGAATGTAAGTAAACACCACCTCATTATCCAGGACTGTCAGTGTTGGTCACCATTGCCTCGTAGTTGCTGCTGTTGCCACCTTGTGGCGTTCATTCTCTGCTGGGAGAGAACATAAGGAATATTCAAGGCCATGGTTATCACCTCTTTATTGGTACCGGGGAGGTGATGACAACTGACCTCAGCAAGTTCAGATACAAAGCTGTGCAATCCCAGTGTGTGCTGTGGGAGTCATGTGGATGCCACACAGCGTACAGAGAAAATATACAGTATTAGAAACAGAGGCCGTCTATTATATTTTCCCCTGACAGTTTCCCACCAGCGCTGTGCTCCCACAGTTGCTTCCATCAGAGGAAGTGCAATGGTGGGAAAACTTGGGGGGCAGCATAGACATAGAGAAAGTGAGTGCGTGCATTCTATGCATATTCATACAACAGAGAAGGTAAGTACTCCTGATCATCACGCTCCCTTCTAGCCTTAAAAATCTATGTATTTTTCACTCTCTAATTCTGCGGCATTTAAATAAAGAATCTCTGATGCCATAGGCTTGAAATACCTGTACATTTAAATCCTTGATGCATCATCAACTATTTAATAAGATTCTTATTGTTAGTATTTGTCTTTCTTTTAATGCTCACTGCTTCACTTGTTTCACAGTTCACATACACATTTAGTTTTAAATATGTCCTGTTCCTTTGTCAGAATGTGCCAATACACAGACCTCTGTGCTAGTGGACCATGATGCAGGATCAGCACCTTAAACTGTCAGTTACCACAGTGCAATTGTGGATATGTTATTTATGTGTTATGTGGCTTCCCCAGAGACTTTGCCTTAAACTTTTGTAGTGTTGCTGTGTGTTGTTAAACAATTGCTTCTTTCCACCCCAGAAATGGCTGCATTTCAATATTGGATTGCAGTTCCTCTGTATCCATATGTAGAGTTTCTGAAACACTTTAAGAATGAAACGTTGTATAAATTAAGATGTTTTTATCCTCTATTTGGCATTGTAAATGTATCTCAAAACTAAGCTATTCTGTGTCTCTTTAGCTGCTAAGGAGTCCTGGACCACCAAAAGAAAGAAAAATAGTTTGAAAATGAGTTCTATTGCATCTGTGTGAAATTTCAGTTTTAGATTTTTAAGAAATATGCATCACAGAACTCTGCAGTGAGAATCCTGCCCACTTCCCAAGTATCACTTTCTTCGATATAAACAGTAGCCCACACATTTCTTACACTTTTTCTTATACTACTTAATACAAGCAGGGGTGGCATTACAGAAATTTTGGTGGTGCCCAGAACCTGCCCCCAAAACTTCGCTCTCCCCAAACTCCGTCCCGCCCCATCTGCTTACAGCTCTGGGAGGGAGTTTGAGTCAGAGCCTTAATATTAATTAAAGACAGTTCTTTTATCCCAAACACAGGAAACTGAGTATTCGCACTGCAAGTGCCACGCTGTTTTTAACATGTCAAAGAATGGAAAAACAAAGACACCAGGTAGGGTGACCAGATGTCCTGATTTTATAGGGACAGTCCCAATTCTTGAATGTTTTTCTTATATAGGCTCCTATTACCCCCCACCCCCGTCCCAATTTTTTACACTTGCTGTCTGGTCACCCTAACACCAGGGTATGAGTCAGGGACAGAATTTCAGCCTTAATGGCACATTTCCTGGCTTTAGCTGGATAGTCACACCCCAAATTAAAGTTATTTAAACTTTATTTTTGGGAGTGTTTGAGATTGAGGGGGAAAAGAGATCACTGAAAAGTTGTTCTGAAATGCATTGTTCTCTTCACTGAACAACCAGAGAGAGCAGTGTCTGAGGGGAGTCGGATGCCCTCTCAGAAAAGCTGGATTCCCAGATATTCTCATGAGAATTTTTTTAAACCCAGAGGGCACCAACCAGCCTGTATTTTATAAATTAAAAACCCAGATTTTAAAATAAATTTTAGAAATCTTTGGATATATTTGAAAAAAACTTTACATCTTCACTTCTGATGTGAGCATTTTGCACAAATGAATGCAGGTGAGTTCACCTACAAGCAAATATTTTCCTGTATATGTTGTAAATGACATGTACAAGATTAATAACGGAGAAGCAACTATGTAATGCACGAGTTCCAGCAATGGAGTCTGTCCGTGGTGTGTGTGTACTTATAGTTGGGGAAAATGTCATTTGCTCTTACTCTAACCCAGATAATGTGCACTCTAGTACTATAGTGACAGGTACTATACGAATCTCCACAGTAATAATAGTAAAATACAGGAGCTCGGCTCTTAAGACAGTTAACCGTCAGAACACCAAAATGGATTTTTTTATTATATTGTTGCATATTTTTATATAAGGTTAGTCTGTTTCTATTTTAAACCTGTGATTATATTCCCTATCCCCAAAGTTACTTTGTAAAGCATTGAACTGAGCTGGATGTAGAATCACCAGACAGCAAATGTGAAAAATAGGGACAGGAGAGGGGTGGGGGGAAGGAAGAGAGTAATAGGAGCCTGTATAAGAAAAAGACCCAAAAATCAGGACTTTCCCTATAAAATCGGGACATCTGGTCACCCTAGCTGGATGTATCTATGATAATATCACACAGTGCTAGTGCCTTTTGCTTGCTGCGTATCACAATATCAACTGAATATGTGTAAACCTCTAGCACATTTAAAAATCATAGATAAGTGGAGCAGTTTTGCTTTGCCATCACGCATGAGATTACATGCTTTATATACTAGATTTTAAATTCGTTGGGGGCAGACACTAGGCCTCTGTCTGTTGTAAATTGTAGTTGATCAATGATTAGTCTATGACGACACTGGACCATTGAACAGACAAGGAAACACCAACAAGAGAGCACAGACAAATTTTATGTAGTGAGGTTTTGTTTTTAGTGACAGTAAAATCCATTTAACTTCCATTAGGCAAATGCCTGAGTATTTTCACTGTCTATCCACGCAATCATTTCCTGTCAGAGTAATGCCTGCATTACAGTGTCTAAAAATGTTCTAGCACACCATGATGCCATAGATCTATAAACTTTGTTATAAGGATCTGAATATTCCCACAGGCAGCACAGATAAGTCCTAATCCTGCAAGCAGTTACTACTAAGAGAATCTACATCCTCCCAAATGCCAGGAGCAATGTGTAAAGGAAGGCTAATGCTTGCACATATGGTAACTATATGCTGCAAAAGACCCTATAGTAGCAATGTGATGTGCTACTGATGCCAATATAAAATACTAATACACAAGTATTTATTTCCACTGGCTATGGTACTCTGTTCAAACATATTGCTTGCATAGTCCCTGATTCTGCACTGAGTGCAGGGCTCTGCCCATATCGTCCTCCATACAGTTTTGAAGATTTAGATGGTAAACAGGAGGGACTGTCTAAATTGTCAACTCCAGTGCTGAGCATGCTGATGATACTTAATAAATAGCCACCATGTTCATTTGCATATTTCAGATGGATGCTGTTAAAAAAGAAAACAAAAAGCCTCTTATTTGGAAACCTGATTTTATTGACAAATTCAGAACTGTCCCAAAGACCCACCACTCTGCATCCCTCAAACTGGTCAAGTATGTGGTGCAGAGAGTGAATTGTTTTCAAGTGCAAGCTGCTGTCTTTATTATGCCTGCTGCCTCTTCTCATCACTTACAAAACATGCCACTAGCTATCCTGGGACTGGAATAAGAGACAACTCTATACAAGAACCCCTCTGTATCACCATTCTTAGCTTCACTGATCCACAAACACATCAAAACATCTCTCAGAGTGGTAGCTGTCTTAGTCTGTACCCAATAAAAGAACTAGGAGTACTTGTGGCACTTTAGAGACTAACAAATGTATTTGGGCATAAGTGTTCGTGGACTAAAACCCACTTCATCAGATGTATAGAGTGGTGATGAAGTACTCCTGGTTCTTTTATCAAAACATCTGTTGTCTACAGCCAGGCCTTCAGATACCACAGAATGTGCAGGATATTCACCTTAACACACTTAAAACTACCTTCACCAAACAAGGACACTCCACCAGACGTGGATTGCATAATAGTACTGGCCATCCAAAAACTCTGAGAAGCTGTTTCAATACAGGAAAAAATACCCCTATGTTGGCAAATCCTATTTGTCACCTCCCATTGCACACTGGAACCCATATAGGGAACTGTTAAATAAATACAACCCATACTTGATGGGGACCACACCCTGAAAGAAATATTTTCCAAACCCCTCTTTTGACCTTCAAACATCCCCCCAATATTGCCCTGCTCATCACTGGAAGAAAGCTCCACACAAACCAGGACCCACCAACTCAAACTGGCACCAGACCCTGCCAGCCCAGCAGAGAAGGGCTGGCTATCACAACATGTGGTATGCCTCATCTAGTGCACTAAATGCCCCAGTTACAACTATGTGGGTGAAACCAGACAATCACTATACTCCCAAATCAACACACACAGGAAAATGATGAAAGACAAAAAAAACCCTATCACTTTTCACAAAACAGTTATTCCATATCTGATCTATTAGTCCTCATCCTAAAGAAAGCTGCACAACCCCTTCAAAATACGAGATTAAATCCATAACTTTGCTAATCTCTAAAAATCATGGTCTAAGGCCATGTCTACACTACCACATGTCAGCAAACTAATGTCACTCAGGTGTGAAAAACGTACCCCTGTGCAACATAGGTTTCGCCAGCGTAAGTGGTAGCGTGCACAGCACTATGTCCTCAGGCGAGTTTCTCCCCATACCTACCACTACTGATTGAGGTGGTTTTATTATGTCAACAGGAGAGCTCTCTTCCATCACCAAGGAGCAGCAACACAGGGGATCTTACAGCAGTGCGTTGCATCAGTACAGTTGTGCCACTATAAAGTCCCTAGTGTGGACATATAAAGACGCTAGATTTATGGCTTATTACAACAATCTATAACCCACAAACATTCCCTTTTTTGTTCTATGTAGGGGTGTTAATTTGCCACTTCTTCTAGAATGGTCCCTTAGAATAGGTGTTAACGCCATATGCTAAATCTGTTCCAACTACTATTTAGCTATGAGAGGCTGAGTACCTTTCCTAGACCTGAAGAAGAGCTCTGTGTAGTTCAAAAGCGTGTCTCTTCCACCAACAGAAAAAAAAATCCAGTAAAAGAAATTGCCTCATTCACCTTGGCACTTATTTTATCTAGCAAATACGCCAAAGCTCCAGTAGGTGGCAGTTTAATACTTCTGTGTTTACTGCTGTCACCGTGTTGTGTGTATTAGTCATGCAGTATTCATGGCCAAGCAAGGCAGATGAGATTCAGAGCTATGCAGACAGGAATAATATGAAAACTTCTATGATGCTCTGATGACCCAGTAATCAGGAACATTTCCAGTATTGAGTGCGGATGGCACTACACTGTTCACTGACAAAGAAAAGATCCTGCAAATGTGGGCAGACCACTTTAACAACATTTAACTTCAGAGTAAAAACATTCCAAGGGTGTTGTAATTATCCAAAACCGCACATAATAAACCAGGAAACACAGGGGTTAAGGTTACACTTGAAAGAAATGCAAATCTGTTAAAGCACGAAACGCATAGTTAAGAAAAGCAGAAAACCATAGCTCTGCCTCGTAGTGATGTCATGCAATGACCACATGATTCTGATTAAGAAGTTTTAGTACTTGTGGTCCTAGATTAGTTTACATTTAGTTTTAAAGGCACATTATATTTTTCCCCGTTGAGTTTGCTGTCCAAGATGTGTGAAATGAATGCCCAAAAAGTCTGCCAACATCAAAACAACGGAATATCAGGTGACTGTTTCCCGGTTGCCAACTCTCAGGATTTTATCACAAGTTACGCATTAAGTGTTTTTCTTTCTCTTAAAGCCCCAGCACCCGCAGTCTTGTGACTTGTGACAATCTCAGAGGCTAATTAAAAAGAAAAATACATTTCTGCTCCCCTGCTTGCGATGAAAAGCTTGTACACACGACCC
>ML677332.1:74793598-74906373 GCA_007922305.1 Dermatemys mawii
AAGCAGAGGAGCTGATGAAGAAGCTAGAGGAAAAAGCAGATGGAAAAACTGAACTGGACATCATGCGCATGATGAGCCGAGTGACTCTGGATGTTATTGCGAAGGTACAGACTGACTGACTTTTTTTTCCAATGTAAGCTGAAGTGCAGATACCTAGACCAAACTCAAGGGGCTGTAGCTATGATACAGAAAACTTTCCCCTGAATTCCAGTCTAATTCAGGGTGAGAGTACCTCCCCTACTCAGGTAGAGTAGTAGCATAATCCATAACCAGACCCACTGACATCAGTGTGAAGTAAGATTACTGCTCACGGAATAAGTTGCCACTCAACCTGTCTAAGGGTGGCAGAATCTGGTCTGCAGTAAGGGATGGAAAGGAAGATTTTCAGAAGTGTTGCACTTTAGAAGCTCCTAAGTGACTTATGTGCTTTTATGAAAATAGGACTTTGGCATATTTAAAAAATTTTGCTTAGGGGCTGTTACACTCAGGCTGTGTGTACTATGCATTTGGAGGTGTGATTTGTACCTCAATAAGCCATAACAATGAAAGCTTTCATCTAGCTAAAATGCTAAAAGTAGCAGGGATTCAGCATGGACTAGCAGCACAAGTGTATACCCATAGTCCCATCTGGGACCATGCTGCCATTTTTGGCATACTAACTTTGGTGTACCCAAGCTGCAGGTCACACCTGTGATGTAGACATAGCCTGAGAGAGCACTCCAGGTCTGTGTCGTCTTCTCCCTCTCCTCCAGTCTCAAAGGAATGTGTCATATTAAGTTGCCATGCCTGCACCCTCTCTGTAGGAGTCAGCACGAGGTTGGTAGAAGGGAGCAGTCAATGACTACCCCCATTGAGTAAGTAGTGTGACACATAGGGGTGGCTCTGAGCCACTCTCTCTCCCTCCCAGGGGCTGCTTCTGGGCTTCAGATACCACCCTTTGCTCAGGGCTGTGCCTAAAGGTAGAATCTAACCCTTAGATACTAGGATGATATAGGAACAGTGCATGGGTCTCTTCATGTGTTTTCTTTAATTATAGATGCAATAAGCAGAAGGATTTAATCAGCAAATAGCTGTCTCTTTCTCTCAATATCCTCAGGTGGCCTTTGGCATGGAATTAAACACGCTGCATGATGACCAGACCCCTTTCCCACATGCCGTGTCCATGGTCTTGAAAGGAACGAATGAGATATGGGTCCCTTTTGTGAAGGTCTGTACACATCTCACTTAAGTTAGTGCTCTCTTCAGAGTGAAGCTGTAGTCACTGAAGGCATATTGACTGGTGAGCTCAGTGGGGTAAAGTTGTGTGTTTGGGCCTATTCGCAATACAAAAAGATTAACCAATTGTAGGTGGTTCCTGTGTCTTTTCTTTTCTCTCTCTGAAATAAAATTTCAGTAGCAACTTAAACTCATGCACTGAACAATATATTTTCTTATCTCTTCTCTCTCTCTCTCTCTCTCTCAGAGTAGAAGCATATATGCATCTGAAAAAAGGATCATGATCTTTACTAGAGCTCTTTAGAAAATGGGTTTTATTTCTGTGAAAATTTGTTTTAGCAAAAATTCGTGTACCAAAATTTTTCAACTGGAAACCAAAATATTTTGATTTGAAAATGCTGCCACAGTGTCTCCTGGGAGTTGTAGTTCAGATGTCTTGTGTTCCCATTCGCCTGTGTAGGTCAGACACCCTGGTTAGACTACATCTTCCATAATACAGCAGAGGGTACATTTTAATGCTTCCTAGGAGTCCTTGGCTATGGTGCATGAGGCAGCTGTACTATTTACAGCTGCTGAGAGGTGCTACAGCATCATATCCAAACTGAAATATTTCGGTTTTCAAGCATTGGTCTTTCAACAAAAAAAATCAAATTTTTCCTTGGAGAGCAAATATTTTGAGCAAAAATTTTCATTTAATCAAACCCAGTTTTTTATTAAAAATAGTTTTGACCTGCCCTAGTCTCTATACCTCTTTGGTTTATTCTGCAAAGCTAGCAAAATGACCAAGTACATTTTGTATCCAGTACATGCCAGGAAAACAAAAAATGATAAAGGAGATTCGGGAAAGTGTGAGACTGCTGCGCCGTGTAGGAAAAGAATGCATTGAGCAGAGGCGAGAGGCCATCCGGAACGGGGAAGAAGCCCCACGAGATATTCTTACTCAGATCCTGAAAGGAGATGGTAGGAAACTCAACATTCTCTGATTTCATTCTTCTGTGAGTTGTTTTGCACGGTTAAACAGTGGATCCAAACACAGCCAAAATTTGGGGATTAACTTCTGGATCTGAACTCTGAGGTTCAGTCCTTTCTAACATGCTCAGGAATGTTTTTCTCTTTAAAGCTGAAGACCCAGACAAGGGTTTATTTACAAGTGGGACCTTGTCCGGCAGATTTTGTTCCTTTCTGAGTTTAACATATACCTCTTTTACATTTGGAACCAGAACTTGGGTTCCCGGTCACCACTGATCCTCCCTCTCCCTTCTAGCCGCCCTTTCCATGTCCCCAAAATATTGTTAAAAGGCCAAAGTGAACATTTTTAACTACTTTGTTTCGTATCTCAGCAGCTCAGGAGGAGACTAGAGATGATGAAAATATTCTGGATAACTTTGTCACTTTCTTCATTGCTGGTTTGTACAGTAGTTACTTTGACACATAATGTGGGAAGCTATTGAAAAGAGTGTACATTCCCAGGGCATCTACGACTGGGAGTTACTAAGGGCTTGATTATCTCTCTGACACAGGTGTAGGTCAGGAGTAACTCGATTGCAAGTTATAGTGATGTAAAACCAGTTTGAGTGAGATGTGGAGTGAGAAATAGGAAAAACATTTAACCCTCCCACCCATCACATATAAATATAAGTGAAGAATATCTGGACCATGCCTCCCAAGTTGTGGTCCACAGAGCAGCACTAGAGGATGGTCTAACCAGCTCTTTGCAGTCTCATGATGCTGTCTCCTCCTCTGGATCTCACTGAACGTAGCTAAAAGACATTAAGGGAAATGTGGTCAAAATGCAATTCCTGTAAAGTGGGGGCAAAGGGTGTTGAAAAAATGTACTCAGAGAATTGTTATCAATGGTTTTCTGTGAAACTGGGAGGCCGCGTCTATTGGGGTCTTTCAGGTGACTGTTCTTCATCCAGTATTTTCATTAGAACATAAGAATGGCTGTACTGGGTCAGACAAAAGGTCCATCCAGCCCAATTTCCAGTCTACCAACAGTGGCCAATGCCAGGTTCCCTGGAGTGAGTGAACCTAACAGGTAGTGATCTCTCTCCTGCCATCCATCACCATCTGATGACAAACAGAACCTAAGGACACCATTCCTTACCCATCCTGGCTAATAACCATGAATTGACTTGGTGACTTGGATAATGGTGGAGAGTATGCTTATAAAATTATGAATGATGCCAAAGTGGGGAGGTGGGGTATTGCTAGAACTTTGGAGGACAGGATTAGAAGTCAAAAGATCTTGACAAATTGAAGACTTGGTCTGGAATCAACCAGATGAAAATCAAGAAAGACAAGTGCAAAGTACTACATGTAGGAAGGCAAAATCAAATACTCCCAATTGTGTGTTTTGTGCAACTGGATAGGAAGTAGCACTGCTGAAATGGACTCCTTGGCTTCTAGTAGATCAGAAATTAAATGTGAGCCAGCAATGTAATAAAGCTAATTCCATTCTGGAATACAATATAATAGCCTTCTGTAAGACATGGAAGGTAATCGTTCTCTTGTAGTCGGTATAGATATGGAGTACTGTCCAGTCTGGATACTGTACTTCTGGAAAGATGTAGACATATTTGAAGAGTCCAGAGAAGAACAACAAATATGATAAAAGGTTTAGAAAATCTGAACTATGGGGAAAATTTAAAAATCTGGGTATGTCTTTTTTCTCTCGAGAATACATTGGGGAGGGACCCGATACTCTTCAGAAATGATAAGGGCTTTTATAAAGAAGATGAGGATCTCTTGTTCTCCATATCCACTGAAAGTAGGACAAGAGATAATAGGGTTGATCTGCAGCTTAATCTCTTTGTGGTTTTTATTGTTGAAGGCCTTACATGCATATCTCAACATTTATGATTTCATTCATTGCCTAGTACAGGATTAAAATGAAGCATTTTGGTCTTACTTTTTTAGAGGCCTCAATCCGGCCTGTGGTTTTGTGGTCACAGTTGCATCGGTGTACTTAATTTTGTCTAGAACAGTAATGTTTTGCATGGTTTCTTTTTAAACAGATTCTCAATATTTTTAGGTCACGAAACAACTTCTAACCAGTTAGCATTTACAATAATGGAACTGGGGCGGCAACCTGAAATACTAGAAAGGTATGTACACTACATGCTTAGTTTGCTAGGCCAGCTCTCTGACTCTACGGTGACTATGTTGTGCCCCAGAATAATTATAAGGACTATGAAATAGCCACTATTTATTCATAATAAATCCTAACCTGGGTTCCAAAATAAATCCTATTTAATGCAATGCACACTGTAAAATAAAAAACATGGAAAGGAGATTTTTCAATTTTATTTAAGTAATGTATTTAGAAGCCTTTATATAAATCTGGTCTTGTCTGCAAATGGAATGTATCCCACGTGATTGTATTGTACTTGATTCACATTGCTGTGGTCCTGAGTCTGGAGTATTTGCTCAGGCAGTCGGCCTTTGGAATCAATGAGTGTTTTGTCTGAGGGAGGAAGGCAAGGTCAGGCTCAGTATTAGGGAAGGCAAGGTCTGGCTCAAAAAAACTAATCCCCTGGCCTAGCAGGAAATGGATGTCGGTAACTACAGCTTCTCCTTCATTGCACCTCTAGACTGCATGCTGAAGTGGATGAGGTTATTGGAGCTAAGAGCGACATTGACTATGAAGATCTTGGGAAGCTCAAGTACTTGTCACAGGTACAATAGGAGAAGGAGGCCAAAGGGCAGTTGGCAAAAAATGCTGCAAAACGCCATGTCATAGCACAGTCATTGGGGGCTCAGAACTGGTTTAGCTTTATACAAGCAAAAGCAATGATCAATTCTGACAGTGTTTGTCCTAGATGTTCTGAGCCTTCAGGGGTAGCATAACCTTGGGAGAAAAGACGTTTTTGGGTTTTCACTCTGAAATCACACTCACATCCTTGCGTGCTTAGTTTAATTATTATCAGAGCATAGAACTGTGTTTCTCACTCATTATGTGTTTCCCATGAATCTCTGCCCTTATTTTGATAACATGGGTTTGTAGCCTGGAACTCCATCCAAGAGAGTCTGACTTGGGGTGACTGACCAGGTTTCAGAGCCTGAGTAGTAATAGACTACACTGCTATTTTTAGCACTATAGCATGAGCTCCACAAGTCCAAGGCAATTGACTAAGAGTAATGGGCTCTTAGTCTCACTGCTGTGTGTGTGTGATTTTTTTGTTTGTTTTCCCGCATAATGTTTTCCTTACACGCAAGGCAGTAAGAAGGGCAGAAGTATATGTATGTAGCTGTCCTGCCTTGCTAGCCATCAGCTTCTCTATCTATAGCCTTCCTTATATTGTTCACCCTTCTGATCAAGGACCAGATTGGAGAGGCTTTGGAGGAAGAATTATCCTCTCTTCCCATGTTGTAATAATTAACTCTTTTTGTTTCTCTGTGCTGACACAGGTTCTCAAAGAATCCCTCCGATTATACCCTCCCGTTCCATGGACCGTACGTTGGACAGGAAAGGAAAATGTCATTGAAGGCGTCAGAATTCCAGCAAACACTACTCTAATTGTGAGTTTGATGGCTGTATCCGAAACCCATCAGATTGTGGGTCCACACACAATGGAATTAGACACTGCAGAGCCAGAATTCCCTGCTGGCATAATTCATTGACTTCGGGGGAGTTACGGTAGTGGAGAATTGGGCATTGAAGACCAAAAGAGTAAGGTGTGAATGGGGCTTTTGGACCCAGTTCGTGGCAGTTCGTCAGGCCCAGTGATGGGGACTGTGATGCCAAATGTTTAGATAGAGACCATGTGGCAGGGCAGGGGTAAAAACCCCTAGAATGCCCTGCCTCTGCAAGTTAAACCCTGCTTGCTGGCAAGAGGCCCAGGGGCAGGGGCTGGCCTTAGCAGGCAGGAGGCCCAGCTGGAAGCCCTAATGAGGGCTAGCTCGCAGGCTAGACTGGGCTAAAGGGCTTAGAGCTGAGGCTGGGGAGCTGTGAGTGCTATAAAAACCGTCACTCACGGTCTGTTGGGGGGAGGCCAGGCAGGGAACAGGAGGTGACAGTATTGTCTTCTCATTGCCAGCAAGGTGCCTCAGGGGCACTGAAGCCACAAAAATAAGCACTGTAAATAAAGGACACGTGGGTGAAGCACTAAGAAAAGGTGTCAAGACCTTTACTGAGATTGGTCAGACCACAGGACCAGCACAGACCCTGTGACAGACCAACAGAATTATTTTTGTCCTTGTGAACCGTCGGAGAGGCTTTAGCAGCGTGCATCTCATAAATAATGTACACACACATTTTATTGACAGTTCAACCCATATATCATGGGAAGGCTGGAGAAGTTTTTCAAGGACCCACTGACCTTTAATCCTGACCGATTTAGCGAAGATGCACCAAAGTGAGTGTATTTTACTACCATGTTACCAAAACTGAGTAACCATTATGGTAAGAGCTTTAACAGGGAAAATAGGTTTGTTTATTGTAGCTTTATGCTCAGATGCAAATCCAAGCATTATTATTAATAATAATTTTGTGTTTTATACAGCTGGTTTTTATCTGCAGTTCTCAAAGCACTCTACATAGGAGAGTATAAATATCATTATATATAAACATTTAGACTTGAGTGGTGCCCAAAGGCCAAATCAGATTGGGGCCCATAGCATTGGGCACTGTCCAAATATATAATGAATGACTGTCCCTGCCGCCAAGTGTTTACAGTGTCATTTCCCCCATTGGACAGGAAATGGCCACAAAGACTTATGATGCTATGTGTGCTGTTAGGTTAAGAAGATGGTGCCTTAATGAGTCAGAGGTGTAAAGAAGTTATTCCTAAGCAATTAAAATAACAGTTGTGATGAAATATTTGACTTATAAACCAGTTTCTCTCATCCCGTGCAGCCATCAGAATAAATGTTGTAAATTATTTTTTTTTCTCATAGGCCATATTTTACCTATTTTCCATTTTCTTTGGGACCTCGTTCCTGTATTGGACAGGTATTTTCACAGGTAGGCAGGCCTCTGAATTTTTGGTGGATCCCACCTTTTTCATAGATTCCAAGGCCAGAAGGGACCATTGTGATCATCTTGTGTGATCTCCTGAGTTGCACAGACCATAGAACTTCCCTAAAATAATTCCTGGAGCAGATCTTTTAGAATCTTGATTTAAGAATGGTCAGTGATGGACAATTCACCATGACCCATGGTAAATTATTCCAGTGGTTAATCATGTTCTCCATTACAAATGTATGCCTTATTTCCAGTCTAAATTTATCTAGCTTTAACTTCCAGCCATGGATCATGTCAGACCTTTCTCTAATAGTTTGAAGAGCTCATTATTAAATATTGGTTCCCCATGCAAACTTCTGTTTGTTAATCTAAACAAAAATTTTACCTGTTGCTTCATTGGTAAGTGCTATGCAATGTTGCTGAAGCAACAGGCAATCAGACGGGCCCAAAGGCATAGAGTCAAAGCTACTGACCTGGCCTCTTCCCCTTAGAGCTGGGATCCCCAAGGCTGTCTTGATGTACATTTGTGGACAGTGCGGGGAAGCTGGCCTTGCTGTTTGTTAGCCTGCTCTGTAGTTCTTGTGTGGAATCTTCTGTTTTTCCAGTCTCCCATGCTGCTAATGAGGCTCATCTAAATGCAGTTATACCTGCTCTGGCAATCCTCTTACTGAAGTGTATTGATCTGTACCCTTGTCTCCAAGTCAGACCTAGAACTTAGGTCTGTTGGTTTATCTTTGTGCCTGTAATATATCTCCAATTTGGGAACTCTGTGGGTGCCTGAGGAACACCCATCACAGGGGCAGCTTTCTCCCTAATGGAGTTATAACAACACTGTAGCTTGTGTCCTTTTAAATCTCTGTATTTTACACAATTGCCCAGCGTCTTCAATTTAAATCTCTTCAGCCAAAGCAACATTTGCATCTGCCGATTTTGGGTTTTCTTTTCTTCTTAACAGATGGAGGCTAAAGTGGTGATGGCAAAACTGCTTCAGAGGTTTGAATTTCAGCTGGTGCCAGGGCAGAGCTTTGACATTCTGGAGACAGGAACTTTTAGACCAAAAGACGGCGTAGTGTGCAGATTGAAACCACGGACCATTAGAAAAAGGTCCCAAAAATAATGGGAATGGGGAACAGTGGAGTCAAATGGTGGTAGAGTTTCCCTTAGATTTTAGAGATTTTGCAGCTCCTTTAAAGGGGTGATGTATAGAAAATGTTGTTAGCCCACTCCGTAATTACTGTGGAGAAGCTCAGGAGTTGACATCACCAGTTTCGGCTAAATCCCGTATGCCACCTAGGAGGTGAGCCTCCAGCCAGTTTGAACTCACTTCTTTCCCTTTCTCCCCAAAGGACATTTTTTACCATCTAAGACACTGGTTTTTAACCTTTTTTTCTTTTGCAGACCTTTAAACAATTTCAAATGGAGGTGCAAACCAGTTTGTAAATCTTAGACATAGTCTGCAGAACCCACCAGGTTGAAAACCATTATTTTATGGTAACAACAACCTTTCACATTGTGACATAGTTTGTGGACCCCAGATTGAAACCGCTGATGTAAGAGACTGTCAAACAAAGGAGGGGGTTTCTTAGAAAAGGAAACAAGGGGTGTTATTAAAATGAAAGCCTTACATAATACTTTTCAAATGCTTTAACTGTTTTTCCTTCTTTAATTAAAGATACAGAAAAGTCTAAAATGATGATGTGTTTTCCACGGTACTTGTATTTCATAGGGCTAGCCTGCTGTATTATGTATCCTGTCTTTATTGGCTGGTTTGCTTATGTTTTTATATTGAATAATTTTAGTAAACATTACAACAAAGATATCTGTTATGGTGCTTCATGATGTATTCAGACCATCTTCCTGCTCATGTTAATCCTACAAGTTTGCTACAGCTGTGGAAAAAGTCTCTTTACTAACTTCCTTAATATATGAGTATGCTCTTGAAATGATACTGTTTAGCGGGCAAATTGTCTCAATAATATTTAAAACATATAGTGTCATATTTTCATTACAGCACCGTTAAGAATCATTCAGTTGGGTCACTGTAGATCAGGAGCAGGCAAATCTTTTGGCCTGAGGGCCACATCGGGTTTCCAAAATTGTATGCAGGGCCAGTTAAGGGAAGCTGCACCTCCTCAAACAGCCCGGTGTGGCCCAGATGTGGCCCAGCCCCCATCCCCTATCTGACTGCCACTGCTTCTCACTCCCTGCTGCCCCCACCCCAGACTGCTGGCTAATCTACCCTTCCCTGTCCCCTGACCCCTCTACCCCTGACTGCCCCCCACCGTCCCATCCAAACCCTCCTCTCATTCCTGACTGCCCCTGTGGGACCCTTTCTCCTTGACCACCCCCGGAACCCTTGCCCTTGATTGTCCCCAGCCACTCCATCCAACCCTCCCCTCCTTTCTGATGTCCCCCTTCAACCTGCCTGTTCGCTGCCCTCTGACTGCCCTGATCCCTATCCACACCCCCACCCCCTGACCACCACCCTGAACTCCCTTTGTCCAACCCCCTCTGCTCCCTGCTCCCTTACCACACTGCCTGGGGCATTTGTGGCTGGCAGCCATGCCATCCAGAGCACCAGGACATGCAGCTGTGCCACCCAGCTGGAGCCAGCCACGCCACCACGCAGCACAGAGCTTGCAGCCCTGCCAGCAGCACAGTGAACTGAGGCTGTGGGTGAGGGGAAACAGCAAGGGAAGGGCCAGGACTAGCCTCCAGAGCCATGAGCTCTGGGTCCGGGCAGGAGGATCCCGTGGGCCAGATGTGTACACCTTTGCAGTAGATATATACTCAGGATTTCTATTTTACATTATTGCACTGAACAGTTTCCAGAGGCTAAAGCAGGATTTTAGGTCAGTTGTTCGTAAATGCAAGTTCATTTTTTAAATTTGTGTTTATGTTTTGAAGCTTCACACCTAAAGTATCTTCAACTGGTGTGTGTTCATTTGTGCTGGAGAAATATCAAATGTACTGTATAAACAGATTACAATATTTAAGACTTTATTTCTTATTACTGAAGTAATAAGTAATTCTTATTACTGAAGTAACTTAATAGGTAAAAAAAAACACATTGCCATTAGAAAAATGTGATAACATTTTCCTTCTGGAAATACACTTTCAGGTGTCTTAGAGCTGATAGGAAATTCATGTTGGTCAATCAATTCTAATATTTTCTTTCCAATTATCACTTTAAAAGTTTAATGAATTTGTTCTCTAATTTGTTAGTTATTCCTTATTTTAGAGTAATGTTTGAGGGGAAACCCAACTACTTTAGACTTCATATTTTTTTAATGAGAAATGAGATATACAAATTAAGAGTGCATATATTTGCTTGCTTATAATTTTCCAAATGATAATAGAAATTAAAATAAAGAAGTATATTGTGTTTAAGGGTGATTAGTGTGATATTGTAAGGACAATGATATTGAGCAAATATTCTGCATGAATTTTATTTACCAATTAACGTTTTAGTTTATGTATTAAGGCTCCCAAACTGATTAAGTTATTATCTGCCAAAAAACCCAGAGTTTTCAGGTGTTTAAGTTGCCCCTGGAATCATGGTTGAAGTTGCCCCCACTACCAAAATCTGAAATGACACCCCTGCAGAGCTGACACCTGCATTTCATCCCCAAGTTAGGCAAGGGGGGTAGGAATGTGAAGCACTCCATTTGGGTGAATAGGGATGTCTCTTTTATCCTCCTCAGAGATCTTGATGAAACTTTCATGGGATACTCTGCAATCCTCTCCCAAAGGCTTCTAGGGATGGCAGCCTTAATTCTTCCTTCGCAGCACGGCACTTTCTCATGCCACTCTGCGATGAATTCAGCTGGCACCACCACAGAAAACAATGGGATTAGGGTGACCCGGCTGAGAGTTAAAGATCTTGACTACCACTGACTTGTCTTGGTAGACAAAGTTGGGGGGGGGGGGGTAAATCTTTTATTGGACTGACTTCTGCTGATGATAAACAAGAAGTTGGTCCAGTAAAAGATATTACCTCACTCACCTTGTCTGTCTAATATACTGGGACCCATAGAGCTACAGCAACACTGCACACTGACTTCTCTAGTCATTTCCGGCCACTGAAATACTAGGGTGATGTGGCCAGTCACAGTCAAACCCACTATGTTTTCTCCATGCTGTCTCTAAGAAGCATTGAAAGCAGTGTAGTTAAAGCCAGAGGACCAAATGCACAGCTAGTGTAACTGCAGTTTCAAAGAGGGGGTTCAGAACCTAAGTACCCCATTACCTAGTATCCGAGTACCCCACAGTCTTCGATGTGTTTGTCCTCACAACAAACACCCTCTAAGGTAGGGAAGTGCTATTAGCTTCATTTTACAAAGGCTCGGCGTTTCACAGGTATGTGGGTACCTAACTCCCATTGATTTCAATCAGAGTTAGGTGCCTGAATACCGTTGAGGATCTGCCCCAGAGGGACTTGCCCAGGGTCACAAGGGGGCTTGTAGGAACTGAAGTGGGGTCTGCTGAGTCTAGCAAGCTAATCAGAAGGACCATTCTTCCTCTGAGCCCGAGTCTAACGGGCCAAATTCAGCGGCGGTGAAATGTGCAGTGAAATCAAGGCCGGATGTGACCCCCCCCCTCCCCCTCAGGCAGTTTGCGGGGAGCTGAAAGGGTCGGTTTAAAACACCGGGGCGATTCCACAGCAGGAAAGAGGAGCCTCCCCGGCCCCCACCCACGGGCTAGGTGAGGGGAGCGGCTGGCCGCAGACGCCAGGCTGCCCACAGGCTCCGTGAGGCGGGCTGGGGGAGAGGGCGGCCGAGCGCCTGTCTTGGGCGAGCGCAGGGGGAACCGCGGCGAGGCGAGGTGGGCGGGAGCTGCCCCCTAGGGAGCCGAGCCGAGCCGGGACTGGCGGCCCCGCCTGGCCGGGCTCGCCCCTTGCACGGGCAAGCAGAGCCGGAGGGGCCGCGGGGGAGCTCGCTGCCGCGCTCAGCCCGTCCCGCATGCGGGCAGCCAGGGGCAAGGAGGGCGCCAGCCTCGCCCGCCCCGCTCGCCCTGGCTCTCCGAAGCTTCCCGGACGCTGCTGGGGGGCGAAGGGGACGCGGAGCTGCCCCCGCCATGCCAGGCGGCCTCCCCCCGCCCTGCGGGACGAGCTGAGCCGGCGGCAGCGGGACCTGCTTCGCCTGGCCACCTCTGCCGAGCACCCGGGGCTGGGCCGCGGCGGCCGCCTGGGCTGCGGGGGCCTGAGCCGCGTAACCGGGCTGGGCGTCGTGGGCTCCGGCTTCACCAAGCTGGTGCTGCGAGCGGCGCTGCCGGGGGCCGGAGCCATCGCCCTCAAGTCGGTGCACCGGGCCGGCGGCGACGAGAGCCGCTGCGTGCAGCGCTACGGGCACCCCGCCGGGCCCGGCTGCCGCCGGCTGGCCAGCCACACGCTGCTCGAGATGAGCCTGCTGCAGCGCCTCGACCAGCCGGTGCTGTCAAGGCAGGTGGAGAGATGAGACGGGGCCCGGCGCTTTCGGCCTCCGCTGCTTGGATGCCGCGCGGCTGCCCCACTCGTCCCGCGGCTGCCGATCACCTGCGGGGGACCCCGGGCAATGGCTGCGGCAGGGCCCGTTTGGGGGAGACGAAGCGGGGCGAGTGCCCGACCTCCTTGGCTGACGGCCATTGCACACAGGCGGCTACGCGCTGTATTAGACACGTGTCCTCCTCACGGACTGTCCCGGGACCTGTGTGCGTCCGGAGACGGCGAAGGGAGGAGACCAAATAAAGCCAAGCGGATGGGGATGGTTAGAGATGGGAATGAGATCGGGGGGCTCCTCTTGCAAGGATTCGCCCAGCCCCACGTGCTTTGTAGAAAGCGAGTTCTCCACATTCACATCCTGTAAACTAATCAGGGTCGCTTTCTGGGCTTGATGGCCGCTGATGATACCATTAGCTGGGGGGAATCCCACAAGGCAGCGCACGCTGCTTTCTCGCTCAGCAGAACAACTGCTGTTAGTCGGGGCAGCAAATAGAGCCGTGTATCAGTGTGATGTATCAGTGCTTTCTAAACCCAGAGCCATGGAATTGGGTTATCTATAGTACTACTGTATTTACACAGTGGCTGCCTGCTTTAAACAGAGTATAGGAGAATGAATGCCTTTTACTGTACTTGAATCCATATTCCCCAGAGGTCAAGCTGATCTGTCAATATTTAGTCAACCTTTTCCCTTGATATTTGTACTTGAGTATGCGTCAGTATGACAGTCACGCCTTTTCTCTCTACAGTTGCATGGTCAGTGCTATGATAATAGCTTAGATCCTGAAATAAGGGTCATAGCTATGCTGGAGCTGGGATCCCCTCTGGAGATGATTCAGCTTCAGCAGACTCCCTGGGAGGAGAGTTTTAAAGTAAGAAAACAAAACAAAGACAGTCTTATCACTAGCTTTTAGGACTCAAACTGAGTAAATGCAAAGAGCTGGTGATGAGTGCTGGAGCTCCCAGGATTATCATGCTGACTTTCTGTATGCTCCTGGAAATCTTCTTTAAATAATCTTGTTTTCACTCCTTTTAAATTACAGTAAATAATATCCCTAGTCAAAGAGCAGGAGCTCCACTATTACTAGCTATTCCTTTATTCCTCCGCTCCGAAGCAATGTTACAACAGACCTAAAATTACAAAAAGCTTAAAGAATTCTGCCTAGGGATAGTATTGTGTTTGTGTTTGACTGGCTGTCTGGTTCCTTCTGTTCTGCACACTTTTGCAGAGAGGTCTATTGATTTGTATAGGCAGGCCCATTATTACAGTGGCATTATGTTCTAGTGGATGGGGCAAGGGATGGGCACAGGCCCGATCTTCTACGTGACCTTGGGCATGTTAATTCACCTCTCTGTGCTTCTGTCTTTTATCCTTTTCTAGATCAGAGGTGGGCAAACTTTTTGGCCTGAGGGCCACATCTGGGTATGGAAATTGTATAGCAGGCCATGAATGCTCAGCCGACACCCTCACCCCCTTCCGTACCCCAGCCCCCGCCCCAGCTCAGTGAAAATGGGTGAGTGAGGGTGGGGGAGAGCAAGTGACAGAGGGAGGGGGGATGGAGTGAGCGGGGAGGGAGCCTTGGAGAAGTGGTGGGGAAGGGGCATTGCGGGTAGGATGGGGAAGGGGGCAGGGCAAGGGTGTTTGGTTTTGTGCAGTTAAAAAGTTGCAACCTTATCAGTGCCCCACCCAAACCTAAATGACTACACCGTAATTAAACAGCCCCTTAGCCCAAGTCAGCTGGCATGGACTAGCTGGGGTTTTTAATTGCAGTGTAGATGTACCCTTAATGAATAAAATATTTAGTACAATAGTTTTACATATGGGGTGTTGTTTCAGAACACATAATTGGACCATCTACACCTATATCATGACTCTGGCAATGATCTATACTGATGGTCCCTGCCTGCTTTTATCCCATGATGCACCACACTAGGCACTGATCCTGTAAGCTGTTCTGATGAACAAACTCCTGAACTCATGCACACTGAAGTACATGGGATTCCATGTGGGTGCAGGAGTCCAAGTGCATGGAACAGTTGCAGCATCAGGGGACAATTGTGTAATGCTGTACCGTGGTGGAAAACACCTTCCTGATCTCAGCTAGCAATCTACATATGGCCTGAAGCATGAAAGTTAATACTGTATCCCTTGTAGCTTTTTATCCTAGTGGGGTAACAGTAAAGGTTTCTTTTTGTGCATACGCATATTTAACAAACATTGCTAAACTGCTTATGACAGTAAAATCCTCTGGCAATATTGACAATACAGATTGTAACATGCACATAATTTCCTTTTAAGTATTGTACATTTCTTGTCTTTAATTTCATGGAATGCCTTTCCCCTTCCTCTTCCAGTTTAATAGCCTTTTATTATTTTTTTTTTGGACTATGTTTCCCATGCGTTTCTCTTTCTCAGATTTGCTTGAGTCTAGTGAAACTGCTGTTTTACCTGGCACATTCTCCTCTGGGTTCAATAGTCCTCTTGGATTTCCAGCCAAGGCAGTTTGTTATGGTGGATGGAAACCTAAAAGTGACAGACATGGACCATGCCAGCACTGAGGAACTGTCATGCAAGGAAGATAATGACTGCACGCTAGACTTCCCTGCAAAAAGCTTCATTCTCAAATGTACTGCAGCTGGGAAGTGTGACAGACTAAATGAAAAGAAGAATCTTTTTAATGCGTACCGTTATGTGCAATTATATAGAAAAATTTGGCAGATTTGATCATAAATTGCACAATACCATGTAGTGAGCAGTATCCTGTGCTTATTCTATGAAGCATACAGAGAGAGAGAGAGATTTATTAAGAATCTCTTTGTAACAAATATTTTCCTTGTTGGCTAAGAATTGAAAACATCTTAGTCATTAGCTAATAAGAGTGCAGACACCCCTCTTGCACTGCTTCCCTCTATGATCACCAGTAAACCTGCCCCCAAAACTTTCCACAGTTAATTTATTGCTTCCCAGAGGTGTCACAATGACAGCCTTGGAGATGACAATTCTCTAACTATCCACAGCAGAGACACTACTTCCCCCACCAATGTGCCTCAGCTATGTGGTGCTGCAGGTGGAGTTGCCCCTGCATGAGAACAGGACAGTTTCGTCTCTGTGTCCCTTTTAACTCATGGCCTCTCATTTGAGATGGGCAACAATGGAGCGAAGAAGAAATAGAGTTGGACATCTATTGGGAATTGAATTGAGACGGTCAAGTCACTTTATGTAGGCCACCAATCAGTCATCAAAAGACAGCGACTCCCTCTCTGCATTGATCTGGGCTAGATTTGAGCTGCTGACCTGGAGGTGAAAGTTTTGATAGCCCATTATTAATGTTCAGGGGCTTAAGAGGGAGACACTGTTATTGAGGGATCCTAATTTCACCCTAAAAGAAAATTATAGTCTTGCAATAATTACCCATGCCTTTTAGAGCAGCAGCTTTGTGGAGGGACTGGATGGTTCAAGGAATTAATAATGAGCTACTCTGTCTTTCAGTTGATAATGGGCTGCCAAGCCTTGTTAGCACAAGGCCTTCCAGTTGCCCTAGGTAGAGAGCAGACATGTCCTTTGTAAACTGGAAAGTCACTGCTTAAAGGTGAGCATTGCTTGAATCCTTTAAATTAGATTGAATAAAGCATTTGGCAGCACTATATGCCACAGGGACTAAGCTTTAAGAGGGATTGGGAACATGATCTATAAGAAGCCAGTTAAGGTGCTCCAATACTGAGCATTGTGTAAGAACCTGAATAGAACAGAATCATCCTCCTTGGAAAGTGACAATTTAGAGAGGACTAACTGTTAACATATTGAAACCTCTCACTTCTAACAAGCCTGTGGGATTTTTTTGCAGGTATTTTTTCACGTATCTTTTGCCACACACTGCACCTTCTGCTTAGCAGCCCCTTCTGGGTGATATTCTGAACGCAACAGGTACAAGCTAATATTTAGACCCCATTGTCTTTTATGAGAAGACATTTTAAATGACATTTCGTCAGGTTAGTCACTTTTTTCATATTTTTCTTTTTAATGTAGGTGATTTACAATATGGAATAAATGAAACCCTAGGAGCTTTTGACAAAGTTTTACATTTGTACAAGTCTGGGCTATATCTACAGAAAAGTCTTCCTCTTTTAAAAGGTACAGGACTTCAGAGTCTTTTTAGTTAATAGTTCAGTTACTGCAGATCCGATCCGACTATAAGAATCTTCTTGTTCCCAAATATGGCCAAATTCTGATCTCAGTTACGCTCATGCAGCCCCAATGGACACAATGGATGTATGTGAGGACAGAATTTGACACACTTAGGCCTAGCCTACACAAGAAAAGGTTTACTACTGGTATAACTGCATCTGCACTGGGGTTTTTGAAAACAGAAGTATCACTGAAACAGTAAAGGTATCACCAAAAATCACTCCCTAGTTGATACTGACATACCAGCAAACATTTCTAGTGTGGCGCTGGCCTTAGTATCTTTATTTCTTTCTCTTTGGAGCAATCTTTGCTGTTTTTTCATGAGAGTTGCATGCGATTGCTTATACTATATTGTTCTGCAAAGTACATACAATTTGGCTTACCTGTGTGTGTGCACTCGTGCTTGCTGCTTTAAATACTCTACTCACAATCCTTTCAGCATGGGCATCAGTTTGTGTTTCAAGTTAATATATATTTTGTTAATATCTTAACAGATACTAGCTTTTTACTTCTGTGGACCAGTTGGTAAAAGAGATCCTCACATGGCTTCCACTCTCTTTACTCACGTAGCCCTGTGGTACTTTATTTTTCTCCTGTTTCATTGTGCAACCTATCTGCTGCTTTGAGTCATTGGTGGACCATGGATCATAGTTTGGGGCTTTGTTCCTCCATACAAAAGAAGGGGATCCTTTCCATGGTGGAGAAAAGTGGCTAATCCTTTTTCCTTATGAAAAGGTTCATTCCTTGCTCTTTGAGCACAAAAGTTGTTGTGACCCAAGTTTTCCTAAGTGTTCCCATGCAGGCGTCGGATGGGCATGAATTCCAACATCCTTGGAGTGCCAGATTTATATCTACTCTGGAAATTGCATGCTTACAAGCAGAGTATGTGCAAAAAATGTAGGTGCACTCTTGCACAGATGGGACTGCATTTCTAACAATGTCTCTCTCTCAGTTTATCCATCATCCTGGTTATCACTACTTTTTTTTCCTCCTGCTGTTAATAGATCACCGTAATTGATTAAGCCACTTAAAGTTGGTATGGGAACCTATAACTTTTCATATTCTCTGGGGGTGTCTGTCTGTCTGTCTAATCTATCTATTTAATCTATTTACTGTATGTTCCACTCTTCATCTGATAAAGTGGATTCTAGCCCACAAAAACTTATGTCCAAATAAATTGGTTCATTTCTACAAGTACTCCTCGTTCTTTTTGTTCATTATCAGTGTGCTAAAATTAGCATCTCTGTTCTATTTTACACCTCCACAAAGGGACAGAAATTTTAACAGTGAGTGAGCAGTAGCCTTAAACATTGCCAGCTCTGTCATATCTGTCTGGGAGGCATTAGACAAATCTTGTGGTTAAAGCCGGGGGTGAGGTGGGGAAGGCGGCTAAGTCAAAATGTATGTGTTCTGCGCTTGGCTCCTCCACTGACTCAGTTTGAGCAGGCTACTTTAACTTCTCTCCGTCTTATTTGAATGAGGGATGTCACGCAAGGGCAAGGTAGTAACTTTATGATGTAACCATAACATACTGCAGAGTGTCTTCCTTTAGTATTATATTAAAAGTTTCCTAAAGGCTGTTTCCCTATGTGCTAGTTTTTATTCTGTTTCTTAGAATACATCACCCTAAAGGGATTCCGAACAATGGAAATGCAGGACTATAAATGCTGGCCCTCCTACAGCCATCTGGGATGTTTGCTCTCCATTCATAATGCAGAGGAAGCCGCAGCAATCTGTAACTCCCAACCACAGTGCCAAAGTTTTATTGTCACTCAACAGAGAACATGGACAGGTGAGATAATGACTTTATTTTATTGAAACCCCCAATAAAGATTTTTCAGAACAGATGGCCAGAGCTAGGTGTAAGTTGCTGGGACTTGTGACAGAAAGCGTGCAGGAAAGAAGTCAAAAAGGTTCCCTTTAGATCCTGTGTTTAAAAAAGCATGACGTTCCACTTAGGAACTAGTAGGTATCATGTCTTATTGCATAAAGCTGCTGTTCTGTTTGCTTTAATATAAGCGGGGTTGTGAGGTGGTTAGATTTCACAAGCCATATGGGCCTGGCCTGATAAATACTGAGATGAGAGGCTGCACTCTCATGAAAATTCCAGAGTGCTTAGGAAGTGGTGTGGGTGATTGAGAGGGTGGTTTTGTTCTTCCAGTCTACGGCCATACCACCCTGCACACACCTTATCTTGGAAGCTAAACAGGGTTGGGCCTGGTTAGTACTTGGATGGGAAACCTCCTGGGAATACTGGGTGCTGTAGGGTTTGAGCATTGGCCTGCTAAACCCAGCGTTGTGAGTTCAATCTGTGCAGGGGCCATTTAGGGATATGGGGCAAAAAAGGGATTGGTCCTGCTTTGAGTAGTAGATTGGACTAGATTATCTCCTGAGGTCCCTTCCAACACTGAGATTCTATGATTCATTATTTTGCCAGTGCCCTGGCATGGTGCTTGGTGGCACAGTTATCAACTCTAAGAATTGTCCCTCAGAAGTAGTGTGGCCTAGTGACTAGAGCACTGGACTGGGACTCAGAAGATTTAGGGTCTATTCCCAGTTCTGCAGTTAACCTGCTGAGCCAGTCACATTCCTATCTGTGCCTCAGTTTCCCCATCTGTATAATGGGGATAATCATACTGCCCATCTTTGAGATTTATGGAGGAAAATCACTATATAGGAGTTTAATATAAAATAATAATATTGTCTTATTGTTGAGACGGGAAGCTACCTTTTGTGGTCATTAAAGATACTATATACTTGCAAGAGTAATGGAGATTTTAGTGTCCATGTTTAGTTCATTACATTCTCCCTCTGTGAATTCCATCAGCATCTTCAACAGATGTGATAACTTTCTTTACTTCCTCTACTACAGTTTTGCATAGTGTTGGTATGCACTTTTAAATAGCTGCTATGATCCACCCCAAAGATAGCTGCATTTCAGTAGTGGTGAGGCAATTGCTGTGGTATGTACCATTTTTAAAAAGCTCTTAGGTCCTTTGAGGTGAAAGAAGATATATAAAAGTAGATGTTACTATCGTTATACTCAAAAGAACCATAGTTTACACATTTTGCTCCTTTTTATATCAAATTAAAGCCCCAGACAGTGAGTCACAAATGTCCCTATAATTAGCTCTGATGACAGCCATTCATTGAAGCCAGCTTGCATGGTTTTAGAATTACGCTGTAAATCCCCTCATTTAACTGACACTTCTGCAACAGTCTAAACTATTACTTATAATGTGAACACTGAATAACACTGAACGTTAACCAGGCATTGTTACAATGGTGCTTATGATCACGTATCTTGTCCGCTGACATGATACATGGCTGCCTTTTGGCATGCTTTGCTTTAAAAAAATATTAAAATTGTAACTCTATACGTTTGTATGAAAATTTTACATGGATAACTTTATCGTATAAGAGAGTATTCATGTGCTGACAAAACAATATGTCTGGCCTCTGTGCACAGAGTCAGTTTCACAATAGCAATGGTTTGAGCATGGGTATTGTATTCTGCATCTCTTCTAGGTTTTATAATGTGACAGATGTTAGCACATGAAGCACGTGACTATTAGAAGGAGCTCAGCTACTACCGTGATGTGCACAATTTAAAAACCTGTATAGAATGGAATAGAACATCCTACATGTGTCGCTGGATTCCCTTTCTGCAACAGGCTACCCCGTATCAAGGCCATATCTGTAGTCTGTTTTTATTCTCCTAAACCCTTTTTCTTCCTCACATTATGTAATAAGTCTTTGTTTCTGAGTGGCCGAAAAGAACAATTCTGTTACTTTTGGCCCAATTATCTGACATGCTGAGGGCCCAGATCTTGCATTCACATTAACTGGAGCTGCAGGTGTTTGCCAGTAACTTGTTAAGGTAACTCTGTAATACAGATTGAGACATAAATCCTATGGGGCCAGATCCTGCCTTTCTTGTGTGCTCCTACTGAAATTGGTGAGGATCGTGGATGCACAGTGAACATAGGAAGAATGCCTCATATGCACATAGCTGGTGTAGAAGGAACCTGCTTAGAGAGTGCTTTATATATAAATCTTTCTTGGAATCTAAAGAACCAAGATGACCCGTATCCTCTGTTTGAACTTGCATTTTTATTTTCTTACCAGGATGCCCATTCGCCTCATTTCGAAGTAGCCTGACTGACTTAATACCAGATGTCAATGCTGTACTCTACATTAAACGATCTGCTCCCCTCGAGAGAAAGACTTTAAAACCAGTGAGAGCTCACATTTGGTGATTTGGAGAGGAGTCATTGGGGAGAACATCATTTACTAAAAGGAATGATACTTTTTATTTTGCTTTAGGATATGATCTCCATGCTAGCTTGGACTGAGTAAAATGGTCCTGTCTGCTTGGTCAAAGCTGAGATTATTCATAGCCAAATGATCTCCTGTACACAATCCCACCCAGTTCTTAACCTGTTCCCAGACTCTGCTGTTCCTTGTAAACATTTGCAGGTTTAGTTCAAATGTTGCAATTTGCAGTACCTTGGCTTGCTGCTTTCGGAACCAACTTGTCAGCAAAGAGATAGAAATGGCTGTGAGGGACTTGGCTGTCGCAGTCCTAGTTAATCTGTCTTTGAAAATCTATGAATAGTGCACCTCTGAAGAACACACAACTCCCCAGTGATAGGGCTGCCAAATAGGATTTAGTAACATCATAAATGTAAAGAATCCATATATAAGTGGTGAGGCCCAAGGTGCAGTGTTCGAGCTAGAGCCATGATTTTGGATCTGCCCATGGGGATGGGAGGAAGTATGCAGTTCAGATCCAGGGTTTTGGTTCAGCCCATAGGAGGGCAGAGGAGCAGGTGTGCAGTTCAAATCCAGATCCAATGCAGGGTTTGGGTTTGATGTGTGCATTTTAAAACACCAGTTCCCTTGTATCAATCTTGAAGGTTGTCCAGTGTTACTTTCAATGAAAGAAACTCTGCTGAGCAAAATGTTCAATATATTTGCCTGAAGTTCTATTCAGCATGGTAAAGAACTGCTGATTTCCTCTTGACAATGAGGTGAAGCAGGAGGGTTGTTTTATTGCTTTTATGTGATAATATATTGCATGGGCTCTCTGGGCTTGGTTCCTCTGTAAAGGCTTCAGGATTTCTATGCATTTTAAACTGCAGTAGACAGAGACATACCCAATATTATGCCTGGACCGAATGACTGGGAATACTGCACTGCCTGTTCTTTTTTCTGGACCTTTTTGTGGTCCAGTTCAGGAAAGCCAAATCACCATGGGCCTTAACCCTCATCTGCAGAGGAACTTCCCTTAACTGAGAACCCCAAGCACCATGTATAGCGTGGGACCACGCAGTCTGCATGCGCTGTGGAGTACGCCTTCACAATAGTTCTCTGCACTGCTGTGAAGAAGGTGAGTATGTTTTGGACATGACCAGGGATTTTATGCCATCTAACAGTGAGTGTGCAGGGAGCAGTAAGACCATATTGGCTACTCAACCCCCATACTCTCATTACCCTGCAGTGACCAGCTGTAAGCCGCAAGGTGTATGGCTACTCTGCAGTAAAACATCCAGGACTGGCTGATGTCAGCTGATGCGGACTGCGGGGCTATAAAATTGCATATAGGTGTTTGAGCTTTCCCAAGCCCAAATGTCTCTAGTGCCATTTTGTAGTTCTGTGAGCCCAAGTCCACTTGCATGCGCCAGCCGCCGGTGTTTTATTGCAGTGTAGACATACCTGATTGGGGTCTGGATACCCCAGAGTGAGATTCCTGAGCATTTGCCTCAGGCTGCCCTCTGTGTCCCATACTATTCTGTGTTTCCTAATGTAGCTGCTCACCTGTTAGCTCATTAGTGCTCCATTAAGGCACAGCAGAGCCATTACGCTACTGCTTTCTCATGCAATCCATCCCAGTTGCATTATGCTCCAAAATGACACAATTAATGAAAATGCTTATATAGCACAACAAGCCTTTTTTTAGCATGATGACCCTCTTGCTGTGAGCTTTGTGAAGACAATGCTTTTTAAATGGACAGTCAAAGACTTTCTCTTCAATACACTGGTCCTGTAGAAGTGGAAGGAAGGGCCCTGGCAGGAGGTTCTCTAGTGTTTTACTTTGACTACTACATGAGGGCTGCAGGGCATCTGCCATGTGATGCTCTGTATTAGAAAGAGTTAATGAGATTGTGTCCATCTCTTTGAACCCTACGAGAGACAAATCAGAACACCCTCATCGCAACAGGTTTCCTCATTGCTGGAACTAGAAGGAGAGGGGATAAAGACTCTGAAAACGGCAAGAATGAAGTGATCCTGGTGTGTATTAAAAAGATTTACACACTCCTGATTAAAAGTCCTGGCCTGGGATTGAAAAAAACCAAAAACGTATTTGAAACACCCAGCACTCCCAGAGGTCTCCCCTTTGGGCAAATAATTTTTATTCGTTTCCCATGTCCAGGTCAGGATTAACTACAAGTATTAGTAGGATACTACTTGTAGTAGGATACTAACTACAAGTTAGTAGTAGGATACTAACTACAAGTTAGTAGTAGGATACTTGTAGTAGGATTAACTACAAGTATCACTGGTGTGAGATCTAAGGTACAATTGACTGGTCCTTTGTGACTGGAAGTAACCTGAATATTATTGTGATTCATGGTGTAAGTAAGGGACTATCCATCACAAAGATAGACTTGCGTAGGCCAGTGGTCTTCAAACTGGGGTGCGCGCACCACCGGGGGTGCACGAGACCACTCCCAGGGGTGCGCGGCCCCGGCAGCTGGAGGAGCTGTGCGGCTTCTTTGCAAGCCCCGCGGCGGCCACGGCAGCAGGAGGAGCAGGGCTGCCCCAGCAGCTCCTCTGAAAGCTGGGAGCCGCGCTCTGCGGCTGCAGCCCCAGGAGTCGGGAGCCGCACGCCGCGGCTGAGACCCAGCACTGGGTGCCGCGGCTGCAGCCCCGGGAGCCGGGCACCGCGGCTGCAGCCCCGGGAGCCGGGCACCGCGGCTGCAGCTCCGGGAGCCATGGCTGGGAGCCGGGAGCTACACACCACGGCTGAGACCTGGCTCTGGGAGCCACGTGCCGCGCCTGAGACCCGGCCCCAAGAGCCAAGCACTGAGGCGGAGATGGGCCCTAGGAGCCGGGCGCTGCAGCGGGAACCTGCCCCAGGGGGGCAGTTAGGGGACAAGGAGGAGAGGTTAGGAGGGAGTAGTTGGGGGGGGAAGTGGGAGGGAGTGGATGGATGGGGGCAGGGCTAGGGTGGGGCTTCCCCTGTGCCGGTGCCTGCTCAAAAAAAAATTCTACTAGGGGGTGTGCGGTCAAACAAGTTTGGAGACCTCTGGCCTAGGCAACAAGATAGATAGGAATACCCAAGTGGACTGCCAATGACTCAATGTTAAGGCTGTTATAGTGCCTGAAGAGTTTAAACTTGATAATCGATTGGTGAAATCTAAGCATAGAACCCCCAGCCAAGTTGGGGGTTTGTGTCCTCGCTCTTAACAGTCTGCCCTGAGGTTGGTATTCACATGCTTGAGCAGGGGTCTCAAACATGTGGCCTGCAGTCTGCATGCAGTCTGTGGAGTTATCTGCTGTGGCTTGCCAAGCTCCCCATGCCCCCTCTCTCCCTTGAGTTATTGCTGGTTACCCCCAAGCTCCCTTTCCCCACAGCGTGCTGCATCCCTGTTCCTCTACTTACCTCCAGGTGCTTCCTGCTGCCAAACAGCTGTTTGGTGGCGCTTAGCACTTTCCAGGAGGGAGGGGGGAGGAGTGGGGAGCCATGTGCTCAGGAGGGAGTGGAGAAGAGGAGGGGCCAGGGTGGGAAGAGGCAGGGGCAGGGCCTCATGGAACGGGTCGTTGGGGTGTGGGGGCTGTGGGGTGGGGGTGTGTCAGTGATGCGGTCTGCGGGCCAATGCATTAGTCCTCATGTGGCCCTCTTGGTCGTTTGAGTTTGAGATCCCTGCTGTTGAATCACTGCAGGACAGCTTGACATAGTCAGTTGTTTGATTGTTTTGTGCATGTCACAAGCAATAACCTCTTGTCCTCACTGCATCCTACGTTTTAATAGTGATTTATTTGTCATTCAGTACTAACAGAAAAAGCATGTTAGAATGAATCTGAAAATGAATTGCAAAATGTCCTACGTGATGTCATGCAAAATGTCAGTAGTTACCAGCCACAAGCCAGGGACATGGAGAAAGCATACTTGCCATATTCTGTGAAGTGAGCCTTGCCTTCTCTGAGCCATTCACACAGCATCACTCCTTGCACTTCACTACCAAGAGATAAAGAGAGAGAATGGCAGCCCTGTCATGCCATTCTGTAGCCAGAATGCATAATTAATGCTAAACACATGGGGGTTCAGCGGGATTGAGTCTGCCTCTGACAGAAGTGTTGAAGGCATAACACAGGGAGATCAACCATCCGTTGTTTTCTCTGACAGTGTGAACTGTGACAGATCTCCAGCAGCCCACAGTTTTGAAGAGATTCACATTTGGAGCAAGTTCCTTTATTTTGACATCTATATAGGGGAACATCATGTCAGATATTGGTCCAGAATCTCCAGTACGCTCAGTGCCAATATAGGCTCTGTCAATGATTTTCTAATCAGTACAATACCGGGCAAAATACATTGTGTTTTGTATCTGACAATGTTTTACATGTGGGGATTACTACTGCCCGGATAATTTTTTTGTTGTTTAATCAAACAGAGAAGATCCAGAGAGTTTATATAAGAAGTCTTGGAGAATTCAACATTTTCTATCCCAAGAATCACATCAAAGAATTATCTCAAAAATAAGTGCATTAGGTTTTACCTTGCCTGACACATCACATGCTACTGAGGATCCATAACCTGTGTGGGTCATCTCAGCATTCTCCCATTTTTATATCCAGTTAGGGTGACCAATTTATAGGGACAGTCCCTGTTATTTGGGGCATTTTCTTATATAGGCGCCTATTACCCCCAACCCCCGTCCCGATTTTTCATTCTTGCTGTCTGGTCACCTGCTATCCAGCACAGGAAAATGAAGAAGAAAAAAACCCCTCTACTTAAAGATCAGAGGGACAGTTTAGAATCAGTATGGAGAACTTAATTTATGGATTAAGAAGAACTCAGTTATTTTTCTTTAAATGCATAAATATGCAAATGAAAGGAGACGTGATCTGGCCATTGGCCATCCTGCTTCAGGCTCAATCTAATTATCAGCTGCCAGATCTGCTGCTTTTAAAGTGGCAAGAGTGATTAAAGATGCAAGGGCAATTGAAAAAAATTAGATCAGTTCTTACGAGGACTTGTTTCTATTTTATAACCACATCGCAGCTTGGCTTTATAAGCGAATCTGCCCATACAAGCTGAGGGAGAAAAGTTCTGCTGATCATAAGGTTTTTTTCCCCCCAAACCACGTGCTTTTAAATAAATTGTTTGTTGGGAGATTTTACAATCCTATATTTGCCAAGGCAAACTAACTTCCAGCCCTGATCCAAGTACAGTGCTGTGCACTGTAATATAGTGGGCACGGGCAGAGTGTGTTTTTGTGAAAAGCAACAATGCAAACAGAACAGAAGTTGAGTCCATGAAAAGCATCCGAATGCTCATGGCATCCAAACCAGAGAAGGCTTGACCTGAGCTAGAATATGGTGAAAGCAGGCGCTCTCTCATGAGATTTCTGGGAATTTCCTTTTCAGGTTGAACTGGAAATGCCTATGGAACATAATCTTCCTGCTGTGCTTGGAGAGGAATGACAGTCTTGTGGTTTAGGCACTGGTCTGGGGTTCCTTTTGCCATTTGCCCCATCTTAGATTTGTAGCCCTCTGTTCTTGTATTTTAAGCAAGGTCAAATAGCATGCGGCATCTGTCTTCTTTTTGGCCATATTCATGAGGGACAGGGTCTGGTTCCCCAAAGTATGGCCTAGGAAACCCAAAGGAGAATGAGTCTGTTGGATTCATTTTCTCTTTTATTATTAGGGTCACCATTTCAGAAAGGAAGCATGGGCTAGTTAACAGGGCACTGAGCTAGGACTCAGGAGACCTGGATTCTCTTTCCTGACATTTCGTATAGCCCTGAGAAAGTCACTTCACCTGTTCCCCTTTTCTCTGCCATGTCTAGGTAATGATGAGTTCTTCAGAGTAGAACCTCTCTCACCATGTGTAGGGACAGCACCTACCAGCACACGGGGGCATTGATCTTGGTTAAGGTTTTAAGGCACCATTGTAACAGAAATAATAACAATAACAAGGCTCTGTGCACACAAATGATTGGACCCATTTGCATATATGAAACTGCAGGCGCATGCAGAGATCAGGCCATTGCACAGATAAAAGCTGGGCCTCCAGCAGCCATTTGCATATTCATTTTCCTGATTTGTGCTTGCACGGACAGTAAGTGGACAGGCAAGTGATGCAGCCACACTCAGTTGTATGCAGATTTGCTACTGAAAACGTGACCCTTCCTCCCATTTGAGTTCTTCATTTCAGATATCAAGGGAAGCAGAATACTCTGTCTCCTCACACCTCTGACTTCCGAGGTACAGACTCAGGGAGTCACTTTGTCCCTTTGAGAATGGATGGTGCATTAATGAAGGTAGGTATATCTGCATAGGAGTAATGTGTAATTCTCCTCAGATTGCCTAGTGGTGTAAGCATATCACCAATGTGATACAAAGACTGAAGAAAACCTTGATTATTATTGTTTGTATTGCAGTGGCATCTTGAGGCACCAGCCCACTGCGCTAGATGCTGTACAAACATCTAGCAAACTAAATGTGATGTCCTTTCTCTTTAAATGTGCAAGGGGCTCTGTACTCCTCCCCACTCCACAGCCTAAAGCCTCACTTTCAGGTTGATTTTAGTTTTTCAGCCAGAACAATAAAGCAAGTACACGAAGAAGCTGTGTGTTCATCAACTCCCTCTGTGTCTGTTTGTTGTCTATCTCCAGAGATATAACAGAAACAGTCCCTGCTATGAAGGGCTACCATCTAAGTAACTTTCTTAGATCACGTTTTGTTAACGGATAGACCATTTAAGGAAATACAATAACTCTATCCCAAAGTTACGCTTTAGAAGGCTCTCACTACAATTTTATGTTCAGTGCCAAGGCCTAATATTTAAACTGAAAGACAATAGCATCATTGTTCCGGAAGTAGCCAAGAATCCTCAAAGAGCTCTTCTAGGATAAGTCTGGGATTTGCAATTTCCCATTCTGATAGCCTCATGATTCCCTGACCAGATTATATCTTCTAAGAATGAAGAAGTGCTTGGCCGCTAACTTATAATCAAAACCGATTTCAACTCCTAATTTGTTTCACTATTTGGCAAAACAAATGTATTTAGTCCAAATGAGGAATTTATTCCTAAAAGGTGACCACATTAAAAGAGTGTAGGTACCTTCATTAATTCACTTTGCTGTAAAGGACATTTCACACTGCTCTAGTGTATATAATCAGGCCACAGAAGACTGCTTTAGAAAGTATTAATAATACATAAACATGCTGTGCCTTCTAGTCCCAGCCAGATGTCTGTGTTGTATGAAACCACTCTTGTTAATGTAATTGCTAGTAGAAGAAAGGAAGTATTAATCACATTAATCAAGGGCAGGAATTATATTTCGTGATTCCTCTGCCTTCTGTTCTTATTTGTTTGCATTTAAGCGTGAGGAGAAGCTTCCTGCTTCAGTTCATGGGCCTAAGAAAGGTTAGGCTGCATTCTTTCTATCTGTCTCTCTCTCTCAGGCTTGGGAACTATTCCTGGGTTAGTAGCAGGGTAGGGAACTAGGCCTTAGGACTCCTGAAGCCTCATTCCTCACTATCAACTCATACAGAAATCCCAATTTCTGTCCCCAGCTCTGCCACTGTTTCACCCTTTGTCTATGGGGAAATCACTTTACCGGTTCAGCCATTTGTAAAATAGCTATTCTAATCCTATCCAGTGGTGAGGGTGCTAGCCTGGGCTGTGGAACATCCAGTTTCAATTCCCTGCTCTATGTGACATGTAGCCTCCCTATGCCTCAGTTCCTCAGCTGTAAAACAGGGATACCAGCACTTACATTAGAGATTGTGAAGTGCTCAGATTATTATAATAAGAGCCATATAAGTGCTTATTCACACTGGCATTTTGAGGATTAGTTAATATTTCTAAAGCACTGTAAATGCAGCCAGGATGATGTAAGTGCTAAGTATGTTATCTGCATTAAACTATGTGAATAAATGCACATCATTTAAATGTCTGACTGGTTTTATATATCTTTCGTGCATTCATATGCACACAGACAGCACCTAACACAAATAATAAAAACCTGTTCTCCAAGTAATATCAGAAATGCACCCCCCCCCCGCGAGTTCACTTATCCCAGTTAAGCCAGTAGTAGCACAATTATTTTGGCATCCACAAAAATAAATAGGTGCCTTCACTCCAGACATAGGTCCCTGAGTATGGGGCTTAGGAGCTGAAGTCCCAGTTTTAGCTCCACTGAGAGCCACAAAACACATGCCCAGTGCAGTAGGCATCTAAGTTTTTCAGAGTAAAAGTTCTCTAGGCACCTATGTTTCCACCTCTGAGCATGTGCGTTGCTGCCTCCACCTAAGCATTTGGACGCCTATCTCCTGGCTAAGCCCCAGAGCGATTCAAGAACCAGGGAAAGTGAGATATTCACGTAGAGGGGCTCAGAAGCAATGTGTAAGGAGGGGCATATAAGGTCAATTGCCTCCTCCAGCTTGGCCGGCTGACGGGTGGAGAGGGAGAGGGACTCTGTCTTCCCACTGCGCCTGCCCCCAGCACGCTCGGCCCCTGTCCCTGGCAGCCGGGCCCAGGCTGGGAGCAGAAGGGGCTGGGACTCGTCACATCTCACGCCCAAGTTGCTGCTCCATGAAGCACAGCAGCTGCCTGAGAGCGCTTGGCTGGGGAGGTGGCTGCCCACCCAGTTCCCTCTGCTCCCTGCCTGGGCCTGGCTACCAGGGACAGGGGCAGGGCCGGATCCAGGCACCAGCTGAGGAAGCATGTGCCTGGGGCGGCACATTCTAAGGGGTGGCACTCTGGGCAATCTTTTTTGCTTCAGCAGTTCAGGCGGCTCTTTTTTTTTTTGCTTGGGGGCGGCAAAAAAGGTAGAGCCGGCCCTGCGTCCCTGGCAGGGAGTGGAGGGGGCAGGGTGGGGCGAATCATTGCTGCAGCCGCCTCCACCAGGCTCCTCCTCAGGCAGCTGCTGCGCTGCACAGAGTATCAACCCTGAGTGACCCGCTTCAGCCGCGTGAGAAACAGCTTCCCACCTGGGCCAGCCTGCCATGGACAGGGGCCGTCGGGCTGGACATGCCCCGGGAGAGGGCGGGGGAATGCAGCGGGAGAAGGACAGAATACCCCCCACTTCCGTCTGACTTGAGCAGTGAGAGCACGGCGACCCCAGACTGGGTGCAAGGCTGGGGGAGGGGTCGCTGGGCAGAGGAGACACAAGGGCCTGTCAAGTGTTCTTCCCTTTAGATTGTGACCCTCAGGTTTGAAGAAGCCATTCCAGTAGGTGTGCTCAGAGGCCACCTGTCTGATCGAGTCCCATTCAAAATCCAATCAGAGGAGGAGGTTGCGGTTGCGGTTGCGGGGGTTACCTCTGCCCACCTGATAACTCTTACTGCACCAGTCAGAGCACTCCTCTGGGATATGGAAGACCGAGGTTCAATTCTCCCTCTCTGCCAGAGAGGGGAAAAAGAGAACTCTCCTCAGAGGGGGTACCTCCGACCCTCTTCAAATCCTAACCAGTGAGCTCCCTGCTATTTTGGTAAAGGGCTTCCCCACTCTCTCCTGTTGAAGCTGTTGCACTCTGGATAAATAATAGTAGACACATTTAATATAGCTCACTGGTACAAACACATATTATGTCCCCCCTCTCATTTCTACTACCATACCAGCTGTACAGCTAGGAACGTGTGTCCTGTGGTCAACTGCTCTTTCCTTTCCTATGGATTTTGAATCCTGCAACTTGAAACAGTCTCAGGAAATTTGCCTGCATGGGTGGTGGTCAAGTGTATTGCACCCAATGAGCCTGGTTCACTACTGTCCTGAAGCTTGTGAAATCATTAGCACCCACGCAACATGTGTGTAAAATACTAGCAAATCTTAGCATTCAGTTTACACAGTTGTAAATTATAGAAGGTGCACGAGAATGGCAAAACAAGCCCAGTGAGTTAGTTTGTAGGTTCTGTTGAGCTGTGGATTCAGGGAGGGAAGCTCTCTAAGGGTATGTCTTAACTGCAAAGTTAGACCAGGTAGTCAGCACCCCAATTAGCCCAGCCCAGCCCAGATGTGAGCAGCCATAAGGGAAAGCTATTCCTGAGTTATTGTATCCTCACTGGTGTGTTGCTAGGACTTCTGAGGATATATTCAAGAGTCATTGTGCTGTAGTGAGCTGAGCTGCTCTATGATTCTTTCTGTGTTTTGTGGGAGAACTTGTCTGTCCTTGTTGACCCAGAAGGGGAATTGTGGGAAGGAATCTGAGGACTGTCAGCACATGAGTGATTTATCCTGCATCCTCACTGTGAAGAGGATGGTTTACCAGCCAGAATGTAAGTGGCATCCAAACTCTAATCCACAATCCCAGCAGAGCCAACTAGCCTGGGTTGAAAGCACCTCTGAACTCAGCTGAGTAGGTTTTGTGTGCGGATGGGAGGAAGTTTGGGGACACCACCTGAGTTAAACCCAAGCTAATTCTGCACTGAAGACCCCCTGAGCTGCTTGATTAAAGAGAGATCCTTACACTCCACACAGTCATACTCTGTGCAAAAGAGCTTTCATTTCAAACAACGTGGACAAGGCTTATTTCAAAGTCTCCTGGACTTGAACTGGTTTCCTAACTGCTGGGCTTTTGTCCAGATACAGATAACGGGCAGAGTTCTACCTATACTGCATCCATCCTTATAGTAAAAAGAGAAACAATAGAAGCTTAATATTCATCAAAGGAAACTTTGCTGTCTTGCATTTCAAAAGAGATTCCTGGCCAATAGTCCAGATTGTTCTTAAGTTTCATCCAAACTGCAGCAAGGTGGTAAATTGATGTAGGAAACCCCCTCAATGACACAACCTCAGTTCTACAGCTCACTGATCAGAGGCTTCATTCCATCCATCACCTATAGAATTCCCTTTCTATACCAAGGAAGTCAGGAACAGCTGAGTGAGCAATGCTGACCTCTGTCAGGTAATCATTATGCAATTTTGTTACCATAACACTCCTTTTGAAAGCTGATCCTGTATTTAAGGGAGGATGCCCAGATTTTCTTAAAGGAATGATATGTTCAGAGTCACTGATAATGGATTTCATTTCATTTTGTGAGATTAGCCTGAATTATGACTTGGTTCTGTCTGTTATGCAGTAAATTTGAACAGGACAAATTCATTGTTGGTGTAACTCCATTTGTTTAATTCACCTTGCAGCCTTGTAGGGCCATGTATGAATTTGGCCCTACATCTGTGTCACTAGATGAGAATCTTCAGCCATGTGTAGTCATGATTCAAGGTGACTTCAGTACTGTTACCTGGGAAACTTGAAAGAAAGAGGGAGTGTTTTACAGCACACTCAGCAGAACTCCAGCTCTTTCTAATCTTTTCTTAAACACAGCGGGCTAGATCCTTGACTGCAGCATCTCTCCCTAACTATTGATTTCAGTGGAATGATGCTGATTCAAACAAGCTAAAGATTTGGTCAGTATGTGAGCCATGCACTGAAACAAAGTAAAAGTTCTAAAATTATTTAGACTATTTACATGCTACAGGCTGGGGACCGACTGGCTAAGCAGCAGTTCTGCCGAAAAGGACCTGGCGATTGCGGTGGACGAGAAGCTGGGTATGAGTCAGCAGTTTGCCCTTGTTGCCAAGAAGGCCAACAGCATATTGGGCTGTATTAGTAGGAGCATTGCAAGGAGATCAAGGGAAGTGATTCTATTTGGCACTGGTGAGGCCACACCTGGAGTATTGTGTCCAGTTTTGTTTCCCCCCACTACAGAAGGGATGTGGACAAATTGGAGAGAGTCGAGCAGAGGGCAGTGAAAATGATTAGGGGGTTGGGGCACATGACTTACGAGGAGAGGCTGAGGGAACTGAGGTTATTTAGTCTGCAGAAGAGAAGAGTGAAGGGGGATTTGATAGCAGTCATCAACTACCTGAAGGGGAGGGGTTCTAAAAAGGATGGAGCTAGACTGTTCTCAGTGATGGCAGATGACAGAACAAGAAGCAGTGGTCTCAAGTTGCAGTGGGGGAAGTCCAGAATGGATAATAGGAAACACTATTTCACTAGGCTGACATGATGTTCTGGATATTATCTCTCCGGTAATCCTGGTGGGCAGTCGTAAAGATCAGCGCTGCTTTGGGTGTATTGTCGGGATCCTGGTGAATGACAGGCTGCTTATCTGCTGCCATTTGGTTCCTTTGCGCTGATGACTCAAAATTCTGATTTAAAGCCAGTTGTTCCCTTGATTGGAGAGTGCTTGATTCATCCCTAACCCCCATGCCAAGTATGGAAGTTGAACTAACCTGCACATCTAGTGCCACTTCTACTCTCGTCTGACCTGCTTTACATGTATGTACAGCTTAATGTGTTTTATCAATGGATGTGTTTTCCCGTGTGTTGTTTCATCCCTCCCTGCCTTCTGTCCACAAGCCAGAATCGCTGGCGGTATTACTGCATGCTCCATTTCAAACACACAAAATCTGTAGCCAGAAATGAACTGCATGACTCAATCAGAGAGAATTTCAGGGGGGAAATTTTGTGGTTTCGCGAATTCATAGTGAATGAAATGCTGAGGATTGAAAAACCCACAGGAACTGAACTGGCAAAAATGTTCATGAACAACTTCAGCCACACCCACAAATCACCAGTCTCTGTTCATTCTAATTACTCTATTTCACAGGTGAGGAAACTGAGACACAGAGAGGCTGCCAGTTCCCCCTGGTAGCCCAGCAAATTTGTGGCCAATCTGGGAATAAAATCAGAATTCCTGATTGCTGCTCTCATGCTCTAAACTGCTAGATTACACTCCCTCCCACTCTCAGGCAGGGTTTTCAACAAACCCCAGTGTTTCTGGGCTTGGCTGAAGGGTTAAGTTACCTACCATAACAAGTTATGAGAAAGAGAAATCCTAAACTGTGCCATAACTCATCCTGCAACAAAACATGAAGACATCAGACATGCTGTGGGAGTCGTATGATTATTTAAAGCCTAAGCCACAGTACATCAAAAGAGTTGTTCAATTGAATGACTTCACTATGTTACCTTCCGTTTAAGAATCAATGGAATTTTTCCCTCCAGGGGAAAACCTTGGGAGTGGGGGAAGAGTTGGGTTCGTTATCTTGTCTGTGGTGCCAAAAATGAATCCAGATTTGCACATCCGTGAGAGAATCTTGATAGGCCGTGCATTTGGCAAGGTGCTGCAGTGGAGGACTGTGCGGTTTAGCAGTCAGAGGAAATTAATTGATCACGAAAGCAAGACAGTTTGCTCCCTGGTGAGAACTCTAAGTAGGGCATTCAACGACTGACACAGCACTGGCTGGTTTGACTTTCTATGTAGCATCACTGCTGACGATTGCTCTGCTGGCTACTGTCAAAATACCCAGAAGTCCTTCTCCGGCACAGGTTATTGATAGAGCGTTTCACATCTCCAGTCAGCCTGCAGTCAATGGTGTTTTCAATTCGAATAAACGCTTATTGATTGGGAGAGGGCACGGCTGCTGCTTGGCTTCCCGGGAAGCAAGGTGCAGGGGCAAGAAAATGCAGCTAGCCTATGCGACTGGGAAAGAGACTGAGGTTCTGAACGTTTCCAGTGAATTAGACGTTTTCTGGAACATCAAACCAATGAAGATGGGCTCTGATAAAGGTGAATGGTTAACAGTGCTAGGCAATAAACGATGGGGCTGATCTAGAGCCCACTGAAATCAGGGGGAGTTTTTCCATTGACTTCAGGGAGGGTTCCCAGGAACCAGTGGCAGCCTTGTCATCAGCCTGGCCATATGATCCTTGCTGTGATAGCAAGCAGTCCCCAGAGGAATACATGGGATTAATTTCCTGCATGTTTCTGTCTGGGAGAAACAGGATTTCCTGTGGCTCCCCAGTTCACATGACCACTTCAGGACCCCTCTCCATTTGCCCCAGTTGGAAGAGAGGAGTCCTGCATTCTGTATCTAGTGCCCACAGTGTGCTGGTAGCTGGTGATGCGTGGCAGTGGGGCACATGAGATGTGGCTTCCAGATACCAAATATGAGTGTGGGGATGTGTCCCCTTTCTTCCCTTTTTGCACAAGAGGAAAATGGGGTAGGAGGGAGCATCTTTGAAGCTCCGGTGGTGAGCACCATAGAAATTAGGAAGAAAAGAAAGGACAGAGTGCGAGAGAGAACAATTATTGTTCTTAACTCACTAGTTCTCCCCTTCTCTGCCTCCTAATATGTATTACAGAGTTGACCAAACTGTGTGGATGTGAAGCCTAAGAACTCTGGGGAACGTGGCTATTTCCTATCAGAGACACCCACGTGGATTTTTTTGGGCTAGGATATCCATGGCCTTGGCATGGAGAGCGGGCAGGACACAGCTTACTGCAGGAGGTGTCTTGTGTTGTCCACGGTGGTAAATAGAGTGATAATGGGGGCAGCAATGATACTTGGCTTTTCATCTGGGGATCCCAAAGCACTTTTCACAGATGGGAAACATGGACAGAGAGGTGAGGGAGGCTTATCTAAGGTAAAGAATAAGACTAGAACCTGGGAGTCTTGGTTCCTGGTCCTCTCTTGCTAACCACTTCCAAAATACCCACAGGTCAGCAAGACTTCCTCATATTTGTTGGTGCAGGAACCCGGGCTACTTTACCTGCAGGCAGTGGTGAGAAGAGTATAAATCTTAGAAATAACCTTCCTCACGACAAATCCTCTCTGCCATATTTACCATCAGGCAAGAGGTTGTACAGATATAAAGTTTCTTAAAATGACCTTAGCTAGACAGGAAAATGTTGAGCATGACATGCCAACACTGTCCCCCTCTTATGCGCCTGCCAATGGCACCCAACATTAATACTGTCAGATCTGGGCCCTGTGTGCTTGAAATTACTGCTTCTCTGGGTATCTGAAATCTTTAACTCATTAATAGATGTGCTATATATCATATGCACCCCTGACTTGATTATACACATTTGCCTTAATTTGGATTAATGCTCAGACTATCTAGACCTGACTAGAGTGTCAGCATACATCACACTGGGAGTGGGAATCCTACCTCCATGCTCAGATCACATTGTTACCTCAGAGTACTGCCCCACGCCCAGCAACTTATTTAGGATGATAGTCTGATCAAGAATAGTTGTGTGTTGCAAATAAAGCAGAGTGCAGGTAAGATTTCCATCTTCTTTCTCCTTTCAATGCCACCTGTTGTAAAGCGTTTGAACCTGCAATGTATGGGTGCCCTCCCATGACTTTTCAGCTGGCACACCACCTTTCTCTTACAGCTCATCAGTCCTGCTAACTAATCCTCCTCAAATCTGACTCAAGGGATCCCTAATATTTTGTTGGGAGAGGAAGGTATTCCTTCTACGGCCATCTAGTGGGTTTGACAGAAACACTCTGAGGGGTCTAACACAGCTACCACTCTGAAAAGAGTTTGGTTTGTTTATCAAAGGCGAACTCAAGGGAGTTCAACGCTGAAAACATGTGGAGGAGGAGAACCCTCACTGAGCAGGAAAAAAACAGAGGGTTGACTTTTGTTCCAGTCTGCAATGAAGCTGGTGCAGCAGGCTCAGGGGGTGGAGATTTGAAGGGGCCCACTTTGTGCCAAGCAGGAATTTGGTGGTTTCAAATTAGCTGGAAATATTAGCGCATGGCAAGGCAGCAAGGCAGAGAGGAAAAGAACTGGGGTGGGAGGGAAAGGGGGAGAAAAGCCCTGAACAAGGACTCACATGGTTGCTATCAAGATAAATGCAGGAAGTTTGAGCCTTGACAGGGAGGTCCAGTGGGTAGACCACTGGCTGCTGATTCAGGAGAGCACGGTTCTAGTCCCACCTCAGTCACTGGTGAACTGGGGTAAGTCATTTCCCCTCTCTGTGCCTCCATTGTCTAGTTAGATTGTGAGCTGCTCAGGGCAGGGACTGCCTCTCCCCCAGATTGTATGACTCTAGCACAATGGAGTCCTGATCTTGTCTGGGCTTTTCAGGTGCTCTTGAGAAACAGCAAACCAGAGCCTTGATCTCTCCATAGGAAGCAACCGCAACCAAGGTGTGGGATCCATATCCTCAAACCTCCAGGCTGATAGGACCTTTCCCATCCTAACTAAATACAGCTTGACCTTGTGTGGCATGAAAAGGCAAAGTATTCTGGACAAGCAGAAACAAAAGCACTTTCATGTGATGGTCCAGTACTGATGAATTAACCATAATAGCAATCTCTGAATAATTAATGAATTCCTTTATTATTCCTGTCTGTGCCATAGGTGCTGCCAGAGGAAAGTCCCATGGCAAGTACTGAATAATGGACGTCCCCAGTGATAATGCAGGTGCTATGCTCTTCTCTGAGAGGGCTGCAGTTTCAGTGCAGTTTTGCTCTGCCAATCCCATTTGTAACGTCAGTGGCATGAAAGCGTCTGTCATGCTGAGACACTGCTTTTTTTGGTGCTTTGCCTGCTTGTATCCTTCGTGCTCTCATTTCACTGTGTTGTGGCTGTGATGGGTCTCCCCCCCACCCCGGGTGTCACCTGGAACTGAGGTGCAGCTGAGCCCTCAGACTCGCTAATTTGGGTTCCCTCTTGCATCCCTCTTGTGATGTTGTGACGAGCTGCAAATCCTTCCAAGCTTGCACTCACACCAGCATCCACAGGCAGGGACCACACCCAGCTGTATTCATGAATTGTCTGGCTAGCTACTCATGAACCCACAATAGAGAGGCTACAGCCAAAGTATCCCTGGCACCCTAGTCTGGGACCCGAGAGCTGTCCTGTCCTGCCCTGCTCAAAACCCGACCAATATGAATTTATTACCCAGTCCACCACTTCTATAAAGGAAAGTGGATGTGCACCAACTCTTGTTCATGAGATGAGCTTTATCCCCTTTGCACTTCAGAGAGCACACAGTGTTTTAGGTAAAATATGAAATAGCTTTATTAACTACAGAAAGATCACTTTTAAGTGATTATAAGTGGTAGCCAACAAATCAAAGTAGATTACCATAAGACATAAAACAAAACACAAACTAAGCCTACAATATTAGATAGGATCTGAATCAATAATTTCCCATCCTGACTTGATTCAAGCAGTCCACCAAGTTTCCATACACAGGCTAGAAATCCCTTTAGCTTGGGACCAGCACTTCTCCCCTTCTCCCCCCATTTCAGTCCTTTTCCTCTGGGAATTTCAGGTTTGGTATTGTAGGGAGAGTGAGGTCCCCTATTATGTCATTTCCCTCTTTTATATCGTCTTCCAACTTGCTGGAAAGCTCTTTCGCTGTGACCTGGGTCAAACAGTTCCCATTGTGTAGTGCTATCTCTGAGAGGTTTCTATTGTACATAGTTCCTGGGGTAATCCTTGTGTTTGTTTGTATTTCCTCAAAAAGCCATTAACATTGTTTGGCCTTTCTGTTGTACCTGAAAAGCAGCATGTGGGTTTTCTCAACCTCACAACATGTTTCAGTAGCACATACAGAGCCAAACTTTGTAACTTTACATACAATTATAGTACGTACAATCCACTGAGAGATTAATGTTTAGCAGATCAAGACTTTTATAATGATACCCCACAAGGCATACTTTGTACAAAACATATCCTAATTGTATGACGGTGGTGTATAAGGGGGTGCTAGGGTGTCAAAGTAGCATCATAGTATTCAAATAACACATCACATCATGGATCCAGGGCCTGTATTATGAAGGAGGTCAGACTAGATGATCATGACGGTCCATTGTAGTCTAAAATCTATGACTCATTGAATCAATCTAGTCTGGTGTTGTCTACAGCAGTGGGAGAATGAGACCCTTCCCTTCACAAATCATCAACACGGTAGAGACGAGCACAAGCCACAAAATTTGATCCAGTTTTTAACTACACCCCAGAGCTTTCAGGTCTGTCCCCATTTATAGTACAAAACAAGTGTGCAATGATCTACCTGGAAGGGAAGTTAATACGTGACCTGTGTAGGTCCCACACCCTGAAGATGAGCTCTAAGTGCCTACATCATTATCTCAGCTTGCACTGCTGAAAATGTTCTCTAGGCTGGAAAGGAGCCCTGGAATTCCCTGGGAACATTCATGCCAATGTAGGACAATGTAATTATTATTACCTTCCGAGGAGGGAACGACTAATAAGGATCTTGAGTGTGTTTCATCCATTCTTCCCTCTGTGGCTTCAAAGGCCACTTTAAAAAGCATAATTAAATAGCCTGAGTACTAAACCTGCCTTGGCTCTTCTAGTTAATTTCCTTCTTCTGTCAGGACATAAAGCGGGCAATAATTTCCCAGCAGGCTTACATCCCTCTGCTTAATGAGCTAATGGAGCATCCATCTGTCTGCTTTCCTGTTGTGCTCCTGCTGTGCTTTTCTACCTGTTGTTCAGTCTTTCCCGCTGATTCACGCTATGGAGCCCTGTAAAGGTGAATGTTTCTTTTCATCTCCGCTCCAGCTTCCCTTTGTAGGGTGCCACCTCTCAGCCACACTAGCTCTACAGATGTTTGGATGGGTGTCTGCACTGAGAATTAGCCTGATTTTGGAATGAGACATGAGTGCATTGGACTTATTTATACTTGACGTGGGTTTTTCATTGGTTCACTAGGACAAAGTAGAGGTCTGTAGGATTTTATTATTATGTGTATTAGCATAATGTCTAATGGCCCTAGTCAAGCTAGGCACTGTACAGACTCAGAACCATGGGCAGTGATACAGAGGCAGCATTTTAATAATTGTGAATACAGTAGGTTTAAGCCAAATGCTATGGTCTGAGGTGTTACAGCTGAAATGTCTAACACACTGGGCCAGAGAATAGGAGGACTCTGTGGATCATATTGGCAGACTGTGGATATAGGCAGATTCCCTTGTTTAAGTGTTTGGGGGCTCCAGTTACAATGCAGTTGAAATCTTCAGTTTTCTCTGATGATGGGGAGAGGAATCATGCCAGCTTGCAGCAAGCCAGGCTCAAAAGCACAAAGATCATGTCCAGATTCCTTATTGCTCTCACACAGTGCCATCAGCAGCTGTCTCTGCTCTTGTAAGGGATTTACACAGCCGCTCATCGTTGTAGAGTCAGAGGTCCAGATTTGTAACAGTATTTAGGCATCTAAAGATGCAGACAGGTGCCAAGAAGGATTTTCAAAAACACCGAGGCCCCTAACTCCCATTGAAACCAATGAATGTGTGTCCTGCAAGTAACTAGCTTCCTCCTTAGCCTCTGTCTCAATGCCCTGAATGTCTTCTGTTCAAGTTCCCACTTCTCTCTTATGGCAGAAGGATGAGCACGCACACTAGACAATGCTGCTTCCCTGCCCCAGCCATCAGTGCTACCTGATAACCTCCTGTCACATCACCAGAGCAGCACTGGGCAGGCCTTTCCCACAGGTGGAGTAATGATCTTCCTGATTCACCTGTGTGATGGCAATCTAGTGAAATGTTCTTATTCAGTGGCAGGTGTGGCAAGATGTATTTAGTCCGCAGAAGAGAAGAATGAGGGGGGATTTGATAGCTGCTTTCAACTACCTGAAAGAGTGTTCCAAAGAGGATGGATCTACATTGTTCTCAGTGGTACCAGATGACAGAACAAGGAGTAATGGTCTCAAGTTGCAGTGGGGGAGGTTTAGGTTGGATATTAGGAAAAAAAATCACTAGGAGGGTGGTGAAGCACTGGAATGGGTTACCTAGGGAGGTGGTAGAATCTCCTTCCTTAGAGGTTTATAAGATCAGACTTGACAAAGACCTGGCTGGGATGATTTAGTTGTGGATTGGTCCTGCTTTGAGTAAGGGGTTGGACTAGATGACCTCCTAAGGTCCCTTCCAACCTCGATATTCTATGACCATGCTGCCATCAGATGAGCCTTCACAACTCAATATGAACTGAGCCTGTGCATGTGAGGTCAGAATTTGATTGTTAGTGCTGAAGCTGGTAATAAAGTGACTGTGTTACAACAATATTTGCTTTCTTTTCATCTAACACTGGAACAAAAGGAAGGCATAGTCTGTCCTTTGGAGCACAGGACAGGTAGTCCCAAGTTTCTGAGTTCTGCTCCCACTTCTGCTACTGATTCACTGTTACCTTGGTAAGCTTATTGGCCTCAGTCTACCCAATTGTAGCGTGTGATGAATCAATGCTTTTCTAAAATGCTAAGCATTAAGCTGTACTAGGTGATACACTTCAGAATGAAAAGTTTTAATATTTTGTTCACCTTCTAGAAATGAATGTCTGTTTTGGGAATAAAGCAAGCGAGCACTTTCCTTGCCTAACATTAGTTGACCAATTTACATAATTTTGGAATAGTAGTACCGCCAGCTTACAAACCAATCATCAGTTGGGGACAAATAGTCACCTAAGCCCCAGCTTATTTTCTATCTTTTCCTTCAGAGCTCGGTTTATATAAACGGTTCTCAATCTATTGGGCTACCTGTATAGCCCTGAGGACGTCATATGGGCTGCAGCATCCAATGCTACCTGTATAGCCCTGAGGACGTCATATGGGCTGCAGCTGTGGGCTGACAGGGCTGCAGGTTGAGAACCACTGGTTTATAGGGAAGCTACACTGTGTTATACGGTTCAGCCACTAGATGGTGCTGTGTGGGGAAAAAACCCTTATTTAAAACTAGGACGACTCTGTAGCACCTTAGGCCTGGTCTTCACTGAGGGGATGGCGGGGGGGAATCGACTGCAGATACGCAACTTTAGCTACGTGAATCACGTAGCTGAAGTCTGCGTATCTGCCGCCAATTTACCTGCCGTCCTCACGGCGGCGGCAGTGGGCAGCGCGCTCCCCCCGTCAACTCCAGCTTACACCTCTAGTCAAGCTGGAGTTATGGAGTCGACGGGGGCACTGCTGGCGATCGATTTCTCATGTCTTGATGAGACGCGATAAATTGATAGCCATAAGATCGATCCCTCCCCGCTGTAGTGAAGACAAGCCCTTAGAAACTAACCTTAGAGACTAACCAGTTTATTTTAGCATAAGCTTTCGTGGGCTATAGCCCACTTCATCGGATGCATAGAATGGAACAGAAGTAAGATGCATTTATACACACAGCTTATGCTGAAATAAACTGGTTAGTCTCTAAGGTGCTACAGAGTCTTCCTTGTCTTATTTACGGATACAGACTAACACGCCTGCTAATCTTAAACTTATTTAAAACTAACTTCCATCATACATGGCAGAGTATAAATGATCTTATGATGAACACATCTGGAGTGTGTAAGCAAGTTCTGTGACCGGTCCATACGGAAAATAGCAACAAAGGTTGCAAACAGAAGGAACAAAACAGCAAAGGTGGCAGGATCTCATCAACATGGAACTTCAGCTTTGACACCACCAGCAACCAAACTGGTGCCCTGTCCTCCTCCTGCTCCTGAGCCCCCATCCCTGCGCTGCCTCTTCCCCAAGACCCTGCCTTCCATTTGCACTTCTTGGCTTCCCTCCCCTCAGTTGCTCACCCTTACGGCTGGTAAAAAGTGGTGGGGCCCTGGCCCCCTGACCCCAGCTTCTTTTGGTGCCTCTGACTGGAAACAGTATTTTGCAGGATTTTGAACTGCAAACAAACTCCACAAAGAAGCAGGAGATATACAGATATCTTCATTAATTTATGCTACAGGGAAGCAAGAATAGCATACCTTTAAACCCTCTTATTTTACTGAAGACAGTCACAAAGATATCTGTGGTCCTGGCTATGTTTGAGGCATACGTTATACCTAGAGAAATATGGTTTGGAAAAGAGCATTTTTTCATCGGAGAATCAAGAACCAGGGGAAAATATTGTACGTTGTATAAGAACTCCGCATGCATTGGCTGAAAACTATGATTTGGGGAATGAAAATATCAGAGATAGGCAGGTTATTGGGTTAACAAATAAAAACCTTTCACAGCAGCTACAACTGAAGAGAGATTTAACTCTAACCACAGCTATACAGAAAGCAAAGCAATCTGAGCTGGCGAGACAGCAAAACCAAGAGCATATTGCCAAACTTGAAAAACAAGAAAATGTTTTAGAAGCTGCTAACATATGCAGCGTGAGTGATAAGTCATTATCATAAAACCCCTGAGAGAAGGAGAGAGAGATCCCAGGGTAAGGGGAAAATTCCAGCCTACATGCATAAGGTGTGGAAAAGAGATGATGCATATCCAGCCAGAGGTACATGATTTAGTATGTGCATGAAATAAGGACATTCTGCAGCTGTTTGCCACTCCAAAGTTGTCAGGGAGTTGACTTATTACAGACAGTCAAGAGCCATTATTTCTGAGATCTATCACTTGTGATAACATAGAGCCTGCCTGGAGAATGAAAATGAATATTCATAGTAAGACTATTGCATTTAAAATTACTCAAGTGCTGATGTCACAGTAATCTCAGAAGGGTTTACAATCTCCTTCAACCCCTCCCAGAGCTGAAGTCACCTGACACAGTTCTGATTAGCCCTGGCGGTATTCTGAACTGTGCATGGGCCAGTACATCACATAAACAATTTACGCTCTTAACGCATTCCTTTTGCTTTTGTTTGTGATCAAAAGACCACAGATCAATATTCTTCTCAGCTGCAATGTGGCAGCCATGGTGGACCAAGTGAGAAAAGTGTAAGAATTTGATGGAATATTTGATGATGTTGGACTTCTGAAAGGAGATCCAGTACAAATAACCTTGAGACAAAGTTGAATTATATAGTGTACTTACACTTTGCATGATTTCTATCCCATGACTTCATAAAGTAGAAACTGAGTTAAATAGAGCAGATTGGTGGAATTTAAAAAATATCTGAGCCAACATCCTGGTAAGCCCCAATTGTTCCAGTTATAAAGAAATATGGAAAAATATAAATGTGTGTGCATTTTAAAAGACTTAATGAGGCAGCTGTGAGAGAAAAATGTATCCTCCCAAAACTGGATGACTTCCACCCCAGAGTGAAAGGAGCTACAGTATTCTCCAGGCTGGGTGCCTCAAGCAGATTCTGGCAAATTCCTTTAGGCAACTACATTTATCACAGACTTTGGGAGATTTTGCTTCTGAAGATTACCTTTTGGGATTACCAGTGCACCTGAAATTTGTCAAGGAAAGATGGTAGAACTGTTAACAACAGAAATAGGGTTGTAATTTTCATGGGAGGATATTTTGATACATGAATCTTTTATGGAAGAACACACCAAAACCTTCCAAAAAGTCCTAAGCCTAATCAGTCAATCTGGATTGAAGTTAAACAAAGAAAAGTATTTTCTGCCTACCCCAAATGGAGTTTTAGGGACAGACAATAAACAAAGATGGATTCAGTCCTAGCCCTGAGAGAGTAAAAGCAATTTGAGAATTGAATGCACTAACTAATATACCACACAGTACATTACAATATAGCCTAATTTACAGTCCCCACTATATGCCTTGGTCAATACCTACAAGACCCTTCTACAATGACACAACCCCCGAATGAACTGCCATTACACAACACATTTGGCTATGTGGGGCAAAATCAAGAAATTGCCTTTGGAAAGGTAAAAGAAATGATCTCAACAGCTCCAGTTCTCAAGTACTATGATGTGAACAAACCCACAGCAATCAGTGCAGATGCAAGCAGTTATGGCCTAGGAAGTGTATTGTTGCAACAACATGGCTCTGAGTGGAAGCCAGCTGCATTTTGCTCTTGCACACTCACAGACGTGGAAAAACCATATACACAGATTGAAAAGGAGTGTCTGGAAAGCATATGGGCATGTGAGAACTTTTACAGATATCATTGTGGACTGGATTTGTTTATACTGATAACAGATGGTAAACCACTTATAACCCTCATCAATGGAAAAGACCCCTGGATCAAACGTCGCGCCATCGTCTATTACTAATGCAACATAACTGCTAAATATGTTCCAAGGGAAAAATCTAGTAGTAGCAGACACTCTGTCATGGAGTCCAGCATTGCACTCAACTACCTCTGAGCTTGAAGATGACATCAAGGCAAAGGTGGATGCTGGGAACACATACAGGCCATTGTCAGAAAAGAGACTATTTCAACTACAAAAAGCAACCTTGACAGACACGCAACTTCAGGAAGTTCTAAGTTATATTGGGGTGACTTGCCCAAGTACCTAAAGAACACCAAGGAAGTGACAAGAGACTGCTTTGTGGTGCATGGAAGATTAATCATGAGTAAAGTCAGTTCCATTCTAATTCCAAATGAAATGAGGAGAGAAATCCTAAATCTTATCCATAAAGGACATCAAGGAGTAACTAAATGCCATGAATGGGTCAACCTGTCAGTGTGTTGGCCAGGCATCAGCAAGAACATAAAGAACAAAATATCTGCATGTGAAAACTGCAGAACTAACAGACCAACATAATGTAAAGAACCTTTAATAACAACACCTCTACCAGACAGACCTCGGAAGAGTCCATCATTACCTGGTCATCATGGACTATTTTTCCAGGTATACAGAAATAATGTATTTGAAAGACATAATATGTAGCAATTTTATCAAGAAACTGAAATGCACTTTTGTTTTTGGTATTCCAGAACAACATGTGATGGGCAACAGACCACAATTCACTTCAGCAGAATTTAAATCATTCCAATTATTCCAATATGATTTTGATCATATTACTAGCAGCCACATTACCCACAAGGGAATGAAGAGGCTGAGAGAGCTGTACAGACAGCCAAGAAAACCTACAACAGGAAGATCCATTCCTTGCTCTTCTGAGTTACAGATCAACACTAACAGCAAAAACTGGTTATCGTCCAGCCCAACTCCCGATGGGAAGACAACTCAGAACTACTGAATCTCTCTCCAAAGTGGCCAGACATGAAGACAGCAGCCAAATTGGATGAAAAGGCAAAAAGAGTTTATGAACACTCTTACAACAGACATCACTTAGACAGACCACTGCCAGGTCTGGAATTTGTTGACCATGGCGAATTGAATGGAGAAAAAGGATGGACACCTCCAACTGTTGAAAAGAAAAAGAATTCAGCACTCAGATCCTATGAGATCAAGACTGATAGTGAATTCAGCAGAAACCATCGATATTTACAATTTGTTCCTCAGGAAGAATAATCACCAGAGAAAATTGTACCGATGGCGGATGCCGAATAAGAAGACAACTCAAGAATTCCAGACCAACCACAACCAATCAGGGCAACTAACGGACAGCCAAATGACCAAGTTGTTATGTCTTTGGGTCATGTAATTAGAAAACCAATACAATTTAGAGACACTTAAAAGACAGATCCATACTGAATTTCAAAGATAGCATGATAGTGTAAATAGTAATAGTGCACAACTTGAAGGTGGAGATGTGATGGAATGCTAACCTGTATTATACAGCTCAGCAACTAGGTGGTGGTGTGTATAAAATACCTTATTTAAAAGGAACCTCAGTCATTCCTGGCAGAGCATTAAAGGGTTTTATGATGAACTCATTTGGTATGTATAAGCAAGCTCTGTGACCACCCCACATCGGGTTCAGAGGAATATGACAGCTTATCTTCACAAACAAAGAAACAAACAATATGCAAAAAGTATCACACCAAACAGTCTCGTTAAGGCAGGGATGGCCAACCTGAGCGTGAGAAGGAGCCAGAATTTACAAATGTACATTACCAAAGAGCCACAGTAATAATCAGCAGCCCTCATCAGCCGTCCTCCCTCCCCTACCATCCCATGTGTCTCCTGCCTACTGGCAGCCCTTCCAATCAGCATCCCCCTCTCTTCCCCTGCCTCCAACCTGCTGTGATCAACTGTTTCGAAGTGTACAGGAGGCTCTGGGATGGGGCGGGGGAAGAGCAAGGGTGCAGCAGGCTCAGGGGAGGGGGCAGAAAGGGGCAGAGGCCTTTGGGTAAGGGATGGAGTGGGGGCAGGGCCAGGGGTTGAGCAGTGAGACCCTCCCCGCAGCACATTGGAAAGTTGGCACCTGTATTTCCAGCCCTGGAGTCAGTGTCTATTCAAGGAGTCGCATATTAACTTCGGAAGAGCCGCATGTGGCTCCGGAGCCATAGCTTGGCCACCCCTGGCTTAAGGGTTCAGATGGGGGCCTTCTGGCCTCCAGTAGCTTCTGAGCAGGACCTGGCCTAATGGTGCGGTGGTGCGGGGAGGAGGGGGGGAAAGATCCACAGGATGTGCCTGCCTGCAGCCTCCTGCTTTAATTATAGGGTGTATGGTCCCTAATCTCTCTTGATTTCTTATCCCTCTTTATTATCCAGTCAGCTGTTGTTTACCTGCATCAACTGATTCCCAGGACCTGCCTGCTGGGTTTCTCCCAGGAGCAGGGTGAGCTGCCCCCTGCTTGCCCTGCCCACATCACTAACAGGGCAGGTCACACAGTTACACAGGTAGAGTAAGGAGAATGTGTAAATCGACCCATGGGTGCCTCTCTGGGCTCTGCTTATTTGATTCAACTTCAAAGACGATGAGACAGGTGTGGTGAAATTGTTTATACTTGTGTCCATCACAAGTGACTTAACTGAAGTCAATGTTGTCACACCAATATAGAACAGGTGTAAGGGAATGAGGACCAGTGGGTCTGATTGGTTTCACTGTTACCTACCACATTATTAGAGTGATTCAAAAACGGCTATCAGCTTGTATAGTAAGGTTCTTGCAGGCACACAAAGGAAAACCTCTGTAACTATAGTAATGAATATGGGGCAAACCTAATGAGCTCTTAAATGATTAACGACATGTCCTCTTTCCCACACTGGAGACTAATTAGCCAAGTCAGACATTTTAATTCTGTAGTCAGAAGTAGGACAAGTATTTTGATCATGCTACTGTACTTTTGCCTTTGTTATATAACTAAGGAAGAAGCGACAAAATTGTTCACATCTCTGCCATCAATTAGGTGTATGCAGCTGTGGGCCGGACAGGGATCAAGCTTGCATTTAATTCAAGCAAGTTTCAGAAACTTTGAGGACTCCATATAGAAAGCAAACTCCCAGGAAATATTTGTTCTTAGATAAAAGTTAAATCTGGTTGTTGCTGATCTAATGCTGACACACAGCAAAGACTGTGCCTGGGTTACCCTGCACAAGCTAGCTTGACTCCAGCTAGCGTGGGTAACAGTGAAGCGATGGGTTCTGCACAGGTAGTACAAGCTTGGCATGGACTCTGGATATGTACTTGGCTCACTAGCCCACTCTGAAGCCCACACTGTGCTGTTTTCACTGCTATTATTGCCCAGGCTAGCTCGATTCAGCGTAGCTTTGACAGTCTCTTGCTGCATAGACATATACTAGGAAGGGGAAAAGAGAGAGAAGAAATGGAGGACAGCATGATGGTATTACTTGGTAAAATAGTAGTGTCTGGAGGCCCCAGCCAAGGCAGGGGCCCATTGTGGTACGCAATATACAGAGTAAGAGGCAATCCCTGCCCTGAAGAGCTTATAACGTAAATTGTCAAGTCAGACCAAAGAAGGATTATTAGCTCCATTTTATGTATGGGGAAGTGAGGAAACTAAGCAGCTTGCCCAAGGTCACAGGAAATCTGTGGCAGAGCCAGGAATTGACCCCTAGTTTCAGTGGCATTGGAACAGTTTGTATAGTGCGGGTGCTGAAAGCCATTGAACCAAACTGTAAACCCTGTATCTGATGGAAACCACTTCAAGCCAGGGGGCGCTGCTGCACTGCCAGCATCCATAGCTCCAGCGTTCCTGCCTTGTTTCCTGCATTCCTGCCTCATGGATGCAGGGAAGCGGTAGATGTGGTATATCGTGACACTGTCTCGCACGACCTTCTCCCCTCCCCTAGGGCACAACATTGTACTACAGGTGGTGAAAGCTCTTGTTTAGCTAACTAAGGTTTTCATAGAGCACCTTCCAATACACCATATAAGCATGTTGTGATGGGATGCCCAGATTAAACCCTACTCCTATTTAATATCTGGATGCCTAATAATAGTATAATACAAAGTTTTGCACTTGTGTAGGACCTGCCATCCCTGGGTCTTAGAGCACTTGGTACATGCAGATTTCTACAGAAATGCATGCTTTTTCCATTACAATTAACACTGAGCGAGTAAATACTAAATCCATTATTTACAGCACTTTATTCTTCACCCAATACAGTACAGTCACAGTTTAATTTTTATTTTGCGCTTATAACATCCTAAAGACTACTCAGTAATTTGCAATGAATGTAAAAAATGCAAATGTATCCTTCATTTAACCCCAGTATTGTAATTACTGTGATTAATATATAGGCGAGAAAGAGGATGTAGGTTAAAGATGGATGTACTTGTAAGTATTAGTAAAATACCTTCCAATAAAGCTGGTAAATTGATGCATTTGGTAGTCTACCAAGAGCCGTCTGATTTCATAAGGTAATCACAAAAGGAGGAGGTAAATTGATCTATAACCACATTCTTAGTTATCACACTCACTGTATAGGGAGAGCTCCCTGACTCAGGATTGTGCACTCCAAAACTAGAAACCGCTGCCTACATCAGTATGCTAAAGACTCAATTTCTATATTTCCCCCGGTTAGGGAAATGAATCCATTAGCATTTCCAATATGTTCCAATAGAGGGCAGTGAGATGTATGGTATTTGCCAGCCGTGAGAAACAATACAGTCTATACATGAGAAAAATAATTATTTTTAAACATTAAGATTTACCTACTTACTCTGCTGGGCTGCACTGATTTCACTGGGTGCTGTTGGACTAAAAGATGACTCCAAACTGTAGGAGCCATCGATACTGCATCGAAACATTTTCCTTAACTGATCCAGCTGAATCATTCATTCCCAGAGGCAGCCTGAAGAAGGCACCAGAAGTTTCATTAAGCATCTGACAGGTGTTACAGTATGAAGCTAAGCCCGCTAAGGCAGTTATTCATTCACTCATATGCAAAGCTCTGGGCGCATCTGTATGTTCCTCATTAAGTACAGGCTGCTTCTTTAGACGAACATGTGGGGTACGTTACATTACACCTAACCCAAACATACCACCACTGCCTCTGTAATAGACATTCTAAGCAGCAGCTGTGTCACTGGGAATTATTTGAAAGGTGTTATTAGTCTCTTTTATTATGTTAATGTAAGGTGGAAGTCAATACAAATATTAATTGCGATCCTCTTTAGTTGAATTGCTTTGAACCAAGCAGTCATTGTAACAAAGCTGAGAAGCTTTGTGTTTTATTTTAATTAACTCGACAAGAAAGGCAATTTAAATTAAATGTTTTCTGTTGTCTCTCCAGTGCTAATCAGCTGCTCATTATCTTTAATGACACTGGCATTAGTATTCTCCTTTTTGATTTCGGTGATACAGAGCCTGTGCATGGAAGAGTAATCCCACGCCCTTAACCTTTGCATCAGTACAGCCCACCCAGGCAAACAGTAAGAGGGGAGCAGCCAAAGGTGGTATGGAATTAATAGGGGAATGTGGAGAGGGCCGAGTCCTTCCAGAAAGCAGCAGACGTGGGCGCTGACATCGATCAGAGAAGTGAACCAAGCTGCTTTTCTTTCATTTCTGGAGTGTGTCGTGCTTTGTGTCAGTTTCCAGTTAGGCATTTCTTCCAAAAGGGCCTTTGAAAGAGGTGTATAGCAACCGGACCTCGCTGTCACAGAACGAATGTGAGGTTTATAAGGACAGGTTAGCTAAAGCACTGACTTCTAAGGCCCGGATTTTGAAAGGTATGTTGGCAGGGCTTCACTCAGCACTGCAAGGCTTAACTAACTTCAGATCCTAAGTCTAACTGAAAGTCAGCAGGACTTAGGCTCCTATGGCCCAGATGTGCAGAGATATTTAGGGGCCTGAGTCCACCATATAGGTGCCACTGACATTTCCAAAACTGCCCCTCCGCTGGTATGGTGCTTACGTTTCCACCGGTCGACATTTGCAAAGCCACCAAAGCCCTGATTCAGCACCTCACCTGAGGAGCAGCTTGCTGCCCTCGCTCACCGCGAAGCCCCAGAGGCCGCGAAGTGGGACTCTGAAACTAAGTCAAAGGGCATCCTTTCTACCTGCAGTCCCAATCCTGTAGGCATGCGCTGAGCACACCCAATCCTGTAGGCGTGCTCTGGTCCCAGGCAGACCAGCACCTGCACAAAAGACAGCTGGTGGCACAGAGGGCAGGTGTGCTAGAGGTATCAAGGATGAGCAGAAGACAGGCAGAGAGAAAGTTGGTGTCAGCTGCCAGGGCATGGGCTACTTGAACAGCTGTCCTGGTTTAGGTACCTACCTCCAGAAGAGGGTTTACAGCTGAGACAGGAGCAGCAGAAGTTCTCTAAAAGTCAGGGGGCCACCGACACCTGAACCAAGGCCTGGACCACCCCTTCCCTCCAACTGCTTATCCTTGCACTGCCTCTTCCCCCCACCTGAGACCTCACCCCCTGCTCACTCCTCTCTGACCCCTCTCCCCCCACTGCTCGCCCTTAGAGATGTTAAGAAGTTAGAGGGCATAGCCCTATCACTTTTAAAAGTGTGGGGTCCATGACCCCCGGCTTCCTCTGTTCCAGTGCCCCTGAGCTGAGGATCCTGAACAGGTGGGGGCTGGAGGGGGGCACCTATCTCTGGTCTGTCAGTCACTCAGGCACCTAAGCTCCTCTCCTCTCCTCACCTAGGCATTTACTCCTAGCTAATTTAGGTGGCTCCTGTCCTTTCTCAGCTGGCCAGCTTGTGAAGATCCCTCCCTTAGGCCCCTAGCTCTCCCCAAGCATTGTATAGAGAGTCTGGGTGCCTAGCCCAGGGCTAGATTCTGCTAGGTACCAGGCTGTTGAGGGATGGTGTTGCAAAGCCAAGCGAAGCAGTGCCTAAATACCTGTCATGTTCTGGCCCAGGATCCCAGCCGTGTTATTACATTATACAACCATTTAAGATCCACCTCCTCACGTCACCTTCCCAGCACTTGGTGGCTCACTGAGAGAATAGTGTACTAGGTACTCTGCCTCTCCCAGACTTCAAGCACTAATGCCCAGACTGCTAGATTTATGTAGTCTGGTCTGAAATCCCGATTTTGATATTGCCTTGGATATTAGTGGCTATATCCATTTCCTTTATGGCTAGCTCAATACAAATGTTCTATATCATGCACCGCATTGTCTCACTGCATATGTCATAAGGCATGCTAGAAATATTTTTTTAAACATGTCTAAAGATCAGGTAGTTCTTTCTGGTTAATGCTTCGTAGTTTGGTAAACAACATTGTTGTTGTTTATATATTGTCATAGGAACCAGGAATCCTGCAACCTTTATTCATGCGAGTAATCCCAATGAATTCAGTGATGCTACTTGTTTAAGGATTATTTATAAGAGTGAGGGTTGCAGGATCGGGCTTTTAGTATGCATATTACTTTGCAAAGTGTCAAAGATGTAGTGCCAGAGGTGTAGTGATGGATATCAGGGAATGAAATCCCTGCTTGCAAGATCTGACCGTCAAAATCACAACTATATACAATGCAGGAACACAGACGAGAAAAAGGACCAGGTTTTGGCTTCTTCCAGTCTTTGTATAGAATAAATATAGAGTGGCTAGTGATCGCAAAGATAAACTGAAGGCTTGGAAAACACAGCACCAGATAGTGAAATGGGGTATTAAAAAGTTGCTGGTTAAATTAATGGATATATTCCTTCATTGCAAATATTATAACACTGCTCAAAATAGGCCTGCTCCTGCTCCCAATAAAGCCAATGACAATGCTCCCAAGGTACAGAATGTTACAGAATCACGCTCTCCGTCTGACTTTTGCTCATTTCCATGTAAGTAAAGTCTACACACACAATTTGCTGTCTCAGATGAGTGAGGGTTGCTGAATAACTGCAGAATGCTATGGCCTCTGCTGTGATAGGGAAACCAGGCTGACCCATCAAATCTGTTACACTCTAGAAAGCTCTTTGCTAAACTTCCAAAGGAAGCTGAGTGAACTTCAAATTCCTTCTCAACAGTAGCATCGAATCTGCAATTTAACCTTGTAAATTCCAGCACTGGGAAATCTCTGGCTGCATTTATGCACCATTAGTTCTTCTGAAAGTTATATTCTTTGCATCTTAATGTACTGGGTACTGATTCAATTTTTAGTGTATTCAGTAGATTCATACCGGACATACTGGACAGATCTGAAATAACTGATAGAGGTAGGTTTTTGTGTTTGGACTAATTGGAGTCCACATTTTGCATGTAGACAGGATTTCTGTATTACTCCTCGTATTTTCAGAAGGCCCAGTTAACCTTTGTAAAGAGTGGGAAGTAAATGAGCCTCAGAAATAGTCATAAGGGATGATGATAGATCCAGATCAAAGAACAACAAGCTAAATGCAGCATAGTCCCAGTGTCTCAGCCAGAACAGTCAAGTTTATACATGTGTGCTGCTCAAGTTCAAATTTCCTGGCTATATCATTCAACACTGTATAAACACCATGGGGCAAGTTCATTCCTGGTTTAATTCAGTCAAATCAAATAAAGTACATTTGGATCAATAAAGTTACCCAGGGATGACTTTGGCCCATGCTGTTTAATTTAGATCCTGTTCAGTTTGAATTAACATTGGTTATTTCACACAGCAGGCCAGATTACTAACAGGAGTTTTCTGTTCACCTCATGCTTTTTGTGTCCCGGTGCATCATCGTTCATCTTTGGAAAATTAAATACTTAGTCCAGGAGTGGCTAAGGAAAGTATTCATCAACAGAGGAGAAAATGTGGAGTAGCCCTACATCTGCTCCCGTCTCTGAGTGAAGTAGGGGAGGAGTTTTGCCAGGGGAAACAGTAATAGAGAGCTGTGCAGATGTAGATAGAAGTAAAAAGTCCGCCCTGAGGACAACTGTCAAATGAATTCTCCCCCTCTGCCCCCAATCTGCCCATGTCACTAATTACAGTTCTGAGGTACAGAAGGAATGTGCAGTGACAGAAAAGGTTTTACTTTTCCATGCATTGTTCAAGTGTATTTTTAAAGAGCCAGCGCTGTCAGGTTTTCAATCTCATAAATCATAGCTTTTTCCTTCATCATTCATTGTTATGCCTACTAATTTTTACCTTGCTGTGCTCAAAATAATATTTATACAGTAGCATGGGCTACATAATGCATTGCTGGTTTCATCTTGGGGTATTGGCCAGAAGAATTCTGAAACGAATATTCTTTCCATGGCTCTATGAATTGGTATGTCAATGATAGCATCATTTCAACCATCCATAGCTGAACAAGCAGTCCTAGATGCATTCTGTTTGTTAGTGAGATCGACTGCAGGCAGAATTATGGGTGAGATATGGAAAGTTTAGTAATCAGAAAGCAATGCACCTTTATTTAGCAGGGCCAGCTCTGTTTTTTGCCGCCTCAAGATTGGCCAGAATGCCGCCCCTTATGATGTGCCGCCCCAGGCACATGCTTTCTTTGCTGGTGCCTGGAGCCGGCCCTGTTATTTAGCAGAGTGTATTTCATACATGCTCCATCACAAAATACTTTTTAGACATAAAATATGCAAGTACTTAGTATTACAGTAGCATAGTTACAGCCAAAAACCGGGCCGCTTCATGGTACGTGCTTTGTTAACAAGTAGTAAGAGACAGCATGTGCCCCGGAGAGGTTACAAACTAAACAGATAACCAGACTTACCTTCTGTCTCATCTCCATTTCGCAGATAGGAAACTCAGGCACAGAGGGTCACACTGCCACAAACTGAACCTAGATTGTCTGAGTCTCACTCCAGTGCCTTAAGCATAAGACCAACATGCTTTTCTCAGACATAGCTACCTAGTAAACAGCAGGGGAAGAGGGAACTCAAAAATGAGCCCAGGGAGTAAGGAGATGCTCTCAGCTGAGGTTCAAAACGGCAGGGAGAGTCAGTGCAGTACAAGGATACTAGCAGGGTAACAGGATTTGCAGAGAACGTGGCTCTTCCACCAACTGTTCAGAATGAAGTGAGTGGTAGTGAGTAGCCCAGTGCTAGAAGGGTGGGGGACCCAGGGAGAATAGGGGAGAGAAAGACGATTCAAGAGAAACGGACTCTCAAAAATAAGGAGAATAATGTTGTTCTGGTTCCTGAAATGGACGGGGAGCCATAAGCGGAAGTGTCTGAAGGTGGGGGGTGCTATGCTTGGTATGAGTAAGCTGGCAGGCAGCAGCATTCTGTACATACTAGAGTCTGGAAGGTTGGGACTGGAATAAACCCATTGACACTGTGCAGATGAGCATCTGCAGTTTGTGAGCCCAGAGTAATGGGAGGAGATAGTGCCCCTGTAGCTGGAGTTATCACACTAAGATGGCAGATCTAGCTTTGCTTTGTAATTTGTCAGTGACAGAGCCAAGACATGAAATAACTGTGCAGCATATTCCCCAGGGGCCCAGGCCTTTTGTTTGAATAGGGTATCCATGGTGGAGTTACCAATTTAATATCCCCATGAGTTTATTGATAAATAAACAGCATTTTACTGGCTTCTAGAGAGCATGGGGCCAGATTCCGCCTTCACGTGCACTTGCAAATCTCAGTAGCTTCAGCGGGAGCAGTGCACACCCCTCTGAGGGCAGAACCTCTTCCAAGTTCCTTTTAGAAGAGAGGGTCAGATCACAGCGCTTGTGCACAGGACCACTTGCAGAGTTCAGGGCTAGTCAGCGTGAGAGTGGCAGAAGGAGGCCTTGGAGTAATGGTGAGAAGAAAGAAAACCATCTTAACCCTTTACAAATATACAGCAGCTTTTTATGCAAATGAACTAAAATGAAAACTCGTCATTGCAAAAAAATTCACCCTAAGCAAAGGTTTGCTCTGACTGGAAATGCAGTCAACACCTTGCCCTGCACTGAAGAAACATCTTGACGCTTGACTATAGGTGAATTTCCTTATACGTGGGCTCTGCTGGGAGACAGATTTCTTTGAGTTTCTGCAGCTCTCTAAATTAAAAAATTCCCTGGGGTTTTAATTTTCAGCTCTGGACCCTTTGCACTTTTCCTATGTATTCCTGGCAAGTTAACATCACCAGTAATAAGTTCCTGTAATTTTTTTCAGTATAATTTTCTGATAAAAATAAACTATAAACCGATACTGTGTTTAAAAAATGGTAGGACCTATTATTAGTTCACATTAACTGCTGTTTTGATGGCCCGGGGATGTCATTTCAGCACATCTAATCCAGCTCTGCCAAAGCACTCTGCACAATGGGCTAGTAATTCCACGCGCACACCCACTGCTGAACGTCTATATTCCACGATTTTACAGCCAAGGTTTCACTCCCCTGCTTCCATTAGTTCCTGTCATTGCTATGAGTTAATAAAGACATAGACGCGGCCAGCACATAGCAAAAACACTGGCCTGGAAGAGTTTGTGCCAGCAGGAAAGGGAGGATAATTAAGAACTACAGTAGGTGGCCAAGCAGGACTGCTATTGATAGGCAGCATAGTGGGGGTATAGAGTCTCAATTTCTACTGACTGTTTGACATGCATGCTAAAAAGTTTCATAATTGTTACCTTCAAGTAATTGTATTGGTCATATGTTGCATTGGGACCCAATCCTTTGGAAAACTATACTCAATAGGACAGCTGGTGTGAGTAAATACTGCTTCAGTGAGTTAGTGGTTACAAGGTCAGGCCCTAATTTACCTTCCAGGAAACCTCTGGACATCACTGTTAACATGATGCTGCAAAGTCTTGCCTAAAATCAGGAAGTCTTTTTAAATGCATTTTCCCTGGAAAACTTTAATTTTTCAGTGGAAATTCAAAAATCATATTTCTGCTGACAATTTTTCAAAAAAAATTTCCATTTGGAAATGCTGCTATTATGTCTCACAGCAGTTATAGTTCAAGTGTCTCATGTCTCCATCCTCCTTCATAAGCTTTGAGTACACCTCCCATGATTCACCACAGTCTCCACTTTTGAAGAGGGCATGGTGCATCATTGGAGTCCCTGGCCACAAAGCATTGTGGGAGTTGTAGTCCAGTTGGGGAGCCCATACCCTAGAAGAGAATGAGGACATGAAGCAACTGAATGACAACTCCCACGTGTTTTCTCAGCAGCATTTCCAAAGTGAAATATTTTGGGATTGGGACTTTCAGTTTTTCAAAGAAAAAGGAAAAAAATGCTGTAGAAAGACCCTTTTCATGGAAAATTTTGTTTGCAATTTTCCATTGAAAACAACTTCGACTGGAAATTTTCAACAAGCCTTATGCAGGAGTATATTATGGTTATCCACACACCAAAAAGCACCTTTCAGCCAGACATTGATTTTAGAGTAAGGGAAACAACAAAATAAGGAAGAATAAAGAATAAAGTCAGCATGGGTGAGCATAGTGTTGTCTATTCTGTGATATGCATGCAGATAGGTGTAGTTCTTGGAAATTGAAAGGTGTAGTACACAGAAAACAAAATCATAGCTTTGCACATAGAGCTACATGCACAACCAAATGTCTGCCCAAACTGATGGCAGATACAGAAACGTATTTTTATTGCCCCAAAGACTAATCTCATGTGTTCTCTTCTTCTTCCTCTTCTCTTCCCTTGGTATCTTCTCTTTATTTCTCTCTTCTCCTTACTATTGCTTTCACTTTCCTTTTCCTGATGATGATGACAATGATAGGAAAATTCTTCACAGCGTATTTAAGACATTTATCTTCAGTGATTAATTGATTTGACATCCCTGCACAGGGAATTCCTCCATTTTATCCATCAGCATGGCCTACTGGATAGGGCACTGCACTGGAATTCAGGAGACCTGCGTTCAAAACCTGGTTCTTTCACGGGTTTACTGATCTTGGGCAAGTCACTTTTGCTTGTGCCTCAGTTTCCTCATCTATAAAATGGGAATAAAGATACTGACTTCCTCAAACACTTTGAGATCCATGGATGCCTTGATCAATCTTGACTTAGAGAGGACACTTAAATGGTAATGGAGTTGCTCATTCCCTATGCCCACTGAGTCTTTGGCCTCTTTGCAGACATGGACAGAAAGGTCACCAGTTTATGCAAATTGTAATGGTGTTTTTTCTTCTTCTTCTCCAAATAAATAAGAATCAAAGTTCCTCTGCCACCTTTCCTGCCATCCAATGCCACTGACAAGTGTTTGCAAAGAAGTAAATGAAAATGGGTGTGAACCTGACCAGATTGAATTATGCTGCTGATTTTATGAATACCTTAGTGAAGTTTTCCTCTATGGTTTGTTTAACCCTGATTCCATTAGCAAACCCTTAATTCATCCCATCTCCCTGGATGGGAGACCTTGACTCCGTACCTTGAAGGTTGCAGTTGATTTCAGTGCAGGAGACTATCTGGAGCATCATGTGATTTTTACCACCTATTTGGTACTCACTGTTTGCTGCAGGTGATTTCCAAAAGTCTGAAGCTGTGGAGAATCTGTAAAGTAATTGTGATGAGATGAGAGTGAGGAGATTCAAACTGGGATTGCTGTCGAGCAAAGGTTCTCAAACTGGCAGGCGGGCCCCCCTGGGAGGCGTAGAATGTATTCATGAGAAGCTTTAGGAAGAAAAACTTACTTCACATATTTTATCCACAGCAATGAATAACTAGCAAAGCTGATTCCTCCCAACCTATCAGGTCTTCAGATGGTGCAGTGCATTTGACACTAGACGGCACTGTGCATTTTGACAGATTTCTGTTAAGCTTGCAGAGCATTACAGAAAGTCGTTGTCGTTGCCATCTGTATGTTAATCTGTTTGCTAGAACATAGGGCTTGTCTACACTTAGCAGGGAATTGACGCTGTTGCAATCAATGCCCTGGAGGTAGATTTAGTGGGTCTAGTGAAGATCCACTAAATCAACCATCGATCGCTCACTCGTCAATTCCGGTATTCCACCGGAACAAGAAGTATAACGTAAATCAACAGGAGAGTGTCTCCCGTCAACCCAGCGCAGTGTAGACACTGCAGTAACTCAATCTAAGCTATGTCGACTCCAGCTATGTTATTCAGGTAGTTGGAGTTATGTAATTTAGGTCGACTTACCCCGTAGTGTAGATAAGGTCATAGTGTGCACATGGACCACGGTCACTGTTTTGCTTTTGCTCTTATTACAATGGGTCGTTGGCTCATTCGTACAACAGAAAAAATACCAACTCAAGTGAAAAACAAAGAAACCAAAACTGATTTAAATGAAGCGCTGCTGCCTATATTAGTAGTTGTGTGGTGAGAGGAGTGGGGGAGTAAACTACTACAGACACAAAGAAGGGGTGTGCGTGCGATCAAAGAAGTTTGAGAACGACTGCTATAGAGGGGTAGATGTATCAGCCTCTGGCCTGGTCATCCAGCACACCTCTTGCTACTCTTCTAAACCCATGGAGTCAGCATTTACTGGCAGATGTCACATGCTTTTCTCCTGTTGCAAATATGGAGGGAAGCTATGACCTCACAGATGCTCCTTTATGATTTTTTTTTTAATGGTGACAATGTCTGTCTTAATTTAAATGTGCGCAGGTGGAAAATATTAGAGATGAAAGCTGGTGAAGCCTTATTCATTAAAACATGGGACTATTCAGGGCTGATAATGTTCTATTTTTAATGTTCTATTTGGGCCCAATTTTAATAAATCCAATTTTCTCAGGTGCAGGCGAGAGGTTCATCTCTGTCTCGCCTGCTCTCCAGTGTTCTAATTGGCATTGATTCTCATACTTTCAATAAAGGAGTGTGGTTTTCCTTCTCTTAAAACAAGATTTAGTATTCCCAGCATGGTTCCATAATTCATGGTATCTGGCACCTCACCTTCCTTTATTACTGAATTGAAATCCTTGGTCACAGACAGCAGCAATTAGTCTCCAAAGCACTTACAGTCCATAACTAAAGGGGTGGCTTTCGCCTTCTGAAAGGATGACATTGCCCCTTCTTAATTCCTCCCGGGACATTCCAGCTCTCCAGTCTTTTGTCAGTTAACCTTGGAGATCCAAGCTGTCTGGGGATGTAACTGATTGTACTCCTCTCCACCTCCCTGCCCAGAAAGGCTGATTTATAGGAATTTTGGTAGGAAACACTGAAAATCTTGCAGAGCCCATTCATTTGTGAATCTTTTAAGACTGGCCTCATTGCAGAGAGCATCTGTCTGCCTGAATTTTGTTTTTGCAGCTGCCAAGCATTCTCAGTTTGCTAGACTCTCACTTGCTCCTCAAATCCACTACTCGATGGCATAATATTTACATTCAGGGATTGAAGCTCATTTTTTCCACCACAAGATTTGTGCAAAGCAAATTCAGCTGTAGGGGAATATAAAGGACTCCGTCCTACTCCCATGGAAATAAATGGCAAAGCTGCCATTGAAACCAGGGGCAGCAGGATCAGGCCTAAATCGTATAATTGTTCTTTTTCTCCTTCATTTTCCCCTTGAGACTACCCATTTACACATGGAAAAGTTTACACTGGCAATCCCCATTAACACTGATTGGAATTATGCTTGGGGATCTAATGTATATTGATGGAAGAATAAGCCTTTACATTGATCTTGCTCTTTCTTTCTTTCTCTCTCTCTCTGCATTAAGTGAACACTGCAAGAACGCTGGTGAACATTTGCTCACATTTCTTAGTGAGTGTGAGAAGCCCAGTTTGTGTCCTTTTGTATTCACCTTCTGCAAATAGCTGTGCAAGCAAATTTCATCCAGACAAATGCTCATGACAAGTGGGATTTAATCTTGTGTGCTCAGTTTGAATTTCAGTATGTTAGCAGCCATTGCTGCAGCTAAAAAACAATCCCATCTTTCAAATGGTAGTTAGCATTAATATTTTCTCCACTTAATTTAAATGGTCCTTTGTAACTTCTCCCCAGAGAAAGCAGCTGCTTATAAATAGAATGGGACTGAAATGCCACTGAGATGCATGGACTATCTACTCTTTCCTTCTCAAAGACAAATCCTCTTCCAAGTCTTTGATCTTCTTATTTTATTTACTGTATAGAAACACCTTTGCATAAAACATTTTCTTTGTCAGCCAGCAATAGACTTGTGAGCTATACGTTTCTTAAAGATGGCTGGAATTTCTCCCCTCATTTTTTCTCTTTGGATGTGCAAAGTTCTATTCTATGCTACTGGATCATTGTCACCTGACACAGATAATCTTCTAATCTTCTCTCTGGGTGACATCAGAGGAGATGATGGAGACTTTTTCTCTCCAGAATACCAGGCTCACATTCAGTTGTGACCAGTAAGAATCTGGCTTTAAAAATCCCAAACGATAGAGCAAAATGTATGTGTCTAATATCAGGATCTCATAGGTACAAAACTACTGTAAATTCTACTGTATAGTAATTACCACAAATATCATTTTATGTATTAGTGTCTGTTATAAATATTATTGTAAATGTCATATTCTCCTCCCTTTTTTCAATCATCTCACCCTTTCACATCTGAAAATAATTTGAGAAAATAGCCCTTAATGCTTCTCCATGATGTATTGTCATTGTTACAAGTTACCTCACAATATTCCAGGGGGGATTCTGTGCCACTGTGTATGTGCAGAATTCATGTCTCCCCACAGATTTCTTTGCTTCCCCACAGAAAAATGACTTCTGACAGGGAAGAAAAGGGAAGCTGCAAAAGCAGTCATGTGCCCCTCCTCTGTAGCACAGATGTGCTGTTTTGGGCATCCAAAGCAGCCAGTGGAGAACTAAATCGCTGCAGTGGAGGAGGGACTGGGGATGTTCCTACCCTGCATCAGGCTCAGCTGCTAGTCCTGGCTGGGTTGAGGGTGGGGGAGGACAGGACAACTTCTTCTCTTGCAAGAAGTGGTTAGGACCAGGCTGGGTCAGTTCTACCCCCAGAAACCTCTCCTAGCTGCAGGAAACTCTGCCCTCCACTTCTTGCCCCTATTGCTCCTCAGCCATAGGGGGGATCATTGTGTGGGAAACTGCTCCCCCATCTGCCCAGCCCCTTTGCATCCAAACTCCCACTATTCCAAGACCCTCTACTGAGTCTCACCCCCCACAAGTCCTCTGCACTTAAATGCCACTCCACTGAGCCAAACCTCCTGCAGCCAGGCCACCCCACACCTCACCTCACCTCCCTGCATTTAGATACCCACCGAGCCCCTCCCTTCCCCCTGTATCTGGACCCCCACTGTTGATCCCAGACCACCCTCTACTTAGACCACTGCACTCAAACCCCCATCCCAATCAGCCCCACTCTCCTGCACCTGGAGCCACCCACCACCCCCTGCTGATCCTCCCACATCCAGATCCCCTCTGCTTAGCCCCAAACACCTTCACCTGGAACCCTCCCCCCACAATGAACCCCTATGCATCCAGATCTCCCCTGTACACATATACCCTATTGAACCACCTGCACCCAGATTGCCCCACACAGAGCCCTCTCACCCCACAACAGGATCACCCCCATTCTCATTTGGATCGTGCCATTATGAGCTGCCAGCCCATACCTGGATAGGGAGCCAGGGCTGGGTATGCTTGCAAGATTCTGTCCCCCTCGCTTGCTTGGTGTGGATGGGAAGGGCCTCAGGGTGTTTCTGGGGCAAACCTGACCCTTGAGCTGTGTCAGGGTCAGGTGCAGCCTCACTGCTGAGTCCATGGCCCGGGAGGGCATTGGGGGGCAGCAGGGTGAACTTCCACCTCTGTGCAGATAGTGGCCTGTGAGTCCCCACTACCAGGCTGGAGTCTCTGCATTTATTTATTGAAAAATAAAATTTGCAGATTTTTTATTTTTTGGCGCAGAATTCCCTCAGGAGTATTGCAAGAAACACATTATGCTTCTCTACCCATTGAACAGAAAATCCAGAAAGATCATGTGTCAGGAGATCATGGGGGGAAAATGCCTTTCATTGGCACTTAATGGTCATTGTGCATTGGGTCTGAACTTGCTTGCTTTACTTAGGCAAAATTTCCATTGATTAAGGAGCAGAGGATGAGGCCTTTACACCAGCTGTTCTATAACCATTACTTTGCTGTATGAATAATCAAGAACTGAAGTGTAACTATCACAGTGTAGGTAAAAGTTAAGGAACAAGATGATGACTCCCCACTCCAACCACTTCATGTGGTTCTGGTGGAGGAAAGGGGCCAGAATGGCCTCCTTGGAAATGACCCCAGTGGAGCAAAGGCACAGGGTCACCATAGGCAGCTTTACTCCACATTCCTGTACAGCCCACAAGGTAGGGGACGGGGACGGGATGGGACCTGGGTCAGGAGAGAGTGGGTTCATTCTCTGGAGACTCTGGTAAGTCTGGTATTTTGGAGGGGTGTTCAGTAATGGGAGATGCATTAGGCCTGCTTCTCCACTTGTTTATGTGCATTTTACAACAGTGTAACTCAAGTGACTCCAAAAGGATTACTCCTGATTTGAACTCAGGTGACAGGAGATTCAGGCCCCTTGTCTTCCAACTGGCCTCAACCAGTATGTTTGTTCAGGCAAAAAATGTTTTTATTAATGAATACATGACTTTGAATAAAGAGGTGTCCTCTGCTGTTGAGAACATAGATTGTCTACCTCACATGTGCCCAAGTCATACATGAACGTTACGTGTGGATACTTTTAATTTGCAGGATTGACTATTTATTTTTAATGCCCTAAGTGACTCATTTTATATGCTGATGTAAATATACTAATTTTAGCCAACATCTTCTTTCCATTCCCCCACCTAACCCCCCATTTCCTATTTGGTCTTGTAGCTCCTCCAACACCTAATAGACAGGAATCTCTTCACACAGCGAAAAATATTCCAACATGCTTTGCATAAATTAGAAGGGAGGAAATGTATTTCAGTCATTTTCTATTTAAACAGCATGGAAATCACACCAATGTGAGATATAAATGCCTGCAGAATTGAACTATAAGATGCTCATGGAAAACTGCAAATGTAATAATTAGATCTGACTTGATTACCTCAAAAAATCCTTCTCACTCATAGCGATTTCCCTCTGCCAAGAGAGATAAATGGAGAGGGAATGAGAACACTTCATCTGTACCACCAGATAAGTGATGAGATTAGCTGAGCCCTTAAACGGGTAATTCTAGAGAATGCCTGCCCTGCTGCTCTTACCACACTCAAGTGGGGTGAGGTCTACCCAATGCCAGACACAGCTTTCTCCACTGCATGAGGGGTTTGGACCAGTACAGCTACATCCATGGCTAGAAATGGGGCAAATTCCACCTGTAAGCCAGGCCTAAGGGCCTGATCCTGCACACTCAAAGAGTGGTCCGATAGGCACAGTCACACATGATGTGTTTCATAGAATCATAGAATTCAAGAAGTTGTCAAGTCCAGCCCCTTGTGCTGAGATAGGATCAAGTAAACCCAGACTATCCCTCATAGGTGTTTGTCCAACCTGTTCCTAAAAATCTCAAAGGATTCATAGATTCTGTTCCCCAGGGAAGAACGGCCCCCTCCAGCATGAGAAAACTCCATCCTTTTATCCCTTCTCACAGGGAGGTAATCTCCCTTTCCATCTCATAGAGAGGGAATTTCTGCGCCTCCCACAATCAAGCCGTCTCTTTTGCCATCCAACCCTCCACCCTTTCCCCCTACTGCAGGATAATTCTCTTCACACTGAGGGATCTCCCCATTTTTTCCCTCCTCAGAATTTCAAAACAATTCATCGATCAAGCCCCAGGTACATTAAAGATGGAATTTTGAGCTGTGAACCATTGTGATAGCTGCTCTCTTCAGGGACAATGAAGCTTACAAAGCCCACACTGAAGTGTGTGAGGTCTTGGGCAATGTTTCCTCTCATTTTTGACAGGCCGTGTGCGAAAAAAAAAATGTCTGTGCAGATTTTTGAAGCAGAGTTCAAATTTGTGCGCCATGAGGCAAATGCACCCAAGCGAGTAAAATGCATACATTTAAAAAGTAGTAATTTGCAATTTGTGATAATAATAGTTTTACACCATGTTATTTTATAAATGTCATTTTTAAATACTTAGAAAAAGGAAATTTAACTATTCTTCATGAAGCAAAAATTAGTTTTAAGCATTATGCTTTACGATCTTTTTTATAGACAATCACAAGCATATATCAATCATATATTATTCATGATCATTATCAGTCCATAGGCTTCTTTCCCTTGGTTTTCACTTTCCCCTTTCATTCTATACCCATGTCCGAAAAGATTTTGATAAACATATAATAACGACAATTTAATAAGTATGCCATTATGTCAGTTTGTATGGGTTTTCAGATAAAGACATCATAAGTAAAAAAAGAAAAACAAGAGTTTGTGTTTTAAATTTGAAATTTTCCTTAAAAATCAATAAATGATTATCAGCCAAATATAAGATATGTAATTACAAATGCATTTTAATTTCCTAATTGGTTAAAACGTCAAAGACTGCTAAACTAACCTTACTGTTTTCCCCTGTGATCTTTTTCAATTGCCCATTCAATATAAACTCTGTCCAGATCTATCAGTCCTCTATCCAGCTGGTAACTCTTAATACACATCATCATGTCCAAATGATCTGCTTGTAAACGATTGCATAGTTTGTTTTTTAGAGTGTTCATTAAGCTAAAGCCACGCTCAAAGTCTACATTAATGCTAGAAATGTTCCTCCAGTATCCATCAACTTTGCAAAATCCTGAAACTGTTTGTTCTGATGAGCAAATGTCACTATATCCAGAAAACTTAAAACCAGTTAGCTTCTGATTCTTTTGACTACTGCAAACTTGAAGTCATTGTACTGACTGACTATAACAATCCCTTCAGCAAGAAAGTCTTTGTATTTTGAACACAGGGATTTGACCTGTTGCATTCCAAAATTGAAGTCACACTTAACTATTGCTGCACAATCAAAAGCAGACCACTTCTGGACTTCATCTTCTGGAAACCTGTCTGTCAAATGTGCACACAAATTACTTTCATAAACACGTTTATGAAAGTAATTATGGAACTGGTACCAATTTCATTATTTTCTTGAGAGCTCAGGTCTAAGAGAGCCTTAACTTTGTTACTCCATAAGACTGAATCTCCAAGGTACTGTCTTCTGATCATGTTCAGTTTAACTCGGGAAAGGTGAAATGCTTCAAGAGGTGTAAGGCCCTGTTTCTGGAGCAGTGTGAAGCCAGTTCCGACAAAACATCATTCAAAACTTCTAATGTTATTCGGTATTCCATGGTATTCAGCTTTTTGTGGCAGTATTTAGAAACTGGATCAGTATCTTTGTCTTGCTCAAAATAGTCCAGAAGAGGATTATAGTTGCAAATAATTGCTCAAAGTGCAAAGTGCCTAGATAACCAGCACACTTCACTGAGTGGTGTGAAAGCCACTGACTCACATTCAGAAGCATCCACTATTTCCTGAAATTTGCGTTTTCTCCTGGATGACGACAAAACAATGGGGAGACAGTTCTCATTAAGGTTTCGATGTCTCTTATCAGCTTGACCTCTTTCCATTCATCAGAAATCCCAGTGTGCAATGCAATGTTGCTGGACTAAGTATGAAATATCATGTTTCAGCTGAGCCGCCACGCCATTGAGTTTGCCCAACATCATGGAAGCACCATCAGATGTGAACATCACCATTTTCTTTAGATCAAGTTGGTGTTTTTTATACAACTCTTTGATTGCAGACACTACTGAAACAGCATCACATTCTTGCAATCGTAATAGTCCACCAAACTACGTTTTATAGTCTGCAGAATTTATGGATCTATATTTAAACTGGAGTATCAAGTATCTGCTAATGGATATATCAGTGCTTTCATCAATAGCTAGAGTATGAAACATTGTCAATGCTATTTCATGCATGAGGTCATTTTGGACAATGCCATTGATAATTTCAAGAAATTCAAAAGCATAATTTTTACGTCTCTAGTTCACTGGTATGTGCACATACTTTTCCATAGGGTCATTAATATCCTGAACAGAAAGCACTGAGCTGTTCCTTTTAATAGCCAACAACACACTGTCAATAAGTACCTTGATTTCTTCTGGGTTTGAGTGCTTGGGTTCAAGATTAATTTGCCTCCTCTGCTTTTCAGCTGAACTTTCAAGAATCATCTGCTCCATAAGGAAGGGTTTTTGTTTCTAAATCTTGTTACACAATCTATATGAGACTTACTTGACAAATGATGCTTTAAGAAATCCAACTTCCATACATAGTTCCACATTCTTCCTGTTGAAAATTCTCCCGAAACTCTGGAATGACACTAACTCAGCAGAAAACTAGGAATGCCATAGGACAGTGGTTTTCAACCTGTGGTCCTTTGACCCTGGGTCTCAACAGACTATGTCTAAGATTTCCAAAGGGATCTGTGCCTCCATTTGAAATATTTTAGGGTTCCACACATGAAGAAAGGTTGAAAACCACTGTCCTAGCACTGCAGCTCCCGCCACAAACTACACCACACAGCAGTTAGCCAGTTCGTTCAATACAGATTTTCAGCTTAGCTCTTAAAAGCAGTTTCATAAATATTCTATGGCCTTTCAAGCAGTGTAATTTGCCTCTGTGACATTAAAGAGGAAACTCTGTGGAGGGGAGGGATGACAACAAATTTATCCACCAATAGCATGCTCTTTTGGCACAAAAGCACATTCTTATCTTTACATCCCATAATGAGAAGGCAAAGACAGGATTGTTGCTACAACTCCCTGGGTGGATAGATGTATATTATAAGAGAAGGGTTAGATATTTTTTCCTCTGCCTACCTGAACAGAAGAAACTGAGTTTGTATTTTCCTGCGGTTTTCCTACGTACGGTTGAAGAGAACTGTTCACATGATGTCAGACTGCGAGGGACTAGTTGTGGGTAAGTGCCAGATTTATATTTACCACACTGTCCTGCCGACTAGTTCACATTCTCAGATTGCAAAGTCACACACGAACCCACTTGGTTTTGAAGGGAGTCTGAGCCATTGCAGGGGAAGAAACCTCACGCATCAGCAGAGTTTCTTACATGCTCTTAGTTACAAAACATTCTCGGGTAGCTGTTATTGGGTGGCTAGCATATGGAGTTACGTTTTCTTAATAAAGGCATGAAAAATAAATGAGACTGACTTTAGCTAATCAGGGAAGCCGTCTGATTCTGTCAAAATGACTATCACAATTTGTTCTCTGGAGCTTCTAAGCAAGAATTTCTGGGAACAGTTCCTGAAACAACTGCCCTGTATACGCACTATGTTAACACATTGATTAACCTTTTCAAATGCCAAGGGGTTGCAGAAAAGGCAGCTGAATGTAACACAGATGGGTTCTTCACTGAGAGAAAGTACATACTCTGTGCACATTATTTTCAAAATCAGTGCCTTGTGTACACTGCCTATAGCTGAAAAGGAGTTGTTCCCTGACACACATGGCTGGCTATGTCAAACTTTGCTGCACGGGAGGCTGCGGCATGTGGTAGGAAGACATTTCTTAGCTTTTTTGTTTTCTGCCCTTCTATGTGTAGTGTAAACATTCGCTGTATCATTTGCATGAAAGGAAATTCTTGTGGCGACATTGGAACGATTCTGTGCCAAGGCTTTTGTTAAATAAAAGTGTTCCATTTAAAAACACTACTTGTATTTTATCATTGCAAGCATTTGTCTTCTCATGTTTATACTGGAATAATTTAGTTTGATTGGCTTGTGATAGCAGAGAGTCAGAGATCAGTTCTTGCTTTAAAAGTGGAGGTGAAGAAGGGGGATAGGAGGGTGAACTATTTTTCTTTTCTCTCTTTGTTTCCATTTCAGGGAGGGGGCAATATTAAAAAAAGGGTAAAAATATGAATATTTTAGTTCAGCATAAGCTGTACCATGGTCAAGTTCCTATGCCAGCAGACGGTCACTATCATTGTATGAAGGCAGAGCAGAAGTCTATGAAGATTTCTTGCTTACCTTATCAAAGGCTGATCCCGTACCAGAATAGCTTCCCTTCTTCAGCAAAGTTGGCCTTGACTTTAACAGCTTGACATATGTGTGCTTGTTAAGGACTCTGAGTTGAACGGGGATATTTCAGGACGACACTGACAATATTTAGCTGGCATCTGATATTAATGAAGAAACTGATATTCGGCATGCAAGGCATGACGGATGTGAAAGTTACTTGTATTTGAATTACCTTTGCAATTGCAAAGGCCCAGGATGTTTCTTTTGCAGAAAGTTGTTGATAGGAGTGTAGCTTTATGGGTTTTGGTTTGTTTTTTTGACAGGAGGGAGGATGGGGGTTGTTGGATGAAGAAGGGAATAAATATCAGAGATGGGCTGAGCTGTAAAGTTTGGATCTGGATCCGGCTCTAAAACTTTCCCACATTTGCAAGCTGTTCAGAGCAGAAGGTTTGGTTTCCTCACCATCGTTCTCATGTTCTCCCCTCCTTCTCCAGTCATCTTGGCATTGTCTCCAGTCCAGTCACTACCTCCTGTACCAGACATCATGGCTGACCCATCCTCTTTTCACTCTCCCTGATATGAGGCAGGGATAGCTGAGTGGTAGCCAAACCTGTGGACACTACATGTGATTTCCTGGATTTAGTGCTGTGCATGTATAGAGTCATAAGTATCACTACTGCACTGTGTGTGGTGGTTAAACTATTTTTAATATTCCAGTTGCTGACAGTTTGTCTCATGTTAATGGATTTGAGGAAGACCAAATAATCCCCTTGATGGTGACATTTTTTCCACAACTCTTTGGAAGATTAAAACTTTATCAATAAAATCCCTGTAAATAAGGGTATAAAACATCAGTAGAAAATTCTCTCTTATAATATGATTACAACATGATGGTCCAAATGCCACCCTACTGATTACAATGAGAATTGTATGGTATAATTGATGCCAGCGTTTGACCTCGTATTTTTAAGACTCATGTTGAATGGGGCTAGACAATAGACTTGCAAAAAAGTTACAGTAATATATTTAAGATTAACATTATAAGGTGGCTAGACAATACAGATCTATTTATAGCACAGTGTGTGTGTATTTACTCTGTACTATAAATAGGTCTGTATTGTCTAGCCACATTACAACATTAATCTTATATCAAAAAAATTGTAACAACCTTTTGCTTAATAAACAACTCTACAAATTAAAGTTTATAGTTATAGTTAATGAGTTCCAAAATGTCGACACTACTTTCAGCCTACACAAGAATGTAGTAGGAACAGCTGCATAATTGTTCAGATCAGATAAACATTACAGAGAAAACTGCTGAATATGTCCTTTGGTTTTAAGTAGCAGGATATGAACTGGCCAATGTAACTTTTTAACAATAAACTTCATTTAATAGTAAAACTCATATTTCTGAATTAGAAAGATCTAGGCAGCTTTTCAGGGACTAAACATTGTGTTTTTACTTCTGTAACACAGAGGCTTGTGATTTATGTTAGGTTCCCATATAGTTCACAATGGAAAGTTAAATGTGCAGAAGACAACAGCCTGTAGAAAGAAGTTTCATTCTGCTTTTTCAATATAGCATATGAAACAGAAACTGTCAAAGTTGCAGAAATGTTTAAAATAAGTCACTGTCACACTGGACTGACCACCACTTTATAGTGCTAAGATCAAAATGATCAATTAGTGAACAGATTTTTTTAATTTATACCATTAATTTTCCGAGAGTATTGTGACACTGGTAGATAAAGACAAAAGAAGAATCAGCTGCTTCAGGACAAGTTCACTCTCCTCAGTTTCGTTCTTATGAGTGATTATTGACATACTGATGCTATCCATTAGTGCTAGGTACATAGATTTACTGTCATTGCTACATACAGATAAAAGCAAAACACATCAATTATTTAAGTGCTTCCCCGGGTGTGTATTATTTTTCTCTTGTAAGAAGTTACAGTTCAGTCTCTATACAACTGAACAGTCTTTCATGTTTCCAGCATTTTGATTAGGAACGAGCGAGTCATAACGGTTCTGGTTCTTACCACAACATCTCAGACTTCAGATAAACCTCTGAAGTCAAGCAAAGGCCCTGAAAATGTCTGTCTGCTTATTTTCCCCTCAGAAACTGTATCATGAGAGACTAACAGTGCAGAATATTTGTGACTAGCGTCATTCTTTTGCTATAGTCCTGGAGAATTCAACTGTACTGTGATCTAGGTTTTTATTGCCAAAAGTGGGCATTACAGTTCCAATACAGAGAATCTCATTGATACAGCCCTTATCTTTTATTTAGTAAAATGTTGCTCAAATATAGAAGAAAGAGAATTGATTTCTCTAGCTTTACTGCAGGTGTCAAGAGTTCCTCCCAAACTCTTATATTTGTTTCTACAGAGGAAGGGAAAAAAACCCTATGAAGTGTGTTCTCGACCACCTCATTAAATATCACCCCACATCAGATGAGAATTGTTTATTTCAACATGTCTTGGAGGGCACCGAGCTAAAATGAGGCGTGCTTCTCAGGAAAGGGATATCCCAGAAACCTATAAGCAGACAGGTGTCTTACTAGACACACCAGCTAGCCAGGTAACACAGGGGTACATTTGGGCTTGCATTGAGAATTTGGTTAGCGGTGCTGTTGATAATGGGCGAAAGGAAATAGAATCCAGCTCACTCTCCCATAGTCATGCAGTCTCCGTGGGACTCATGGGAATCAGAAATTATAAAAATATACTTTTGTTGCTAAAAGCAGGAGGGATGGCACAGCAGATGCACAGGGAGCAGATCTGTCTGGGGAACCTGCCCCATTTTTATGTAGTCTTTTGAAATTAGAATTGGGCTTTGAAATGGTTTTTAAGTTGGCCTAGTGGAAAGTATTTAGCTTTTTGCTCTTTATGGCAGGAGCAGCCATTTTGCAGAATAAGGGCCCAATCCTGCAAATGCTTAGGCACTTGAGTAACTTTAGTCATAGGTAATCTCATTAAATTCATGCATTTGCAGGATCAGACCCTAACAACAATTGGCCCCATGCTCATGTTATGTCAGCAAGGGCTATGTGCAATATAAAATTAGTGCCTTCAATTTCCTGGGGTAAGGAGGAGGCTCTGAGCCTTATTTCTCTTGTTTACTTCAACTGCCCAATACAGATCACTGCTATTGATTAACTGGAATCAGCCAGCCCTCTGAGGATTGTTGGTCCTCTCAGGCATGAATGTAAGCTTCCCAACCCCACTCAAAATAGCCTGCGCTTTGTGCAGCACTACCTTATGCACTGAGGTCTCTCAGCAAGTTTGGCAAAGGTTTGGTAAGGACATACAGAGAGTTCATGCTCAGATGCTTGAAGACCTGGGCCCTGCAAAAGCCCCAGACAGTAATGCAAGAGCAACCTGGTAATCAAGAAAAGGAAACCACTTAAACTTTTCAGCACCGGGGAAATATGTTGTGAGGACCAAATTCTCAGCTATTGTAAATGGGTGCAACTCTGTTGAAGTCAGTGGAACTGTGCCCCTTTACACCAGCAGAATATCTGGCCCTGAATGTTAAGTCCAGAGGAGACAGATGTCTTTGCTGGTTACCTGGAGTTTGTGTAACCCACACACCTTCTGGGTGTGGTTTCTGTCCTATCTAGTGGCACTGAGACCACTTAGAGAGAGAACACAATTAATGAGTCTGCTCTATGGCCTTAGCTAACAACATTTTGGCTTTGGGCTCATGCACTAAGCTCCAGAGGTCCCCAGTTGGATCCTGCCCACCAATGACCGGCCTCTGTCAGTGTTACACTTGTATAAAGCTACCCTGGAATGCCTGCAACTTCAGCATTGCAGTTGTCTAGTACATGGCAAACCATATTTCAAATCAGTCCACCAGAACAACGGCCACAGCTTAGAAATATTCCTAAAAGGGTAAAGTTAAAAATTAACTAATCTGTATTGTGATGGAGTCAGACCAGAAGGGTATAGGAGAGTGCTGGAAGGCAGGTATATCAGCTTTAGGATGTGCAGGTCCCTGTTCCCTGGATAGCCAAACAAAGGCTACTCCAGGCCAATCAGGAAGCTTCTAGAAAGGAGTAGAAACAGCTAGCCTGATTGGGACACCTGAAGCCAATCAGGCACTGGCTGAAACCAGTTAAAAACCTCCCAGTTAGTCAGGTGGGGTGTGGGTGTCAGGAGCTGTGGGAGGAAGTTATGCTGTTGGTGAAACTGAGTGGTGGACAACATATCATACAGAAGGAAGGAGGCCCTGAGGTAAGGGTGAAGTGGAGTTTGAAGAAGTGGGGACTGCTGTGGAGAAGTAGCCCAGGGAATTGTATTGTGTTTTGTGCCTAAAAGGTCAGCCATCTTAGCTGATACTATTAGGGTCCCTGGGCTGGAGCCCGGAGTAGAGGGCGGGCCCAGGCTCCCCCCTTCTCCACCTTCCATACTGGCCTGTGATGAAGGTAACTCACTAGGCGGTGACTCTTGCCAATTATACTGAGAAAGGGAGGTCACTCTGGGGCCTAGATAAGTTTCTGAGGCCCCTAAATCTGCCAGGAAGTGCAGGACCCACAAGTACAAACTTGGAGCTTTGTCACAGTATCATGAAAAAAAATGCTGAGTCCACTGATGCAGAGTTGCTTGCATCGAAAAGGAACAGTACTGCGTGGCAGGTGGGCCAGTGGGTTCTGCTACTGACTTGCTGTGTGCCTTTGGGGAAGCCATTTCACCTTTCTGCACCGCACTCTCTGTAAAAATGGATTAATGGATTTTTGCCCAGCATTGCAAAATACTTTGAAAACTTCAAATGAAAAGCACGGTGTGAGCCCCTCAGCATGGGAGAGGTGTCCACTGAGACCAGTGTAGAATTAGGTATGTCAGAAGAAGCACTAATGGCTGACTCCAGCAAATTGCTCTGCACCCTCAATACCTTTCATAATTCAGTGAGAGTTGATGATGATGAATGCACCACGGAATCACTGGGCGAGGTGCAAGAGTCATTTGGTAAAATTCTACGGCATGTGCTATGCAGGAAATCACATGATCCTTCAAAGATTTCCCAGTGGAATGCTATTCCATCAGAAAATGCTGGTTCAATGAAACCTGCTCTACTGCTTGGACTGTAAGTTCTTTGATGGTGTCTTTTTGTCATGTGTTTTGTACAGCGCCTAGCACAGTGGGGCCTGGTCCATGACTAAAGCTCCTAAATGCTCGTACAGTACAAACAATAAATAATAATAATGATGATCCCTTGTGGCCTTAGAAATCTATGAATCATTATGATCAGGCTCACAGACATTGAGAAATAAATATAAATCTAGAGCCCCCAGAAGTCTGTGTTTCACAGGATTAACATCAGAAGTAGATTTGTGGTAACAAGCTGGAGACACATGAATGAAAACATGTCAGAAACAGGCCTGAAAAATCCTCTCTGTGCATGAAGCATTTCAGGGTCACCCCCTGATCCACAATACCAGAAAGAGCCAAAGGAATATAAAGAGTTAAAATGTACTGTGTGAAGAATACACCTGCTACAGAAGGTCATTAGAATATAAACCTTGGTTAAAACAACTCTTGAGTGAGGCCTGATTGAAGGTTTTAAAACACGGTGATTTCAGAGAGATGCGGATGCAGTAGCCTAGTCATAGCTTCACCCCACCTCCACCCTCAGATCTTTTCTTTGCTAGCATTGAAACCTGAAAGCTTCCTAATCCATGCCAAAATTGCTGCAATCTTGTTAAAGGGAGAGTGCCATGGGGCTACAATCTGCTTCCAATTACACCCATGTAAACCCAGGCTAATGCCAGTGAAAGCAGAATCTGGTCCTTCATCATTAAAGTCAAAGAAAATGAGAATGGGGAAATGAAACCTGTACCCAGTTATGCTCTGCACTTGGCTTTGTCTGCTCTGTGGGTTTGTTCTAGTTTCAGACATTGATGTAGCTGCACCAGTGCAAACCTCCAGTACGTATAGACAAGGTAAATCACTAACAGTCACAGTTTGCAGTATCTCATAGGTAAGATCCACTTATGCAAATGGCAACTCACTGACTCACTTTGTAACCTTGGGCAAGTCACTTAGCCAAGTTATTTGCTCAGCGCTTCAGTTTGCTCATATGTAAAGCAGTGATGATAATTAACCACTAGGTTTGTCAAGAGTTTTTATATTTAAGGACTGAAAACTCTAAACCAAGTATGATTATTTCAACTAATTCACATAATAGGTGTTATGAATGTAAATCCCTTGTCTATTAACAGAAGGTAAAGCAGAGCAGTCTGAACCATTGCGACTTGTTTGCTTTTAAAATATGTTTGTCACAGTTTGAAAAGTTTGGGCCCAAATGAATCTATTTCTTTCCATATTTGAATCTCCTTTTAAATTAATGGGCTTGATTTGGCAAGCTCTGGATTGCCTTTGGATTTGCATATGTTCACACAGGTTCACAGATGGAATAAATATACTCAGTCACCGCCTGCAATGCACACACATATACACCCATGCAAGCTAAGCCTTGTGCATGCCCTGTTTGTGGGACTACTGTTTATGTCAGAATTTTGCCTTTAAACTTGTAACAGTCATCTAATGAGTCTAAAACACGTTCAGCTAACTAATGGGAATAAGCACCACAGGATTTGGCTCCTAGATAGGAAAAGGTTCATCCCTTGGAGATAATCTTACTGTAGCCTGGTATGGCAGAAGGTTCCATGCAAAGAATATTTTGGAATTGGTGAGTTTGTGCCCCTAACGTTCATTTTGGGAATATATCAGTCTGATATCAGAGGGCTAGCTGTGTTAGTCTGTATCTGCAAAAACAATGAGGAGTCTGGTGGCACCTTAAAGACTAACAGATTTATTTGGGCATAACCTTTCATGGGTAAAAAACCACTAGTTCTTCATGCAGGAACCGCTGTAACTCTGAGGGTCTACTGTATCGCCAAACAACTAGTGAAGTACCAAGTTGTTGTTATTACTGTGGCAAGCTAAGGAAGTGTTGTTGTTGTTATTGGTAACTTGGGTATGAAATGCAGTTTATATTTTAAAACTAAAGTGCTTCCAGTGATGATATAAATGAGATGGTGTGTTCCTGCAAGACTGATCTATCATCTTCAACAAACTTTGCTATCTCCCAACCCAGAAGAAATTGTTTCCTGCATTTACAATCAGCCCCAAAAGGGCAATTCGTGCATAACAGTTTGTGTGAGGGTATTGAATCCCTGAGATGGCAGTGATTTTCTCCAGGGAACAGCTCCTGAAATGTCTGAGCCATCTCAGTGTTGCCAAGTCTCATAATTTTTGGTGTGGGTTTTTTTAAGCTCAGTAGCTGGTATCATGAGACTCTCGGCTTTCGTTTAAACACCCCTCCAACATTTTAGTTCACATAGGAAAAGCTGTAAAATATGAACTGAGTGCACCCTCAGGGTTCAAACTAGAAAGGGAACAAAACCAACTCCAACTTAGAACTGGGCAACATTTTTCAGCCGAAACTCTTTTTGGATAAAAGATGCAGCTTCAGGTCAACCCACATATTTTATGAATTCAAATTGAATTCAGATTTAATTCATAAAGTTGTTTGGCCACACAAAAAAAACCCCACCACCTCTGGAAGAAAATCTAAACATTATGTTTCAACATTTTCAACATGAAATCTTTGGATTCTTCAATTTGAAAGGGGTTTTCATTGTGAGCCTCACTTCAATATAAAAACAAAAAAGTGACAAGCTCCCAGAAGCAAAATGAAACATTGGATTTTGGGTCGAATAAATATTTAGGTGGACTTCAAATGATTTTTTCTCTACTTTTTCAGTTCATTCAAAAATGCAAAATAATTCATGTGATTTTTTTGAATGCTTGGGACTGGTGATACTGCTATCAAGCTGTCTGGAGTGGCTCAGGAGCATGAGTATCAACCTCAGGGCAGACTGTTAAGCAGCAAGGCACCTCCCCAAACCGGTTGTGAATTCTATACTCAGATTTCACTTACCAAGTATCAAGTGTAAATGCCCAGGCACTTTAACAGCTTAACCATGGTGTCACAGACAGGCCCCTTGAGTGCTCTGATCTATCCTGTCACCCAGATAAGCTTGTCTTAGTGATAGATAGTCCCTTACACCAAAAATCACATCATCATTCAGATTACTCCGAGTCCCAAAGGACCAGTCACTTACCCCAGGTCAGTTGTACCTTTGACCCTACACCAAAGACAACTCACATAGCCAATCCAGTAATAAACTAACTGAGAAACTAAGAAAAAGAAAGAAGAGTTACTTACAAGAGTAACGCAGGTAAACACACACACAAATTAGTTACAGTCTTAGGTTCCAAAAAGTAATTGAGGCTGCTGTAGTATGCAAGCGCTATATACCCTCTAGGGCTAACACAGGCTAAGCAGCTGAGGATCCCTTGCTTATGCTTAGAAATTTTGCCCTCCCAGAATCCAAGCAGCATAGAGATCCAGTGTCTGCCTGTTAGGGTTTTTATTCACTTTCCCAGACTTCAAGCTGCTAGGATGCGTCCTCTTCATGGCGGGGAGGGGTGGTGGTGTGATTGAGGGGGGCAATCAGCAAAGTCTAATGTCCTCTGATATTCCACAATAGTTTGTCTGGTGTCTATGAGCCTTCTTTTGTTGGGCAGGAAATACTTCTTGTGGCAAACTAGTATTCCATACTTGGTAATGCTTCTCTCCTGACAGGGGCTGTGGGGGGATGGGGTTTACAGTTTCAGAGCAAAATCTTAAATACTATCTTATAGCGTGGCAAGCAGATATTATAAGTCAGATTAATTCATGCAGCAACTTACAAGCATTTCATAAAGTCTAAACACATTTTTATAAATCTAATACCTGCTCCATCAATACTAACACATAGGCGAGACAGGCTGTTTTCCAGCTGTGCGTTTGTCAGTGTTCAGTTGAGGCCTATGGGCCTTCACATGAGCTGGAACCTGGTTTGCCAGCATCATAACTGCTACCTACCTTCCACACCCACCACTCTATCACATTTTTCCCTAGTAGGGTTTGGGAGTGAGGTTTGTCAAGAGGATTCAGTGAAGTTTTTTGATATTTTAGTCAAAATGAGAAGAGGTGTGTGAGCAAGAGGGTAAATAAGAGGTTAGGCTGGAAAAAACATACAAACCCCAGGACTGGAGGGCTGGTGGAGATTTTTTTTATCTGATTAAAACTGCCTTTTAAACACCCACCCACATTTTTTAAAAAAATCCATTTTGAATCCTTTTATCAAAAAATTGGAAATTTCCAAGGGAATTTCTAATGAAATGAAAAATTTTCTTTCTGTTCAAAAATGTTCACAGGAGAAATGATTTCCAATTTTTTCAACCAAACACTCAAAAATATTTGTGGCATGGGAAAACCATTTCCTGCCCTGCTCTAGTTATGAGGCAGCACAGGCTGAACAGCTAAGAGTTTATTTGTTCCAGCAACCACCACAAAGATTTCAGAGTGTTAGTCTGTATCCGCAAAAAGAATGAGTACTCCTCGTTCTTACTGCAAAGATTGCCTTTCAGACATCAATACAGCACCACCTACCTCACTTATGAGAGAAATTGCCAAACCTCCTTAGCTCAAAACCCACTACTCTCATGGGAAAGAAAACAAGATGTGCGGTCTGAGACATAAATAGTGCTAAAGTCCCAGCATTGCTTTTAAAGAGAGACCTACCTCAAGGATACAGCAGGAGGGGAAGAGAAGCAGCTCTTTTCTCCCAGGAAAAACTCCTTCCCCAGGTAGGAAATGGTAGCCAGTGGATGAGTATGTGGGTCTAGTTTGAGGGATAGGGAAATGTTTGGGGAATTCATGTTTCACCCAAGCCAATTTGTCCTTACCCAGTGGAAATCCCACTGAACATCAATAAATGTTGATCATGTTCTCCCTCTTTCTGATGAAGTTCAGAGAGCAGCAGTGCTGGGTTATACTGGGGAACAAGGCTAAATCTTCAAAGACCCTCCTTGACTCAAGTGTTGCTCAATGTGACTCATGGAGTCAAGTCCAGTTTAGGAGGAGAGAAAAACCCAAGGTAGCTGAGCAGCTCAATGAATCAGAGCAAATAGCAACATAACAAAACATAGCTGCTTATCAATTCATTTGAAAAGCTATTGGTGATACAGAGAGAAAAAGAGGGAGTATGTGTACATGTAAGGGTAAGTTCTCCTGAGAACCAACCATGCGGGATAATGACTTTGAGTTGTTTATGGGAATGAAGTGTTGACTTTCCACATCTCAGTGTGCCATTTTACTGTGAGCCAGGAATATTTAGTGTGATACCCAGAAGAGAATTGGTGAGTAATTTGCAATTAATAACATTTTTCTGATTTCATCTCTTTTTCTGTATGCGAATCAATCAGGGGGCAAGGCACAAAGCCCTCAAATTCACTCAATATTTGAAACTATTTTCAAATTTCATTTCCCCATATAGGAATAAGAGTATGTTACTTTATGTGTGAAGAGTCCATTGAGAAGATTCAGTATTTGAATTTCTAAACCCTGTTTTGATTAGATCTCAGAAATATACACAAGATGTATAAAAGTAGTACAATGGCAATGTATTCATCAAGTTAGATCTCTGCCAGGGATATCGCCAGATTTCTCTGAATCTGCACACAGCCTAATGTGGGAGTCTGGACTTGTAAGTTTATTTGACTTCAAAAGGAGGCTGTTAGAACTCTAATTTGTGTCTCATTATTTTTAAAATCTTCTTTCCACTGTTCTTAGTGGAATTCATAGAGCCATCTCCTGTATGATATTCTCATGATTCTTAGATGACCCTTCTGCAATACCAGAATCTCATTTTAAATTTTGACACATATCTGTCCCTGGTGGACCTACATTTTTGTGGGTCACCATATGTCTCCTATGTGCATTTGATCACTGCAGTCTCAAATCACATTGTAACGGGGTCAGCACCCACCTCTTGCGAGAGCCCCCATTTCTCTGACCAATAGTGCCTGCAAGCAGTTCTTTCATGGGTGAGGGCAGGGGAGCATCACCTCTCGTGAATGGCCCCCTTACTCTCAGTTGGGTGTCAGCCTGCTTTTCTTTTTGGTCTTACATCAGGATAGCACCTGCGTTCCACAAGAACCCCTCCCTCCTGCAGCCACCGGCTCTCAGGTGGTCTTTGTCAGCTCAGCCCCCCAGCTGAGCTGTACATGCTGTTTCCCCTTCTGGGTATGTAGTCCAAGTTCTTATCTCAGCCCTGGTATGGGGCCATAGCTTTAAGGCTTCTTTCCCAAGGTACTGCCTTCTTCAGCCACCCAGCCAGGGCCCATTTCGGTACCCTCAGCTGGTGTCCTTTTCAGCAGCCCTCCCTGGGCTCAGTCTGCAACCAGACCAGCAGGGCCCCATCTTGGTACCCTCACCTGGTCTGGCCAGGTCCTGGGCTCAGTCCCCTGGCCTCAGTCTGCCCACACTGACCTTTTCATAGTCCTGCTGCTACTCTATCTAGCCAGCCAGGCACCTGGTCTTTGGCAGCCTTCCTTGGGCTCAGTTCTACCTAGTGAGTTCTCTGCAGTGAGCTGCCCATGACCTGCTGCTTGTCTAGCCAACCAGGTACCCAGTCCTCTCTCATCAAGCTCCACATAGCAACCAAAGGCTCTCCTCTGCTGCTTTCCTTTAATCTCACCCTTCTGGCCCCTTATTGGTCACTCCAGCAGCCCCTCTCTTGGCCACTCTTTTGCAGCTACTCTAGGCTGCGTGGAGGACTTCTCGCTGCTCTAGTCTGGAACAGGGTGATGCAGGGCCATGAGGCTTTCAGGAGGGGCCCTCCGGACCTAGTCCACCCTATCACATACATCTATTGCATAGCTAACTGGACCAGGGAGAGGAAAGAACAGGTTTCCTTTCTGATACTTGCTTGTGATGCCCTTGGTAGCGTCCTATTATAAATCCCACGAGGGAATTCAACATCCTATCAGTTTTGTTTCCCAAGTGTTTTCACCTACAGAGCAGCACAGGTGAATATAAGGAACTTGTAGCTGGGATTTTAAAGACTGATGTATGCCTAGATGGGCATCATTTTGTACTTACATACTAATCTCTGTAATGATGTGTAAGCACTGTCAGGGATTAGATATATTCTGACATCTGGTGGCGAACTATGGGAATTGCAGTGAGTTATGGAAAATAACTTTGGGGCTGATCAATTTGCATAGACACACCCACTGCGCCTAGCCTGAGCCCACAGCAGTCCACATGGCCACTTCGGCTGAGGTGGGAGCCCCAGTTTCTATGTTATTGGGGCAGGAAATATAAAGTGATGTTACCCTGATTATGTGAATGAAGGACTATGAACATGTACTTGGCCCTTGTTATGATGGAGGGGCTCGCCATCACGTAGGTAGCACTCACTGGGCAAGGGCCAGGAGTTTCAGAACACTCTGAGATTGAGAGAGGCCATAGGTAGGTCTCTATACCTTTTGGTGAGGGGCTTGTCTAAGGGCCCCCTGTACCCATTGCATCTCACCTCTCTCCACTGTAGAATGTTAGAGCTAATTTTGATTCCCTTAGGAGTCTTGGTTCAGCCTGCTAAGCTGAATTCACTTTGGGTCTGCTGGTGTGCCTGTGCCAAGGCCCCCATCTACTAAGAGCTGAAACCACTGAGCACTGTGTTAAGGGGGGGCGGGCCTAAAGGCATTTTGGTGGCACCAAGCAATTTGTGCAGCTAGTAGAGGGAAGCAGTGGACTCAGCTGAGCGGTTCCTGGGTGCAGTTTGTGCGACTGGCAGCAGACACAGCTGAGCGGTTCCTGGGTGCAGTTTGTGTGGCTGGTGGAGTGGCTGGCAGAACAGAGCAGTCCGTGTGTCGACTAGCGGAGCCGTTTGTGCTGCTGACGGAGTGACTGGCACCGCAGAGCTGTCCATGTGTCGGCTAGCAGGACGGCTAGTGGAGTGACTGGCGCTGCAGAGCAGTTCGAGTATCAGCGAGCAGAGCAGATTGCGGTGAGGGCTGCAGCGGAACCCCACAGAGTGGCGGCGCAGTCGGCCTTGGACCACGTAAGGTGCCCCTTGCCCTACCCTCCATTTCCACCCAGGCTGGGAGGTAAGACTCTGCCAATTGACTTTTGAACTCTGCACTGACCAAGAACAGAGACTCTTGGGCTGTTGGACTTTGGGGACTATTGAGTGACTTTTTGGGGTTGTGGAACTCAAGAGCCAAAGGGAAGGCCACGGCCTATTTGCTGGGACGGGGGCTTCTGGTTCATGGTTTGGTTTATTAACCTTGTTTGTAGTGTTTCCCCAATATAATGCCACATTGTTTCTCCCTGTTATTAAAAGGCTTTGGTACACTCAGACTCTGTGCTTGTGAGAGGGGAAGTGTTGTCTCTTACAGACGCCCAGAGGGGTGGTATATGGTTGTCCCAGGTCACTGGGTCGGGGCTCGAGCCGGTTTTTGTATTGTGCTATTGGAATGGAACCCCTGGATACTGAACCCGGCCCTTGTTGCTGCCAACTCTGATGGGCAGAAGGGTTACAGATGTATTTACTTGCAGAATATTACTGAACCACTAGATGTCTGTATGTGCTGCACAGATTTCCAGGCAGTTGTGGTCCATGGTAAACAAGAGAGATAAAATGGAACTTAAGTTCCGTGCAAGACTGTTTGTATCTGTAATTTATAGTTGCTTTCTTTTATAAATGTCTGCTGCTTAAAAAGGAATGTGATTCCATATATCATGCAATCTCTATGCCCTCCAGGCCCTACTAACTAATGGCAAGATGGACCATTACTCTCTGCCTTTGCTTTGCAAATCCGATTAACTGCAGCAGAATTAATTTTATGTCCAAACTCATTTGAGCTATGAGGACTAGCTAGCTGATCACCTCTTTTTAATATAATCTTTTAGGAGGGGCTATATTTTGGTTGTACAAGGGGAAGATGAAACACTTTCGGGATACTCAACACATCACAAATTATGACTTTTGCATATTACTAGTTGGCCCACATGTCAGAATTTGCTGTAGGTGAATGTTTGAGCATCCACACGTAAAATTTGCTTGTCATGAGTATCTGTGATAATTAAGTTTGTGTATCTGTTCATGTAGTTGTTAACTTTGATTGAAGATCAGGAGAAAATTTTTGTCTTCCACTATTTGCTCAGCTCTAATAAGGAATAATGTTTCCTTAATTGTATATAATGTATGTATAATTCTGGCAAGGGGTCTGGTAACAACCCAAAACCAAAAAAATTAAATGTGAGCAGCTTGTTCATGTTACTAGAAACCCAAAAAGAATAACAGCCTTTAATTATGTGCATTTGAGGTATATCATTTAATATAATAGGGGTAGACAATCTCATTACACCAAAGTTCAACCCCACTCAAACATGGATTCAAAAGTACAGCTGGAAATTGTATTGGGTTTATCTTCTTCTTAGGAGAGAGGATCTGGAAAAAGGAGCAGAGAAACAAAAGAAAATAAAGAAAATAAAGAAATGCAGTACGTAGTGGTCACACATTTGTTCCAGGTTAGCATGGGGAAGGAGGAAGAAGGGTGAGGAAGAGAGCAATGGGGCAAGACTTCCATCCCAAATACATGGCACTGGGTTTGTGTCCATTACAAAAACATGTTCCTGTTGTTTTTTAAGAAAAACTGAATCACACTTGGAAAAAACCCATTGCTTCTGTTCATCACTGGTCCAACTTCACCAGGTTCATTGGAATTATTTCTGACATGAATTTGGCTCTATTCATTTAAATCACAGGAACCAGATTTAAAAAAATAAAATAAAATAAAAAATAACCTGTTTTGTAATCTCAAAAAGTAGTCTGAGAAGTTTGCATAACCTCCAACTCTACTGAGCTTGTCCATCCCTAAATATAAGACATAAATACATAATTCCTCTCACATTTTATGGGCTTGTTCCAGCTTGTATTAAAGTTAGTGGTCCGAATTGTGGGCTGTGTTTTAGACTATTTACTCTGCTCTGTGGTGTAAAGAGGCTGGAAAGTAGCTAGCTCTCTCCACCTGAGAATTCCTTCAGCACAGGAGAGTTCTCTACTATATGGTGTACCCCTAGGGCCAGTAAAACTTCTTTATGTTGCCCCTGGCATGCCTGGGAGTCAGAAGAGATACACAGGGGAGCACAATAAAGCACTGACAGGCAGCATCATTGAATCTATGGATCAATATAACACACAGTGCTCTCACTATTCTTAGCTACTGGACAATTCTTTGGAAATCACAGCAGCATGGTTGTAAGTTAGAGCAGTCTCTGAACCCTGGAGATACAAAAGCAGCACCCTTGTCCCCTCCCATAGTTTCTGTGATGCTGCTTCTGGGAGGCCTAGCTTGGAACTGGGACCAACGTCCATATTTCTATTCTCTGCAGTGTCTGCTACCACCTCTTAGTGACCAGATAGCAAGTGTGAAAAACTGGGACAGGAGGTGGGGGATAATAGGTGCCTATAGAAAAAAAAACCCCAAATATTAGGACTGTCCCTATAAAACAGGGACATCTGGTCATCCTACCACCTCTGTACCTCTAGTCCTCACTCACTTCTAATATCAATATTTCCCTCTCCCTTTTTAATTCCATGTGTTTCTAGTTTTTAACTCTTTCCTTGTTCTCCCACCTCCCCAACAGGAGAGTATGCATATTAAAATGATCTTCATTTCATGTGTAAGATTATTTTTTTCTCTGCCATATACATGTGATTTTATTGGCACTTTGTTATTATGCACAATGATGCTAAACTAATACTACCATGTAGGTTAAGGTCTAAAATTTGAACTTGTGACAGAAAAGTAATGAATAATAAAGAAAGAGAAAGGGAGTTGAGATCATCTATTTATCTATCTGGATTTTCTAAAGGGCTTATCACCATAATGTTCAGACACTATTTACAAAGCACATTTGTGATAATGTCTCCACAGACTTTTTCTTCTAATTTCAGTTAAAACTAGACTTGATGTTTTGGATTTAAACACCTCCCTGAAATATCTGCAATCTAAATATTACACCATTTGGTTCATGCATCAGAATTGGAAAATAAAACTGACTCTAAACCAGTGAAATTGACTAGTCAGTTTTCATTGTTAAACCAGTGGTTCTCAACCTTTGCAGACTACTGGACCCCTTTCAGGAGTCTGATTTTTCTTGCGTACCCCAAGTTTAATGTCACTTCAAAACTACTTGCTGACAAAGTCAGACATAAAAATACAAAAGTTTCACAGCACACTATTGCTAAAAAATTGCTTACTTTCTCATTTTTAGCATATAATTATAAAATAAATGGATTTGAATATAAATATAAATATTGAATATAAATATATAACTTTGTTTCTCAGGCCCCCCATGGCATGAAACCTCAGGGATTTGTCCTGCTCGCCACCCCCTAATGCCAGCCCTGCCCTTGTGACCCCACCAGACCTGTTCTGTGACCCCTCCCGCCTCCAGGGCTGCAACTTGTAGGTTGAGAAGCACTGATCTAGATGAGTTGAGTACCCCCAGAAGAGCTGTGCATACCCCCAGAGGTACACATTCCCTAGCTGAGAATCATGCGTTTAAACTGAGTAAAACACAGGCAGTTACCCACCAGCATACATCATGGGAAATTAATTAATGTTCAAATTTCTTTCAGTTTTAATGTGGAGCGACTAAGGAAATATATTTTTGAACACAATTTTTAACCAGACAGTGTCCCTTTAAAATCCCCTACGTAAGCCTATTACAAGCTTCTGTGTATTATTAGACTGATTACAATTAGCAAATATTAGTGGAGCAGAATAGTTTGAAGACATTTATTCTGTTCCATTTATCCTTCCTTTCTCAATTTCTTTCCTAACTTAAACCCAGCGCAGATCAGATCCTTTCACACATCAATCTTTCTGCTAGAATAAGTGATGAAAAGGGAGAAGGACAAAAAGAAATATAAAATTAACAGTCAGGAGCAGCTGATGAGTCAAGAGGCTCTTAGGTTAAGTCCCTCACCAGTGTCATTGCTTGCAGCAGTGCCAATGGCATTAGTGGCACTAAGTCACTTATCTCCAATAGAAAAATGATTCAGAATCATTTTATAGCCATAGGCTTTAGTCACTAAATCCTCTTCCTTCTCCATTTCCTTCCCTTCTTTTTTGTTTGCCATTCTGTGCTGTCATGTGCCATGTATAAATTAGATTATAAATCATGTGGAGGAGGGGCACATTTTCATTTGTCTATCAAGTTCTGTGCACACCAGTGCTACTGTAGAAATAATAATTCCTGAATAATAATAATAATTTGGTTGTGTATTTTATTGAGTCCTTATTTGGACAAACCTAGTAAAATCAAAGAAAGTTTTACCTAAAGAAGGACTAAGGCCTAGACTTTTAAAGGTGTTTAGGCGTTGCTCGGCTAAGCATTGCAAGGCCTGAGTGACATAGTGGGGTATGAATCTAAGCACACTGGCATGCTGCACACTAATTGGCCACGTGGATCCTGCTACTGTGCATTACTGGTGCCATAGTGTGCTTTTGTGTACTGCTGTTCAACAGCAGACCAAAGCACACTAAGGAACACTTACTGCAAGGTAGTAGAGTCCACATGGCCTGGTAATGCACCATTTGCTAGATAACTGGAGATTTTCACCCCAGCTTGCCACGTGCTAACTCTCTGTAGAGACCTGCTCTTGGACACCCAAGTCGCATGGATGAACATGGTATAACAACTTTAACAGAACAGAATAGCATAAAGTCAGTGGGTCTTAGGCTCCTAAGTCACTTGAAAGTGAGATTTAGGTTTCTAAATCACTTAACTCTTGCACACTGAGCAGAGCAATGCCAGTACCTTTAACTATCTGAGTGAAAACTGAGTAAGGAGTTCATGATTTAGGTGAGTAATACTAAGAAAAAACAGGGTGGTGTTTGTGGGGCAAATCCTGCTCTTTGCTGTAGAAAGATAGCGGTGGTGCAGTTCCCCTAGCTAGTGCTGAGCAGGAATTGGGAAGGCCCTCCGCCACCTCCACAATTCATTTAGCACAGAGGTTTTCAAACTGCGGCCATGAAAAAAGTCACCTCCTGAATGCGGTGGAGATGAGGAGCCGGTGGATTGGAATCTGGTGGGTGCTGTCTGATTCGGTTGAGCCACTGGCGCTCTGCCCCATGGGAACTGAGGTGATGGCTGGCAGCTCAACATCCCACCCTGCTGTACTCCCTGAGCCAGGCCACCTCTGCCCAGGCAGGGAAGGCATCGCAGCTCCGAGCTGCGCACTTGACGAGCTCTTGTCTCTCCCCCAAAGGAGCCTGGCATGAGCTGGGGACCCACCCTAGAGCCAGCCCTGGCCTGCAGAGCCCAGCTGCCATGAGAAGCATCCTGATGCGCTCGCTCGCTGCTGCCTTGGCAGTCCTGGCTCTGCTGCTGCTCGTCAGCCCAGAGGTGATGCATGGGGTGGTCACATGGTTCCTTCCCCCTGCCCCCTGAACCTTTAAATTCTGCCTCCCCACCATCAAGAGTTGTATCATCTCTGGCCACCACCACTATCTGCTGCAGAGCCTGGCTGAGCCAGGCCTCCCCATCACAAATTGGGGATTAAAGAACAAGGGAAGGGACAGCAAGAGGACTGGCTGATCTAGCACTCCATAGATCCATAGATTGTTCTCCTGCATTGGGGGCACAGGCAACTATTCCTACTTGGAGGCCAGAGCAGCAGATGGGTTTATGTCCTTGAGGGCTTCTCCACCCCAAGCCCTTGGCTAGGGCTTGAAGTGAAATGATGATTTCCTTCTATGTGAAATGCAAAAAGGCTGGAGAGCTTTGTGATTTCTTGTGAAACAATGGGTGAGAGTGGCATTGGAAAGCCATAGAGCAATGTAACCTTTGGCAATCTATGGTAGCCCTCAGCTTGTTCCATAGGGGTGACCCCATGGTCACGCAGGAGAATGGCAGACCATCAGCATTCTATCTTCAGCCTGCTTGGCTTGCTTGAGGTGGTTAAGGTTTTTGTGGTCTGAGTGCCACCCGCAGAAACTGGATGTTCTGAATGCATTTGCAAGGACGGATAATAACATGAAACCGGCATGATTTAAAGAAGGCCACTGTTTTTCTTGGTCTGGAAAGAGGTAGCTCCAGGAGGTTCAATCATTCATCTAATGAATATCCAAGAAGAATGTCACATAAAGTTCAAAATCAAAGTCTGTAGGGATTGTTCCTGGGACTGAGGAATGAAGATCAATGTTCAACTGAGATCTAAAGCCAATAAACAAGAGCTAGGGGTCTGATTCACTGATGTTTTCTATTCATTTGACTAGACTGTATCTTTTCCCCTGTAGCCCCGCTCCTTAAGAATGTGCACCACATTGATGTCAGTCCCAGAATATGTTATGTTGTCTGCTAGTGATTCAGCAATCCTAGTGTTACTTTCAAGAGCAACTAAAATTATACAGTAAAATAAATGGTGCCAAATAGTGAAAGTACCTGATGTGATGCAAAGAGAAGTGGGCACTTCATTTTCAGGAATACTCAAATCTTCGGGGGGAGGGGTTCCCAGGATATCAGTGTTAAAATAATTTAATTCATTAATTAATAAGTGATTTGGTGTTTGTGAGGGTGCCAGACTGGCAATACCAGGGACTGGGCTCTTCTGTTGAATCACAAACCCCTCACTGTGCAGTGGAGCTGCATTATTTACAGCCTTCTGCAGCCACAAATTGTACAAGCTTCTTCATCACCACCCAGCAGTGTGCCTCCAACTGGATCTTGAGTTACCATGTATAGAAGTGAGCGTACTTCATTCTCCACGCCCCTCTGCCTGTCAACAAGGGTGCTGATTGGAGTGGATTCAGGAGGTAGTGCCTTTGCTATGTTAAGTGTGCTGCCCAGCAAAGTCTGCAATGAGACCACCAGTTAATTTCAGATAGATTACCACACAGCCACTTACGGTCACCTGCCGTCATCACTGGACTAGTCTGGAACTGAGCTGCCAACCGAGAGTCAAGACCTTAAACATTATGACAGTTTCACACATTTTAATGTTAAACAACCACATAACTAACTGCACAATTTACGTAAGTAGGCTTGGCAGAATTTAATTTTTTAATATAATTTCAATAGATAATGTTTATTTTTAAGCAGCTTTAAAAAATATTATCAAATTAAATTTTCACAGTTGCAGGAAAATATGGAGGCGGGGAGTGTCAGATATTTATGGAATGACAGTAAGTGTTGAGATAAAGTTTTATAACCATTAGAGCACAAAATTTCATCAACACATGTCAAAATATGAAGTACTTTTCCTTCAATCAGTCTCTAATGTTCCCAAGCAGCATTTTTATTACTTTTCTTGTCTGTAAATTTCAATTATTAAGAATACAAATTTTTTTGTTACTTTGTGTGTGTGTTTGAAATCAACGTTTACTAACATTTACAGATAAAAACACTGAAAGAATATATACGACCCCTGGCACCACCAAATTCACTGGATAGAGGAAGGAGAAGGAAGCACCACAGATCCTAAGAAACACCTTCCTACACACTGTTAGCTTTGTCCATTTTGCTTCTCTCAACCTGCTGGCTCAGCCGGTCACTTTGTTGGGTACCCAGCCACATTTATCTTTCTTCCTTATGATAAACTGTCCCCTGATTCTACTGTGTAAATCTCATATGTTATATGTATCTGTAGTGTTTAAAATGATTATGTATAGAAATTTAATATTTATACATTATAAATACAAAAGTTGGCTTCAGTTTGAATAGTCCCTGGGTTCCCTCTACCTTGAATAGGGCATACATTACCCCTGGATACCATTTTGTGACATCAGTATTCACATCTCTTTGCTCCCTGCTGTCTCCCCACATCTGTTGGCTCCAGCAGCTCCTTCACATCACTTCCTTACTGGTGTTCTCTGCTGCATAACTTGAGCTAAATGTGCTGTACAGGATATATAGTGGATCAGATATCTCAAATTTGATGCAGTAACAATAAGATGATCAAAAAAATGCCATCATGGGTATACAGCAAAGTAAAAGAGGTGGTTAGAGGCAAAAAGGCATCCTTTAAAATATGGAAGTCAATTTCTAGTGAGGAAAAAAGAAAGGAGCATACACTCTGGCAAGTCAAAAGTAAAAGTATAATAAGGCAAGAAAAGAAACTATGTTTAAGCCTCACAGAGTGGAGAGATTTTTCAAGAACAACTCATCACAGAAAAAAAACATTAACCCAATAATGTCACCAATATGTGTAGCTCTATCCTGATGTTGCTTGAGCAAATCAGTCAGAACTTACCAGGTGTAGTCCATGGTGCACATTGATCAGCCTGAAAATACTCACATTGAGCCTGACCCAATACCCATTGAAGTCACCGGGAATCTTTCTATTGGGTCCATTATGTAGAAAAGTGCTCTAACTGTTCACCACATGACTTTCTTTTTTATGTTGTTCTTCCTAAAAACTCCAAATTGTCACCCATTGTCTCTCACCTTTTTGTGTGTGACCCAGTCTTGTGTGATCAATTCATGAAATGACTGTTGGGCTTCCAAGTTTTTCACAAAGACAGTCTCCATGGCATGGACTGATTGATCTGAAAAACTGCAGTGTTACCTACTCCCATCACGTTTTCTGGAATGTACTGCAAGAGGTACAGCTACAGTGCTGGAGCTAGGCCTCTGTAGCATGGTAGTGTAGACACTACTGAGACAGAAGGAATTTTTCATCACTGTAGTAAATCTACCCCCTTGAGAGGTGGTAGCTAGGTCAGCGGAAAAATTCTTCTGTTGACCAAGCTGTGGCTACAGCGAGAGTTAGTTCAACCTAACATGTCACACAGGACATGAATTTTTCACAGTCCTAAGCGATGCAACTAGGTCAACCTAAGTTAGTCCAAGTCATAGCCTAGACATGGTGCCTTGGCTGATAGGACTGTTAGTAACAGCACCAAGCAGGAGTCAGGCAATACAACAAGGAAGAAACATTTGTTGCAAAAAAACAATCTTGGCCCTGGTCTACACTGGGAGGGAGGGGGATTGATCTAAGATATGCAACGTCAGCTACGAGAATAACATAGCTGAAGTCGACATTCTTAGATCAACTTACTGAGGCTTCTTCACAGTGGTGAGTCGACTGCTGCTGCTCCCCTCTTGACTCCTCTTGTTGCCTCTCGCGGTGGTGGAGTACAGGAATCAATGGGAGAGCACTCAGGGATCAATTTATCATGTCTAGACTAGATGTGATCAATTGACCCCCGATAGATCGATCTCACAGCATCACTCCCCGCCGAAGTGTAGACTTGCCCTTAGATAGAATAGAGCAAAAAACATATAGATCACATGTAAATTTAGCAGTATTTCAAAAATGTGCCTTTTAAAATATCTTTTGAGGGATATATTCCATTCCACTTTAGATGTGATCAGTGTTAATGGTCTACAAAAGATTTGAAAAGTAGACTAAATATTTGATTTGTCCCCAATTGCTAAAGAAAATATATCTGTTATTTCTTTCTGCTTACTTAGTGTATGAAAGTCAAGGCTCATAATTCTTGTTGTTGTTGCTGACTGCTGGCAGCTAGCAGCTTTTCTCTCTAAGCTTGGAACTGTGTATGCCCAGCTCTTGAGAGGCAACATAAATAAATCAAAAGTTAGCTGATGTTGCCTCATTAGTGGGAGATATGTAGTCTGAGCATGTACAGTATGGATAACAGATGTATCGTGGATCAGAAAATATTTTTGGAAACTTTCACAAATGGGAAGATAAATATGTCAGTTTCTATCACCTTCCTTCAATGAGTGCAGTTAAGATTACACCGTATACTCACTAATGAGATCGCTACTTCTCTCTTTAATATTCAGAGGTAAAGATGGCTTTTTTGGAAGACAGATTGTATCTACAGGAAAAAATCCTAAACATATTGGTAAAAAATAGTATTTTGTTGCAAAACAACAACAACAAAAACAATCTGGTTAAGTGACCCTTCTAGAATGGAGAGACTAAATATTCTAAAACAAAATATCCCCATCATAAAGGACTTTCATTACTATTCACAAATTATTTTAAATATCTTGAAAAAAATAATTCGGCAGTGGCAAATGTTAGATAGCCATATTTACACTAGTTTCTAGAGAGTATCTGCATCAAAAGTTAAAAGATGTCAAACATGAGATCCTATTATAAGCAATGGAAAGAGTCATTAATCACAGTATTGCAGACACATTCCCTCTGGAGACTACATTAATAGACACAATGAGTTGCTACTGATGTTTAAAATCCCGTTACCGATGTACTCTTTAGTTTGCGATCAGTCCAGAGCTCTCAATTCCCTGCATGAAGATATCTTTCAGATTTTCCTATGAGCCTGCATAAGTATGCATGCTGTAGCCAAGGCGATTCTCCACACTTTCTTCATGTTTCTTGAAGATAATGGGCCAAATTCTGCTCTCACCTAGGAGCTGTGCAAAGCCGTTCCGGCCAGTGGAGTTCTCCAGTGTAAGGGCCTCACTCAGTGGAATGCACTAGTGTAATGGGGTTTCAATTTTGGTCAAGCTGTGTTTGTACTTCATTTTGCAAAAGGAACTTGAATATATAGATACTGCTCTGTTTTCTCAGTTAAACAAAATAATATGTTTTGATTTTCCTCATTGCTTGAGTTGCAATGGTTATACAGAACCATTTGCACAAGGTAATCAAAGTACCACCATTACCCCTCACTGTATTCTAACCATTAGTAATAAATCTACAGAACTCTCTTACCAAATATAAATGTGTACAAAAATAATGATTTCAGAAAGATGCTAATATTATGAGAGCTAATGAAAATAAGCGAACAGACTCCATTTCAGTTTCAGTCTCTCAATGTGCCTCTATAAGCTAATGCAATATAGTCATATAACAACTGCTTGCATGACAAGAGTGTCACAGATGGGTCCAATTTCATTTTCTCCCATTGCACAGTCATTTACAGAGCTGTGATTTAAGCTTTGGTCATCACCTCTGGTGAATATGTTTTTGGGGGAGGGGATACTAAGTCACACATGGTCCTCCTCTCTTTTATGGAAATAGCTGTACATTGAGAAGCCATGCAACACAGCTGTTTGTTATTGGCACAAATCAGAGCAATGAGAAAACTTTCGTCACATGTTCATATTTGTTATTGTTGTGCCGTGTCTGGTTGTGTAAGGGCTTTTATAAAATGCTATACAGTCTTGAGGAAATAAGAGACTGATTTATTTGTGAAATTCCTAGTGGAGGCATAAGCCATATTTATGTCTTGCTACTGTAGAGGGTGGTAAACAGAGTGTCCTAGTATATTCAGCAAATGATAACGCTATGCATAGAAAAATATTGAGAAAGAATGGAGAGACATACACCTGCTGGTTGGGAAATTAATTAGCCAGGGAACAGATAGTTTAGAAAAGGGAACTTCATGGGCACTCCCTCCCCCCTACAGCTTAATCACTAATCATTAGACTAATTTGATTGTTTTCAGCAGTTAAACCTACATTTCTTTAGCTAAAGAAATTTATGGGAAGTGCTAGATAAATGTCACTAAATAGTCACAACAGGGTGAAGCCTAGCTCCCTTACCTGGGCATGCAGTGTGCAAAATGCAGCAGAAAGGCCTTATTTTTGCTATGCAATGGGATAGAAAATGAAGCACCTAAGTGGAGGTAGTCCACATCCCTACTGCACACCTGCGGGGAGGGAGAGGGTGGATGCTGTAGAGGTGGAGAATGGGTGTGGTCAGCTAATCTATGCTTCCCATCGTTCCCCTGGTCCCAAGCCCTACATATGAAGAAGCTGCAAGTTACATTTACTATACTTTCTCAGCCCCTTCTGATGCGTAACAGGGAGATTTCATACCCCTGATCTCTGCATTGTTCTCTTAGAAAAATCCTTTTACTTGGGCCTTTGGGATCATGGTTGGGCACAATAACAGGAATCAGTAGATGTTTATTTTTATCATTATAGCCAATGGTTTGGAATTAATGGCCTTTGAGTTTTATATGATTCATGGCAGGGCATCACATTCACATATCTAAAATAAAATGAAAATGTCCTCTTTTGTAGCACTTAACTTTCTCTGTTACTTTGATGTCTGATCAGTTTGAACAGGAAGTGCTTATATGCACCAGAGAAGCTTGTGTATAGACTTCAACCACTGAAAAATGCTGAGATGCTGCAAAAAGTAAAATTTAGAATTTGTCCTCTAGAGCAAATTCTGCCCAGATTCATTCTTAAGTGCAGCTCCATTGACTGCAATGGGTTTGTACCAGGTACAAATCAGGACAGAGTTGGCCCCATTGTACAATATTTACAGGGAGTAGAAAAGAGCCATTTCAACTGCATTCTGCCTTTGCCTGATTACTGACTGGATTTCACAGTAAAATTCATGTATGAAATTGATGATAAAATACATACATGTCATACCAGGCACAGTATGTACCCATTCTGCAGCAGAGGAAATTCATGTTTGAAATTGACATACTTGCATTTCAATCCAGCAGATCAGCATATACCCCTTGAGATGTTGTTCTTACTGTGATTACAAGTAACAACCAGCAGGAGAATGGGGCAGGATGGGGAGTGGAAAGTGGGGAGACAGAAGAGTCCCATGAAGTGAATAGACATTTTTCTCTTAAGTCATACACATGATGACTATAGGCATGGATAAATAGTTCTTACTGTAAAGATCTCAGTGACAAACTGATTCCCATCAATATCTCTGCTGGCTGCCTCTAGCTTTTCCATATGTTATACTGTATGATCATTTTATGCATGGTAAGATCAAAGATTCTGCAATGGATTCTGGTTGTGCAACCATTGTTCACATGTGTTACCCACACAAATAGTCCCATGGATGCCAATACTAATGTGCAGATTGCAGAGACAATTTCACTCTGAGTATTGGAAACTGAAGACAGAGAAACAAAGCTTATTTTCTTAAAGCTTTATGTCCACTATCATGTTTTAACTCACTTCACCTCATGTGGGACTGATTGGTTAGAAAAACCCACACTGCCAACTTTTTACCACGTTTACATGATTGCAGCCTTAGGTTACACAAAGCCATACTCACTCCAGCTGATTCCATTAATGCTGAAGTCACAGCCTTATACTTAGTCAGAACTGGGGGTAGGAAATATTGCTTTATCAGAGGATTATGGCCAGAGCTCAGATGTTCAGCGTTTACTGGTGGGAATATCTCACAGTGAAATGGTATTAACATGGAGAGTTTGCTTTATTTCTTATGCAAGATTCTCTCTTAAATCATATCTTTTCATGGAAAGGGAATAGAAATTTTCAAAAGACAATTACTTCTACTGATTTTTATTGAACATATTAGGAACATGATACAAAGCACTATACAAACATTAAAATATTCCAATTATATTTTTTATCAGCCTATCACATTTTGTGGCATCACTGTTATATAATTAATAATGACATAGTAATAAAGCAGAACCAAACCACAAAAGAACTGAACTATAAGGCATAGCATGTTTGTGAGGTTTTTGTATTCATTTACCCAAGATTGTTATAGTTTCTTTTTCCATTCACCCATTCCCAGTCCTCTTGCTTTCCTGTCAGATAATACGAAATCTTCTATGTTTGTACTACTGTATTTTGTGTGTTCTCAACACATTGACCATCATTAAGCATTATAAAAATATTTCAATCATCTGTGTTTTCTCCAAAACAAAATCATTCCAATTCATTTGTGGCCTAACTACGCTGAAGTTAATAGAGCCACCCCAAAGAGTAATTTTGCTTAGTGTTCCTTGGTGACGGCCAACTGACATCTTTGCTAATAAACTATTTCACAATGGTCCTGATCTATTTTTTTCACCCCTGCATGGACTGACTCTTGTGCCAGCATAGAAACCCATTGAAATCAATGGGACTCAGAGGTCCACCCATGTGGAACAAATTCCAAAACAGAGGCCAATATTTCCAGACTGACATATACACACAAATGAAAGCACTAGAGTTTTTAGCGGCAGATTACTGAATACAATGTGCCTGCTTCACCAGAGCATTGCTCCTATTTTATGTCAGTGTAACTATGAAATCAATGGACTTATACTGGCATAAAACTGGAGTTATGCAGTGGTGAATCAGGCCCAGTGTATATTTTTGTCCCTATATCTATCTTTGCACAGGCGGCTATAATAACTGAAGCAGGTGTATGAGCTGTATTTTGCAATGCTCACCATCCCTGCACGCCACTGTTCGTTTATTTCAGCTGATAGAAAAAAGCCCTCCTCCTGGTTATGCCAGGCTTGGCCATTTTAGTCTATGACCAATACATGCAAGACATCCAGCAAAGGTCCTTCAAGCTACAAATTGGTTTATTACTGGAATTGTACTCTCCCTTTCCAGTAACCTTGCTAGCCTAAGCCCGTTCTTATGACATCACCTTAATGCCATGGCTTAGAGGCAGCTTAATTAATTTAGTGTCTTTGTGTGTTCAGTCTGCTCTCATTGTAACCTGTAACATAAATAACAAGAAGATACAGGACCCAGCAGTCTCTCTCATGCAAAGCTCTTTGAATATTGGACTTATTTCACCAGAAGCTTCTGAAAGATCTCTGACAAATATGAAATCAATTCCCGAAGAACCAGTTCAGATGGATCATATTGGAGCTCCAGAATTCTGTGCAGGTCACTATTTCTTAGCATTGTTTTATTCTGCATCACCACTGGCATGACAATTGGTCTGTACTTTATAACGATGCTTAAACTTTTGCCTAAATCTACCAAGTAACTCAAAATCTTTGGTTTCATTGTAATGAAGCCTCTTTGTAAGGGGAGAGCTTGTTAGGGTTACTTTAATGATGTCTTCTTGCAGCCTGGATATTCTATTATAAGATAGATTCCATTACCATATTGGCGTGTTTGAAATATCGTATATGGAGTGGGTAGAAGAGATAGAGGGAAAAGGTTTAATGGCTTTTTTTTTTTATCTTTTTTGTCATTATGTTGAGCTCTGAGGCCATAAACTCATTTCTCTTAAGTATTCTCATTTCATGGTGAGTATTTTAGCTTGAACTGAAGGCAGAAGACAGCTTTCCTCTTCCTTTAGTATAATTAGAAAAGCTAGACAGGTGGCAATAAGTAAAGGGTTGTAAATCTAAACCAAGCTGTAATGCCATTAACAATTTAATTCCATTTAATAAGCAGGGATTGGTTTAGTTATTAGCTCAGTATTGTGAACAAGCAAACTCTTTGGCAGTAAGAATAAAAGAAGTCAGTCATAATATTTGATGTCAAATGTATTTGATTTTCCTGTTTAGTCAATTTGTAAATCTTTTTTTTTCATTTTGTTCATTGGCTAACAAAAGAAATTCCCATCCACAGATTTGATCCTGGCAGCCCAGAAGCACTGGTATTCATGCTGAGAGTAATCTATGTAGATTAAATAGCTTTATTGTTTTGTCCTGCAAATTGTACTTTGAGAGCTGTATCCGGACAACACGCTCCAGAAACAGCAGCCGATTTGAGAAAGGAGAATGTGCAGTGTGCTGCATTCTACCCAGCTCCCTGTAGGTATCCCAGAAATACCAGATCTACCGTACCAGCAGGTACTAATGATGTTCAAGGCAGCTAGTCTTACATGACATTAGCTGTACTGTCTGTGGGCCTAATCCTGTGAGGTGCTGAGTGCTCTCATTTACGTCAATGGATATGAGAGGGCTCATCATCATCTGACATGACTGAGTCCCATGAAAAGAGCACTTGTGAGGCAATTAGCATCACAGTGACAAATAGCATTACCTGAATTATGCGTATACTGAGCCTAGCCTGTGCTCAGGGAGAGTAAATGAGAACACCACAACTTTATCACAACATTACACAGGATCTGACAGTTTAATAAAATGCAGGCAGTTGAGACAATCCAAGAAGCCACAGTCCGATCCAGATGGTAAAGGTAAAATCTGGAGCAGATGGTGTGGTATTAATTTTGTTTACAGTGAGTTTTAAAAAACTGATGTTAAGAGGAGTGATGTCAGCTTTATCAGTGCTCAAGATCCAAATGCGTGTGGCACTTTTAGGACAGGATCATATTGCTGAAGATGGAAAAGATCTGTTAGGCAATCAAAGCTCTTCCCTGACATAGGAAGGATGTAGTTGCCTAACAGAGGGTCATATCAGATATTATATTCATGTTAGAAAATGTGGTGGTGGAAGACGTAACTCTGAAGGTATCTGAAACCATGGTACCGAACTCGGAATTGACGGGATCTTCCAGGTGACAGCCACAGAGCAAAGAGGTCTCCTGGAAGATTTTGTCTTTAATCTCAGAGGAGTCAGTCTCACAAGGCCCATTTCTTGGGCAGCTATCACAGGGCAGGAGTAGGTGGAGCTCATCAGTTCACGGGGAAGTGCAGCCATCAGTTCACGGGACTAAAGCAATGCAAACTGCTTTTGAAAAAGCAGCCATTTTTGCTGTTTCACAAAAATCAGTGAGCAGAAACATTTTGCATTAGTGAAAACCAGGTCCATGGGTTGCCTTCAATGTGCATCAGAGAGCTACTGTATTCAACAAGAAATCCATTCACATGTCCTGGGTAACATAGGATCCTTCCTTTGTGAAGAGCAAAGAAAAAATCAGTCACAAGCAAGGGCAAACAAAGCACAGATCCACAATCTGTTCATGAAATGCATGGCAACAGTTCTGTGTCTAATCAGACACAGCAGGACTAGAAGGGTAGACTACAAGAGCTGAGTTTCTCAAACTTTTTCATTGTGCTGATCACATTTTAAGATAGAGATTTTTTTGGTGAACAGCTGATTCCTCTCCTCTGTGACTGAACAATATCTTTGTTCCAACTGTAGTATCAATTGTCTACACAGAAAAATGGTGCTGCGGGCTTGTCTGCACAGGAGGTTAGTGTGCAGCAAGTGTACTAAGCTGAACCACTCAAGGGCACTTTTAGCATGCAGTACGAGTGCCCACTCAGGAGTTAGTATGGAGTAGCAAGGGCACGTTAAATTCACAACTCAGCTTTCTGTGCATTAACATCCCCATGTAGAAAATCGCTGGCAAAGTATGTAATATATTTTTAGCTGTCTTTTAATGCAATGTGACATTTGGAAATAAGGAGAAGCTGTGACCAGGCAGCTCTGTGTGAAGCACCAATGCATACTCCCCGGACCATAGAGTGGGTGCACAAGTGCTCTGTGAAATGCAGCAGTTTTGCTTTTCAGTGACAGGTGTGAAACATTTTCTTTGTCTTTGGCCCCCACATGTTGAAACCCGAAGTAGAATTCTGACAGATCCAAAATCTCAATATGAATCTCCCTAAAAACTACCCAGCTTTTACTGCTTTGGCACTGAAACTGTACAAAAGTCAGTTTCACATACTTCTGACTCAAAGCCATAAATTGGCCTAGATTGACTTGTACGTTTTGCTAGCTTTTTGGCACACTTGGTCTGGGTTTTGAGTTTGTAACAAAATGCCGAACCAGATGGGTTTTGCCTACTTTTATTGTATTGCAAACATTCCACACATTTCTACAAATGACCCATGTTTATAATCAATGTGAGGGCAGCACTAGTAATTGGAGGGTTGCTGGTATAGCATACCTCCCACGTCTCTTTCATTCCAAGCCTGCATTCTCTGTGCATCCAAAAGGACCTATTGACATTGATTGGGTGTCCCATAGATTTTAACTTGGTTATGCAAGGAACAAAGAACCCAGCCCTTTACAGAAACTCTATAAAACACTTGGGAAGAAATTTCACTAATTACACTTCGCAAATAATAACTGTGCTTTTCAATGGTGAGTTCAACATATTAGTTTAATAAGCATTTGATTTGCTGACAAGAAGTTTGCTAAGTGGCATTGAAACTGGCCAGGAGTTCCAGAGGTACTTCTACGGGGGAGCCACAGAGAGAGATACTGAGCAAAAAGAGAGGGCCTTGAGAAGGTGGAGGGAATGAAATGTAGTATATTTCCCTGTTAAAGCACAAGTGGGTTTGAAATGATTTTGAAAAATGAATGCCTTGAAAAAACCTACAGTACAAATAACACGTAGACCTGTCTGTGCAAACACAAGCATTAGCTTTAAAACTACTCTTTAGGAGGGTGAAGATATGTTACTTGAGATAAATAAAATAGTCTATTATGTAATAAAAGATAAATCTCTGTTTAGATATAGTACTCCTGTGAGGAATGACTGTGGGCTTACTGAGTGAATCACTCTGTGGCATGTTTCATTGCTGATATTCTAATTGCAATGATGACCAACAGTTCTTACAAATTCTGCTGGCTTTCTCATTGCCTAGCATGTGGAAATGTTTACTAGCTAGGAGATCATGCCAAACCATGTGCAGAAAATGGTGAGTATTATCTGCACGCTATCCAATGTGGGGGTGGGAGAGAGGGGAAGAAGAAGATTGTAAATGTGGCTCCACATCGCTACCCAAGAGGGAAAATGATTCAACAAACAGGGTACCTGGCAGCAACAGTTACGTGACTGCAGGCATTACCTGTATGGAGATCAACGCAGCAGTCAGCGTGGGAAAGGCATTTGTGTATGGGAAAGGCGAGTCATGTTGCAAAAGAAGGCACTGCAGAAATGGACAAGTATGTAAAGGGCAGTGACATACCACAGCCAAATGAGTAAGGCAAAATGCCCTGTGAGTCAGATTGACAGCTGGAATGTGGGGAAGGAGAACACACACACACTGTTGGGAAGAACTGTATTAAATTCACCGCAGGCAAACATTGTGATACTGATGGTCACTCACTCAGCATCTGCTGGCTCCCTGCATAGTTCTATGTCTGCCTAGTGTGTGTTGAGCTTCTTCCTCCTACGGTGTCATCCTGGAGCTCTTCCTGTCTCTTTTCATCTTCATTAAACAGATTAACAGACTGCTTGTGTGCTAGGGGGTCACTGGCTTCCTGGGCTGTACTTTACAGCTTGAATTGACTCACCTTAATGTATACTTCTACTTCCTGACAGCTACATGTATGGAGTGAGGCAGATTGTGCCCAGCTGGACTTGATCTCATTGCCATTGCCCACATATCCCATTATCTGACAATGGTCCCCTAGAATGCATAATCCTCTTTGAGGCTGGGCCACACTGTGCTGTACTTCTAAGCATCATAACAGAGGGCCTGTGCTGGTTCATCTGGGGTTGTACCAGGAGAAATGACATACTGTACTGTGTACCCTTCTGATCTGTTGCGCTACACAAACATAAATCAATGAATAACTGGTCTACAATTTTCTATTTTTATACTGGAACAAAGAGCCTGGGAAGTCTTTGAATAATATTATGTATCCAAAACTAGACTACAAAGTTATTTTTCCATAAATGCATGAATTCCAGAAGGTTGTCATTAACTCTGATCTTAAAACATATGGCCATAGCTAACTGTTAACAAAATAAGCAGCGATAATTGTAAGTAGATCTTTAGCAGACAACTAGCCTGTTACAGTGTTTACAAGACTAAGTCGATGCCCAGTTCTGTGCCACATCATCTAGCAGCAATTTTCACTCCTACAGGTTTTAAATGTTAGTCTTCGACATCTTTCAGCATTACTGCAAATGGACTTGTAAAGCAATGATTATTATGCATATGCATAACTTCCTTGTCTCATAAATTATTTATGACACACTGAAGTGTTTTAAGAAGTAGGACAACACCAGAGAAATGTGAAATACAGACAGTGTAGTAAATGGGGGGAAGAGGGGAAACAGCTTTTGAGAAGGGATTTCATTTGAATCTATCTGTGTATTTTTAATGTGCTATTCCTTGAAGCACTTAGCTGCCAATGTTAAAGCAGTGAATGGTTTTTTTCTCTTGAAATGATATTATTCCCAATATAATTTTATTCAGCACGTAGATAATTTTTCAGACACTTTATTTTCTCACCTAGAAAACTGGTTGCTATGTTGTTTCTACAACAAACACTAATTGCAAAGGATGAGATAAACTACCTGTACAGAAGGACTACCCTTGATTACAACAGAGCTGTAAGCCTGAATTGGTTTACATTAATTGGTAGCCCTGTGCCTGGAGTACTGTGATTCAGGCTTAATGGAACCCTAGAAAGGATGGGTACCTCATAACATGACGGCCACCTATTTTCCCAGATCACTAAAGATAAAGCTTAGCAATTTTCTCTGAAATACAAAACCAATTCTTGATCAACTGGGTTGGCTAAAATGAAATCTGCTATATGCAAACTACATCAGAATTTCATTTTGCCTAAATTATGCAATGTTTAATATAGCGTCAAATGATCCAAAATGGACTTAGATACCTCCTCCAATTAATTCACAGAAAAAGATTGCCAGAAAATATCAGAACTGACAGAGTGTTTTACATTTTGCTAAGAAAGATTGTTCCAGTCCTGTAATGGTTTGGGGGTATTTCTCAGCATATGTGTGCTCTTGTCAATCAATGAAAGATGTCTAAGTTAAAGTGGATATGTTCTTATTTTTATTTTTATGAAAAATTGTTTAAATATAATTTACAGTTATTTAGGGGGAGGGGGGAATTTTTATATAGTATAAGCCTAACTGGACAGTTCTTTCTTGAGCTTTATTGCCCAAGAAAGGACGGAAGGATTTGGTCCAATCTGAAGTATTTAAAAAAAAATGAACAATATTCCAATATCTGAGAGAACATCATTTAAAAATCATTCCCTAATATTCTGTTCATTAATTTTTTGGATGTATAATGTAAAATCCTAGATGTGTGAACAGTCAGTAGTAATAAACAGTGACACTACAGCTCTCCGCTCCCACAAAAAGGGAGACCCTCTTTACTCAGCTCACCCTATCAGAATTCTATTTTCTATTGTAATCAATGCAGGCTTTTATCTGTGCCTATCTTAGCATCTCAATCAACAGATTGACCTTGCAGTGTGCCCTGAAAAGCATCAAATGTAACCATGACAGGCCAAAATGGGAAGTGAATCCCAGACTGATGCACACCCCATTGAAAATGCTTTGATATGTGCCCCCAAGCAGAGAGACCTAGATCCTGCACAGGTGCCTCTTTAGACTTGCATGCCAGCATGGCATCCCATTGGCTTGAGCAGGACTCCCTGCTGATGTAAAGGTCACTACCAGCAGATCTGATGTCATGGGTGGGGCCTTACAGACCGTCAGCTTGAGCATGTTACCTGATCTGAACTCCTGAGGAATATTAAAAGAGGAGAGGGAGGCTCTAAAATACACAGGAACTAAATCACAAAGGGAGAAGCTTTTAGTTCAGCAGATTTATTTTAAAGCCGTGTGCTACAGCTCTTAGTCAAGCACACCTCCTATTGACTAGAAAGTCACTGGTCCTGTTAGAATATTTTCCTAATAACCTAGAAATATCCAGTAGATGTTATTATTTTTTGAATGAGGTCCTCTGTGCAGTAGGTTTTCAAAGATCTCTCTGTTGCCAGCTTTTGCTTCCAGAATCATAATGGAACATTTTGACCAGGCCTATTAGGTAATGCACAACTTCTGGAACCAAGTATCCTGTGTTCAGTTCAGTGTCCTCATATTAGGGCTTGCCAACATTACAGATATTAGTTTTCCATAAATTCCATCAGCCATAGTAAAACTGGTTTGTTTTTGTTTGTTTCAGTTAGCCTCTGCTTCATATGAATTCACCTGAACTGCCCCCGGCATTGCTGGTCTATCTGATCATTACCCTTTTTGTATTTTTGTCTAGGCTACTTTAGTTAATCCTTAAAATAATAATTTTTGGAGAATGGTTCATTCTTATACTGTTGGTCAGTTTTAGTTTTTTGCAAGATATGTGAGCACCTTCCTTGCTTAATGTGGGAAATTATTTTTATATTGTCCCAAACAAATGAATATAGAAATATTATTTTTGTGAATCTCAGGGAATCTCATTTATACAAATGTAAGTATCATTAATGAACCTTTGGAGAGGACCTGGAGATCCTAATTCAGTACATATAGATAGCTTATTTAGAATAGAAACAAATTTCCAGGATGAGTAGGTATTTCTCAGGAGGTGGCTTGCATTCTGTCAGATTGAACATGAGAGATTTAATATGCACACACCCCTCCAAGACTATTTTTTCCTTAATAGTATATTAATGATTTCCTATTTTCTTAAGTTTTTAGAATTCCTGTGACCACAATAAATACGTTCTACTCCAGATAATACATTTTAGTTCCATTAAAGTCCCAGTGTAAAAAACACAAAAGCAAACAAATTCAGCTAAGGACTGAAATCTGTGTTGAACCTTCAGCCTCAACATACATCGTGCTGCAAAATAAACAAACAAATAAATAAATATAAGCTACCATGACATGAATTAATGCTACAGGTCAGCCTATATTTCTTAGGGTGAAATCCTGACCCCTGTATAAAGAAAATGGGTTTTGCACAGGGGTTAACTGTATGACCTGGAATTAGAGTAATAGAGTTAAAGGCTAGACGGAACCACCAAATCATCTAGCCCAGCAGTTCTCAAGCTGTGGGTCAGGACCCCAAAGTGGGTCACAACCCCATTTTAATGGTGTCATCAGGGCCAGCGTTAGACTTGCTGGGAAGCCGAAGTCTGAGCCCTGACATCCATGATTGAAGCGGAAGCCCAAGGGGTTCAGCCCGTGGTGGCAGGTCTTAAGCTCTAGTCCACTCCGACTCAGGGTCATGTAGTAATTTTTGTTGGCAGAAGGTGGTTGTGGTGCAGTGAAGTTGGAGAACTGGTGACTGACCTCTTGTATATCACAGGCCACCAACACCACCCAGCGTACAGGGACTAAATTCAACAACTGAAATTAGACTAAAGTATTACAGCCTATAGGAGACTTGTTTAAGGGCCTGGAGCCCAGTGAAGTTGCTATTGCTGCCCCGTGGCTATAATATTCTCTTAGGCCTCTGTATGCTCCTCTGTTGAGGGTTTGGCCAGTTCATTCCTATTTTTATGGATCCGTTGGGCACTCTCCTGGCTACAGCGTCTGCTTCTCAAGCACTGCTCAGGAAATGATTGTACCTACCAGATTAACTACAGGATGTAAGTGGGTTTTTTTCTATCTCTAGATTCTATGGGCCAAATTCAACTCTCAGAGACCACAATTAAACTCCATAGATCATACACCAGAGATGAATTTGTCCCCATGATTCTGATCACTTACTGTGTGACCTGTGGCAAATCACTTAGCTTCTAGTGCCGTGGTTTCCCCATCCTCTGTAAAATGAGGATAATTGTAGGAAGGGCAGTTTATGGTGGACATTAGGAAAAACTTCCTAACTGTCTGGGAGTTAAGCACTGGAATAAATTGCCTAGGGAGGCTGTGGAAGCTACATCTTTGGAGATTTTTAAGAGAAGATGAGACAAACATCTATCAGGGATGGTCTAAATAATGGTCTAAAAATAATAGTCCTGCCATGAGTGCAGGGGACTGGACTAGAAGACCTCTCAAAGTCCCTTCCAGTCCTATGATTCTATTAATAATGCCTAATTCATAGGGATGAAGTGAGTCCTAATGTATTAATTAATAGTGTTAAAATGCTTTGATCTTCACAGATGAAAAGAGCGTTAGAAATGCAAAGTTTTATTTTCAATTATTATTTTCAGTTTACACTTGTTCCTTGCTTCATAGTGACACTTGTGGGCCAGAGTTTTATTCCTGGATGCATGTGTGGCACTCATATCAGGAGGAAGTTTTGCCACTGACTTTAATGAGGCCAGAGATTCACCCCTGGGCTTGAAAAAGAGATGATCATTAAAAGTCTTAAGGTTAGACAAACACCTGTCAGGGATGACCTAGGTAAACTTGGTCCTGCCTCAGCATGGGGGTGCTGGACTTTGATGACCTTTCAAGGTCCCTTCCAGCCCTACATTTCTATGATACTACGCAGAATTTGTCCCTTTTAATTTCTGCTTCATCAGGCCTGATTCCTACAGTGGTCCCTCAGTGAAAGGTAGAGTTTTTCGTTCATTAGGGTTCCAGGAATTATCCCTATTTCTTTACTCTTGTTTATAGCGTTCTTCAGAGTAGAAGGTCTCTAGAGCCCTCTCTTTTTCTCTGCTGTTCACTGATACACACCTGCACTAAATGTGCCTTTCATGAAATAGTGGTAATTGCACTTACAAAGAGGCTTTTATATTTGAAGGAAAAGGTTCTGGTAGGGCCATCAATCAATTAATACTGTGACTCTGCAGGGATAATAGGGGGAAAAAAGTGTTGACACTGTTTGCAGTGAATTTAGCTATTATCCATATTGACATAGTAAACAAGTAATTCAACAGCAAAATTGATGAAAAGTACATTTGATTTTTACAATCCATTCTCAGGTAAAACTGTATGATAACCTGTAATTATCTGTACAGCAAAGAAGATGCAGAGTGGTGTTTAGATAAATTATAGGCTATTTGACATCTATTCAGTCGTTTGATACTGCTTCTTTGAAAAAATTATAAACTGCTATGTAAGTATAGATATTTTCTCAGACAAGTATTATATTTAACAGTTTTTACTGATTGTTTCTTCATTATTCCAGATATGGAATAAACAGATAAAACATTTTTAATTATTGAAATTCCAATGGATATCTTACACCAAAATCATTGTCAATTATTTATTTGTGTTGGCAAGGGAAAACATTTTTAAAGTTTAATGAAGGCAGCAGTGCTACACAGTTTCATGTTGCTGAGCAAATATTCTGCTGGCCAGTATTTTTAAAGTAAAAGAATACAGCATAATAATGTTTATGCCTGAGGGCTTTATTGTACCCTCTCACAGTATAACCCATGGGAGTGGGATCAAAGAGCCCAGGACACTCTCCAGGGTCCAGCTCACTGAATTTCTGATGAAGAAGAAGGAGGAACTTGCAAGCCAGAGAGGAAGAATGGGGGATAGGTTCCAAATTCCGCTTATCCAAAGGATCCACAGAAAAGGAACCTCCAACCTCTTCCAGCATGGAAAGGTTTGCATATGAGAAGAGAATGGAAAGACTGGAACAGTTTAGATTACAAGGGAGACATAACTGAGGTATTCAAAATAATAAATGGTACTGAACAGCATAGATAGTTTGGGCATATCTATTCTCAGAATATAATAACAAGAGGCTATTGATTAACAGTGGAAGGCAGAATATTCAAAATTCATAAAAGAAAAATATTCTTTCACGTAACACATAAATTACCTGTGGAACTCACAACTACAGAATATTGCTGAAGCCAGAAGCTTAGCATGATTCAGAAAAGGATTAGATATTTATATGGCTCAAAAGAACATCAATAGTTACAATAGATAGGATAATTTTTCTTAAAATAAGGAATATAATTTCTCATGCTTCCAGGGATAAGCCAATTATGAATCAACAGAATTGGAGAGAAAATTAATCTGTGGGCAGGTTATTTCATAATTGTCTATTTTTGAAGTTTCTTGCATCTTCCTCTCAAGCACCTAAAGGCCCTAGGATGTTGGGCTAGCTGGACTACTGGTGTAGTCCATCCAGAATGGCAGTTCTTGTTTATATGTTCCTGTGCAGTGGATCCATCTAGCCGTATGGCTCTGAAAGGACTATGCTGCCTTTGGCCACCCTCCCTGCACCTGGGCCATATTCCAGTTCCCTGGAAAAGGAGTCAGTGTGAAGTGAGAGTTAACATATGCTATTTCCTCCCACGAGTCTCTGAGGCTTCACAAGCAAAATTAGCAGCCTGACGGTTTGAGAGGGGCACATAGGGATAGAGTGGCTGGCCCCCAGCTCCAATCCTGTCTGTCCAAACATGTTCCCTCCTGATTTATGCAGCCCCAATCATACAATTATCGTGAAGGGGGACAATATTCAGGCTTGAGAAGGAGCATAGTGTGAATCCACTGCTGGCCTCTGCTTCCCTCTGACAACATAAGGGAGTGGGAGTATGCACTTTCTTTACTAATAACCACATTGGTGCAGAGCAGTAACAGGCTCTGTAATGCCTAATATTATCCACTACTTGTGCATATTTATTTTAAAAGGAGTATTATGTGTCCACTGGGAGTTAAGCTTTTCAATGTTCCTTTTTCTACATTCTCTGAGTCATTTTCCCATAATTCCTAAGCTCACAATATTTTCCCATTACCATAGTGACTGCTTGTGAAGAAGGCACAGCTGAGTAACTACAGGTTTTTACTGAATCCAAATTGCCCATTGGACTGACCTCAGCTTGTATCTGTGTTACAAAGAATAATCAGTATGAACCATATAGCCCATTATTTCGTCCATCAGAACTGTTTCTGTCTCCCCACACAGAGAAAAATTTGCCACCTAGCTGTAAAAGCTAAAAAGCCACTAAACACTCCCAAATGCCTTACTCCCATCTCACTGAGCAGATCTGATCAATGACTCTATGACTGAATATTGACAGAGGGACAGCTAGTATGGATTGGAAAGTTTAAAATGCCATTTTAATTAATAGAATGTTTGCTTGGGTTTGTTTTTTCTTCCATTGCATTCCTAAAAATTAGAGATGGACCAAATCCCTAAAACTGAACACCCCTATATGTTATACATGGACACTTGTCCCATCACTATAATGTGTTGAACTAGAACTGTGGATCCAAACAGCTTTAACTTGATAAAAGAATTAGATTTGAACTTTCTGACTCAGGTCCATGAGTACTCCAAAGATGTCTAAGTCTTATGAGGTTAAATTTAAACCTTAGGTAGGTGTAACTCAAAGAGCTTTTACCCAAATTTGATTTTGCTTTGACTACAGAGTACCAGTTCATAAAGTGGACATGTAATTGTAGTTTTGAAGGTTAAATAATTATTTTAATGCAGTTATTAGTGGATTGTAGCTTGATATTATAATTGGAATAAAGTGTCACTAATTTGGGGGGTATAAGATAAGAAAGTTTCTACTTAATGCTGTTGTCTGTATACAGAGTTTCTTTCACGGAAATGCCTTTATGTAGCATAGAAAGTACTGTTCTTGTATGACCAGATGATACAAACGTACAAGAACATTTTACTTCCATGTGCAGTGGCACTTTGTGATATTAAGCCAAATACAGTTTGATTTCAATTAAAAATAATTTTAAATATACTGCTAATGAGGAAAACATCAAAAATGTTACAATTAAGGAGCACTGTTGTTTCCCAGTATTTATATTTGTCTGGCAAGCAATAAGCAAATCCTTTCAAAGCAAAATATAATTGCAGGGAACCCCTCCCACCCAGATTTTGACCAGCTCTAAAATCCAGTGTGAGAAAGGAATCAGGCATAGAAACTGTCATGCTTTCTTCAAGAAATAAATATAATAAGAGTGGGTCCAGTTCTCAGCTAGTTAAAGTTGCTGTAGATCCATTGACTTCAACAGAGCTTGCTGGTTTATATAAAATGAGGCTTGGGCCCAGTATTTTTATATAAGTATACTGATGAGTAGGAATTAGAACATGTTTGAACTGGAAACAGATAGGTAGCCCTGCAATCCTTGAGTCCTTCAGTTTTGACTCCATGAGTTTTGCCTGTGTGAATGTTACAAGATCAGGACCAGAAAAGAAACAACACTGCACAAAAAAAAAAATCAGACTTTCTCACATTATCCACCATTGTGATTAAACCTTCTTTTGGAGCAACCATGCCCATTCAGCCCTTGGGTTCCCAGTTATTACCATTTGTAATGGTGGAATTAGCTATGTGGTATCCCCTCCCTGTGGATTTTTTTCTTCCTATCTACCAGTAACTAGATAAGGGTCAGTAGATCTAGTGGAAAGGCCACTAGAAAATTTCTTTTGCTTGCTACTGATACAAAGCAAGACCAAGAGAAGAAAGGCTTTCTCCCTCCCAGTACCAGTTTCCTAACTGGTAAAATCATCCCTTCCATTGGATCTCTAAAAAGTTAAAATACACAAATGTTCAGGTAGAAAAGGGTGGCCTTAAGTTTTGTATATTAGAATGTAATTTTTAGTTTCCCATATCTACACTGTTTTCTTTTAAAATTCAGTCATACTGCTGTTGATGTCAATGAGGATTTTGTTATTGTCTTAAATGGAGGCAAGATTAGGCACATTAATATTACAAGAATGGAGCACTGGATGGTTCTTTTTACTTTTACCTTACTGGTTTAATTCAGCCCAGCTCAATAGTGACTAAGAATTGATTTGCTGATAATCCAGGCTAAATGATTTGATGGACTCAAGCCAGTTACAACTGGGGTTTAACACACACACACACACACACTGAAAAAACACCTGTGCAATTGACCCTGTTGTTAGCAATCTCCAGAGCAAGGTAAGGGATTGAAGGAAGTGAGGTTGGTAACTTGGTGGGCTGGGATGGGGAGGTAATTTTATGCATTGGGGCAATATGGACAAATGTACAGGAAAGGGATCAGGAGAAGGAAAATAATAGGGTGTCAAGACTTGCATATATTTCCTAATATTATACAGATAAAAGAAACAACTTTTGATAAACCAAAGAGGAAAACATGGAAGACTAATTCGTGTCAACATCTGCCACTGATTGGGTTGCACCAACAGAGTGGAAGTCAGGGCAGAATTTGGTCCAGAGAGGGAAACAGCAATTTTCAGTAAGATTCAAGTATCCCTGATTTGCTCAGCCAACCTGAATGGAAACAGATATGCTTGGTCTGCTTCTTGTCTGTCTAATTGTATCATTTTCTACAAGATCACACAATATGACAATTATAAATTGTGACTCATGTTTATTCTTTTCCAGCATAAAGCTTTATTTATTCGTTATCCTTGGATGGCAGCCAAGTGTAATTTAAAACAACAGGACTGTGAGAATGTCATTTAATACAGTCTTATGGTAGATGCCTGCTAAGATACCCTTTCCGGGAGGTAAATGGGAGGTGAGGGAAAGTGGAATCATTTACTTGTGTGAAAAGGTTTTATTGTTATTAATCAAGTGTGAGAAACTGATTTACACCTAGATATCTTTTGTTTTTCTGATTAAATGATTGCTGAATAAGAAAATAGTTGCTTATATCTTGTACTGTTTGAAATCAATCACACACTGAAGAACAAAGGAAGAAATAATGGTATAGATTGGAGCAAGGTGAAAAATCTGGATCCAAATTTTAAACATTGACAAAGAAAGATTGGGGGGTGTTTTGGTCAGGGCCCGTTTCAAAATAATATATATAACTGGTGACCACTATATAACTACCAGTGTTATTTTTAATTATTTGTCTATACAGTACCATAAATGTTCATAGCACATAGAGATCCATGATCCATATGAGATCATCCATCCATGAGATCCATGATCCATATGGATCCATGATCCATAGAGATCCATAGATCCATGGTCCATATCCCCAAGAGCTTACAGGCTAAGTGCCCCATTCTCACTTACGTGGGAATAACTCACACAGGGATGAGTTTATGGAGTAAGACGAGGATTCGGTCCTAAATTTCTCACTCCCCTATAAAAATACTACAATATATTTAATTAGTCATTCTCATGGCCAAAGTGTGTTTACTTTATTTAATAAGAACTGATATTTAAACAGGATGTTTAACAGGAAGAAATACTCATAAGAGTAAAAGCATTAATTCAAAAAGGCTGTAGGTATTGGTATGATATTGATCTAGCTGAATCTTAAATCAAAATCTTAAATTGAATGTACTTGGTCATGTGGTGTCCCTTGGAAACCTTCAGCCCTTCATCAACCAGTGGACACTGCAGGGGGTTTATGTTCATATTTCTTTTGGCTCATGCCTGCATCTTCTTGTTTAATTTATGACACACATTCCACAGTACTTATCTTTCGAAATTCAATCTACTGTTTTTATTTATTGGGGCATGGGGGAGGGGGAATTGGTTCTCGCACATAAAGAAGGATGAACCTTTTTTAATCCAGTCTTTTCCTGAATTATGGCTGTACAAGTGACAAAATCCTTTGCAAATTCCCTCCATTCTGTTATCCATAGCCATGGTGTTGTCTTGCTGCTTATTTCTTGTAGTTTGAGAGTGAAATGTCAAGTAATGAAACATTAGTTCATATTTAAGAGTTAAAATTCTGCATTGGGCAATATTCTAAACAATGAAATGACTTGTTAGCTGAGACAAATGTATAATTGTTTTCTATTCCTTTTTGTTTTAGTGGCTGGCAGGCAGGCATCAGAGTCTGAGCAGTTTCTCAGTGCTTCATTCAGGGAGTGTCATTATTGCTCCTATGTCCATGACTCTCTTGAATGCCCTCACTGAAGAAAAGGATGCTGTGCATGGTCTCCTCTGAGATGGATGAGTAATACCATGACATGGGTGGCAGAGGAGTTTTAAGAGTAAGGTAGTTGCATTCCTTCGTAAAGACAGTATATATTACCAGTATATGGCTGTGCAATCTTATTCATTAGGCCCACACAAAGCCCTGTTGAGGCCAATGGGGCCCTGCATGAATCCAGCCATTTATTTATTTATTTTATTCTATTTAGATTTAGATAGGTGCCTCTTTTTATTTTATGTTTTATGTAAGTTCTAGGCCCCTCTGCCACAAATTACAAAACCAACAAAATTAAACAGCCTGTATTACACAGAACTGATGTGAATTAGGTTACAGGCTCTAAGGAGTCTGCTCTTCATTGCCGACCTGTGGAACTCTGTGGAGAAATTTGCCCCCAAAGTAAATACAACTGCTTAATTTAAAACAAGATGATATTTACCCACAAAAATGAAATCCATAATACTTGCTAAAATTAATTTAAGACAATGCTGAAATCAGAAAACATTGCTCCCCATTGCATTTTCTCCAACCAACCACGTGGTATGTTAATAGTGTGACGGAGTCAGACCAGAAGGATATAGGAGAGTGCTGGAAGGCAGGTATATCAGCCTCAGGATGTACAGATCCTTGTTCCCTGGATAGCCAAACAAAGGCTACTCCAGACCAATCAAGACACCTGGGGCCAATTAAGAACCTTCTAGAAAGGAGTAGAAACAGCTAGCCTAATTGGGACACCTGAAGCCAATCAGGGACTGGCTGAAACCAGATAAAAACCTCCCAGTTAGTCAGGTGGGCTGTGGGTGTCAGGAGCTGTGAGAGGAAGTTGTGCTGTTGGTGAGGCTGAGTGGTGGACAACATATCATACAGAAGGAAGGAGGCCCTAAGGTAAGGGTGAAGTGGAGTTTGAAGAAGCAGGGACTGCTGTGGGGAAGTAGCCCAGGGAATTGTATTGTGTTTTGTGCCTAAAAGGTCAGCCATCTTAGCTGATACTATTAGGGTCCCTGGGCTGGAGTCCGGAGTAGAGGGCGGGCCCGGGCTCCCCCCTTTTCCATCTTCCATACTGGCCTGTGATGAAGGTAACTCACTAGGTGGTGACTCTTGCCAATT
>ML677332.1:74906383-74940784 GCA_007922305.1 Dermatemys mawii
TGAGGCCCCTAAATCTGCCAGGAAGCGCAGGACCCACAAGTACAGACTTGGAGCTTTGTCACAATAGGTAATTTATCTGCTTTCTTCCATCCCCAGGTGGCTTTGGGTGTATAGTGTTATGGGGGTAGCAGAAGCATTGCAAAAAGTTAAGGCTTCTGTGCAGGTAGCCTTGGGCTTTGGCAGATATCAAGGGAATCTGTGTGTTTAGTGGGCTGAACTCTTTGCTTGTTCCAGGGGATTCAACTTTTCAACCCCACACCTCCCTATGGGACAAAACAGATCAGATTCCATAAGTGCAAATTTATGGAATTTCTAGTTCTCTAGGCAGGAATAATCCATGTGATGATAATATGACCCATACTCTTTTCCCCCATTTGTACATATAAATAGTTATACAACATTTGACAGAAAAATACTAGTGTGTTATTGGTTACCAGCAGGACAAAATACTGAGCTAGTTTAGCATAGGCAAAATTGGCAAGTTTTCAAGTGTAATGCCTGTAATACAGACTTCAAATAAATTATATCTTTCTATACTTTTTTTAGTCACATAATTAAGGTTTTTCTATCAATCTTTAATTAAAAGGCAAGCACAGCATATATACACTTATAAAATAAGGTCTAGTAATTCTTCTCTGTTTGCTTCTCTTAAGTCATTAGCCATGATATGTATTTATCAAATTCCATTTTCTATAGTTCCATAGGAACTAAAAAAAAAAAAAAAAAAAAGCCATATACAGGCTCCTAATTTACAGTAATACAAGTTAGTAATTTAAACTCTTAACACAAGTAGAGAAACTGAAATAAAAGATACTGAATAGTTCTTATATACAGTTGATAATAATAAGCTAACGTGGTGTTTAATCTACTGCATATACTTTTGTGTGTGTATTATTTATGTGTGTGATTGCTAATTTAACCAAATGTGCAGCAGTTCCCTTGAGATGGCTCTATTTGCCTTAATTGCATTGTATCCTGATGAGAAAATTATTAAACAGTGATACAGGAAGATGGAAGATTGTATGTATCAGATGGTATAATGCTTAAATAAAATAATCCCTCTGCAGATTGAGTAATGTAGCAAATAGAGGTCAGGTCTTTTCTCTGTCCACAGATCCTGACATTGTTTTGGGGTGGGAGATGAGTACTATCTTGAAAAACAATTCAGATACCCTATTTCTTCATTATTGACTTCTGCTTCTTTTATCTCCATATTCTTGGAAATTGTTACATTCAAATCAAAATCTCATGCTAAACACTCAACAGAAAAATGTCTAGTATTAGTGCAGTATTTTTTAAATTGAGAGTTTTTATTGTACATCGTCATTGGCCACATTATGGTGACTTTATTTAAATGTCTACTATTATTTTAGGTTTCTTTATTCAAGAGTGTGTATGTATGATCTGAGATATGGATACAAAAATGATATGCAGATATGACCTGTCCCGTCGATTCAAGCCTTTTAAAGATTACTTGCCAAATTCTTCTCTAAATTACACCAAAGAATACCATTGAGTTCAGTGAGTTTACACCAGTATAATTGAGCAGAACACATTTATTGGCCCTACACATTTATTTGCTTGTAAAATAAAGATAAAAACATATAGAAATGGCCTGCTGATCATAACAGGCTACTTGCTTTTGTTTTGTACAATATATTAATGGGATCTTATTCACAAATCAAGAGCATACTATGTTTACACTGGCATGTACTGTTGCCAGTAATTCCTTATAAAAGTCTGTAGTAATAGGCCAGATACTGCAACCTTTAGGAGTTCTTAATCATAACAAAAGTTGCATTATATTTAATGGGGCTACAGGCAGGAGGAAGAACGACCCACAGGATCAGGCCCCTACTTTGTATCTTCTTACTATAACACTCTGTTATCTCATTGGTCAGTGATACAATCCAAAAGTCATAAACTGTACATGAATATAGTGTATCTGTGTAGTAGCTGGATTTCAAAGTGTGATGAGATACATCGAGTCATATTAGTATCTCTAATAAATTTTTGTGTATTATCAAATTATTTACAGTTGTAACTCAGATATAAAAAATGAATCCTCTCTGGATAGATCTTCCCTTCCCTGTGCAGAAGGTATGTCTATGGGGAGCCAGCTTCTTAGCACCGTCCTTCTTTTTCTATCCGTGGAAGACTCTCCACAATGACTGTGCAAGAGGCTCTGCAAGATTTGGGTGCGTCATAGGAGAGAGACCAACTTCTGCAGCACCATCCCTTGCTGAGCTCAGTCTAGGAGGGAATTACTACAGCTCAGATCTGTATTAACTGCCTCTAAGGCTCCTTTGTCTCTGTTAATTTGCCACCATGGGGAACCCTGCCAATGGAGGACTGCAGCCATGGGGAAGAAATGCCAGTTCCATGGTATTCAGTATTGTTCTTGTCTCTGTGCATCAGGGGTTCCCATTGCTATAAAGCTTAAGGAAGCATGGGATTGGGAGGTTTCACACCCTATCTAAGGGAGGAATCACTAAAAACTGTTCTTGAAGGAGTGCTGCAGGGAAAACTTCTCGATGTGATCCTTGTTGAATTGTCTGCCTCTATAACCATGGAATGACAGGATCTGGCACAGATGACTCACTCACAATAATTCTGAGAGAGAATTTTTGCACCAACACCTAATATTATTAATGTCTCAAAGGCATCTGTTGCTGTTCCCATTAGAAATTTTTTTTCCTGTTTATTTGCACTGTGTTGCATTTCCTCAGACTAATACAGGGTGTCAAATCTGTAGATCTCATGCTATACATGCTATATATTTTCTTTGTTGCAGGTATTGAAGTGCATTGTATCTAATTTGTTTCAGGGTAGTTATGGGAATGAAAATATTATGAATCTAGCTATTGCACTTGAAAATATTTAATAATAAATTTTAGAGGTATCGTCTGTAGCATTCATAGGCAGGATTGTTTAGTGGTTAAAGCACATGACTATTTTTGATTTTCCCACTGGCCTTCTTGTGTAATGTTGGGTAAGTCTTGTGATTTTTCTATCTCATTTTCCAAATCTGCAAAATAAGGATAATACTTAATTCAGAATGATGGCATAAGTCTAAAATCACTATTCCTTGTAAAGCACTCTAAGATTTTTTAATGGAAGTTGTTATCAAAATGCAAAGTATTACTCTCTTCATCTTCAAAGCACTCCATATACATTTACAATTCAACCTATTTACAAAGTGCTATTTTTCTGAATGATTGTGTTTTTCTATAATATTTATAGTTACACAGAAAACTATACTTCATTACCACTCAAAACAACATGTTGTACACAGGCATAATGTAGCATACTTACATTTGGATTATAAAACATATAAATCTTTGACGGTTTTACTGCACATTTGTTATACTGTATTTTTAATGTACCCAGACTGTGCTTGTATAATCATGTTTCTTTCCTTGAATCCCCTCTTTGCCCACATGCATGAAGGAAGCTTTGTAGTGACACTCACAAAGACCCCTGCTGGTCTTCAAACAGTGGAATCATGCTATTTAGAGTGAACCATTATTCTAGCAGTTGAAATGTTTGTACAATGGTGGTCGGCTGATTCTTCCTTTCTTACAGGACAAATTAAAAGAAAATCTTTATTTGAGACTGTGATAGGACCTAGTCACAGAACCCCACTCAGAAATACCTGGAAATAGGTCTATCCTTGGAAACCCTCTTCAGGGAAAAAAAGGTCATATTCTGCAATTTTATCCTTTAACAATTATTAGTGAATTTAGTACTTGTTAAGGGTGCTGACTTAACTGACTTGGAGGATACAGTCCACACACTATGCACAGAATAGGTGCAGCATGAGCAGTCACAATGCAAGCTTCTCTATGATGCCCTGCAAAAGTGCATTACACTGACCTAGGGGAACCACTACTATGGATGAGGGAGCAATTCAGTCTTTGTGGCAAACTGAATGTTGGCCTCGGCTAAACCTACCCAAAGTGGAGCCCAACTAGTTCTAGTTGTGCTAATGTTTATTAGACTCTTGTTCAGTATGGGTCAGATTCTGATACCTTTACTCACACTGAGTAGCAGTTTATTCTGAAAATAAGCTCATTAAGGCAATGCGATTTCTCACAGACAAAAGTGCTACTCAGTGTGAGAAAGAGTATTAGAATTTGGCTCTTTGAACTGAACTAACATCAACTTCAATCAGTCATCAAATGGTAAAAACTTTCATTCACTACCATACTGGGCTAGATTTTAACCAACAAACTAGCAGTTAAATATACCCCATACCTTACTACTGATTCTATTAACTATGCAGAATATGCTTGTGTTTATGGACTTCTCTCTCAACATTATTATTAAATGTAAATAACATGATGATGGCTTTTATGTTCAGTTTCAGTTATTTAGCTTTTGTGCAATGATAGTATAACTTTCACTAGCCTCACTTCATTTTGGCATTGTAACTGGGACTCCCCACCCTTGATCTTGAATTATATATTAATGAAAAGCTCACATTATAATGCCAAACAGTTCTGTGGGATTTCCAGGGATATGAATTACAGTACTTTTGATGTGAAAAGGCTAAATGGTAGTGTAGATGTGAAATATATAATACTTTTGATATTCACTGCTATTACAAAAGGGTTAGCAATAACAAAGAAAAAGGAGCAAAACAGCAATACAGTACTTTATCAAAAGTCTTTGATTATTGCATAGTAAATGGGTAGTCAGAGCAAAATTCCTTTGCCCTAAAATCAAAACAAATTATACACTCACACTACACTTTGAAGTCATAACGCTGGAAAAATCTCTTAAGGTTTCCAAAAGCACTCTCGTTCTCAGTAACCAATTAATTATTTGCATTCCATTACTCAGTACAGAAAATACTTAAAGAATTAAATAGTTACAAAATTGTGTTTCCAAAAATGAGATGTTGCCCAGAAATTTTACATTTTCAACAATAAACTTGCATAAACACAAACAAATCAATCCCTAATGAATTGTTCACAATGCTTCACCCCCATTTAGATAGTTTCACATTTTCAAATGCACAAGTTTATATTTGTACAAATCCATTAAGTATACAATTTACTGAAGAATTGATTAGAAAAAGAATTTTTTTCATTGGTTAGCTGCACCACCAGAGCCTTCACAGACACATTAGTGAATCTTCCAGATCTATTGTTCTATTGTGCACATTGTGAGGATATAAGTTCTTTTTCATGTTGTGGTTCTATAGTGCAGTTTAATAAGATTGTAACAAGTCTAGAAATCTTTACAATGAAATTATTATATTGTTTTTCATTTCTAACCTTTGGCCTCAGAATATAATGGCATAACAGTGTCTAGGGACTTTTAAATGAAATTATTTTATGTCACAGCATTCAGCTGATTTGCACAGCATGGGTAGCTGATAGGTTTCTTTCAGCTGTCACCTTTATAGGAAATTTAACAGTTAGTCAATGTTAAGGTTTTAGATATTTAATCTTCCTTTAATAGGGCTGCCCTTTCCTCAGTTTTGTATTTAATTTTCTAAATGGCTTTTAATTGCCCATCTCTGAACTGGAGCTAAGCTGCTCCATTTTGTTCTTTCCTGTTTGTCCAGATGTTATGAAAGATATTGGCTGCCCCCCCATCAAAACTTCTGAAGCCCTGGGATTTTATAGTGGGTTACCTTGCTGACAGTAGGTAATTTACTACAAAGGTAATACTTTTGAATGCAATTCTTAATTTAACTCCAACTGTATTGGGATCTCTACAGGCCTACGCAGAAATTATTTTGGCATCAAAATCACACATCATAATTAGGTTTTCATAGATTTATGTTGAAGTTGTTTGACATCTTAATGAGGTATAGATTCCACTTCCATTGACATCTTGCTGAGAGCACAGTAATTATGTTAAATCTGTCTGGAGCTAATGGGAAACTAGCATACCAAAACATATTTTTTCAAAAAGAGAGAGAGAAAATAAACTAAAAATATGAAAAGGATGTTTGTTTTAAAAGGATGTAAATTCTCAGTTAACATTTGTATGAAACCTGAACTCTATTTTCCTATGCCTAAGCAGGTACCTATCTGCTGAACCCCCCTCCCTCCCACATGATGTTTATCTAAGGAACAACCTAGTGTTTTTGGAGTGGTTGGATGGACCATACATGCCTTAAAGGAAAGGCCCAGGAGAGCTGTGTTAGTTCCACAAGAAATAATTACTGCACATTTAAAATAGCAAGCAAGCAATTGCTGGACTGAGGCTAAGATGGGATTTAGATCAGAGGTTCTTAAACTGTGGTGGTCCACAAGCTCCATTCAGGTGGTCCGAAGATAGTTCCCTCTAAGGTGTGTGCCTGGGCAGCCACACATGAGAGAATGAAGGGCCACCCACCTAATTAGTGGAGCCGCGCACTAATTAGGTACCTGGACCCTGAAGAAGATGCATACTTAAGGTGAGGTGATGGCCTTGGGGGGTGTAGGAGGTAGGTGGGAGGGGGAAGTTGGTGAGAAGAGGGTGTGGCATGAATTTGGAACACGCAGGGCTGCAGTGGCCCGAAAAAGGCAACTTTCCCCAGCTCCAGGGCTGCGGCTGCTGGGAGAAATGGCCCTCCTTCCTAGACTCAGTGCTATGGTTGCTGTGGTGGGGGACAGAGAGAAAGACCCCTTTCCTTCCCAGCCCCAGCTTGGGGGCTGCCATGGTAGGAGAGAGGAGGAAACTCTCCTTCCCAGCTCCAGCTCGCGGGCTACCATGGTGCGGGAGAGAGGGCACATCCATCGCATTAGAAAGATAAGACTACTGATAATGAAATATGAGTTGTGTGCTTTTATTTGTAGAACAAAAAAAGTTAATTATTATTACTTTTTTTTAATGTAGCGGTTTTATCCAAAATGCTTTACAATAGTTAGCTAATGGTACAAACAACATTAGGAAAGATCATTAAGTGGTCCTCTGAGACCCTTAGCAATTTTCAAGTGGTCCACACCAAAAAAGTTTGAGAACCACTTATCTAGATAAAATAGTGATAAGCATTAATATAAAGATGGATGCTGCTATGGTCTATATATTATATGTTGCATGTAGGTTGACAATATGCATGATTCATCCCCAAAACTTAAACTGTTGAGATATTTAAATATGAAAATCAAGGCTTCTGAATTCTAAAACCTGAACAATGATAGCAGAACTTCTCAGCAGAACTCACGCGTATTCTGATCTGTGGTCTTTAATATCAGAAACTTCACTTGGGAAAGACTTTTGTTCCTCTAAATCTGCTCAGTCACTTTACTGGCATTTTCTTGTCTTGTGTAATTTTCTATCCCAAAATTAAGAGATTCATTCTTACTGTATCTTGCCTCCCTGCTTAAGAACATTTTCTTTTAATGATACAACATCTTCTGCTTTTCACTTTCTTGTATGTACAGTAATTTTTATAGCTCTCAGAGGCCTCTGCCCCAAGGTGCTTCAATATAAATGAAATCAGAGAAATCGAAAAGATTAACCCCCCTTTTTTTTCCTTCCTTGTCGGGAATGGAGTAAATAAACTTTAAAATCTCAAGTACCTCTAACCAGGAGTTTGCAATGGAAATACAGCCGGCCTTTAATGAGTTACTGAGCTCGCTCCCCTAGACCGTTTTACATTAACAGTCTTTGTAGTCTCTTCCCATCCTCGTCACCCTCCCCAGCCGCCCCGTTATGTGACTGTGTGGATACTTCTCTAGATCAAGGAATGATAAAACGCCCGGACGCTGCCTTTTGGAGGGGTCGAGTGGTTCAGTCATTTATTTCCATTAGCCAGTCTCTCTCCCCGGCCCCTCCGTGTGCTGGGAGCAGTGGCCGCTTCCCCAGCGGGTGGCAGAGGAGCTCAGCTCGGCCCTGCCGGCGGAGCAGCCCAAGCCCGTGTGCAAGGAGCGTGGGAGGTTCGGGCCAGAGCGAGTGGCCAGAAATGGCTGCGCTGCTCTGCCGAACAGACCCATCCGTCATCCCTCCGACTCCCCCTTCCCACCCCGCCTTCTCTTTCACTTTCCTTTTCTCCTTCCCCATCTCCCCCGACTCCCCCCGCTTCCCTCCCTGCGGCCGCCTGGCAGCGCTCGCACGAGCCGCAGCACCCCGGGCCCGGCTCCTGTGCCGGTATTTCGAAGGGGTTTCGGCCTCGCTGCTCGGAGGAGACCGCAGAGCGGGGCATCGCCCTTCTCGTCGGGGCTGGCAGGGGCTTCGGCTAGGAGAGGCGCGGGGGGCGGGGGGGGGGAGACGCAGCCCGTTCCCTCCCTCCCTGCCTGCTGCCCCCAGGCGGAGACGCAGCCCCACTGCCTCCCCCAGCACAGCAGCGAGAATAGCCCCATTGCCCCTCCCCCCGGCCCGGGGCCGGAGGGGTCGCGACCCCCCATCACTCCCTTCACCCCACCCAGAGAGGGAGCCGCTAATCAACCCCCTGACCCTCAGTGGGAGAAGTTGAATCAGCCCCTCCCCCAGTCAGGGGGACGGGAGCCCCGCCCCGCCACAGGCAGAGGAGAAGCAGCAGCCGAAGCCGCGGCGGAGTGAATGCGTTGTCATAGTAACTGACAGAGGCAGGCAGCAGGCCGGCCCCAGCCGCCTCAGCTCCGCGGTGTGTGGGTGAGAGCCGGGAGCCGCCGCCAGCGCCGGGCAGACAGAGGCCGGGGGAGCGGAGCGGGGAGCGCCGGGATGGAGGACGGATTCTCCAGCTACAGCAGCCTCTATGACACGTCCTCGCTGCTCCAGTTCTGCAACGGTAAGCGCGGGCTGGGCCCCGCGAGAGCCTCCCGCCCGGCCCGGCTGCGGAGCTCGGTGCTCCCGCGTTGAGGGGGCCTGGGGACGGACTGCGGGAGCTGCTGCGCCCTGGCTGTCTGCAAGTGGAGGGCTGAGTGCGGAGCCGGGACCGGGCTTGGCAAATCCCCCCTCCGCACCCTCTCCCGAGAGGCCCTTTCCCAGGCGCTCTGGATCTTCGCTCTGCTGGAACTGTGGAGCTCCCGATTTTCACTCCGGGGAAGAGGGAGGGGAAAACTTTGCCCCTCCGCCCTCCTTCCCTCAGTGCACAGCGGACCATGTTGCTGCTGCTGCTGCTGGGTGTGGAGGGTAGTAGATGGCCCCCTTGTGCTGAACTTCTTTGGCATCTGGTTCGTTCGTGTGTGTGTATGTGGGGGGGTCTGTAACAACGATCGGTCCCCCCTCCCCACACAGCGAAAAAGTGAACCCACACCCCATCACTGTGTGTAAGACCCAGCTCTGCATTTCAATGTGCACGAGCCACCACCTTGTTGGTAAAACCATGTCCAACTGACACGTGTTTATTTCACATCATCATCCCTGTGAAAGTGGCGGGGGGGGGGGGGGTAGTTGAAAGTTGTAAGTGCTGTACTGTGAATTAGTTAAAGATTTTTTTTCCTGAGGGTTTCATGTTTTGTGTACCGCTGAAGATTTGTTACATTTGTATACTAAGATGTAGATCCCAAATGAGGCTATTTTTAGGATAAAATGCTGGGTTGAAAGTAAACCCATCAGTTACTAAATTCTGTAGTTTCTGACATAAAGAGGGATTTTTTCAAATTGTAGTTGTGCTTGGATGATTGCATAAAAGTGATGCAGCATAATTTGCAATAAAAGAGCATAAAAAAGAAGGAAAGGGGGAATAACCTATACCATCAGAGGAAATATTGGTATAATTGGCCTTGAAGGATGTTGGAGGTATGTTTATTTTGATTAACTGGTGCTGCTGCTTGGGGAAAATATTTAAGGTAACTTTAAAGTAATATAAATTTTAAAAAAGTAATACAATAGAATGCATTAAAAACGTAAAGAGTTTTTCATTACAAACCTTAGAACACGGACTAAAATGTTTGAAAATTTCTTTATCCTTTGCCATTAAAATTATAAGTGTAAATGCAGTATTTTATCTCAAAAGTTTTACTAAATATTGTGTGAGCACATATCTTTTATTCCTTCTTCCCCAGATTCCTTGTAATAATTGACCAGATTTTAGTTGTTCAGGTACTAGCAAGAAGCGAAAATTAATTTGTTTTAGGAGAGCAGCTACTAAAACCACAGCTGCAACTTCTGTTGAACAAATAGTGGTGATGATAAATTCTGCCTGATTTTTCTAAGAGGAAGACCTAAGCTAGCAGGGAATCATAATACTTGTGGAGGATAAGAATATGCTAACGCTTTTCAGACTGTTGAGAATACAATGCATGATCCATGTAATAGGTTACTATGTGCTGCATACACTTTATTTTCTGCATCCCTCAAAACATTAAACTAGCCCTTTTTGTGTTAGTATTATTAATTTGTCTGTTAGTAGACTTCTTCATTATTCTTAAATTTAGAGAATAATTAATTCTGTTTCAAGGGAGGAATACATTATAGCTAATACTTTAGCCTCTATAATATATTAGTGAGATGTTTTGCTGAGCAGGATTTCTTGATTACTTTCCTTTTAGGTCATTAGTGATATACATTTGTGAGCTATAATAACTGTCCCTCTGAATAGGTTAAAGAGAATATTATCTGTTGGACATAAATTTCCTATATTGACTTTGTGACTCTGGATATATAATTGTGAGTGCTGTAAATATGCTATAATACATGTCAAACAAAAGTTTAAAATCTCATTTCAAACTTTCCACATTAACTGTTTGAAAGTGGATGAATGAATTATTTACCTGTTTCTTCTGTAACCCTACTTCTAAGTATTTTTAAAATAATAAAATAGCAGATATCACAAATTGTATAATAAGTTACTCTGGTTTATGTGGCATTTTGTTTTGGTTTTATAGGGACAGTCCCACTATTTGGGGCTTTGGCTTATACAGGTGTCTATTATCCCCCACCTCCTGTTCTGATTTTTCACACTTGCTATTTGGTCAGCCTATGTTGTGTATGTATATTGTTCTGTGTATAGGAAGAACAAATGGCTTGATCATGCAGATTATCCTTACATGAGTTAGTTTTCAGTGAGACTTTCAAGGTGGGTGAGGTAATCTTTTACTGGACCAACTTCTGCTGGAGAGATAGACAAGCTTTCCAGCTTACAAAGACCTCTTCAGTGAGACTAACTTACATGATGAAAGGCTAGAGAATTGGACCCACATTCTCTGTCCTGAGGAGATGAGATAATTCAGACAGACCAGTATGGCCCATGAGAAAACAACAAAGACAGAAGATGCCAATGGAGGTGCTGTGTTTGAAAGTGGAGAGGAAGATTGCTTTGTGGGCATTTGAGAAGCTCTTGCATGCATAATAGATTGGTGTGAAAGATAATATGAAGCTAAGAGGTAGGCAGAGAGTAACAGGGAACAGTTAGAAGATTGGAGACAGCATAGACTAGAAGTGGCAAAGATTTGAGGAGCAAAGAAACTTGGTTGGACTCTCAAAGAGGAACACAATTTCAAAACCCGCATTTTGTATAGAGTGGCCTAGGGAAAAGTAATATGTGAGGAGGGCTGATAGGTAGAATGTGCAAAGATAATCATTGTGTGTTTCAAGGTTTTCTGTGTTGAGAGGAAATGATTCATTTTAATATTTTAAGAGAAGAAATAATGGGATCTACTAGCAGCTTGGAACTGAGGGATGTAGGGACAAAAGAAAAATAAAAAATTCCTGCACCAGGCAGCGTTAAATGTATTTGATGGAGAGGATAGTGTAATGATCAGAGTAATTAGAGAAAAGAGAGCAAGGAGAAGAAACAGAAGAAAAATAAGCTCTTTCATCTTTGGGCTGGTCTTCACTAGCGCAGGGCATCGACTGTAGATACGCAATTTCAGCGACGTTAATAATGTTGCTGAAATCGGCGTATCTACAGCCGACTTACCTGCCGTCCTCACGGCGCCAGTGGTCGGCGGCACGCTCCCCCGTCGACTCCAGCTTGCGCTGTTTGGCGAGCTGGAGTTACGGAGTCAACGGGGGTGCCGCTGGCGATCGATTTATCGTGTCTTGATGAGACACGATAAATCGATCACCATAAGATCGATCTCTCCCGGCTCTAGTAAAGACAAGCCCTTTGTTTTGAGTTGTTTTGTTTGTTTGATATCCAAAAGCTTAAGGGTAAATTCTTTACACAATTTGTTGGTTAAAGCAAGTGTTCCAGCCTTTTCATTTTATGGAATATCAGGAAGGGTTTAATAGACCACAGTACAAGAATCACCAGGTTAGTGGGTTGAAAGGTCAGTCAGGAGTCATGGCTTCTATTTCTGGCTCTGCCACTAACTCACATTGTGGCCTTGGGAAGGTCACTTAATGTCTTTGTGCCTCAGTTTCCTTATCTATAAACTGGGAGAAAATAGTGCATCCCTAATATAGTGAGATTTAATAAATTAGATAGCAAACAATCTAGAGATCTTCAGAGGAAAGTCTCTGTAGATGTGCAAAATATTTTATTGTTTTAAAGTTAGATGGTGCATGTGTACATATTGCTTTTCTTCAAGTAAGACACTACCAGTTTCTCCTATTGATGACTGTCTTGTGTATGTTTGTCAGAAATTACATTAAGGCACCTTCTAGGCAAGCTGAGCAGTCTTTATAACAAACAGGTACCCATAATTTACTTGGAATGTTAGAAATTAAATCTTGTATAATATTTCTCAGGCTTGGTTATGGAGAGCCTATTTAGTATTAGAATAACTTTGCTATTATTCTTAGGAAGGAAGCCATTAAGTTTACCTAGCATATACAATTAATCATGGTGTTATTAACTTGATCTCTAAATTCAAAAGCAGTATTGTTGAACTAGTGAGAAAGATGTTCAGACCAAATACCATTTCTCAAAATAGAAGAGGGAGTGGAAATATTAGAAGTGGCATTATGACTGTTAAGTAAATTTGTTCTTAAGCTTGCATTAAAGCCCTTTCTCTGTTTTATGAATTGTTTTGATAGAGAGAATCGTCCTGGATGTGGAGGTCCGTGGACTAAGTCACACACAGGAATTACACAGCACCCTTCTTGTCATCAGCTGAATTCTGAGATGCAGGAGTGAGCAGGGGTGACCCTTGGTAGGTCAGTGAAAGAATCAGGATGAGGTAGAGGTTTTTAAACTGCATGGATCCACTGACCACAATTTTCTATGTAGGCATTGTAGTAACCACTGTGATCCACTGCACATCTCTGGTGCTGCAGTAGTTATTATAGACCTGCTTAGTGAGTGTCCAGGATCCATATCCTTAAATCGTCATACTGCAATTTAAACATCAAGAGTATATAACAGATACAGACAGTTAGCTATAGGGCGCAAGTAAAACTGTCAAATATTTATTTCTGCAACTACAGACTTTTTGCATGAAAATACACTTTCAAATGTAGACTCTATTTGTGTAGAACCCAATAATAAACTTTAATAAATTTTACCTCAGCAATGTGGTGGAAAGGGCCAAATGATAAATTATTTTTTTTCATCCCATCTCCTATAAACCACAAGTGTAAGAATCTTCCAAGTTATCCCAATTTTGTACCTGATCCCTTACCTGAAATTCATGAAATCCTGATTTTCAAAAGGATTTCATGACTGTAATCAAAACTGGGTTTGCTTTTATATCAGAAGTGTAACTGCTAGCAGTAATGTCTTAAACTCTAAATTTTCCTAAAGTGGTAGACTATGGTGGTAAAATGCTTTACCTGCTGTATTGAATTTTTGTTTTTCATTTATGTAAATAAAGACAATAATAGTGAAATAGAAAGAAAGCACAGTGGATCACCTGCCAGTAAGATTTTTGCCATATTATAGCTCTATGTGGCCTTGTTGGCAGTAACTGGTAAAGTCAAAGAAAAGTTGTTAGTTTCAGGAGAGAAAACAAATTAGTTTGGGCCTTGGTTCATGTGATCCTGATCATCTTCAGTTCTTTGTTTCAGTTTATATCCTTCTTTAGTACTGATCTGAGCACTCTGACAAACATTAAAACTCAGAATAGTTAATACAGTCAACAATTGCAATATAATAAAAATAAACTTCCCATAATTCTTTAATAGTTATCGACCACTGAGTGAAATAAATACATATACTTTACTCTCTACAACCTACCTTCCCACTAAATGCCTGTAGCTGGAGATGAGCCTTGTAGAAGATGGATTTGGGGAGAACCAAAGGATCTTAATGGAGAATGCCCTGCTAACGTCTCCCTCCCTTTAAACTTAACTGCAGCAGCATTGGATGGGTGAGGGAATTAGTAATGAGATATAGAGTCTATTCCAGTGATTCTCAACCAGGGGCTTGGGGCCTCAGAGGAACTGCGAGCAGATTTCAGGGGGGCTGCCAAGCAGGACCAGCGTTAGACTCACTGGAGCCCAGGGCAGAAAGCCAAAGCCCCACTGCATGGAGCTGAAGCTCAGACCCCTGAGCCCCGCCACCTGAGGTTGAAGCAGAAGTGTGAGCAACTTAGCTTCGCGGTGCCCCCTGTGGTGTGAGGCCCCAGGCAGTTGCCCTTCTTGTTACCCCTTAATGCCAGCCCTGGCTTTTATATGCAGAAAGCCAGTTGTAGTGGCACAGGTGGGCTATGGAGTTTTTAATAGCATGGGGGGTAGGGGACAGAAAGAAAAATATTGAGAACCCTGGTCTATTCATCTTGTGGTTATTGGTTCAAATCTAGCAAAGGTTGGTAGTGATAGAAAGTTGTGTCTCTGTTACTTTCCAGAAATGATGTGAAATGAATCAGGTCTTAATTCAGTTCTTTGTGGATAGATGTACACATCACAGTACCCTCTTCATTATGCACAAATGCATAACTGGCATTGCTTGATGCTTTTATTGTTAGTCTTAGCAGAAGTAAAAAATTGAATAGGACATAGATACTAAGCTATCTCACCTCTTATCCCTAGACCTATTTCTTCCAGGAGTACATTTTTAGTTCAGATAGAGAAACTTGCAATGTTTGTATTAGCTTTGTAGATCAGTGGAAGACTTCATTCAGTAGCTAGAGCTGCTAATCTTTTATTGTCAGTGAGCATGAATTTCATACCTGATAATAAAAAATGTTAATGGATATAACATCATCCTTTTCTTTTGTATTTTCTTTCATCTGTCCTATTGCCCTTTTAAATAAAAAAATTGTTTTTAATGAAAGCAACAGAGAATCTGTCTTTTGATACCTCAGTGTTTATACCACAGAATTTTGAAGATGTGTGGAAATCAAACATTTATGCTCACTTAATGAAATTCACTGCAGTGCGGAGAGTCACACAAAGGCCTTGTGCATTACATGTAATGCTGATATTTAAAAAGGGCTCTAGAGGTGATCCTGGAAATTACAGACAGGTAAGTTTAATGTCAGTACCGGGCAAATTAGTTGAAACGGTAATAAAGAATAAAATTGTCAGGCACATAGACGAACATAAATTGCTGAGCAAAAGTCAACATGGTTTCTGTAAAGGGAAATCATGTCTTACTAATCTATTAGAGTTCTTTGAAGGGGTCAACAAACATGTGGACAAGGGGGATCCAGTGGATATAGTATACTTAGATTTCCAGAAAGCCTTTGACAAGGTCCCTCACCAAAGGCTTTTAAGAAAATTAAGTTGTCATGGGATAAAAGGGAAGATCTTTTCATGGATTGAGAACTGGTTAAAAGACAGGGAACAAAAGGTAGGAATAAATGGTAAATTTTCATAATGGAGAGGAGTAATTAGTAGTGTTCCACAAGGGTCAGTCCTAAGACCAATCCTATTCAACTTATTCATACATGATTTGGAGAAAGGGGTAAATAGTGAAGTGGCAAAGTTTGCAAATGATATTAAACTGCTCAGGATAATTAAGACCAAAGCAGAATATGAAGAACTTCAAAAAGATCTTACAAAACTAAGTGATTGGGCAACAAAATGGCAACTGAAATTTGATGTGGATAAATGTAAAGTAAGCACACTGGAAAAAAAATAACCTCAGCTATACATGCAGTATGATGGGGGCTAATTTAGCTGCAACTAATCAGGAAAAAGATCTTGGAGTCATCGTGAATAGTTCTCTAAAGACATCCACGCAGTGTGCAGTGGCAATCAAAAAAGAAAACAGAATGTTAGGAATAACTTAAAAAGGGATAGAGAATAAAATGGAGAAATCTTATTGCCCTTATATAAATCAGTGGTGTGCCAAGATATTGGATACTGCGTACACATGTGGTCTCCTTATCTCAAAAAAGGATATATTGGCATTAGAAAAGATTCAGAGAAGGGCAACTAAAATGATTAGGTGTTTGGAACAGGTTCCATATGAGGAGAGGTTAAGGAGACTAAGACTTTTCAGTTTGGAAAAGAGGAGACTAAGGGGGGATATGATAGAAGTATATAAAATTATGAGTGGTGTGGAGAAAGTGAATAAGGAAAAGTTATTTACTTGTTCCCATAGTATAAGAACTAGAGGCCACCAAATGAAATTAATGGGTAGCAGGTTTAAAACAAATAAAAGGAAGTTGTTCTTCATACAGCGCACAGTAAACCTGAGGAACTCCTTGCCAGAGGAGGTTGTGAAGCCTAGGACTATAAGAGGGTTTAAAAGAGAACTGGATAAATTCATGGAGGTTATGTCCATTAATGGCTATTAGCCATGATGGGTAAGGAATGGTGTCCCTAGCTTCTGTTTGTCAGAGTGGGGGTAATGGCCAGGAAGAGAGAGATCACTTGATCATTACCTGCTAGGTTCACTCACTCCGGGGCACTTGGCATTGGCCACTGTCGTAGACAGGATACTGGGCTGGATGGACTTTTGGTTTAATCCAGTATGGCCATTTTTATGTTCGTATTTTGTCCAGCATGCTGAGGGCTTAATGGGGTGAAAGCAGTGCAAAGGGCCTTGTATGTGCACTGAACTGGGGTGAATTTTATTTACATTACCCAGTTTTCTTCTGAAGGAACATTGTATTAAGTGTGACCTGATAAAACACTATCTAGGTTTAATTTCAGGAACAGACTTCGTTTTCCCCTTTTTTTTGCTGCATGTAACAGTTTATTTTTTGAGGTCACAGACCACTTTGTAATTGCTGATTCATTCACTGAATAACTGGAGAAAGTTTTAAAGATAGCATCTATGGACTATCATAAATGATATAGTTCCCCCCCGCCAAAAAAGCATTCATAAACCCATAATATTATACCTTTGTTAATGTAGTAAATGTTTGTGGAATATAGTTGTATAATATATATAAGGGATGTCGGTGCGATTAATTGTGATTTATTTTTTTAATCGCTTGTTAAACAATAATAGAAACCATTTATTTAAATATTTGTGGATGTTTTCTACATTTTTAAATATACTGATTTCAATTACAACACAGAATACAAAGTGTGTAGTGCTCACTTTATATTTATTTTTATTTTAGTATTTGCACTGTAAAAAACCAAAATAAATAGTATTTTTCAGTTCCCTCATTACAAGTACTGTAGTGCAATCTCTTTATCATGAAAGTTGAACTTACAAATATAGAATTATATACCAAAATAACTTCATTAAAAAACAAAATGATGTAAAACTGTAGAGCCTACAAGTCCACTCAGTTCAACTTCTTGTTCAGCCAATCGCGCAAACAAACAAGTGTGTTCACATTTGCAGGAGATAATGCTGCCCGCTTATTGTTGACAGTGTCACCTGACAGTCAGAATAGGTGTTCACATGACACTGTTGTAGTTGGTGTTACAAGATATTTACATGCCAGATGTGCTAAAGATTCATATGTCCCTTCATTCTTCAACCATCATTCCAGAGTACACGTGTCCATGCTGATGATGGGTTCTGCTCGATAATAATCCAAAGCAGTATGGCCTGACGAATGTTCATTTTCACCACCTGTGTCAGATTCCACAAGCGGAAGGTTGGTTTTCTTTTTGGTGGTTCAGGTTCTGTAGTTTCTGCGTTAGAGTGTTGCTCTTTTAAGACTTCTGAAAACATGCGCTACACCTAGTGCCACTCCGATTTTGGAAGGCACTTCAGATTCTTAAACCTTGAGTCAAGTGCTCTATCTTTAGAAATTTCATATTGGTAACTTCTTTGCATTTTGTCAAATCTGCAATGAAAGTATTCTTAGAACAACATGTGCTGGGTAATCATCCGAGACTGATATAACATGAAATATATGGTAGAATACAGGTAAAACAGAGCAGGAGACATATACTTCTCCCCCAAGGAATTCAGTCACAAATTTAATTAATGCGTTATTTTTTTTAATGAGTGTCATCAGAATGGAAGCATGCCCTCTGGAATGGGGGCCGAAGCATGAAGGAATATATGAATCTTTAGCACATCTGGTATGTAAATATCTTGTGAGGCCGACTACAACAGTGTCATGCGAACACCTATAGTGACTTTCCAGTGACACCATAAACAAGAAGCGGACAGCATTATCTCCCACAAATGTGAACACACTTGTTTGTCTGAGTGATTGGCTGAACAAGAATTCAGACTTAATGCACTTTTATGCTTCAAAGTTTTACATTGTTTTGTTTTTGAGTGGAGTTATGTAACAAAAAAATTCTACATCTGTAAATTGCACTTTCATGGTAAAGAGAATGCACTACAGTACTTGAGTGAGGTGAGTTGAAAAATACTATTTTTTTAATCATTTTTACAGTGCAGACATTTGTAATAAAAATAATATAAAGTGAGCACATACACTTTGTGTTCTGTGTTGTATTAAAATCAATATATTTGAAAAACATCCACAATATTTAATAAATTTCAATTGGTATTCTATTGTTTAACAATGTGATTAAAGTTGCGATTAATTGAGATTAATTTTTTGAGTTAATTGCATGAGTTAACCGATTAATCAACAGTTGTAATTATTTATAGTGTTAATTCCAATTTGTTACAATTTAATTAAAACAGAAGTTGTTTTAATCCTTGTTTTAACACTGTATTGGCTAAGAAAATACAGCATCCGGATATGGGAGAATTCTGTAATAATAGACAACCATCATTAGGAAATCTGAGTCAATGTGGATAGTATGAAGTGAAACCATCAGTATCAAGTATTTTATCATAAAAAAAAAAAGTCAGAATTATAAATTAAAGCATTGGGCTCTCACTAGGAAATCATGTTTTATCTGATCATCAAAGAGTTGTTTAAAAATTAGTGGTACTTTACAGTGTTGATAAAATGTGTTTTAATTTCTAATTAACCATACTAAAATTCATTTTTGTACTGAAGTCTAAACTATATGCAGATAATTTAAAATGAATTTGAAATTTCTTTAGAAGTAAATTATTAAACCATTAAGTCAAACAATTTTATGTTACTAAGTCTTAATAAGTTTTATTCTGATTTTTCTCCTAGAAGTTTAAAATGAAATATGTGAAGTTGATGTTGCAATTGCTTTTCTGTCACTGGGAACTTCGGTAGGCCATAGTGGAAAGATTTTACTTTTCATCTTTACTGGTGTAGGATAAGGTTGGGGGGAATAAATAGGGAAGTTGTGTATAATAATCTATTTAGAGTTATTTGCAGTCATGTCAATAGAAGCAACTGCAAGTTCATAGAAGGGGGCAAACTTTGGCTCACTCAACCTGTCCGTCCTCCATGAAACTAAATTTAAAATTCTCATCCATTAAATGATTACAATGCAGAAGTAGCTCCCTGGGGATTTTTAGGGAGATGGGGTGGAGATAATGATATGTTAGCATGATTTCACTGAATTAGTTATTTGGAAAGTAATTAAGTGAGATTGCCCACACTCCATTACTTCAATGAGCGAAATCTGACATGGTCCATCATTTTCTTGTCTTCTCTTCAAATGACCTATGGTTGAATAAACATAATCTGCTTGTACTAAAATTTGTATCAGAAATCTCTAGTAATTGCCTTATGGAGTTTTAAATCTGAAATAAACATCTGGTGTTAATGTACAATTTGCATTCATTAACAGTACAGCTACTATAGTTACTTGGAAAATTATGTAAATCTCTTGTGGGCAAGAAGGAAATCAAATATTTTTAATTTTTAATTATACCTTTATAATCTGGCAGAATACGCTCTTGCATATTGCATATGCCATTTTACACTTAATAATGTTAAAGCTGCCTGAGCATCATATTATGCATTTGAAATATTGTCTCCTGCATTCTCTAGAGCCAAGTTCTCAGAAGCTTAGGTTTCTAAAATTGGAGCTAAATCTTGCATGGTTGAAAAAGTTCCATTTGCATCTGCAAATGCACCTAGAGATGTCTATGATCATTATACCTAGAGCAGGTAAAAAAGTAAAAAAAAAAAAAAAATTAAAGAATATCTTTGTAAAATTCTTGTATTTTATTGAAACTTGAAAAATTTCAATCAGCCTAATCTCCAGCTGTAGTTTTTAACAGGGATTAGATGACAGAAGTACGAGCAGTAAGAAGTGAAGTCTGGAAATTACCTGAGGCTGTACGAGGTTCTGCTGCTCCTGTCAAGAGCACTAATTGAAGCATATTGTTTTTTACAATCAGCAAGCAAAACTGCAGTTCTAAAACTTGAGAAATGCTGATAGTGTCACACCTAGTTTTTGCTAAATATAGTATTAAATATAGTAATATTACCCCCGCACCCAAGAAAACGGTTTAAACTATATAGGCCTGTTATTAGCTAATGAGAAATCCTCATTGGTAAACCCCTAAATTCAGATGCTGCTTTGAATCTTTTCTGCAAACCTTTTTGGGTGGCACCTCCCCACCTTTTCGGAAGACTCCATTGGAGAGGCAAAAAGGTGAGTCTGCTGACTCTTCCTTCCAACCCTGAACTGGTGACACAGTTCAGAGTAAATTATGTGGCATTTCCCTATCAGTGGTAATCCAGAATACATTGAACACCAGAGAGGAAAAGTGCATGATGGTCTGTTGGAGGTAGCTGGGGTTAGGGTCTGCTGGAAGATGGGTTGGCTGGCTAGCTTGCTGAAGTTGAGACTAGTTTTTTTTGGAAACATTCTCTCCATCCCTAGTTGTCACACCCTGCCGTATAACTGCATTATATTTTTCCAAAGACAGACCAAAATTATAAGTCAGTGACAGTTGTAGGTGCTCAACTTATCTGAAAAATCAGGACACTTTTATTTAGGTCCCCTAAATTAAGGCACCCAAGTTCATAAATTTTGTTCATACCTATATCCAATTACAGTTAAATCAACTTTAAAAAAAAGATGTTGTGTAGGAAAAATCTCTCTTCTGATCCAAAGGCAACATACTGAAAACTTTATATATAATATGTTTGTGTATATGGTTTATTTGGGGGCTAGACACAGATGATGAATTTCTGGCCCTATTAAAGTCAGTGGGAGTTTTGCCATTGACGTCAGTAAGGTTAGGACTTCACTCTGAAGTCAATTGCAAAATTCCCACTGACTTTAATACAGCCAGGATTTCATCCAGAACTTTGTGCTTTAGTTAGTGTATACTTAATATACACAAGTAATCTGGAGGAGGAATTCACTTACTGTCCTAAGCAGCTGATATGTAGCATACTAGAAGTGACTGTTTTTCAACAGAGGATGTAGTAATCTTCATTGTGTGAAGTTATTTTTCTAAACTGTTTTTGGAGTTTTTTGGGATGAATGGTTTTATACATAATTTTATTTATTATTTTTAAGTTAAGTACTTATGTGTAGGATTGGAGACCTTACTGAGTAATCCTTGATAATGCAAGCTCCGTCAGCTCACACTGAAATTAATCTCATGGGTTGGTCAACACCTCAGGTCAGCTGGTCAGCTTGGCCTACGTTACGGGGAGGGGTCGACCTAAGATACGCAACTTCAGGTACGTGAATAACGTAGCTGAAGTCGGCGCATCTTAGGCCGACTTACCTACAGTCCTCACGGTGGTAGCAGTCGGCAGCAGGCTCTACCATTAACTCCAGCTTGTGTCTTTTGGAGAGTTGGAGTTCTGGAGTCGATGGGAGTGCCTTTGGCGATCGATTTATTGTGTCTTGACAAGACACGATAAATTGATCGCCAATAGATCAGTCACTACCCGCCAGTCCGGGTGACTCTTCCTTCTACCCTCAGAAGATTGGGCCTGAAGAGGCTGGTTCAGGAAAGCACTTTAGAATGTATTTAAATGTTGTATTGAATAGGGACGCTTTCTGAAATCAGTAAATTTCTGAGCAAAAAAGTTTAAAAGAAAAAACAAAGGATAGTACATCACAAAGTGTACTTGATTTTATTTTGTTAGTTGTCATTCATATTAAATTATTTATATTTTTACATTCTTTATATTAAGCATTATATTTGTAAAAATGCTAAAATCTTATTAATGAGACCCTTCCAGCCCCTACAGTAGTCTGATATATGGTTTTATGATTCCTGTTATATCTTTAGTGAGAGGTGAGGAGAGACTACCAGTCTTTTCATGTAGATTTTATGGTACTGCAAGTATGGATTTTTGAGGCTCTGCTGTATATTTTTCTTGAGAAGAGACTATTAGTAATGTCAACAAGTCAATTAAGGACTCAGGTTGAACTTGTACAGCGGTTTTATAGTTTTATCAAAATTAATTTTCAATACTCCCACTGTAGATACTGAAGATGAAAAATTCCTGATGAAAAATTTATTAGCTTTGTATTCCTTTAGTGCAGGGGTGGGCAAACTACAGCTTGCAGGCCATGTGAGGCATATGCCATATGCCAAGTGTGGCAAGCCGCGGGGCCCCATGCTCCCGGGCTGGGGCACTGGGCCGAGTGTGGCAAGCATTGGGGTCCCGCTCTCCTGGGCTAGAGTGCCCAGCTGAGCACGGTAAGCGGGGGTGGGGGGCTTAGATAGGTGGTGGGGTCCCGGGGAGTGGTGGTTAGGGTGGGTGGGTCTCGGTAGGGGACAGTTAGGGAACAAAGAGCAGAGCAGCTTAAATAGGGGGTGGGGTTTTGGGGAGGCAGTTAGATTGGGAGGTAATCGGAAACAAGTAGAAGTTGGGGTTGGGTGAGTTGGAGGTTCTGAGGGGGGCAGGAAGTGGGTGGGAGGGTAGATAGGGGGCGGGGCCAAGCTGTTTCGGGAGGCACAGCCTTCCCTGTCCAACCCTCCGCACAATTTTGAACTCCAGTGTGGCCCTCGGGCCAAAATGTTTGCCCATCCCTGCTTTAGAGCAAAGACCAAACTCTTGCAAATTCATGGGCTTCCGTAGCTGCAGCACCCTACTGAATACAGCTGACATAGTGAGTGAGGAGAGTGATATAGCTGGGTCATAGCCCATTTAGGGATTTAAAGGTGAAGACCTACTCCATGAAGTTGATCCTGTTTTGGTCTCAAAAACTATTGAGCTAGAGGGGCTCAGCAAATAAGGATCCTAAGCAGGAGAAAGCACCTGTCTAGTCTGATTCTATAGAATCTAAATGAGTGGAGTGAATAAAGCCAGCTAAAGTGGCTACAACAATTCCTTCAGGGCTTTGTGGGCTTTGTCATATTTGACAGATAAATCCAGAAACAATCTGTTTAGTAGCCAAACTGCCAACCCAGGCAATTATGGCTCAGAAGGTGGTGGGGGTATGTGTATATAGAGTTAAACAGATATAGTAAGAGAAAAAATTAATATATATTTATTTTTGTATGAATTTTAATTTTTAAAATAAATGCTTACCTTCAGGACCTTCTGGTGTCTACTGAACTTGGCAGCTTCATCTTTAGTTTGAGTCTCTAGGCATGTTCAGTATGAAGTCTTTGAAGCTGGCTGAAGCTGCTCTCAAGAGGAGTGGGGGTGGGGAAGGACAATAAAGTACACTTTTATCACTTTTTTCTCTGCAGAGTGGTTTGAGCCAAATAGCTATTTCAAAGACTTTGCACAAAACACCATTTGACGTTGACTATATGCCAGTTTCAGCAGACACCAAAGGTCTTAGAGCCCTAAAGAACCTGGGGCCTCAAGTGGTTTCATTTTAAGTGGATAACAGTCAACAAAAAGATAGAACCATTATAGAACTTGTCAAGTTTTAAAACATTAACCAACTCCAGTTTTAGAAGTGGAATGCCACACTCCAAAGAGAGGCAATATGGTCTAATGAATTGAACACTAGGAACACTAATGTATTGAGTCTAGGAGGCAGAAACTTCAAATGCTCATCCTAACCGTTTTTTGTTACGTGATTCCTCATAGAGAACACACATGTTTGAATTGATCATTGGTCTAAGAATTAAATTGAATGATTTGGTTCAGCTTCAGCTCTGAAAATCCTCTTCAGAGTACCAGAGTTTGTTTCTCAGTCCTTACTTGTCCTGATGTTCAACAGAGTGGAATTTTATTTTATTTTATGAAATATAGTTGTTTTCAAGTGGTTTAACCTAATTGTACAATGTCTCCATTTTCATAATGATACCTGTACACGATGAAAGTTTTGTCATGACTGTAACCTTAATCATTTCTGTTACTATTATAAATTAATCCAGACTAACACGGCTATCTCTCTGATTCCTATTATAAATTTGTTTTGGAGAATAGTGTAGTTGAACGGCCGATTCTAGTTGCAGGTTACAATAATTTCTTCTAATGATCTTTTTTCAACTTGTTAAATATTTATTCACTTCTTTTTACAAAGTATAGCATTCCTTCATAGTGAAATAAACTTGTAAGCATATACAATAAAACTTAAACCATTCTCTATATTAGATAGTGACATTTTGCAGAAACTGAAATTCAGTAGGATTTCTTGACATGCAAATTTAGATGTGATGTAAGGTCAAAATCATCCCAAGGAAGATTGCATCCACGGCTGCATCCAAGGAACAATCTTAGAGTAATTTAACTGCCTCTGGAACTGTAAAACGTGGGATGTTCTTGGACCTTTTGTAGGCTCTTACAGCCACAGATACAAATTCACACTGAACAAAGGTAGTATTCTACAAATGACAACATTTTCCAGCAATCTTGAATTACTGATTATTTTTACATGCCAAAACTTGTGGATTATAAAAAAATCATTGTTCAGAGGCTTCATTGTGATAAGAAGTAGGTTATAAAAAGACAACCTACGATGGCCACCAGGGCCCTAAATGTAGTCAATAAGTAAAGCTGTGTGTAGTTTTGACCATGTAGTGAAGACCGTGTTTTCATTGCTTTGCCAGATTTTAACTGTTTGAGCTGAAATTTTCCATGCTTGGTGTCTGCCTCAGAGAGAATTATTTTGGAAAATTTCACCCAAACTAGGTCAGCTGTTTTTGAGAACTAAGCTAGGGAAAAAACTCCATTGTTTTGCCCGTGTTAAAAAATTCTTGAGAACTTCCTTGAAAAGTTCTATTTAAAATTTGCCAGGGTCTGAAGTTTGTGTTATGGATGTGCCTTTGCAGTCCCCATGAAAGTGCACCCAAATTTAGCCAAGTTATGTAAGCCTTTGAAAAAAATCATAGTTTGCACGTGCTCAGTAGAAACTTCTTCTATTTTAGTAGCTAAAATCTTTGAAGATTCCACCTTCAGTGAGCATTCTCGAGTATCTCTTGCCAATCCTACGTGTGACCAGATGGCGTATATGCCATCTACACAGAGTGACTGAGCATGCTTCCCCCTGGAGCTATAGGAGTGAAGCCAGGCTTTTCTTGTAATTGTTGCGGGGCAGGGTGAGGCTGGACACTAGAACTGAGTGCAGGGAGTGGGAGCCCGTCTCCTGTGCTCTCAGGGACTAACCCACTCCCCACTTCATTTGTTGCAAAAGTTGGAAGGTGTGTAGTGAATGAGGTAGGGGATTGCAGGAAGAGAAAGGATGGCTTCATTGAAAAGATGCTTGAATGCTGCTCTGGAAAATTGGATTTTTTTCCATTCTGTGTCACAGAGTTCCTATGTGATGCTGGGCAAATCACTCAAATCAGACTTTTCAGCAGTGGCCACTAATTGTGTGTTCCTCATATTTTGGGTTCCTGACTGGAGACCCTGGATCTAATTTGCAGAAATGTTGAGTACTCACAGCTGCAACAGAAGTCAATGAGTGCTGCGATTTGAATATGTAAAGTGCTGTAGCTATATAAAGTTAGTACTCTGAAAAATCAGGTTCTAAGCATTTCAGACACCCAAAATTTAGTGGGTACTTCTGAATTTAATCTCTGTATCTTAGTTCCCCTTCTCTAACATGAGGATGATACCAGCCCCTCACCTCACAGAGGTGTTGTGAAAATAAATTAATACTTGTGAAGCACTCATTTTCTGTATTGATAGGCACCATAGAAAAGCCCATAAGGAAACTAATAATTCTGTCTTCAGACCAGCATTTGAATAGTGTGTAGTCAATAATGCATGAGGCAATACATTGAACAATGAGGAGAAAACAAAATATTCAATAGCTGCTGAATTAAGAAGAAAGATACTGGAATACATTTTTAAACAATCAGTTTATAAAGCACATAGAGGATAATCAGGTTATAAGGACTAGCCCAGGGATACTCAAACTGGGGGTCTGGACCCCTGAGAGGGATGTGAGGTTATTACATAGGGGTCACGAGCTATCCGCCTTCCGCCCAAACCCCGCTTCACCTCCAGTATTTATAATAATGTTATATTTTTAAAACATTTTTATATATTTAAAGGGGAGGGTCGACTCAGAGGCTTGCTATGTGAAAGGGGTCATCAGTAAAATAGTTTGAGAACTACTGGCCTAGCCAGCATGGAGTTGTCAAGAACAAATCATGCCAAACTAACCTAATTTAATTCTTTGACAGGGTAACTGGCCTCATGGATAGGGGTGAAGCAGTAGATGTGATATTGTATCTTGATTTTAGTAAGACTTTTGACACAGTCCCACATGACATCATCATAAGCAAGATAGGGAAAATGTGGTGTAGATGAAATTACTATAAGGTGAGTGCACAACTGGTTGAAAGTCTGTCCTCAAAGAGCAGTTATCAATAATTCGCTGTCCAACTGAAAGGATATATTTAGTGAGGTGTTGCAGCGGTCAGTCCTGGATTCAGTACCATTCAATATTTTCATTAATGATCTGGATAATGTAGTGGAAGGGTTGCAAGCACTTTGGAGGACAAGATTAGAATTCAAAATGACCTGAACAAATTAGAGGATTCGTCTGAAATCAATAAGATGAAATTCAGTAAAGACAAATGCAAAGTACTTCACTTAGGAAGGAAAAAAACAAACAGCCACAAAATGGGGAATAACTGGCTAGATGGTAGTACTGTTGAAAAAGACCTGGGGGGTATAGTGGATCAAAAATGGAATATGAGTCAAAAGTGTGATGCAGTTGTGCAAAAGACTAAGAACATTCTGGCGTGTATGGATAGGAGTAGCTTATTCTGTAAGACATGGGAGGTAATTGTCCTACTCTAATCAGCACTGGTGAGGCCTCAGTTGTGGGTGTCACGCTTTTGGAAAGATGTGGATAAATTGGAGAGCATCCAGAGCACAGCAACAAAAATGATAAAACAATTTAGAAAACCTGAGGAAAGGCTAAAAAACTGGGCATATTTAATCATGAGAAAAGATGACTGAGCAAGGACCTATTATTCTTCAAATCTGTTAAGGGGCTATTATAAAGAGGATGGTGATCAGTTGTTCTCTGTGTTCACTGAAGGTAAAACAAAAGATAATGGGCTTAATCTGCAGGAATGGAGATTTAGGTTTAATATTAGGAAAAACTTTCTAATTGTAAAGGTAGTTGTGACCCAAGAACTCCTTCGTGCCAACTGACAAGGATGTTATAGGAACATCCTGATTCTGGTATTTATGTTCTGGGTCACCAAAGAAAGTCATGCAAGGTCTTAAATGAAAGCTGGGATCACATTGGTCATTAGTATCTTTGTGAAATGTATGTATCTATATTATATAAGGAGTTATGTTTACATACTGACAGTATGTTTTAAAGTCTATATCAAGGCAGAGTTGACAAAAAGGTTTTCTGTCAGACAAAGAGATGTGTATCCATCTATCTGGCTGTTGAAATGTAAGTTAAATATTGTCTCATTCACAGTGTGTCTCTCATCACCTGTCTAAGCTGAATGCAGCTGAAGGATTGTAAGAATTTCAGAAAAGAACAAACACTAACTAATTAACAAAACACAATGAGGGAAGAAAACTTTATTTTGAAATATACTTCAAAGGCTTGCTGGACTATATTTGGGTAACAAAAAAGACACCATGGCATCCTTAACCTAGGAACTAAATAGGCAGTGCATTTAGATTCATGAGAAGGGAATCACAACTAGTCTTGGTTGAAACACTGCAGAGTACATTTAGGGTGGGGTAAACTTATTTAGACAGGAGGATAGATAGCCTATTAAAAGTATAGTGTCTGGAAAGCATGTTATGATTTTGTTTTATATGTAATCTTTTGTTTCTGTTATCCTTATTCACAATCCCTTGAACCTTCAATCTTTGGTAATAAACGTATCCTTGTTTTCATTATAGATATATCTAAGTGCTGTGACATTAAGCATGGTGTTGATCCTGAGTTGTATCATACAAGTTGGTGGGTATATTGTTCCCCTGGGGACAGCAGATCCAGTATTTCTGTGAGTCTTCACTGTATAAAGAGACAGGGGAATGCTTTAACGGGACCTGAGGACTGGGGTGCACCTTAGGGTGCAACCCAAAGCAAAATTAGGGGTAGCCTTGCCCAGAAGAGAGTGCTTGGGTGGCTGATAGGCTGATGGCGTCAGAGAGCTGGCACCAAGCTAAGCACAGGCAAGACTCCCTCATGCTGGAGGCGGGGGTAACAAGGTGGCTTATGGTCCTGAGTACCCTGAGAACCACCATAGTAATTATGTTCTGGAATAGGCTTCTAAGAGAGGTTATGGAATCCTTAAATTGGAGGTTTTTAAGAACAGGTTGGACAAACACCTTCTGGGATGGTCTAGGTTTACTTGGTCCTGCCTCAGTGCAGAGGTCTGGATCTTGCACACTTACATTTCTCTGATAGTCCATCTTGTGCACTGAATGAGGCTGGGATCCTGTGGGGAAAAATAGTATGTGATTGTGTACTTGAAGACTGTGTCACAATGCACATACACAAGGTGGCTGAATTAAAGTTGTACAGGCAACCTTAATTTTCGCCTTTCCTAATTTTTCAGTGCTTGCCTTTGCAAATTTAATACTGTACTTTTTACTTAATTTTTTGTGTGTAATATGTAAATATGCTGACAACTGGCCACTATTCTTACAGATGTGGCCATAAACATCAGTGCTATAGCACATTTTCTCATTTTTGGTATATTCTTGGCAAAAAGCCAATAAATAATACTGGCAATCTTAGCAAGCCAGCTCAAAAGAACTCTTGTTTCGAGATTTCTAGTTCAAAAGGGCATTTGCATAGTTGAAATGCAGTATGAAATGCTGACGATCTTTTTGTGACCTCTAATAGGAAAGTCAAGGTTCAAATCTGGTTTTTACCTTACTCAGGAGGCTATAATAAATGAGTGTACCAATTTTCTTTATTTCAGCTTAATGAGAATGCGGAATTAATTAATTAATGAATAAACACTCATTACAAGTGTCTGTAATATTATCAAGTTTTCTTATGTAAAAATCCTTAGTTGTTGTTGGATGTGTGGCATTCAGAGCATGCTCAGAACTGTGTTGATCTGAGCATCATATTTATATGTTCGACTCAAGAATACCCAACACCATATTTTATGGTCAGATAAAGTAAACCATCCATTCTTATGGTGACCAGTACAAATGATATAAAGACTTTTGAAGTTTGACTTCAGTGTGTATGTCAGGTTGACTCCAGCAACAGCTCACAACAAAGCAAGGTGGTGGCAGATTTATCATGTCACTGTTAACCACTTTGAAGCAAGATGCATTAACACCTTATGTGAAAAACATGAACAGTGCAAAGCAAAGATACCACAGCCTGCAATGGTCATGGACAGTTTTGTCTGTCCTACATGTAACTGTTTGAAATTCATTCATTGATCTGGCCTCTCATATACATGTACTGCTGTAGCGTTTGCTGAGTCCTCTGATAAGGCCTCAACTGGAGTATTGTGTTCAGTTCTGGTCACCACACTTCTGGAAAGATGTTAGAAAATAGGAGAAAATCTAGACGGGCAACAAATATAATTAAAAGTCTAGAAAACATGACCTACAAGGAACGATTGAAAATAACACTGGAAAACATAATCTGAACTCTGCATATAAAATGATAGGGTCTAAATTACTGTTACCACTCAAGAAAGAGATCTTGGAGTCATAGTGGGTAGTTCTCTGAAAACATCCACTCAATGTGCAGTGGCAGTCAGAAAAGAAAACAGAATGTTGGGCATCATTGAGAAATGGAGAGATAAGAAGACAGAAAAAATTATATTGCCTCTATATAAATCCATGGTATGACCACATCTTGAATACTGTGTGCAGATGTGATCTCCTCCTCTCAAAAAAGATGTCTATAAAATCATTACTGGTGAGGAGAAAATAAATAAGGAAGTATTATTTGTTCCTTCTCATAACACAAGAACTAGGGGTCACCAAATGAAATTAATAGGCAGCAGGTTTAAAACAAACAAAAGGAAGTATTTCTTCACACAACTCACAGTCAACCTGTGAAACGCTTTGCCAGAGGAAGTTATGAAGGCCAAGACTATAACAGGGTTGAAAAAAGAAGTACATACATTCATGGAGGATAGGGCCATCAATGACTATTAGCCAGGATGAGCAGGATGGTGTCCCTAGCCTCTGTTTGCCAGCAGCTGGGAATGAGTGATAGGGAATGGATCACTTGATGATTACCTCTTCTGTTCATTCCCTCTGGGGCGCCTGACATTGACTACTGTCAGAAGACAGGATACTGGGCTAGATGGACCTTTGGTCTGACTCAGTATGACTGTTCTTATGTTTAGTCTGGAAAAGTGAAGACTAAATGGGGACATAACAGTCTTCAAATACATAAAAGATTGTTATCAAGAGAAGGGTGATAAATTGTTCTCCATTGCCACTGAGGACAAAACAAGAAACAACAGGGTTAAATTGTAGCAAGGGAAATTTAGTTTAGATATTAGGATAAACTTCCTAACTTTCAGTGTAGTTAAGCACTGGAACAAATTACTTAGGGAGGTTGTGGAATCTCTGTCATTGGAGGTTTTAAAGAATACAGTAGATTAAACAACACCTGTCATGTATGGTCTAGATAATACTTAATCCTGCCTAAGTGCAGGGGACTGGCTTAGATGACCTACTGAGGTCCCTTCCAGTCCTACATTTCTATGATTCTATGTTTAGAATTCCCTTGAATTTCCCACTGTACTGCCATATCCCACTGTACTGTACTTCTGCTTTTATTCTCCCAATATTACGGCAGATGTATTGCAGAAAAGTAGGATGCCCTGAAAGGCCATCAAGGAAATTTTAAAAAACACCACCACCACAAGGTACTACTTTTCAATCTCCCTACTCCTCCCCAGCTCTAACAGGATTGGTCAGGTTATCTCTGCAGTACTTCTAATGGCAGGCAGTCAGGGATCAAATATTTCCATTTGAGTCTCAAGCTACTATCCCCACATGTAACATTGTGCTACTGCTTGTCTTCTCTCTTTCCTCTTCTATTCCCCCTCCCCCTCTAAATTTTTTATTCTAGGGATTCTTCCCAGACCACAGTAGAAGGAATAATAAATAGTGTTGACCACACAAACTACAAACTGTATCTATTAATTGAAAGTGTTTTCTTTGACAAACCTATTCTGAGGAAGTAGTCTTCAACTCAGTGATGTATAAATACAAGAAATAAACTTTTATTTAGATAATCTTTCTTTATTAAAAGAAAATTTGTAACTCCATTTGGAAATAACTATTCCCACTTTCATCTGTGGTGGAAAATGTGGGAATCTTCTAAATAGAGGTTGTTGGCTAAATGCAGGTCCAGGGCGCATAGTCAGAATTTTGGTTTAGTGAATGCTGACTAATTAGCAAGGAGGAGATTGCTGAGAATTTACTGCTAAATTCATTTTTTCCCCTCTCATTTTGTTAATGAGTATAGGGCACTGAGCTGTGGGATTCACGATTGTGATTACTATTGTAGGCTGATTTTCTTTTAAACTGCTCCTGATTTTAGGAAGTTTATATTCTTGTTTAATTTTCTTTTAGCAAATCTATCAGTAAAGAGACAACACTCCTCACAGAGTATTTTAAAATATAATAAATTTAATAAGTACTGGGACTATGATTGGGAATATATTTAGTCTAAAGGCAGGGGGAAGAAACTTTTCTCATATTTAACAATTTTTTTTATTATGTATTGTGACAAAGCTCTGTCCTTATCTTTGTGGATCCTGCATTTCCTGGCAGATTTTCACTAGCCTCAGAGGCTCACTGTAACTCTCCACATGGCCCTTCTCTCTCTAGGGACAAGGTCACAGCCTATTGAGCCATTTTCATCATAAGCCAGTGAGGAGAAGGTATCCTTCCTGGCACAGTCTCTGTTGTCTCCCAATCTCAGTGATTAATTAGGGGAGGCAGGAAGAGGGGAGCCCGAGCCCACCCTCTACTCCGGGCTCCAGCTCACGGACCCTAATAGTATCAGCTAAGATGGCTGACTTTTTAGCCACAAAACACAATACAATTCCCTGGGCTACTTCCCCAAGCAGTTCCCGCTTCTTCAAACTCCACTTCACCCGTACCTCAGGGCCTCCTTCCTTCTGTATGATATGTTGTCCAACACTCACTCTCTCCAACAGCACAATTTCCTTCCACAGCTCTTAACATCCACACCCACCTGACTAACTGGGAGTTTTTTAACTGGTTTCAGCCAGTGCCTGATTGGCTTCAGGTGTCCCAATCAGGCTAGCTGTTTCTACTACTTTCTAGAAAGTTCCAGTGGTACCAGAGATTTGTTTAGCCTGAGACTAAGGGCTTGGTTACACTGGCACTTTATAGCGCTATAAAGCCCCCACGAGCGCTATAACCTCCTCCCCGTCCACACTGGCAAGGCACGTAGAGCGCTATAACCGCAGAGTTATAGCGCTCCTGGTAATCCACCTCCGCATGGGGAATAAGGGCTGCAGCGCAGCTGCTGTAGCGCTACAGCAAGAATGTGGACACCCACTGCGCTACAAGTGATCTCTTGAGATGCCTGGAGCCATTTAAGGCAGTTGACGTCTCTTTCCTTTCTTTTGAACTCGGCTGGAGGAATGCGGAAGTACCTCTTTAGAGTTTCTCTCTTAACTTTGCAGATAAGCAATGCAAATGTTTAAGGAGGGAGCCTGTGTGAAAACAAAGCCTTCTGTGAACGGAGGCTCGCTGACAGGCTTTCAGAAGAATGGAAAAACCACTGTCTCTCTCCCTCCACATACACACAACGTGTCCCCCCTTACCCCCCTCGTTTAAAAAGCACGTTGCACCCAGCTGAATGCTGGGATACCTGCCCTAATGCGCTGCTCTTAATGCCGCATTAAGTGCCCCAAATGTGGCCATGCTATACCGCTGGCGTGTCTGAGTGTGGACATACAACAGTGCTATACATATTACTGTATAAGGGGACCGCTATAACCAATAGCGCAATAATCTTGTAAGTGTAACCATACCCTAACATATCTATTCCTTATCACTTTCCTATAGCCATCTGGCCTTCTCCCGTCACAGTATATAAAAGCGACACAGTAGTTTACGTTACAGAGGCTATTACTGTTGTTCTTCATATTGCATAAGTGTTACTCAGTTATTTCTAAGTCACCTTTCCCCTTAGTCTTCCAAAAATGTGTGACATGTGTGGATTTAGGTGGACATGCAAATTAGTATAGTTTACTAAAAGGTGTTTTTTGTTAGTTTGTTCTTCTGAGCACTTGGAAAAACTAATCTGGCCAGTTCTGATTGCACAATATGAGAGAGACCTAAGCACTCAGAACTAGGGCACCTCTTTGCAATGCTAATCTGATTTTAAGTACATGTATTAGGGTAAAGATTGAACTGAAAAGTTGTCCTACCTGTTCAGAAGAATCCTCTGGATAGACATTGCTTTGTTTTTATTGGTGTCAGAGTAAAAATTTACATATAATTTTTCATCCCACACAAACCTTACTTTATGTGTTTGGGGCACACAAATTAATCTAGCTTTCTGTGATGAGAATATAAAGGAATAATCAACCTGCAATTAATAGAACTCAAATTACAAAGCACATTCCTTAACATTTTGCTGGCAATCAGTTTTGCTTTCTGTCTTAATGAAAAGCAAAGCAATTTCTAAAGTTTTTAGTTTCGAATTTTGTGTGTGTGTGTGTATGTCTAACCATCTAGTATAACATGATTAAACAGCATTACCTTAGTCTTTAAACCTACTGCTTCTTACCGGGAAATGTCTAATCTGGTAAAATTCAGAAAGCAACAAATTTGAGTAAAACAGTCAGGTACGCATCAGACAGAGAAGTTCGCTTGCAGTAAAAATTCAATTTTAAAGTAGTGGCAAACCTCTGCTTCATTTCAATTAAGGATTTACATTGCTTCAGAAAAATACAGTTTTTTAACATTTAATCCTTCTAAACTGTTCAGTTAGTCCATACAGTGTATTGTAGTCAACACTAAACTTATTGTCAAGAATCAGAGGGGTAGCCGTGTTAGTCTGGAATTGCAGAAGTGACAAAGAGTCCTGTGG
>ML677332.1:74941184-75055398 GCA_007922305.1 Dermatemys mawii
GGATACTTCCACTGCATGCATCCGACGAAGTGGGTATTAGCCCACGAAAGCTCATGCTCTGAAAAAATTTCAGTTAGTCTTTAAGGTGCCACAGGACTCTTTGTCACTAAACTTATTGTCATAAGTACGGCATGGTGTTGTCAAAAGAAACAAAGTTGTCATCTTGTTGTCATATTATTCTTTATTCTCTCACACAAAAAATCCTCTAGTGTGAGATCTGATTTGGATTACCATGCTCATTTAGGCCATAGAAGCAGCCACCGTTAGAAGTCTTCGTGCCTTCTAGATTTCTCCCATGTAAACCTGGGAACTACATCATTGCTCCAATTCACTGTTTCTGTGCTGCAACAAAAGGCTCCTCTCAACAGCCCCACACTATGTGAGAGGGTTTTGAGTTGCATTTTGGCAGCTGTCCTCCCTTCTGATTCTCCTTTTATTCCCTCACTGCTGGCAGCCTAGACCCAGAATGTAGCTATGGGGCTAGTGGTGTGGCAGACCCCCGAGTCCCAGACTCAAAAAGCATTCCACCTCAAATGACCACGGTACAGAGTAGGAGGGAAGACAGGGTTCTGAGGGTTGGGAAGAGACTTGATACAGGTTCTGAAGTGGCAATGGGAGTCTAGGCCTGGAGAGTTGTTTGGCATATGGTTTTCATGAAGTAGCCCCCCATTCTTCCTGGCCTCTATTCTGACTAGTGTAAAGGGTAGATTCTTTGTAACCTGAAATCTTTAAATGAAGATTTGAGAACTTCAGTACCTCAGTCAGAGATTATGGGTCTATTGTAGGAGCAGGTGGGTGAGGTCCTGTTGGCTGCAATGTGAAGGAGGTCAGATTAGATGGTTGTGATAGTTTCTTCTGGCCTCAAAGTCTATGAATCTCCCACTCTCTTGCCTTACAACCCTGCTTCCAAACTATTTCCTCCTCCCCCAGTACCAGAGCTCGAAGCTAGAAGGGGGTAAAAAGAGACAGAAACAGAGAAATTATCTAAAAGTTGGTGCTACTGTAGCCCCAAGCAGCCAGAAAAAGGAGTGACTGCTTGCAGCCTTTTCAGTTACATGAGATCTCAGCTGTGATGTGGGGAGGAGTGAGAGGGCTGCCAAATGTGCGAGTGTTATATGAGACGTGTGACACTTGACAACTCTGTAAAATTAGTGGACACTTCAGAAAATTTAGACCATGTTCTTACTGTCTCAGTTTTTCTACATGTAAACTGCAGAATCCATATAACCACATCTGATTGACATACTTATGGCCTGATCCTCTAACAGTATTGCATGTGTTAATCCATGTGTCCTTCTGTCTCTGATACTTATATTATGCCTCCCTAAATTCATTTTATTATATTATTCTTAAATATCTGTGCTGATCTATGTTAGGATATAGATATTTAGGCCTGTTTGTAAAGGCCTATACTTTAAGAATTGTGTAGTATATCTTCTCAATAGCTGTCACGTCCTCTCCGAAGGCTGGCTGCATTTCAGAGAAAGATGAAGTGATTATTCTATTTTTTACTGTACTGTACCTACTTCACAGGATTCTAGTATATGAGTAATTCATTCTTTAGGAAGCACTTTGAAATTATTAGATAAAAGCTGCTAGATAAGAGCAGAAAAATATTTATTAATAACTCATAGTGAGCTGATGATGATTGACTATTATGCAAAGTTCAGGCCAGCTGGTGCAGCCTCTCAAACTTTTTACCACAAAAGAGATTCACCTCTGAGGGTGCACAGGTTATATTTTTGTTTCCAACTGTTCCCTGTAGTTTCCACCAGTTTGTGCAGCTTTAGTTTTTGCCAGGGCCCATCTGCAGAGTTGTTTCATCAGTGCATTGCACCAAAAGGCTTGTCCAAGGCCCGCTTCCTGGAAGATACCTCCAACTTCAGGGGCTGTTTTGAGTGGTTGAAGCTAGAGCTAGGCAAAGATATATATTTTTTTTGGTTCAGCCAGGAAAACAGAAAATCATAAAAAAATTTCAATTTGTTTTACAAAATGTTTTCTGGTTTGCTGACAAATTCCAAAATCCATTTCAGGTCATACAAAACACTTCATTCCAGGCTAGCTTCAGAAGACTATGTGTGTGCTCTTGTTAGTCTTATATCCTTTAGTAAACTGGTCAGGGCCATTGCCTGGGATGTAGAAGACACAGGTTTTTGAATCTCTATTCTGGGGTAAAGACTTGAACTCAGCCCGGGTCTACACTACAAATGTATGTCGGTATATCTCTATTGCACAGGGGATGTGGAAAATCCACACCCCTGAGCAACACAGGTATATCGACTGAATTCCCAGTGTAGGCAGTGCTATGTCAGTGGGAGGCCTTCTCCCATTGACATAGCTAATGTTTCTTGGGGCACTGTAATACCTATGCTGACAGAAGAAGCTCTCCCCTTGACATAGGTAGCATTTTCACAAGCACTACAGTGGCAGAGCTGCACTGGTTGAGTTGTAACATTTTAAGTGCAGACAAGCCCTAAGCACTTGCCTGGAGGGTAGGAATTGTGGATTCAAATCTCTCTTGTGAATCTGGGAGAGAGAAGATTTGGATCCACATCTTGTGCCGCTCAAGTAAGTGCCCTCATCAGCAGGGTACAGAGTCATTTTCGCTCTCGCTGTTTGGCCCAATCAGTAGTTAAGAATTGATATAAAATGGGAGAGGAGAGACTGAGAGCAACTCACTGTAGCATAGCCTATAGCCTGGTGGCTAGGCTACTCATCTCCAAGGGGGGAGATCTGAGTTCAAATCCCTACTCTAGAGTAGGGATTCAAACATGGGTCTCCTGCACCTGAAGGTTATAACACATTAACACTCACTCACCCTTCTGAAGCTGGTCCTGCAAAACTTTTTTCCAGTTAACACTAATAAGTCAAAATTACGAATGGTTTTGGTTTGACAAAAACAGCATTATTCAGCAAATAAATTATTTGCTTGAAACATTTCACCCTTGCAGTACCGGCACCCTCTTTTATGACAATTAATTAATTTGTTTTGTGGTAATGACTAGAGGCCAGGGCTCCATTGTGTTACACTCTGTACAAACATATGGCATTGAGTCTATGCCCCAAAGACCTTACAGTCTAGACTCATAGACTTTAAGGTCAGAAGGGACCATTATGATCATCTAGTCTGACCTCTTGCATAACGCAGGCCACAGAATTTTACCCACCCATTCCTGCAGTATACCTCTCACCTATATCTGAGCTATTGAAGTCCTCAAATCTTGGTTTAAGGACCTCAAAGTACAGAGAACCCTCCAGCAAGTGGCCCATGCCCCCTGCTGTAGAGGAAGGCGAAAAACTTCTAGGGCCTCTGCCAATTTGCCCTGGAAGAAAATTCCTTCCCGACCCCAAATATGGCGATCAGCTGAACCCTGAGCATATGGGCAAGACTCACCAGCCAGACACCCAGGAAAGAATTCTCTGTAGTATCTTAGATCCCATCCCCTCCAACTTTCCATCATATACTACCAGGCCCCTCTATTACCATAGTCAAAGATCAATTGCCAAAATTATGTTTTCCCATCACACTATCTCCTCCATAAACTTATCACGCTTCGTCTTGAAGCCAGATAGGTCTTTTGCCCCCACTGCTTCCCTTGGAAGGCTGTTCCAGAATTTCACTCCTCTGATGGTTAGAAACCTTTGTCTAATTTCAAGTCTAAACTTCCTGTTGACCAGTTTATATCCATTTGTTCTTGTGGCCACATTAGTACTGAACTTAAATAATTCCTCTCCCTCCATGGTATTTATCCCTCTGATATATTTATAGAGAGTAATCATATCTCCCCTCAGCCTTCTTTTGGATAGGCTATACAAGCCCAGCTCCCTGAGTCTCCCCTCATAAGACAGGTTTTCCATTCCTTGGATCATCCTATTTAGCCCTTCTCTGCACCTGTTCTAGTTTGAATTCATCCTTCTTAAACAGGGGAGACCAGAACTGCACACAGTATTTCAGAATAGGTCTCACCAGTGCCTTATATAACGGTACTAATACCTCCTTATCTCTATTAGAAATACCTCGCCTAATGCAACCCAAGACCACATTAGCTTTTCTCACGGCCATATCACATTGGTGGCTCATAGTCATCTTGTGATCAAACTAATACTCCAAGGTCCTTCTCCTCCTCTGTTACTTCCAATCGATGCATCCCCAGTTTATAACTAAAATTATTGTTATTAATCCCTAAGTGCATGACCTTACACTTCTCACTATTAAAGTTCATCCTATTCCTGTTGCTCCAGTTAACAAGGTCGTCCAGGTCTTCCTGTATGATATCCCGGTCCTTCTCTGAATTGGCAATACCTCCCAACTTTGTGTCATCTGCAAACTTTATTAACACATTCCCACTTTTTGTGACTAGGTCAGTAATAAAAAGATTAAATAATATTGGTTCCAAAACTGATCCCTGAGGAACTGCACTGGTAACCTTCCTCCACCCTGACAGTTTGCCCTTTAGTATGACTCTCTGTTGTCTCCCATTTAACCAGTTCCTTATCTACCTTTCAATTTTCATATTGATCCCCATCTTTTCCAATTTAACTAATAATTCCCCATGTGGTACCATATCAAAGGCCTTACTAAAGTCAAGGTAAATTAGACCCACTGCATTTCCTTATCTAAAAAATCTGTTACTTTTTCAAAGAAGGAGATCAGGTTGGTTTGACACAATCTACCTTTTGTAAAACCATGTTGTATTTTGTCCCATTTGCCATTGACCTCAATGCCCTTAACTACTTTCTCCTTCAAAATTTTTTCCAGGACCTTGCATACTACAAATGTCAAACTAACAGGCCTGTAGTTACCTGGATCACTTTTTTTCCCTTTCTTAAAAATAGGAACTATATTAGCAGTTCTCCAGTCATATAGTACAACCCCCGACTTTAAAGATTCATTAAAAATTCTTGCTAATGGGCTTGCAATTTCATGTGCCAGTTCCTTTAATATCCTTTAATATTCTTGGATGAAGATTATCTGATCCTTAATCATGTGGCTAACTTTACTCTCTTTGACTTCAGCGAAACTATTTGCAGTGTGTAAAGTTAAGTCTTTGCAGGATCAAGGCCTCACATTGAATTTTTGCACTGCTGGATTCCTTCTGCAATGATCATGCTCGGATTAACCCATCACCTGGCCCTCCGCATACATACACTTCTGAGCCCCTACCTTTTAGTCTGAATATCAATAAACTGTTGTACGTTATAATCACCACAGCTGGCCTAGCCATGCTGTGGATCCATCAAGAATGGATGCTCATCCTGCTGTTGCATGGGGCACTGTTCACCATGATGGAGAAGTGGCAGGTCAAACCTGAGTGGCACTGCAATCTTGTGTGTCAGGGCATAATGCCACTCACTCGTATTTGGTCCAGCTGCCCCTCCATCATGGTGAGAACAGCACCCTGAGCAGCAGCTGGAAGAGCAGCCAGTCCTGGCCTATACATAGCATGGCTGATGTGAGTGTGCTGTTTGGCCCAAGCCACCAATAGATTTGGGCTATAGGCCTGTGCTTACTTTGCCTATGCAAAGGTTTAACAGGTTTAACATAAAAGAATGTATTCACCACACAATGCGCAGTCAACCTGTGGAACTCGTTGCCATGGGATGTTGTGAAGGTGAAAGGTATAACTGGGTTCAAAAAAGAATTAGATAAGTTCATGAAGGATAAATCCATCAGAGGCTCTTAACCAGGATGGTCAAAGTGTTGCAACCCTATGTGGTAGGTGTCCCTGAGCCTCCGACTGGCAGAAAGTGGGACTGGATGATAGGGGATGGATCACTCGAAATTTCCTGTGCTGTTCATTCCTTCTGAAGCCTCTGGCATTGGCCACTGTCGGAAGACAATATACTGGGCTAGATGGACCATTGATCTGACCCAATGTGTCTGTTCATATGTTCCTATGACCTGAAATGAATCTGGGTCAGTGTTTGTAATAGGTGGAACATGCTAGATAAATGCCAAGTTTTAGTTTAATGATGTAATTCTTTTTTTTTTTTTTTTTTTTTTTTTTAAAAAAAAAAAACAACTACTGCTGAGATGTGACAATTTTGGGAATCTGTCTATGTACAATTTACAAATTACAGTTTGATTTTTGTGAACTGTCTCATGACTGTCTTTTTCTATATACTGCCTCATGCTGCTTGTGCTATGGAGCAGGGGATTGGCACCCACAAGTCTGACTTTGAAAGAGGCAGTCATTAAGGGCTATATCACCCAGTGAATTGACCTGGTCACAATAGAACAATGGATGGCTGAAGTCTGGGGGAGGCCAGTTTTCTCCAACTTCTGTGCAGGGGACTTAGGGTTTGGAGCAGAGGAATTTCACAAGCAGCAGAACAAAGAAACCAGGTGTTAGTGGTGGAGCTTAAAAACACAAGAATTCGCACAGCAAGAGGCGGGGGAGAGGAACAAAAGAGGCAGGCTTTTGTAGCATAGGAGAGTGTTTCTGATTTTGTGACCAGCCAAGGGCAAAAGAAGCTGATCTAGAACAGAGGTGGTGTAGAGCAGGAGAGATTCCATGACTGAGAGGAGAAGCCATGAGCTGCATTAGTAGGTTTCTGGACATCCAAGAGGATTCTGAGCTAAGCCAAGAGAATATTCTAATGGTGCGGAAACTGAAGCAAAGAAGTGTGTGTAGGGTTTTATTGTTTTTGTCTAGATCTGTATATCTTTTGTACTGTCTAAAGCAGTGGTTTTCAATCTTTTTTTCTCACAACCTAATGGAAGAAATACACTTACACTGCAACCCAAACAATAATACCTTCTGACTAGAGTTTTCATAAAATCACAATAAAGGGCAATACTAACCTTAATCACTTCATTTGAAGTAATAAACAGGATTAGATATTGATGTTACTTGTAAAACATCATACAGAATAAATGAAGTAAAGAAGACAATCAAGTTGAATTTCACTTACTAAATGTGATGGGAAGGTCCGTCTTTTGTTCATGATCTCATTCCAATCTGGATCACAAGATGAAAGTGCCACCTGCATATCAGATGTGCTGTTGAGTCAGTTTCTTTCTTTTGTTTTTAGCCATCAGGGCTGGCTCCAGGCACCAGCATAGCAAGCAATCCAGGTGCTGACAGGGCAACCAAAAATGGAAGAGAGCTGAGCTGCCTCAGGCATGCCTCTGAAAAGGGGAAAGCGGCTTTCGGCGGTACGGCTGTGGGAACTCAATGATCTTCCCTCTACCACGGAGCTGCCGCAGAAGTGCCGCCGAAACCCGCATTCACACTGTTCTGTGTTCGGCGGAGCTCCCGCAGGCATGGCGCCAAAAGCGGCTCTTCCCTTTTTGGCGGCACGCCTGCGGCAGCTCTACAATCATTCCTGTTGAGCTGCTTGGGGTGGCACATAATGTACAGCCGGCCCTGTCAACCATGTCAAAGTCAAAAATCCCAGTTCACACATGTAGATTGTTGTGAACTGTAGCAACAACAGAACACTAATCTTACGGAACAGTGGATATATTGTTTGAAAACACTTATCCAAAAGGATGACAAATGTAATGACTTGTGGCATGTTTTCGGTGTGCTATAATATGTGAGTGGCAGCAACTCTTGTTCTTGCTCAGTCATCAAGTTTAGCTCCATTATTGATTCAGGATTTTTGAAAGCAAAAGGATTTTTCACCCAGCGCATTTCCTTCACATCTTCAAACCCCTATGGAGGGAAGTAGCAACTAAAATTATTAGACAAAGCAGTCAGATATAATTGTTTGATACTTCATTTCATTTTTCTTCACTGATGCTATTCTCTTCAGAGCATTGTAACAGTGCTGAAAACAGATAGTAGTTCAGACAATTACTTTTCAGTCATGCTTGCCACAGTGCTAATGAATTTTGGAATGCTTGTATCTGTTCACTGTGTCTAAATGAACCATTGCCTCTTCTTTGTAACTTTAAATTCTGTTCGTTTAAAACTGAGAAAATGTCAACTAGACATGACAACTTTATTTCACTGACTGTCATCGTCAAACAAATTTGCCAAGTTAGGCTGTTTCTCGAAGAAAAATGTGAATTTCATTTCTGAGTTCGTATTCCCTGGTAAGCGCTCTGCCCTGTGGCAGCCACTGTACTTCAGTGTGAACCAATAAATGAATGTGCTCCGCTCTGATTTCTAAGCATAACGCTTCCAAAAGCCTACTGTTCAGTGAGCTTCTGTTAATGGAATTAACGATTTTCATTACTTCCTTCAGAACTTCCTTAAGATTGGGTAAATATCTGGGATGTAAAAGCTTCGCGGTGAATGAAACAGTGATTCCAAACAACATTACCAGCTGCCTCAGATATTTTTTTCACAACTCTGCTATTTCTAGCTGTCATATTTGCTGCACCACCACTTGTAATTCCTTTGCAATAATAGCCTAGACCAATTTGTATTTTCCAACTATGCAGCTATGCAGTGCTTCAGATATCCGTACTCCTGTTGTATTTGTTGTTAAATCAGACAGTACAGCAAATCTTAAGAACGTAAGAACAATGTCGCAATTTGAAATATCAGTACTCTTGTCAAGTTGGATAGCAAAATCTCTGGCTGACTATACCTGAGTAATAAGTTGGGCTTTCAAATGCTCTGCAATATCACATATTCGCCAAGACATTATGTTATCACTGAGAGGAATAGTTCTCAGTTTTTTGGTAGACTTCTCATTGAAAATTGTACACCCCATATTCAGAGATGCTGGAAGAATAAGCTTTTTTACAACTGTAGGGGGCATTTTCTCTTTTGCCATATGGTATGCACCCAAATATGATGCCAGGTGTGCCTTATCATTCAAGATAGTTGACTGACCAAGAACTTGTGCTGATACTTTAATTCCCACTGCTTCCTCTGAAAATATTCAAGAGGCGTAACAACGAGTTCACCGTGTTTTGTTTCTAAATGCCTTTTTAACTTTGATGGTTTTAAACTTTTATTTGCAAGCACCTCGCTGCAAATAATACACTAGGTGCTTTGGATCTTGGTTTGCGTTAGTACAGGTGATGAAAGCATATTTCAAAAAAGCATCACTATACTGCCTCGTCCACACTTTGGTTTTCTTTCTAGTAGGTGGTTCGGATGAGGTTGACATGGCAGAAGTATTACAGAATTTTCTGTTGCCTACTGCTTACTTACACTTGCATTTTCATTTTCAGATGTAGATGGATTTGATTACTGTGTTTCCAAACTTCTTTTTCTTACTACAAAATGATCCATTTTTCAGGACGAAAGTTTTCTGATTAAGCCTTGCAACTCGAGTCTCCACAACCTTAACAAAACTGACAGTGTGCGGAAAGCAGTCTTGTTAGGTTAGGTGATTACATTCAAAATGGCTATGTTGTGTATGCATATAGTGCGTAATGCATAAGAACTCGCTGGAAACAGATAAGTCTTACTGGAAATAAGTAAAATGTACAACATTTGAATAATTATAATGCTATTTTAAAATGGTAATGAAAGACATTTTAAGAGATTGTAACATTTTAAATTTGCAAGCCTAATATTCCATGACCTAGTGCTGGGTCTTGACTGATCTAAAATGAAAAAAGTGATCATCATAGACACCTTTGCAAAATCTGTGTCTGTTTGCTTTCACTATCACATTCTATTGAGGTAACTGTAAATCCAGAGTGCCCTTTAGGTTGAAGCATCAAGAAAGGATGTTCTTCAGCTACAGAGGAATTTGGGGTATCAGCACTGGTCCTTTGGGCCTACGGTAGCTGGGCCCCAAGGACATGGTCGTGCGCAGCACATTTCATTAGGGTGTGCACCCAGAGAAGGCGGTGTCTCTCCAAACAGCCTGGCCCCACCCCCATCCGACCCCTACCCACTTGCCGCCCCTTCAGAGCCCCTGACCCATCCAAACTGCCCCCATCCTGCTCCTTGTCCCCTGATTGCCCCCTCCGGAGACCCCTCACTCTAACTGCCCCCCAAGACCCCACCCCCATCTAGGCTCCCCTGCTTCTTGTCCCCTGACTACCTTCTCCAAAGTCTCCTAATCACCCCCCAGGACCTCACCCCCTATCCAACCCCCCTGTCCCCTGACTGCCCCGACCCCTAGCCAAACCCCTGCTCCCTGACAAGCCCCCGGGACTCCCATGCCCTATCCAATGCCCCTGTTCCTCATCCCCTGACTGCCCACCGAGACTCTCTGGCCCTTATCCAACCCCTTGGCCTAGCCCGGCCCCCTCACCACGTTGCCGCTCGGAGCCAGACACGCTACCGCAATGATTCCCCGGAACACGTATGTCTGTCTCGGAGCCAGACGCTGTCGCGCAGCCCTGCCCCCCAGAGCGCTGCTCGTGCGGCACGCTGAGGCTGCGGGGGGCGGGGCAGTGGGGGAAGGGAGAGGAGCAGCCTCCCCAGCCGGAGCTCAGGGGTCACCGGCTCACCCTGCATTAGGGTGTGCCAGGGCACATCCGGCACACCCCGTACGCTCACCTATGCCCAAGGACACAGTTCTTTAAGGGGTTACAGAAAGAGAGACTGTGTGATGGATCTGTTCCTGCCATTCCAAGAAAATCAGACAGTGCTTCAGCCTACTCAGACTATGGAAAATTTACTATCACGTGGGCCCATTGTAGTGGGACATAAACAAAGCAGCCTGGTAAGTGTCCTGGACAGTGAGCTTTCCCAGAGCTGTATGTAACATAAATATTATTATTTTGACATTTTCTTGTTTTAATTTACTTGTAATACTGTTGGGGAAATAAGTGGTTAATCTGGTGTCTTTTTGCTCATCTTGAAATGTTACACAGAATTTTGACATCTGGCCATGCAAAAAACTAATAGCGTAGTTGAAAAGTTTCCTAATGTCACCTATAGATTCTTCCACAGAATCAGTGAGTACTCCAAGCTCAAACATGGCATACACCCCATTTCTACCAATTTGTTAAATTTTCAAAGAAATACAAATATTAAACAATACATTTTGAAACTCCTTAATCTCCCAGACCATTAGCCCTTAATGTGGATTTAGACTTTCTGGCAATGGCATATAAGCTTTGCTGTTAATGTTTGAAAATTGATCTTTGCAAATTCTCAATAACTTTAATGACTGATTTTAACATGTCCAACTGAATAACATTGTAAGCATATCTTCTTTTAACACTTTCCTTTGACAATGGAGATTCCAGAATTTACCTTTCGTTATTTGTAGGCTGAACCACTTCAGCCATGCTTACTGGTAAACTGCATATCCTTCTCTTGGCTCTATTTCAGACATTTCTTCACATTTGGCTAAGTTCAGTAAGATGCTCCAAACTGGTAGATACTTTGAAAGCAGATTTATCATCTGACACAATCTAGTCCAATAATTTGCTATAAGGAATCTTTCCAATCTGTGAGATCATGGATTAGTTAATAGGAATAATGGGATAAGCATGAGGAACATTCCCTTTTATGCAGTTTCTTTGAACCCTACAGAATCTCAGCTAACAAGTAAATGCTAAGCGTTATTTCTTCCAAGCTATAACACAAATGAAATCAGAAGACCACTATATCGGACCCTGAAAAAGATTCCTCCTTGATCAAAGATCACGTGAATTAGAAAGCATTTATCAGAAGATTAACTATCAGTAAATCAAACAGTTGTGTATTCCTCATCTGTATCAAGAGTTGCTCAATGATATAGACGCTACAGAACTTGTCCATCCAGTCATTATGGAAGCTCAAGGCTCCCTAATTTTAGGTTGAGTTGAGTTTGTTTCTTTTTTCAATTAAAGCAGAGATTCAACCCACATTGTTATGTATGAAAAATTCAGCCTTACCAAATGTCAGTATTTACCATTTCAGTACAGAATACATTTTCTGAGAATTTTCACGTAAATCCATTAATTAGTCTGTATTCAAATTTAGCACTTTGTCACATTTTTGTGTACGTCTTTATGATCCTAGCTCAGATGTTGTCTATACAAAAAAATGGTAGAGAAGTGTATCTTGAGTAGATTCAGTGAAGTGGGTAGTATTTTAAAAGAAATTTGAGAATCAGTGGTTATTTTTACACATTATCTTTCAAAACTGGAAGTTTCTCATTCAGCAGAGGCTGAAAAATTATCTCCTTCAGAGAGAATCTCAAGAATCACCCTCTTTCAGAATGGTTGACATCTCCTATTGTTTTAATTGGGAATGAGGCCACAGGCTTCTCTCAACTAAGACGGTCTTCTCAAAAAAGGTCACCATATCTTTGTAGTGACAGCATGATGGGGGAAGATATGAAAACCTCGAGCATGGTTTCAAAATCTGGGATCATGGCCACAAATAGGCATTAGTCATAATGACCATAATTAATGATAGTGATATGTTTACTGCATGGCAAACCTACAGAGTAAAATTTGTGTGGGTATCTTAAATAGGAATTTCCTTGTATTATCATGTTTAGCTTTCTTTCAGGGTGGATTTGATTTAAATCAAATTGATTCAAATCATGATTTAAATCACTAGTTAGGAAGACTTAATTTAATCATGGTTTTCTACATAAAAGTGCATTTTTGTTGGTTATTATAACCTTAATACATGTTCTTCACAATTCTGAGATAGATGTAGGTTTCATTTTTAGAAGGTACACACTGTACATTTTTAAACAGTGATTTATTTTGAAAACTTTTCAGACTAGTTTTACAGCTATATCAGAAAATGTATGGTTGTTTGATTATTTCACTTACCAAAGGTAATTGAAGCAGATATTTATGAAGTCATTGGGTTAATTATTAATATTTGGAGGATTTTCTTGCCATGCTGTACTGGGAGGAGAACATCACCAGACAGACATTGAAATGTTTTTATTTAATTAAAACAACAACATTAAGTATTCTGGATTCAACAGCAAACATATATTTTCACAAAACAAGTGTATGTCCCTTCCTTCTCACATTTATCTCCAGACTTCTTCTCCTTGTCCAGCTCTATTCCGCCTCCAACAATCTTTTTTCACTGAACTTTTTGAAACTTTGCACTTTTAGTGAGAGGTAAGAGATTAACTCTGTACACAAATTTGCAGAGGGACAACAGAGTTGAGGTCTTTGTTTAGCTTTGTTTGTGTTTACCTTTGTTCTGTAATTTTAAACATAAAATTGCATATAATGTTTTTAGCATTCACATTTTCAGTGTGTCTTATTCCCAAAAGCTCATTAACATAAGCTGATTGCAAACTATTCTTGCCGCAGGGTTTAGAGCAGGGGTCTCAAACTCAAATGACCACGAGGGCCGCATGAGGACTAGTGCGCTGGCCCGAGGGCTGCATCACTGACACGCCCCCCCTGGCTGCCCCCGCCCCTACCCCCACTCCACCCCTTCCATGAGGTCCCACCCCTGCCCCGCCTCCTCCTTTGAGCACGCAGCTCCCCGCTCCCTCCTGGAAAGTGCTAGGCACCGCCAACAGCTGTTTGGCAAACAAAGCAAGAGCAATATAGGAAGTCCAGAGCTGGAAACACAAGCAAACAAATCTAATTTAACAAGAAATTACCAGCCTCAGATGATTCAAGCTTTTTTCAAATGTAATATGCTGATAAATCTAACAGAAATTATAATTTTATAGTCTCCCTCTCCCAAACTGATCCTCATAACCCTGTTCTCCATCCCCACTTACCCCCATAACCCAGCTCCCAGTGCCCCATCACCAGATCTCCTCCCACTCATGCCTGTAGCCAGCTCCCTGTGTTCCATCCCCAAATCTCCCCCACTCACCCTCATAACCCTGCTCCCTGTCCCCAAATCTCCACTCACTCACCCCTGTAACTCAGCTCCCGGTACCCCATCCCTAAATCTCACCCCACTCACCTCCCATAACCCTGTTCTCCCTCTCCAAATGTCCCCCCACTCATTCTTGTAACCCAGCTCCCTGTTCCCCAAATCTTCCCCCACACCTCCAGCTTCAATACCATCCCACCCCTAAGATGCCCCTCCCTGTTCCCCCATGTCCTCTCTCTGTCTCCTTTCAGCCTTCCTGGATTCTCCTCCCCGCCACCCCTTGCCCGAGCCTGGCACTCTCCGCAGAGGATACCAGTAGCGGGGCAGGGAGCGGCGCAGCAAGCCCAGGCAGCTGCAGCCGGCCAGAGGACCATGGAACAGCGGTCTCTTCTGGCTGCTCACAGGGCAGCGGTGCCCACACAGGGGTGGGGAGGCTTCTCTACTGCCTGACTGGGCCGCTGCCAAGCCCCGGCTTCCAGGCAGTAGAGAAGCTGGGGTGGCGCTTCGCAGGAGCCCTCTGCAGCGTCGGCCAGGAGCAGTAAGCCAGGCTCCTCGCCGCCCTCCCGCCTCCCTCTGCGGGAGGCTTACAGTTCCTGGCTACTGCTGCAGAGGGCTCCTCAGAAGCGCCTCCCCACTCGTTCATTGAAGCCGCAGCAGCAACGCCTGGAAGTCGGGGTTTGGCAGCGGCCCAGCCAGGCAGCAGAAAAGCCTCCGCTTCTGGCCCCTCCCTCCCGGAAACTGTTATGAGGGGCGGCCACCGGGAGCTTGGCGGGCCGCAGGGAAGGGCTTCATGGGTTGCATGCGGCCTGCGGACCTCATGTTTGAGACCCCTGGTTTAGAGGCTCACTACTGTTTGTGGTCAGTCAGTACTACTATCTCAATTTTTGAGTTGTTTATAATAATCAGCTGTTTAAAAATGCTGTCACCTGGATTTTGGTATATCTGTGAACAAACTTTCAAATTATTTGAATGGATTTGGAGGCAAATAAAAATACTAATTTTATGTGCTTTTTATGTGTATCGTATCACATGGCATTTTAAAAAATATTTAAATATTGTAATTATTGTTTGCCTGTGCATGCATAATATTTTGTTTTTGTTTGTATGTAAATTCAACACTAATGACCATAAATGCACAAACCATGCAATTTTAATTTCATATCCTCTGACATTTGAAAGGAAAGACAATGGTTTGAAATATATAGGAACTAAATGCATAGGAGAAAACAGTGGCTCCTTTGAAAAAGAGAAGTGTGATTCATGTAGAGTCAGAAGAAACAACATATGCAGTGGATGTGCATTAAGAATCGTTGACAAAACTAGGATGTCCTAATATGTCTACCGGCATGATAAATATCCATTTCTACCAACAAAAGAGTAGGCTATTTTTTTTTTATTTTACTATTAAAATATTTAGTAGATTTCACTTTTGGTGAAATCTGCTAAAGCAGAACTCAGTTCTCAGCTCGTTCTGGTTGCCAAGGGCTTTGTAAGAAGCTGCTCAAATTAATGACTTTTCAGAATGAGTTTAATGAGGATTTGTAAAGAGTTTACTCTTTGTGTGGAATATTTAAGTAAATAAATAAATAAGGCTGTACTTCAGTCATCATTGGATGATTTTACTTGAAGCGACTCACTGATGATATTTGGAACAGGTTGGCTTTTCCTTTAAAGGCTTGTAGGCACAGGTGAATTGAATCAGATAATTTCCTATAATGGGCAGCAGGTGGCTGTAGCAAAGGGGGGAAGCTCAGGAAACTTCAGGAAGTAAGAGAGTCTTTTGCAGGGAAGACCCTGATACCAGGGGGTTTGGAAGCAAGAGACAGAAACCAGAGGCTTCAGCCAGGTAGGACCTGGGAGTGGCCTACCAAAGCGGGAAAGGCCCCAGACAGGAAGTCCTGAGTGTAGGCTAAATGGAGCCTCCTGGGAGACAACAGATTCCACCAGAAAGTGATGTGGAGTTTCCCTACTGAGACTACAGACAATATAAGCCTGGGAGTGACCTAGAGTGACCAGACAGCAAGTGTAAAAAATTGGGATGGGGCTAGGGAGGAGAGGGTAATAGGCATCTATATAAGACACAGCCCCACATATCGGGACTCTCCTTATAAAATCAGGACATTGATCAGCCTAGAGTGACTCGATGAGAGCGTAAAGCCAACATACTGTGTTTTGGGATTTTGAGTTTTATTTTGGAGTTTTATTTATGTGAATAAACTTAGGCCTCCGAGAATGGGTATTGAGTAGACAAGAAAAGCCTGTGCAGAACTTGTTTAAGAAGCCCTTTGAGGGAGGAATTGTTACCAGGGCACTGCAGAGGTACCTTTGGGAGGCAGCTTGACCCCACTACAGTATTAATAGCAATCTTTTCATAGTATTGTAAAAACAAATATTTTTGTTATAATTCTGTTTAAAAATCACTAGCTTTTTGATTTATCTTTTGTATATTTCTGAACATATCCAGATATTACTTTTTGTACTTGTTTTTCTTATGTAAATCAGAAAAGTTAAGAATTTGTAACAGGAAGTGTGAAGTTCTTCTTTGATTGCACTCCACTTCAGTGGTGTGTTTCCCCACACACATTTCACTTCAGGTGTGTGCGTGCCCAGTTCAACAGAGTTGGAGACTTTTCCCTTAGTGATGCCCATTTGGGCCATGCGCTCTGCTGCCTTGTGTTGCTGCATAATGGTAGAAAGGGCAGTGCTGCCCCAGCCCAATCTCAGTTCCTTCTTACCGTGATCAGTAGTGGGAACCTGTCGGCTTGCTCCTGCAAGTTTCTCCCCTCACAGGGAATTTATCTATATTTCTGTGAATAGCTGGGACTTGTTAGTTCTTTATATTCATATACATTTCATTTGTTATTTTTATTGTTTTATTGGTGTGTTCGTTCCCTTTTGTTATGGGGTGCTGACTCTGGGTACTGGGGAGTGCCTTAGTTTGTGGAGTTTAAACCTTTTGCTGGGTACAAAAGATCTATGCCAGTGAGTGATCCTCATTCCACCTACCTAAAATTTCTCAGCAAGGGTCATGTTAGAGATGCTGCCAAAGTTTCAGGGACTTTAAACTGTAAAAGAAGAAAGAGAGGCGAGGCTGCACCACATCCTTGGTGAGGCTAGGTTGCTGGTGCTGTCCTCTACGTCCCTAGCAGTGTCCACCAGTAAACACTTGGAAGGACAGAGGACGGTATCCTCTGGCAAGAGATGCTCATTGGTACCAACCACTTCATATTCAAGGGTTAACTGTGACACCAGTACCAGGGCCATTGAGATTGAACCCGTCATGATACTGTCTATTTCTATGGAACATGAAAGGACCTCAGTACCAACAAGGCTAGAGGCATATATGGCAGCACAAGACATACTCTCTGTTTTGGTGCTGGACTCCCAAGGTTACAGGAGACAGTTCACCCTGTGCAAGTGTATCCTCAGGACTCAGCTATAGACATGCCTGAGGCTAGTGGCTTTGGTACTGTGGGTAGCTAAAGCATCAGTCTGTTTGGTGTTTCTTGACCAGTGCAGTCTAGGAGGGGTAAACCTACTTTGATATTCCTGGTATCAATATGTCTGGAGCAGCACAATTTAATCTTGGCATTGCCTGGTATGGCATCACCATGATCAGCTGACTCAGGGTCTTCCTCAGAGTCTCAGGTAGGCTCTTATGCTTCTCACTCCTGGACAGACAACGACTCTCCTATTCCTTCATCAAGAGGGGTGTGTTGCTGATGCCCACTGGAGGTATGGAGATGCTCCAGAGAAAGGGAAGCATAAATCAGTCATAGCTGGAATCACATGTAATGTACCCATGGCTCTAATGAAACCTGCTTCCAAATCCTCCCCGGTTCCTCTCTTTAAGATCTGCCACCAAGTGCCATGAGGAAGTCCAGGAGGATGTCTTCACTACTGAATAAAATCCTCAACCTTCAGAACATCCACCCACTATGCTGCAGGGGAATCAGTCTCAACCTCTTTTATATTTGTCCTTGTCATTGCCTAATGAGACTGTAGTGCCCGAGACACTTCACCAGTCCAAGATGTCTACAGAGCTTGCCAAGACATTTTCAAACAAGTAGCTACCTCTGATGATATCCCTTTTGAGGTAGTCTAGGAGAGTTTGATTAGCTTTGTAAACACTCTGGTTTCATCTAGAGTAGCTGTCTCTATCAATGAGGCCTCCTTGGAGTCTGGAAGATTCTTGTGGCAAATGCCATCTTCCTTGCCTCCAACAGCCAAGAGAACCAAAAGAGTTACTATGTGCCTTCTCAAGGCTATGAGCCTTTTTATACCCATTCATTGCCAGATTCCTTAATTGTCTTAGCAGTGAGTGAAGGAACACATCTGGGATGGCCACCTTCTACTGCAAAGGACAAGCATGTAAAGAGACTAGACCTTTTTGATAGAAAGATTTACTCGACAGCTGGCCTCCAATTTCATATCTCTAACCACCAAGCCTCCTCCCTCTGGGACTATGTAGTTTTCAGAGAAGTTGCCAGAGTATGCCAGGCAGGAATTCCAGGCCATCTTAACAATGTGCAAACTGATGGTTAGGATTCTTTGCAAGCTTTTTTAGATGGGACAGATTTGGCAGCCAGAGCTATGGCATCTGCAGAGGCTCATGGAACTGAGGGGACTCTTGGGCAGCTCCGTCCTTTATACCATCACGTAGTAGCATGAGACAGCAGAGGGCCCATGTGCTGCCCCAGTGGGTAACACTAAAGGAAAAATCTTTAACTCTGATCCACTGGGCGCACACACATCTCCAGTGAAATGGACGTGGGCCACACTTCTTAAAGAAAAAAAGTTACAGAACTGGCTAGAAACTTTTTTCTGTTTAAGAAGAAATGGAGTGGAATACACAAATAAGATTGCAGTCCAAAATAACTCCATTTACTGTTTTGAGGTGAAAAGAGTGCACACTTTCTGTCAAGTTCTAAGCATCTATCCGATTCAGTTATTCCTAAATATAGTGTGAATTGTAAAAAAATGCGAAGACCAACTGTAAATTTACAGACTAAGGGCCCAGTACTTCAAGTATTTACATATGTGCTTAATTTTTAACATTTGAATCAATGAGACTACTTTCATATATTGTTCCTTATGTGCATAAGTGCTTGTAGGATTGGATCAATATTGCATCATTTTACAAGTGTCTCAACAAACCAAAAATATGTATGGGCAATATCTGACAAATTTCAATCAAGTGCGAAATGGCCAGTTTTATAAAATACACATATAGATGCAAAACAGCTTCTTGGTCTTCTGGTATTTTGGGTATTTTGGGTAATATTGGTGTTTCTTTATAAAAGCAGGAGCTTATGAAACGTGGGGATAAATTGATTACACTGATACAGAAAACACATGCACTGTGGGTGTTTAAGAAAATGGATGTATAACAAGAATGAATCTTGAAAGTAAAGCTATGATTTTAGGGGGTGGATTTTTTCTCAGAAGCCTTTGTTTTCTAACACCATGTCAAAACATTCCTTTTCATTATAATTCCACAGGTCTGAAAAAAGTATGCTTCCAGATAACGTTGATACATTCTGTATTTCTTGATAACACCTTGAAATTACATTGTTTTCACATCATTTTGTTTAGATGACAGTGCCTCTGCTGCAAGCAGTATGGAGGTAACAGACCGCATTGCTTCTCTGGAGCAGCGTGTCCAGATGCAGGAAGATGACATCCAGCTGCTCAAATCTGCCCTGGCTGATGTGGTTCGACGTTTGAATATTACAGAGGAACAGCAGGCCATGCAGAACAAGAAAGGACCTACCAAAGGTTTGCATTTCAAATATATGTAAACAAATGTATTTAAAATTAGTTAAACATTTATATGTGTTAAAGTTTGTTATGAATTGTCTTTTAAAACACCCAGGAAGAACAAGAAAAAATAAATTTAAAACCAAAATTCATCACCTACTAAATAGAGTATATTAAAAAAAAAAAAGTAGGTGTAGCAGTCTTTCAGAAGCTCACATTTGAAAGTTATTAAAAAATGCATAGGTTTTTTTCCCTCTTTTGTTTTATAATCTTAATAGAAGTAATTGTGACAAGCTAGATGTGAAAACTATGGCTAGGTTCACAAGCTCTCTGATACCCAAATGGTGAAAGTACCTTTATTACAAGTAGGATATATTTTCACTTAAAATTAACTTTTAAAATTTATATTTGAAGAAAAATATGCATTTTATGGTCTTGTAATTAAGTTACAGGGCTGAGAATCAGGAATCTGGACTTTTCTCCCAGATCTACCACAGACCTTGTGCTGTCAATTACCTTTTAGGCCCTGATGCAGCAAAACAGTTGAGCACATGCTGTGGTGAATTAGGGCCTTTGTATGTTTTGGGGGGGTGGCCAGCAATTCACTATGAAACTAAATTAATGAGTTTTTAAACATGCTAGTTCTTGGATAGAACATGCTGAAAGAGTTCACACTATTATTTTTTTGTCTCTCCTATCGTTGTTAGGGTTGCCAGGTTTTCAACTGAAAAAGTGCCCCAGTGGCTCCAGTTATCACCATCAGCATTGCTGACCAGGCTGTTTAAAGTCCGGTTGGTGACGCAGCAGGGCTAAGGCAGGCTCCCTGGCTCCGCGCGGCTCCTGGAAGCGGCCGGGATGTCTTTGCAGCCTTTAGGCATAGATGCGACCAGGGAAGCTCTGTGTGCTGCTCCATCCAAAGTGGGAGCTGCAGGGCTGGCACCTGTGCCTGGCTGTTCTTCTGCCTAGGAGCTGGACATGCAGATGCTTCTGGGAGCTGCGTGGAGCCAGGGAGCCTGCCTTAGTCCTGCTGCGCCACTGACCAGGAGCCAACTGAGCTAATCGTGCCTGACTGGAGCCCGAACCCCCACCCCAACCCACAGAGCTCCCTCCCAGAGCTCCCACCCCACACACTCTCCCGCACCCAAACCCCTGCCCTAGCCCTGAGCCTGCTCCTGCACTCCAAGCCCCTCGGCTCCAGGCAAGAGCTGTCTCCTGCACCCCAAACTCCTCATCCCGGCCCCACCTCAGAGCCCGCACCCCCAACTGGAGCCTGCATCATCTTCCTGAGCCACCTGAGGTAAGCGTGTCCAGCTGGAGCCCAAACCTCTACCCACACTCCAATCCCCTGCCTGAACCCTGAGCCCACTCCAAACCCCTCTGCTGCAGCCCAGAACCCCCTCCCACACCACAAACCTCTCATTTATGGCCCCACCTTGAAGTCCATAGCCCTAGCCAGAACCCTCATCCTCTTTCACACCCTAACCCCCTGCTCCAGTGAAAGTGAGTGAGGGTGGGGAAAAGCGATGGAGGGAGAGAGAATGGAGTGAGTGGGGGCAGGGCCTCAGAGAAGGGGCAGATCAAGTGGACCTCAGGGAAGGGGTGGGGCAGGGTTCAGTTTTGTGCAATTAGAAAGTTGGCAACCCTAATTGATGTCCTTGCTTCTTTTACTGACACAAACTGTTTAAGGTCTGATAAAATAAATACTACTATAAGTAGCCTCAGAATAAAAAAAGTTCCATTCCAACATAATTTTCGAGTGGCTAAGAAGCCCTATGTTACATTTACATTCAAAGTTCTTTGAGGTTGAGAAAACAAAAGGCCAGTAAATACTGTCAAATTGCAGCCAGATCAGTTCTTATTTTTAGGCTTCATGCCATTGTAAGAAGTACAACTACAGTCCAATCCTGCTTGCATTGAAGTTAATGGTACATTGACTTTGGTAGGAGCAGAACTGGATGCTAATATAGCAGATACTTTCTTTATTATGGCAACTTTCTAAGGTGTTTGTACCACACAATGCAGAGGAAGAGCTTCAACTAACATGAGCTGTTTGGCCTTCACAAACTACTGAAATAAGTATTGATAACATTTATGATTTGCTCTAGGGCAATTTCCTGCTAATTTCAAGAAATATGTGTGTCTATAAATATTAATACCTTCATCATCACTGTCTGCTTCCCCCATACCTCTGCAGGGATATAAAGTAGGATTAAAAGCATCTTAATAATTTGTTCCTTTTAGCAGTTTTGATAAAATGCTTAACTTCAGAAGTGGACATTTTTCTCACAAATCATAAGTAAAACTATTTTTGAACAAACTGCATACCTCAAACAGCTTAAAATGAAACAACAAAAATGCTTAACAATGTCCTGTATGTTAAAATTGCAGTTTACCTCACTTTTAGGAATAAATTTAACTTCAGAGTGTTAGTTTAGAGCAGCAGTGACTAAAAGGGACCATTACAGGAGGGATTTGACAAGGGGGGCCAAAGCTGGAACTGCAGACCTCTTGTCCTGGGAAGCTGATTGAGACTCAAACTTCTTCCCATCGACTGCACCTTTAACTTCCAGAGCCACAGTTATTAAACAAAAAATTGAACTTGGATTTCAAACACTCTTGTGCAAAAGACTGATATATCAATCAGAATTTGAAGTGCAGTATATCTTGTTTCATGCAGATATTCAACAATTTAAATCAGAGGTGCCATTTTGGCAGCCACCTGAGAGAAAGATAAACTCCCAGCTCAACTTTTAAGACCTGGAACTGGGTATTGCAGTGGACTGTAGATTCTAGAACCACTGCAGACTTCTCAAATTTTCCCATAGCACAATAGTTAATTTTGCTTGGTTTAAAGCCTAATGAATACCAATTTTAGACAGCATAATGAAGCTAAGCTCGAGATAAAATCTGTTATTGTTTGTGTCAGTGTTGTATGAGTACTTGTGTGAGCTTTCAGTCACGTAGTTAAAAAATACATGTAATGAAACTTCAGCTGCTTGCTTACCTAGTCCAGTTAGGAGTTCATTTACTAATGGCTTTTAAACAATTTAATTAGCCTATTATGTAGAGTTTTTATGACTTCCTGCCTTTTTTTTATTTTTGTTATTCTTTCCTTTTTTCAATTATTGGTTTGTTTATAATCTTAATAGCCCTATTAATCCATAGATCAGAGTATGACTAAAAAAGCAGCTGCTGCTGAGCCTGATAAACATGTCAGTGCTGCTACCACAGGTAAGACCCTGAAGCGACAGAACTTGCAAAATAACTATGTAACAACTGACAAAACTATAATATGAATTACTGAGTTACTAGCAAGCTAACAGTACTGACATGTTTGGAACTGTTTGACAGTTGTAGCTATTTAGAATAACTGTAATAAATAAAACTAAAAAGCCACAGAGTATGTAACTGATTGATTAAAGAATTTAAAAAGAGTTAATAATGTAGCACTTAAGAATTCTAGGTTATTGCTGTACTGCACGTCTTTTTCCACTCTAACTTTGTAGTAGTAATAGGGATAGAACTTGAATCCTTGTGCTTCGGAAGCACAGGTGTTTACCACTTGATTAGAAGATGAACCTCCTTTAGCTGGCAGCAGTGTAGCATTTATGGCATACGGCGGAGTAATTCTGATTCCATACAGGTAAGAAGGTATAATGGCCAGCTCACTTAACCAGCTCATTCCAACATTTTTTAATAGGGTTTTAATTTGGGTTTTTATACATGTATCCAGTTATGAAAACACAGAAGCTGTCTGTCAGCACATTAACACTACTGCACAAGAGTTTAAGACAGGATATGAAGAAAAGCACATCTAGCCAAACTGCAATTGGAACTTACTTTGGCAAAACAGAATCACGTAAATATTTATATGGCCATGACATTGGTTTTATGAAAAGACCATCGGATGGTAAATGACCACAAGTTTTCAGGACACTGGTTTCATGTGTCAAACACAAGGTAGTGCCTCCAGTGTGCAGTGGCAGTCAATAAAGCAAACAGGATGTTAGGAATCATTAAAAAAGGGATATAAAATAAGACAGAGAATATCTTATTGCCCTTATATAAATCCATGGTGCGCCCACATCTTGAGTACTGTGTACAGATGTGGTCTCCTCATCTCACAAAAGATATATTGACATTAGAAAAAGTTCAGAGAAGGGCAACTAAAATGATTAGGGGTTTGGAACAGGTCCTATGTGAGGAGAGATTAAAGATGCTAGGACTTTTCAGCTTGGAAAAGAGGATACTAAGGGGAGATATGATAGAGATATATAAAATCATGAGTAGTGTGGAGAAAGTGAATAAGGAAAAGTTATTTACTTGCTCCCGAAATATAAGAAGTAGGGGCTACCAAATTAAATTACTGGGCAGCAGGTTTAAACAAATAAAAGGAAGTTGTTCTTCACACAGCGCACAGTCAACCTGTGGAACTCATTGCCTGAGGAGGTTGTGAAGGCTAGGACTATAACAGGGTTTAAAAGAGACCTGGATAAATTCATGGAGGTTATGTCCATTAATGGCTATTAGCCAGAATGGGTAAGGAATGGTGTCCCTAGCCTGTGTTTGTCAGAGGATGGGGATGGATGTCAGGAGAGATCACTTGATTATTACCTGTTAGGTTCACTCACTCCGGGGCACCTGGCATTGGCCACTGTCAGTAGACAGGATACTGGGCTGAATGGACCTTTGGTCTGACCCAGTATGGTCATTCTTATGTTCTTATATTAAAAATAAATGAATACATGAAGAGCAGATTTATATTCTAATGTTATTAGAAAACTTTGTTTTGGTGTCTAATTTGTATTGCAAGATGCATGCATCCAATTTTTGTTAGTATCGTAATACTTTCTGTTCTGCTATTCACATAATTTAGTTCTCTCTTGTCAAATGTGCTGCAGGCTTTCATGCTCAAAATGGACTTCAGTGCTGAGACGTGTTGGCTAAAGTCAGTTAACATGCACAAACTATGAAAGCTTGTTTGTTCAGAGTTTGAAAACCTGAGGTCTGCAAGGCAGTAATGACTCAGAAGCTTACAACCACCATATTCCAAGGTTCTAGAAGCTAGAAAGGGTTGTTAACATTGTATAATCAGGTATCATGTGCAGTTTTTTTTCTTAGTGCTTTTTCAAGAGTGATTTGTTTCATTGGTGTTAATCTGTTAGGACTCTTCCTCATTTCAGTGTTCCCTCGGAGCATCCTCTGAGTCCTTTTAGATGTAATCTATGTTCCCAATAGGAGCATCAGAAAAGAACTAACTTCTTTCCTCAGCGAATAAGGTTTAATGCCTAAACTGAGTTACCAAGTTCAATGCGGCAGTGATTGACAGCTTTTAGTTTGTAGAAATAAAACCAAGGTAGTCTGTTAAAGCTCAAGGCCCCATTATTTAAGGCATTGTATAGACACACATGAAAATGTGGTCCCTGGCCAGAATTTACAAACTAATATCCCAGTTCTGCTATTTACTGCATGTCTGTGTGGAACCCCTTTGACTCCAGTGGGATTCCATGATGGCATAGTGATTCACCCGTGTCCAATGAACTGGAGGATTAAAGTCTAAAAAGGCTGGTTTCTGCCCTATGACAAGACATAGCAATAGGGCAAAATTGTCAAAAGCAGGTAAGTTCCAGTTTCAAAATTGACTTAAGATCCTAAATCTCATTTGCTTTCAATTAGATGTAGGATCCTAACAACCTAAGTCCATTTGAAAATGGGATTTAGGGTCTTAGGCACATTTTAAATTTTTTTACCCGTAATCTTATAATGAAATATGCATCTCATTCTAAACACCCATTCAGAACACTTGCTCTCCTATGCGTTAGTACCTACAGCAGAAACAGAATGGATATCTATGATGGGTTGGTCAGCCCATGTAAGGATGCCAGTCAGTCCATCCTTGGTCATGTCACTCATGTGACATGACCCTTTAAAACACTGGGAACTTCCTAGTGTATGCACAGGCCTAGGAAATAATCTATTGGTGGAGAGGAAGTGGTCCGGGAATAAGTGTTAATTTGGCGAAAGCCACTTACTGTTTCTTTAACCCATTGGTTTTAGGGCTACCATAGCTCCCCGCTCAAAAGTTTATAAGAAAGCCTCAGGATCATCCTCAGGCCCCATTTTGGTAAACTGGATAGAGGCGGGGTTAGTTGACTCTGCTGCAGCACTGAGTCACAGTATGGAGGCCACCTGCTGGACCAGCTGCTGCTGCTGGGCTGCCAATTTGCAAATTAACTGCTGCTCTTGTGTGGCCATCTGCTGCAGGAGTTGTTGCTGTTGCTGTTCATGGAGGGTGTTTTGCTCGGCCATCCATTTCAGCAGCTGTTCCCTCTCCATTCAAGATCTTCCCTTTTGTTTGGGCTTTTGCTTTTTTTTAAAAAAAGAAAATTTCCTTCATCAGGGACTAGGGTAGGGGTAGGCAAACTTCTTGGTCCAAGGGCCACATCGGGGTTACGAAACTGTATGGAGGGCCAGGTAGGGAAGGCTCTGCCTCCCCAAACAGCCTGGACACCCAACCCCTATCCATCCCATCCCACTTCCCAACCCCTGAACTCCTGACCCATCCAACCCCTCCTGCTCTTTGTCACCTCACTGCCCCCTCCGTGGACCCCCACCTCTAACTGCCGCCTGGGATCTCACCCCCTATCTAACCCCCCCGCTCCCTGTCCCTTGTCCACCCCAACACCAGTCCACACCCTTGACCCCTGACTGACCCCTCCAAGACTTCCACGCCTATCAAACCAGCCCGTGCTCTCTGTTTCTTTACTACCCCGACCCCTATCCACACTCCCAACCCAACTGCTCCCCCGTCCCCTGGATCCCACCCCCTATCGAACCCCCTGCTCTCCCTCTCCTGACCGCTCCCCCCCTGAACCTCCACCCCATCCAACTGCCCTCTGCTTCCTGTCCTCTGACTGCCCCCCAGGATCCACTGCCCCTTATCCAGCCCCACCCCCACTCGCCACCCCCTTCCATGCTGCTCAGAGTGGCAGGAGCTTGCTGCCTGACTGGAGCCAGCCATGCCGCAGCAGCACTGACTGGCAGGAGCGGCGGGCCAGAGTGCTGGTGGCACGGCACACTGAGGCTGTCGGGGAGAGGGGACAGCAGAGGAGGGGCTAGGGGCTACCCTTTCCAGCCAGGAGCTCAGGAGCCGGGCAGGATGGTCCTGTGGGCTGGATGTAGCCTGTGGGACTCATAGACTCATAGACTTTAAGGTCAGAAGGGACCATTATGATCATCTAGTCTGACCTCCTGCACAACGCAGGCCACAGAATCTCACCTACCCATTCCTGCAATATACCTCTCATCTATATCTGAGCTATTGAAGTCCTCAAACCTTGGTTTAAGGATTTCAAAGTACAGAGAATCCTCCAGCAAGTGACCCATGCCCCCTGCTGCAGAGGAAGGCGAAAAAACTCCAGGGCCTCTGCCAGTTTGCCCTGGAGGAAAATTCCTTCCCGACCCCAAATATGGTAATCAACTGAACCCTGAGCATGTGGGCAAGACTCACCAGCCAGACACCCAGGAAAGAATTCTCTGTAGTATCTTAGATCCCATCCCCTCCAACTTTCCATCATATACCACCAGGCTCCTCTGTTACCATAGTCAAAGATCAATTGCCAAAATTATGTTTTCCCATCACACCATCTCCTCCATAAAATTATCAAACTTTGTCCTGAAGCCAGATAGGTCTTTTGCCCCCACTGCTCTGGACTAGAGTGATATCGTGTTCTCCACCACTTGTGATAGTGCTTTCAGTGGCCAGTCGGCCTAGTGGCTGCATTGTTGGTCAGAGGGGTTGGAGGGGGACCCAAACTCTCCCCAGGGCCCTGTGTAGTTCAAACCCCTAAATAGGTTGATGGATCTGCCTCTGTGCTGGTGGCGGGGGTTTCAAGACCCGCTTCCCTGGGCTGCTACTTAGAGTCTCTTTAGTTAGTGGCATGATCGCATTAGTTCAGTTATCCCACAGTTGGGGAGAGCGCCTGCTTCCTCTCCAGTCAGCCTGCAACTGAGCCAGGCTCCCTCCTTTTCTTCCCCCTCCAGGCCTTGCATTGGCTGCAGGTATAGTGAGGCAGGGCTAGCTGAACCCACAGATTTTCTTTAACCCCTGCTGTGCCAGGCGGCATTCCCCTGCTCCTTCATAGAAGCAAAGCTCATGAGGTCGTATGGGCTTCCCGGACATGTGTACTTTGGGATGCAGGAGAGGGGTGCCAGTTGTGAAACAGCCCAGCAGCGGAGACATACTACCTGACTAGCTGCTTCCAGCATTTTAATGATAGTTTACATTTTATATAGCATCTTTCTGTACCGATGGATTCTAAAATTCTTTACAAACTAATCTATCGACTATTTACCAAAACCATTTGATGGGCAAGCACAGCAACTGTTTAAAACAGCCTAGCTCTATTAAATTATATTTAGGACAGGATTTAAAGTGGAAGGAGAATTTAAATAGGCAGAATATAATTTTCAGAGCTAGAATTTTGCAAGGAGATTGAAGTTACATTTCTGGTCCTGTAAAAAGAATAATAATAATAATTAATTAATATCTTTTAATGTTAACAGTTGGTTAGAATCTGGGTTTTATAGCTTTACTGAAAGATGGTACCTCCAATAGTAATGCACCTTTTAATATCAGACAGAGGTATTGGTTAACTGCTAATTTTAAATGGAAGAGAATGCCTCCTGAATCACACTTTTCCCGAAAATGTCTTCTTTTGGCTAGTGTCTTCCTCTACATCCAAAGACTTTGTCACCTTTAGAAAGGTGATGGAGGATGATGTAGCTCCTACTCTCCTCACATTTAGGAAGACCCCAAGTAAGGAAGAACTTGAAATAATGTGTAGCAGAAGTTATGAGAATAAAAGTTCCATCAAAGTTCAGATCACTCTATGAATATTGCAGTTCTTTGCTCTTTTTTTCCTGTAGGTAGAGAAAACTAGCCATTTTGAAAGCAGCAGATATAAATACATGAAGAAAGTTACGAAGTTCATATTTGCTTATTATTTACGTAAATTAAGATAAACCATTTAAAATCCAGCTGTGGAATTAAAAGATCCTGTTTCAAAACACTTTCTCTAACTGTATTAACTTATCTTTATGTTTTCTATGGTTCACAGCCTTAACCATTGTTTGTTAACTAACATATGGTTGATTTGAATGAAAATCTTTGATAAAAAAAGTTCCAAAATTGATTATGCATATTAATTAATTACCTTTATGGTATGTACATAATTTATTTTTTATATTGTGGTGGTTTTTTTAACATGAGAGTAGAGCCTCTCAGTTGATTATATCCATGGTTCTATTGATTCCAATGGCATTTTCTCACTTTAAAAATATATAACATATATATCTACCCTGTTTGCTGAGCTCTCAATCACGAAGCCACATACTTAAAAATAAGTTTTTAAGACCGTGTTTCTCAGACTTTTGTACTGGTGACCCCTTTCACACAGCAAACCTGTGAGTATGACACCTGCCCCTATACAAATTAAAAACACATTTTTTATATTGAATACTATTATAAATGCTGGAGGTGAAATGGGTGAAGATCGAGAGTTCATGACCCCCACGTCACAGGCACCAACTTTTCTCACACTGCCCCGCCCCGACTCCACCCCTGCCCCAAAGTCCCTGCCCAAACTCTGCCCCTCCCTGCTGCTATTGGACCCCTCCCCAAATCCCCAGCCCAGCCCTGCCTCGTCCCCTGAGCGCGCCAATTCCCCCTCCCTCCCAGGTTTGCTGTGCAAAACAACTGTTTTGTGGAGCAAGCGCTTGGAGGGAGGTAGGAGGGAGAAGCAGGATGTAGCTGCATGCTCAGGGGAGGAGGTGGAGTGGAGGTGAGCTGCGGCGGCAGGGTGGGGAGCTGCTGAAGGGTGCAGAGCACCAACCAATTTTTCCCCGTGGGTGTGCCAGCTCCGGAGCACCCATGGAGTCGGCAGCTGTGCCCCATAATAACCTTGTGACCCTCTGAGGGGTCATGACTCCCAGTTTGAGAACCCCCATAGATGTTGGGAAAGTTGATTCATAAGCAACAATGTATAGCTTCTTTATTGAAGCACACGGGCCTCTCAGAAGGCTATTCACTTACTTTCTGGTGCTACTTTGAACATGCTCTAGAAGGAAAGTGGATTTATTTTTTTGGAGAGTGAGGTGATTTAGGGTTGCTTGTCTGAGCAGTCCTGTTCTCCAGTAGCTCCCAATATGAGTAAGAGTTGCTGAATTAGGCCCTCAAGCAGTACAAAGGTTATTTCACTTATGTCATTATGAATATGTTTAACAATAAAAATGATTTACTCCTTGTAGCTGAGATTTAGCAAGTGAAATTTCAGAAATGTGACTACAGGCTTATAGTAATGAGAGAGTTCTGAATGCAATAAATTATTCAAGCTGTAACTTGTTACTAGTTTAATATTCAGTTTAAATTCTTATAGGAGGCCTATTCCAAAATGATTTCTTTATAATAAATAAGGCTATGGCTGAAATTTAGTTAATTTGTCTCTGTTTAAGTTTTAATCCCTATTTTATTGAAACAAAGTTAACACTTCAAAAGTGTCTGTGAAATGTGTGTAACCTTTTTTGTTATCTGCAGAAATAAAAAGTGACCTTTTCAGTGCAAGCTGTGATTTTACCATCTGGTTGTCTTACAGCTAGACCCTTGGTACAAACACTGCCTTTAAGGACAACTGTTAATAATGGAACCGTGTTACCAAAGAAACCAAGTGGCTCTCTACCTTCTCCATCAGGAACCAGGAAGGAAACTGTGTCACCAGCAACAAAGAGGTATGGAGAAACTTGAAATATGTGTAAGGTTATTAAACTAATTGAGAAAGTAGTAAATGTCATTGTTATGCTTTTATAAGGGCATGTATGTGCAGTTTTTCTCTTTAGATAACACTTTCAAAGCAATGATCTAGATCAGTGGTTCTCAAACTTTTGAGAACCACGACACATTTTTCTTTCCTCGGCTGCCTTGGCTTTTCGACGGACATGCCGAGCGCTCCCGAAAGAGCTCGGCATGTCCGCCGAAAAGCCGCCGAATGCGGAAGTAATTCATTCGGCGGTTTTTAAGCAGTGGCAGGAGCTCACGAGCCCCCTGGAAGCACTCGGCGACAGTCACGACTCGCAGTTTGAGAAACCCTGGTCTAGGTAACTGAATGATCTACGGTTAAAATCTTGTAAAAATTCTTACAACATCTTTCTATTCATATCAAGTTAATTAACCAGGCCTAATGGTATTGCAGTAAATACCATAGATATATGCAATGATTAGTCAATTATTTATGTGTTTCTTTCTTGAGTCTGCAGTCTAGTAGATTAAGAGTAGGAAATTTCTGCTTTGGATTTCAGAACACGTTCTAAAAAGTAACGCCAGGTTTCTTTGTTTTAGAGCAGGGGTCGGCAACCTTTCAGAAGTAGTGTGCTGAGTCTTCATTTATTCACTCTAATTTAAGGTTTTGCGTGCCAGTAATACATTTACATTTTAAAGTTTTTAGAAGGTGTCCTTCTATAAGTCTATAATATATAACTAACCTACTGTTGTATGTAAAGTAAATAAGGTTTTTAAAATGCTTAAGAAGCTTCATTTAAAATTAAATTAAAATGCAGAGCCTCCCCGGCCGATGGTCAGGACTCAGGCAGTGTGAGTGCCACTGAAAATCAGTTCGTGTGCCGCCTTTGGCACGTGTGCCATAGGTTGCCTACCCCTGTTTTAGACAATAGAAGAAACAAAATCTGAGGAAGGCATGTGGTCCTGTGACAAAGTCATGTGTTATTGGTCACTTTTTCTCAGTAAAAGTATTTTATGTAGAAATTTAATTTGCTGTGTTGTACCAGGAAATTCACTTATTTCAAACCATGTCTAGCAAACTCTTATGCCAGTGAAAACAACCCTGCTCTGACTTCTTACTATTAACATGTATTTAAGTCCATTTTAAAAATTCCTTAAATGTCTTGGGTGTGGTTTAAAAATGGGTATGCTTCATATTTGTGTATTCCTTTACATATCCAAGCTCTGGGAAACTTAATGGGTTGGGTGGAGCAGGTTCAGTTTGGGTAAACCAGAGATGCACTACAGAGCCAGTCTGTTGTGCCCCATGGTACAAAGAATAAGATTCTGTGTATGATTGATTTTTCCTTCTACATTCCCCTACAAGCCAAACCAGCTTTGGGTGGTGATAATACTATCAGTCTGTGGGAGGCAGATTGTAGAGATAAGAATAACAATGTGTCCAGAAATTACTTGTGTTTGTAGAAGGAGCTAGGGATACAGAGGATACAGATTTTACATTAAACATGAGGTAGAAACCTACGATGTGCTATGATGAAAATGGAAACCAGCCATTGACATGATGAAAAGAGGAGTTTTGCTGATTACCCAGAATGCTCAAATTATTGTCACCACAAAGCTCTCAGCACAAAGCAATTTATAATCTATACCACACAGTGATAGAAATCAGCAAACATCACACTGTTGTTTCTGCCTACCTGAGATGGAGTTGGGCCTCTGTGACCTGGGGGGTCTCAGTGAAATTGCAGGTTCAGCAGTATTGTTTGAACCAGCCCTCGCTGATGGGAAGGAAAGATAAATTTAAATGAGTGAAATGTCATCTGACTGTTTAAAAGCAGGAGAGAAGAAAAACTGCTTTTAGTGTATCATAAGTAAAGTAACACTGATTTGTATATACTGCATTTTTAGGATGCTTAATTTTATTCATCATAATTCCTTTCCCTAGAACTAGTAAAGAAGAGTTGTTGCACATAGTAATTGTAAAATAAAATGCAGCATATGAGTATTAACACACTTCAAATGTACATGTAGGTTGTTATTCCATGTTCTGCCTCTAAGAGGTGCAGAACAAAAAGAACATGCAGCCCAGGGCTGCGGGTGGCTAAAATGGGTTTTAAATCATCCTGGCACTTTCCTGATTCTGGATTAATTTTCAGGAGTTCTCAAACTGGGGGTCGCGGGGCGATTCCCAGAGGGTCGCAAGCTCCCGTTGCATTTGGCAGCATTCCTGCAGATGCTTCGAATGTTGGAGTGTGTGCATCGAGTGGAACATTTCCAATTTTGGTGGGCACACAGAGAAGCGCTGCATGTCCACCAAAATGCCGCTGAAACCGGAAGTGTTCAATTCGGCAGCAATTTGGCGGACACACCCCAGGGCCGCAGTGTGCATGGAACAGCAAAAAGGGGTCTCGAACTTACAAAGTTTGAGAACCTCTGATTTAGACAGCCCCACAGGCTAACCCCTGCAACCTATATGCCTCGTCACTGCCTGAAACCCTGCTGTGCTAGCTATGTGCTGCAGCTTTACCCTTCCATAGCCTTTCCCTCAGCATATTGCCTGTACTAGGTAGGGCTTGGCGGAGGACAGCCTATTCTGTTCCTCAGTTCCTGTTCTGTAGAAATTCTTCACTGGCCTTTTTACTCAGTGTCAGAGGGCCCGAGGCGGGATGAAAGTCTCACCCATAGATTTTAAATAAACAGTGAGAAAATAACCTGAGACACTTCCATATGGGAGACAAAACAGTAGACATAGGCAATCTTGCCTGTTAACTAGATGCTTATTACGACAGTGTTAGTTCTGTCATTCTCACAGAAATGTAATTTATAAATTCAGGTACTATAGTATGTGAGATAATTGTTTCTTTAAAAAAACCTTTTTTTAAATGAACCGGTACAATGACAAATGTACTTATAAGTAATTTTCACTTTATAGATTTTAAAGTGTAGGTTTTAATATAGAATTTTTTACTATCAAATTTATTTAAGTCTGTCTTTCAGAAATTTATATATACACTATTACAGTTCATCTCATTACTAAACTTCAGGAGGAGTAGAGATTTTAAAAAGCACACTTGGGTATGAGCTAATTCTTCAAAGGAAGACTATTTTTACTTTCTAGATTATTGTCCACTGCTGAAAGCTTTTGATATTGACCCCTAAACTACCTGGTAGGATTCCCAGTTTTTATGGTAAATTATGCTCCAGATATTTCATATTTGGGGTAGCTTTATTCTAAATAAGTATTTTATGCTTATAAATGGTGAGAAAAATGAATTCATTAACTGTTTTACATTTATATTGGCTTGGGCCATTTCATATTCAAATACTGTGGAAGAGCATTTGTGTGATACAAATGAAAATGTGTCAGCAAGAAGGAACTTTTTTTTACATAACTCTTTATTTTCAGTTAGAAGCTTAACTTGTTGCTTCATTTATATAATATGTGTAATTTTAAAGAAACCATTCTGTGCTGACTTCAGTTAGTAAAAACAAAAACAAAAGATCATTGTTCTTTTTACACTGAGGTATTTGAAAACATTCAACTGCTTGTAAACTTAGATATTCCAGAAGTAATCCTCCGCATAGTGGTAATGCTTTGTGTTCCCAATTAAAATCTAGATTTTGGAGCTGATTTGGGATAGCTTTGTTTCTGTTAGACAAAAGTGAAAGAGGAGAGGATGTAGGGGAAAAGAATGCAGACTATATCTTGCTCAGCAGGGCTTCTGGTGCAGTCTATAGACGAGCATATATCTTAGCTTTCAAAAGGAATCAATCACTCATTCTCTCTGCTTGAGGAGATTATAAGATATCACAATGGGGCAAAACTGTGAGGACAGGAGATCAAAATAAAGAAATTGGTATAAAAAAGAACACTGTCAAAAGCATGGTTTTGTACAGAGTATAAAATACTTTAATATGATAAATTCCTGTTGCTTCCAAACTAGCAACACATGCCCTCTGAGAAGTTGCTCTGTCTCTTGGAATTAATGTACTACATTTTGTACTGGAGCAGCGATTTTTAACTGGCATAAATACAAAATCATTATGCAGTTTCAATTAATTCTTCTGTTTTAATAACCTCAACTATCAAGATTTTTTTTTAAATAAATGGAAAATAAAGAGTGAACTTTGAGTGGCAAAACTAATCTATTACATTGTGTCACTTACAGTAGAAGGTATTAATGTATCACACTCAAAGGCATAATGCAATTAAAGCCATAAAAGAGTTCTTGAATTTATTCTCATTTATTTAAATGAAGGTGAGGGAGCATGTTAGACAAAAATGTGAAATATATTATTATAAGTATTTTATTAACTTTAGTTAGAGTTTAAACCGAATTGTGCACCATTCTTAATTGGGTTTGGCAAATTTTCTGATTCAAATTTTGACCTCACTTCAACATTGTGGATTTAAAAGCTCAGCTTACACTTGAATAGTATTAGATTCTTGTTTCATTTAGGAGAAGGGTGTGGGGGGGAATTCCAGTGGAACTATAGATAGAGCAGGCCTGGTTCTCTTCTCTGATGTTCGTACATCAGGGTAACTTTGTTAAAGTCAATGGAATTACACCAATATAAACTTTGGAAATTTCAGTAAGCCAACTATAATATTTTCTTCTGGGATTACCCCCATTAGCCAGGCCAACACAGCACAGGTTTCCCCTTTAATTAGCAAAACACTTCACTTTTGCTGATATAAATATCTATATACCATATAGTCATAGTATGTTTAATATATCCATTAATACATATGTGATGAATTAATTTGTCAGATACCTTTTGACCACTTCACCTCCACTCTTTCCATTTAGCCATCTCTATCCAGAATTATTTTAATATTGCAAACCTCTGAGCAACTTCAAATATCTTGCACTCTTTAAATACCCAATTACACACCTAATTCTGCCCCTAATCTGCCCAGTTAGACTGGTCATTGATTTAGGATGGGCTGCTATCAGCTCTGGATAGAACTTAAGATCCAGTATTTTGGGACTGTGTATGTCTAGAATTAGGCTCTTTATGCTTTCTGGGAAAAACTATTTCCAGACAGGGTGGAACAATACTTGTTCTAGTCCTGGAAAGGCCCACTATATTAGATTTTAAAGCTGTAACCTTTGTAATAGAAAAGCTATTTCAGGGTACATTTAGATGTTTTCTTTTCCCTCTGAGTCCTATAAAGTTACTTAAGAACATAAGAACAGCCATACTGGGTCAGACCAAAGATCCATCTAGCCCAGTATCCTGTCTACTGACAGTGGCCAATGCCAGGTGCCCAGAGGGAATAAACAGAACAGGTAGTCATCAAATGATCCATTCCCTGTCTCCCATTCCCAGCTTCTTGTAAACAGAGGCTAGGATCACCATCCCGACTCATCCTGGCTAATAGCCATGAATGGACCTATCCTCCATAAATTTATCTAGTTCTTTTTTTAACCCTGTTATGGTCTGGGTCATCACAAAGTCCTCTGGCAAAGAGTTCCACAGGTTAACTGTGTGTTTTGGGAAGAAATACTTCCTCTTGTTTGTTTTAAACCTGCTGCCTATTAATTTCATTTGGTAGCTCCTAGTTCTTGCAGTATGAGAAAGAGTAAGTAATATTTCCTTATTACTTTCTCGACACCAGTCATGATTTTATAGACCTCTATCATATCCCCCCTTAGTCATCTCTTTTTCAAATTGAAAAGTCCCAGTCTTATTAATCTCTCCTCATATAGAGGCAGTATGATCATTTTTATCTTATTATCTATCCCTTTCTTAATGATTTCCAACATTCTGTTTGCTTTTTTGACTGCCGTTGCACACTGAGTGGGTGTTTTCAGGGAACTATCCACAGTGACGTCAAGATCTCTTTCTTGAGTGGTAACAGCTAATTTAGACTCCATCATTTTATATGTATAGTTGGGATTATGTTTTCCAGTGTGCATTACTTTGCATTTATCAAAATTGAATTTCATCTGCCATTTTGTTGCCTAGTCACTGAATTTTGTAAGATCCTTTTGTAACTCTTCACAGTCTGTCTGGAAGTTGACTATCTTGAGTAGTTTTGTATCATCTGCAATTTTTTCCACCTTACTGTTTACCCTTTTTCCAGATCATTTATGAATATGTTGAATAGGACTGTTCCCACTACAGACCCCTGGGGTATTGATACAGTAACTCCTCACTTAAAGTTGTCCCGGTTAACGTTGTTATGTTGCTGATCAATTAGAAAACATGCTCATTTGAAGTTGCACAGTGCTCCCTTATAATGTCGTTTGGCAGCTGCCTGCTTTGTTCACTGTTTGCAGGAAGAGCAGCCTGTTGCAGCTAGCTTGTAGGGGCGTGGAACCAAGGTGGACTGGCAGCCCCCCATAAGCTCCCCGTTCCCCTAAGTTCCCTGTGTGGCAGCCACCCAGCAGGCTATCAGTTGCTGGCAGTTCAGCTGTCCCTCCCCCAACTGCTATGTGCTGCGCCTGCCATCGGCCTTTGAGCTGCTTCCCATGCCTCCTGCTTGCTGTGCAGGGGCGGGGGAGGGGAAGAGAGGGGCTAATGTCAGAGTGTCCCCCTCCCCGCTTCTCCTGCACACTGCTTACCCCATCTTCCATAGAGCAGAGGGAACACACAACAGGGCTCAGGACCCAGAGAACTTCCTGGCAGCAACTGTGGTCTCAGCTTGCTGATCTATTTAACAAGGAAGTGTACGTAAGAGTGGGGTCAGTGTCCTAGAGAGGCAATGCACGTCTCTCTCTCACACATACACACGGTGTGTGTCTCTGTCGGCCATGCTGTCTCCTCTCCCTCCATTCATGCTGCCTTGTAGAGTGTGAGGCTGTAGTAGCAACAATGAGTTAACCTTTGAGAGCTCAGCCAGTTGCTAGTTCATTGGTTAGCAGTAAGGCATTCCCTGGGAAAATCCCACCATCTGTCTTCACCACCTCAACCAAGCTTCACAATCACCATCATCTCTGTGTACCAGAATTAAATTGTTTGTGTAAAACTTATACTGTGTGTGTGTATGTATGTCACACACAGACACACAGACACACATGTTGTATATCTATACACCTGCTATTTACATTAATTCTTATGGGGAAATTGGATTCGCTTAACATTGTTTCGCATTTTTCAGGAACATAGCTACAATGTTAAGTGAGGAGTTACTGTATTACTTATGGTAAATGTACAATACCTTGTTTTGCTAGTATAAAGATACCAAAAATTTCTTCAGTGTTTTTAAACCGTCTCAAATATTTGTAAAATAGTTTTATGTAAGATCATATACTGTAAAAGTTTTAGTGCCCTAGGCTTTCATTGCCTTGTTTATCTCACTTGTGACTTCATCACTGATCAATGCAACTATCCTAAATATTATACCATTACCGCACCATTATGTTATATGTGTGTGTATATATGTGTGACCATTTATATTCTTATGCTTATCCTTGCCACGCTAGTAGTAATAGTGTCTTGTTCTCTAGCTTGATATTGTCCACTTCGTTGATGATATCTTCTGATTTTTAAGAGAACTTAGGCTGTTTGTTGAAGCTGCGGAGATGGTCAGCATATATAGAGTATTGCTAAACATTCCTGTCATGCATAGATATATTATTGGCCTGTAAATACGTAATTTGAACTGACTACACATCTGCCCGAGGAGCCAATAAAATCCATGATACTTCACTCTTGTATGTAATTTCATATCTGGAATGTGCAGTTATGTGTGTCTTTAATTGTATGAGTGTTTTAAATGTCTTGCTTTCACACTTGTTGTATTCACTTTTATTCTGCTTTGTTTATGCACCTCTCAGTCATGGATTAAACAGGTCTGTGAGTCTTCTCAATGCATGCAAATTGAAAAAAACTACTGTAAGGTGAGGGATTCTTTGTAGTATTGTAGTGTCATAGTCTGTAGGTTTTCCCTTCCGTCATAGCTCAGTCTGTGCAGAGGGGGTTATTTTAGTGGTAGTGTTTATATCATAATACACAATTGTAGTAACTGTTACAACCTTTAGTGTTTTCAGAAATAAATTTTGCAACATATACTCATAACCAATGTGTTTAAATGCACCAGACCTTTATAAAGTAATGAAGCTCTACTTTGTGCTAACATTATTTCCATTATAGTGATGATTTTTCATCATGCACATTCCTTCAAACATATTTGCTTATTGCAGCTTGTTTCCTAAGTATTGTAAGTCAAACTTTTGTCCTAGTGTTGCACCATTAAAACTACCTTTTCTTAAGACTAATTATGAAGGCCAAATTCTGGACTCAGTTATTCTTGTACACCCCTGTAAATCGCTGTCCTAGTTTCTGTGATCCTTATGCTTCTCATTTAAATCCTACTTGAAGTATCTGTATATCTCCTGTGTCTGGAATAAGCATGTCAGTGGTGTTCACTGTAGCATCTTAGTTTTTAATTATATAGAAATAATGGTATTAGACCTATCAAAATATGTGCATGCTTAAATTGATTTAATAGTATGGTGGTGTTGCCCTAACCCTTATCTTTTCTTGCCTCTTCACTTCCCTACTGCCTGTCAGTATTGTTCATTGTGTCAAGGCTAAAATCTAAATTGTAAATTCAGTGAGGCAGGAACCATGTTCTTCTGTTAAATACCTAGCTCTCTCTTTAGTCCTATAAAATAATAGATGTTTTATAGGTAGGGTGACCACTGGTCCCTTATTTTAAGGGACCATCTTTTATTTCATTGATTTGTGCCTTTCGGCAACCATTCATCCTTATTTTAAGATGTTTTTAAATGTATTTAAACTTTTAAGTAATATTTTAAACATTAAATTGAAGCTTATAATAATTGCACTGTACATCTGAAGGTAGTAGAAATATCCACTTGAGAGAGAAAAATACATGATATGCTAAGGGAAATGGTGTTTTCCTAAAATATCCCTTAAAATAGAGCATTGTCTCTTATTTTTCTTGTGGTTTTCCCTTATTTTCTATTCAGAGGTGTAATTGAGGTTGGAATTTGGCACATAATCATAATTAAGGCTCACAAGGGATGTATTAGCATGCATGTGTTAGTATTAATGTCTAACATATTGTGTCATTATTGGTAAAATATGAATTGTAAAATATTTTTTTAAGAAAATTGTTTGTCCTTTTATGTTAATATACTTTTAAAATGAAATTTCCTTCTCCAGAAAGAAGACAGCATTTTGTGTTGTGGACAGTAGTGAAGTTATTTAATATTAGTTGCTAAATTTTTGACATTTAAAGTGAGATTAAAATGTGTTCTGTAATTTACAAATTATCTAACATAGATTCAACCAGTTGCATCTTTAAAGTCATAATTTAGTGTCATTAAGTGATATTAGCTTTTCATTCCATATCTAGTGAACATAATACAAAGTATAGGCCCTGATCCTACAAACAGGTTTAATTTTAAGCAGTGGTGTAGTGGAAATCAATGGGCAACTCATGCAAGTAAAGGCACTCATAAGAGTAAATGTTTTCAGGATCAGGGCCTTAGTTTGTAATCTGAGAAACATTAAAATAGACTACATTATAAATTACAAATTTTTCATTATGTTCTGGCTGCCAATATTTTATCTAATTAGTTGGAGGAGCTTGCTGTGACTGTTCCTCCTTTATCCCTTTCACCCAGCCTAAAATGTACTGGTTTCTGAGGCAAAAGCAAGATTTGATCCCTTACTACCACCACTTGTTTGTCAATTTATTTTTTCCACCTACCTGTGCAGCTTAGCAACCTACATATTTTCTGTGTTATTTCATCACCCAAAAGAATATTCTTATTTCAACTTAATAATTTACATTTTGGTTGAGTTTTATATCAAAATGCATCCAAAACAATTTGAACCACTGTCAGGTGCTCCAAAAGAGAGAATATGGTAGCTGACATAAAGCTTTCCAGTATGCATATGATGTTTCTGACCATGTAGAACTTAAAATGGAGACATCCTTTCAGAGTAGTGCTTGGTTAGGTAGCAACTTAGTAGCTAAAGAATAGTGGTTCAGGTCTGGCAAGTTGGTGAAGTGACCACAGTAATCTCTCTCCCCATTAAATATAAAGTCTTAAGTGGCCATCTATTTCTCTAGTTACTAAAACTGTTTATGGTTGAGTCTTCTGTCTAAGGAGAGCTGAATGCTGAGGGCACACTGAAGAGTGATGCAAAACCCTCTTGGAAGAGACATTTGGAGGAAGGAAAGTTGGAAGCGGAAATTAGCCCTCTGAGAACTCCCTCACAAAGGAAAAGAGGAAAAGATCTTTTTAGGATCCATGTTTTTTTCATAAATATAAGTAGGAGGGTCACATGTTGACAAGATAATGACTGAAACTGCAGAAATCCGGCAGGTAGTGAAGACATACCCTATGTATTGCATATACCTGAGCTTTGGGGATGTTACATCTGGCATCAGTGATGCTAGTATAGCACCTCTTGGAGACTTAAAAAAAGCAAAAAGGCAACCAAGTTAATCTCCATTGCAGTAGATACCCAGCAAAATAGCCTGACTGCTGCAGTTCAGTTCTTAGTAACCTAAATCATTATCTGTTCTAGAAGTAATTTGTTAAATAGATATGTTAATACTCTTAGAAATAAAAGGGCATTTCAACTTTCTGAGGTATAGTTTATCAAAATCCTTTTGTAGTAAGATACTCTTTTATATGTACTGCTATGTAACTTATTCCCTTTTTTGTTAGTACTGTCAAAAGAACCAGCTCAGCTGAACGTGTATCCCCAGGAGGTCGAAGGGAAAGCTATGGAGATTCCAAAGGCAGCCGCAATCGCACTGGATCCACCAGCAGTTCTTCTAGTGGTAAAAAGAACAGTGAGAAGTATGTGACGTTTTTAATGTTTTTAATGTTTCCGTCTTGCCCACACTGACTGCCCTAATAATGAAGTTACTAATTTTAAATAAGCAACTGTCGAAAGGTTGGATTTTCTAATGATGGTTCTGTTGATCACAACATGCTCTACATGAAAGATTAGCTTTCTGTGGAAGCAGCTTCAGTAAATATTGCCATTTTGCATTCCTTCCTTTCCCTACTTTCCTTAACTCCATAGCGGCTTTTCAGTACGAATGGTTTATCAGCAATTATGGCACAGCGCAGTGAAAATCTACTAATCCTGTCCATACAAGTCACTGGTGAGACCTTATCTGGAATACTGTGTGCAGTTCTTGTCTCCCATGTCTAAAAAAGATTAATTCAACCTGGAATAGGTTCAGAGAAGGGCTACTAGGATGATCAGAGGAATGGTAACCCTACCTTATAAGAGGAGGTTTAGGAAGCTTGACTTGTTTAGCTTAACAGAATGAAGATTGAGGGGAGATATGATTTTCTCTCTGTAAGTATGTCAGAGGGATAAACACCCAAGAGTGAAAGGAGTTATTTACATTAAGGGCCAGTGTTGGCACAAGAACAAATGATAATAAACTAGCTATCAATAAGTTTAAGCATGAAATTAGGTGAAGGTTTCTAACCATCAGAGGAGTGAAGTTCTGGATAGCCTTGGAAGGGCAATAGTGGAAGCAAAAATCCTAACTTGTTTTAAGACTGAGCTTGATAAATTTATAAAGGGGATTGTATGATGAGGTTGCCTACAGTGGCATATGGCCCATCTACGACTATTATTAGCAAATATCTCCCATGACTGGAGATGGGACATTAGACAAGGATGGCTCTGAGTTACTACAGAGAATTCTTTCCAAGGTGTCTGACTGGTGAGACTCACCCACGTGATATAACTGATCGCCATATTTGTGGTCAGGGAGAAATTTTTTCCCAGATCAGATTGACGGAGACCCTGGGGAGGGGAGTCGTTTCCTCTGCAGTCTCCTCGCTGTCGCTCTCGTTGCAGCCTCCTCGCCGTTCCTCTGAAGTCTCCTCGCTGTCTGTCCATAACACACACATCTATCCACCTGACCGCCGCTCTCCTCCTCACCACCTGCTCACTTACTTGCCTCCTCACCTCCCTCCCGTCTGGTGGTCTGCCTCACCCCCCTGACCACCTCCTCACCTGAATATCAGGACAAATCAGGATGTGGGACAAAGGGCTAAGTATCGGAATAGTCCCAATTTTATTGACATGTGGGGGCCCCAAAGTGTGGGGCCCAGGGCAGTCGCCCCCTACCCAAAGGGCTCTGCCCTTCTGGCCTTAAGCTCTATGAGTCTATGAGACACTGGGAGAGGAGTATAAGTTGCATAAATTCTTTATTCATCAGCACATTTCCTTAGAGATGTCTGTGTTCTCTTTTCTTTTGGGGTCATCTGTATGAAACATACCATAGTAATCTTTAATTTAAAACGGTTATTAAATATAGAGAAATTGGAATTAAAACAAAACAAACTGTGTCACATATCTAGGTTTACACTTCTCATAAATGACACTAGAGTTGGTGTTCTCAGCTTAGTTACAGAAGGGAAAGGGGGAAGAAGAAAACAAAATAGCTTACATCTCTTGAAAGCAATCCCCTCTCTAACCAGTTTGGTCCCTTCATCAGCGTTGTACAAGAGGAAACACTTAACAGTGGTTGGTAGTTGCCTTTTAAAGGCTTACTGACCTAGCTCAGATACTACCTTTAACAGATGACTTTAGCTGGATGTACCCACTTATGGACAGGGTACATAAATACTTAAATACTCCCCCAATTATGTTTTCTCTGTTGTCAATGAACTGTGAGTTTTGGACAGAAGTCCAGGCCCTCTGTCACACTGATATATAGATACTCTTTAAAAAATATAATCTCTCTTTTTTGGTGTAGTTCTATACAGGGCTGGTGGAAGGATATTTGACACCCTAGGCGAAACTTCCACCTTGCGTCCCCCTACAGGCCCAGGGAGCCCTGTGACAGCTCCCCATCCTCCCCTCTGCCCTGTGGTGCCCCCCCACCACCTGGGAAGCCCACTGCCCCGCCGTCTGGGCAGCCCGTCTCCCTCCCTGCAGCGGTAGCTCCCCATCTTCCCCCCTGTGGCAGCAGCTCCCCGTCGTCCGGGGAGCCCTCCCTCCAACCGGGGAGCCCCCTCTGCAGCAGCTCCCTGCCCCAGCTCACCTCGGCTCCACCTCCTCCTCTGAGCACACCGGCGCTGCTCCACTTTTCCCGCATTTCAGGCTTGCAGTGCCCATCAGGCAAGTCTGGGAGGGGAGGAGAATTAGAGCGGGTGGCATGCTCAGGGAAGGAGGTGGAGTGCAGGTGAGCTGGGGCAGGGAGCGGTTCCCCTGCGCTTCCCCCCCCCTCCACTGCAGCCCCCAACCACTTGACGCTCTAGGCAGTCACCTTGTTTGCCTAGTGATTGCACCAGCCCTGGTCGTATACTGTTTTTGGACTTACAAGCATTGGTGACTGATGGACAAAATAGTGAAGGGATACTGTTGGTGCTAGAATTTTTAACATCTGCCATGGTTGGACTAGATTTTCAAAGGAAAAAACTTGACATCTAGTAGGAGAGAGGCTACAATTCCAGGGATGTGAAAATGGTTGTATGTGAAATGTGAAAAAAATTTTGGCATCTGTGAGCAGGGTACCACAAGGAAAATGTTATTTTTACCATGTCCACACGTTGTATGTGATTTTTAATTAATTGATATTATAAAATTATACAAACTATTACTATGGCATATGAAAAGTGTTGTGTACATGGCAAACTTTAAAAGAAAACTCCTTGATTATTTTCACAGCAAACCGAAGGAACCAATGTTCAGTGCAGGTAGGTTCTGTTTTATTTTTCTCCATTTCTGAAGAGATAACTTGCATGCTGATGCATTTTTTATTGTACAGCGATTTGTTAGGGGAATCCGTATTAGGATTTAGAGCCTTTCACTTACAGGCCACTGGTGGCCTATTTCCTGGTGGCCATTGGGTCTGCATTGCGACTGGAATCGTTTTTGGTGATAAGGCCCAGAATAAAAAGCCATGAAAATGGAAACTACCTTCTTACCCAATAGAGATATTCCTGTTCAAAACAGGATTAAGGTTTTTGTGTGTTAAGGTATATGTGAAGCTCAACCTATGGCTCTCTGCACTATACAATATTTTAAATGTGATTCTACTCATAAAAACAAGCAAATGCAATTAAGAGATTTCATATTTATGTCTCAGTTCTTTCCTGAGCAAAATTGCCAGGTTACAAATAAAAATATTGTTTTTCTAACTGAAGCTCTGGAAGTTGATCTTTTGACTTGAGAGTCAATGTTCTTTTTTTCCCTGCTCATACATCATCACCATCATAAGATTCTGCAAGCTTCAGTCTGAATTTAAATAAGGATAGAGTTTGTTTGTCTCTGCCATTAAAACTTTACGAACAATGCCATTGATGGCATGTGACACAAATAGAGTATGGCTTGCTTCTCTGTTGGCTCTGCAGAGCTAAGCAAAAGTAAAAAGTAGCAAAAATTTACTTTGTCATTGTAATAAGCAAATGTGATGGAATGCACACTGAGAACAAATCTGCTGGTTCAGCATGTGGTGTTACTTTTCAGACTATAGTCATAATTTAAGTTAAAGATGGAGGATTTCTCTTTCTTGGGCTGATAATCAAGGCCTTCCAGCAAAGTACATAAGCCTGTGCCTCACGTCCAGCATTTAAGTAGTCCTGTTGACTTCATTGCGACTACTCATGTACTTATTGCTTCTCTGGATCACAGCCCAAGTCCCTCTCATGGACACTTAAGTTCTAGAACAAGAAAATACATCTGATATGCTACATTTATAATTTTGTCTGATAACCTTTTCGCTCTCCTGGAAAAAGGCACATTTGGCTATAATAGTTTTTGTTTCAAAATTTTCCATTGAGATTCATAACTTAAATGAATAATTAACCTATGTGAGTCTGATCTTACCCTTCTGATTCAGGAAAAATTACCACTGAAATCAGTTGGAGGATTTTTTCTAGGCAAAGTATATCCAGAATTCCTAAATATTGAATTATTTTTAGCATAAACTTACCTAATGGAGCTAAAAAAATGGAGCTTAAATCTTTTAATGATAAAATAGCTCTAAATATATTACTGTTGGCTAGAAAAACAGTTTTGAATGTAGTTACATACAATCCACTGAATGGACCATGAGTCAATGTTTTGTCAAGCAACAGGTTAGCCTCTAAAAGGATACAGCTGGACAACCAGTAGAGCAGGGGTGTAGGTGAACCTGACTGTACTCAAACCCATCTTTATCTAGCACTTCTGTCTCTGTCTCTAATCACAAGGGAAGCGCCGTGTGACACACTGCAAAGGTAGGCGTCACTTCCAAAACCTCATAGCTCTCTGTGCAAAACTGTTACCAGGGTGACAGAAGCTGTATTTTTATACAGCCAATATACATTTTTATTGGAAAGTTAAAACTCTTCAATTTATTTTGAGTAAGGTTAAAAATATTCATGTAAAAGTGACTGAATTATAACCCTTGATGCACTATAATGATAACCATGGATTACAATTTAGATTTTGGTTGACTTTGGTAAATGACTTCTTTGAAAATTCAGTTTGAGAGAGCTATATGGCAGCACCTGGATGTCTCACTGTGTTTGAAATGCTGTTTTGCACTTCTGCTGACATGTCCTATGACATAGAACCTGCCCCGTTTTTGCTGTTTTGCTGCAAATCTAATGTATGCTTATAGAAACATTGTTTTTTTCCCTGCTTATATCTTCCTTGGTAGATTGTAGATTTGTCTGAATTATCAGTAAGCAGAAATAGGTGTATAATTAATTTTAAATATTTTTTACTCAGCATAGTAATACAGAATTATGTTTAGTGAATGTATAGTATTGATTTCTGAAACATAATTGAATTGAACATTAAATATGCACATTTGGTACATGTCTGTAACTTGTCTTTCTGGTATAACCAGAGATCTTGTTTTGGATTTTAGAAATTGCTTATTCTTAACTAATTTTTCCACTAACCTGCATCTTTTAGCATTACATAAATTAAATTTAAGCCCTTATAAAGGAATGACTGTTTTACTTTCAAGACTAAATTTTGGAAGGGGCCTCAACCCCAGCACTGTGTATTTATCATGCACTTTTAGGTCTGTAACCAATAGTGGGTTCAATTGCATATCCAGTTAGCATTAAAACCTCTTACTACTAGGGCTGTTGATTAATCACAGTTAACTCACACAATTAATTAAAAAAAATCACAATTAAAAAAATTAATAATGATTAATCACAGTTTTAATCACACTGTTAAACAGTAGAATACCAATTGAAATTTGTTACGTGTTTTGGATGTTTTTCTATATTTTTAAATATATTGATTTCAGTTACAACACAGAATACAAAGTGTACAATGCTCACTTTATATTATTATTTTTTATTGCAAATATTTGCATTGTGGCAAATTGCTGGCACTGTTATGATGGATCCCGCGCTTTCTCTTCTTGTGGGGGGTTCAGGGAGCTATTTCTTGCCCCTGAATAGGGTATTAACTGCCCCACTAGTATCCTAGAGGAGGGGGAGTGGAGAGGGAGGGACCCGGGCCTGCCCTCTACTCCGGGTCCCAGCCCAGGGGCCCTGAGGATAGCGATAAACTACCTGAAGTAGCTATTCCTTCCCCTGGGCTACTTCCCTCTCCTACCCTTCAGTTTGTGGGGCTTCCTTCCCTCTCTCTACACAGGTCAAGTGTCTCTTTACCTAGGGTATGGGTGGTCTTGGTTCCAAACTCTCCTCCAACTGTTCGCTGCTCCAACTCCTCCAACTGCTCGCTGCTCCAACTCCTCCAAACTGCTCGCTGCTCCAACTCTTCCAAACTTCTCACTATTCCAACTCCTATCGTCCTCCCCTGTCTGCCTGAAGCAGGGGGTTTTATTAGGTTCTTAGCAGGGCCTTAATTGATTGCAGGTGTTCCAATCAACCTGCAACCTTCCTTAGTCCACAGGGAGCCACGCCTCAATTAGCTCTGAGCTTACATATCTCCCCTCAAGCACTCTACCGCAGCTCCCTGACCTTCCTCTATCACAGCATGGTAAAAATGATAAGCAAAAGAAATAGTATTTTTCAATTTACCTCATACAAGTACTGTAGTGCAATCTCTTTATCACAGAAGTGCAACTTACAACTATAGATTTTTTTTGTTACATAACTGAACTCAAAACCAAAACAATGTAAAACTTTAGAACCTACAAGTCCACTCAGTCCTACTTGTTCAGCAAATTGCTAAGTTAAACAAGTTTGTTTACATTTACAGGAGATAATGCTGCCTGCTTCTTATTTACAATGTCACTTGAAAGTGAGAACAGGCGTTCGCATGGCATTTTTGTAGCCAGTATTGCAAGGTATTTACGTGTCTGATATGCTAAACATTCACATGCCCCTTCATGTTTCAGCCACCATTCCAGAGGACATGTTTCTATGGTAATGATGCTCGTTAAAAAATAACACATTAATTAAATTTGTGACTGAACTGCTTAGGGGAGAATTGTATGTGTCCTGCTGTTTTGCCTGCATTCTGCTATATATTTCACGTTATATCTGTCTCGAATGATGAACCAGCACATGTTGTTCGTTTTAAGAACACTTTCACTGCAGATTTGACAAAATGCAGAGAAGGTACCAATGTGAGATTTCTAAAGATAGTTACAGCACTCGAGCCAAGGTTTAAGAATCTGAAATCCCTTTCAAAATCTGAGAGGAACGAGGTCTGGAGCATGCTTTCCAAAGTCTTAAAAGAACAACATTCCCATGCAGAAACTACAGATCCCCAACCTCCAAAAACTAAAATCAACCCTCTGCAGATGGCATCCGACTCAGATGATGAAAATGAACATGCGTCAGTCTGCACTGCTTTGGATCGTTATCAAGCAGAACCCATCATCAGCATGGACACATGTCCTCTGTTGAAGCGTGAAGGGACATATTAATCTTTAGCATCTGACACCTAAATATCTTGTGACACCGGCTACAACAGTGCAATGCGAATGCCTGTTTTCACTTTCAGGTGACATTGTAAACAGGAAGCGGGCATCATTATCTCCTGTAATTATAACCAAACTTGTTTGTCTGAGTGATTGGCTGAAGTAGCACTGAGTGGACTTCTAAGCTCTACAGTTTTACATTGTTTTATTTTTGAATCCAGTTGAACTCACACATTCTAAATTTGTGAGTTCAACTGTCATGATAAAGAGATTGCACTATACTACTTGTATTAGGCGAATTGAAAAATACTATTTCTTTTGCTTTTTACAGTGCAAATATTTGTAATAAAAATAAATATAAAGTGAGCACTGTATACTTTGTATTCTGTTGTAATTTAAATCAATATATTTGAAAATGTATAAAAATCCAAAAATATTTAAACAAATGGTATTCTATTATTGTTTACCAATGTGATTAAATGCGATTAATTTTTTGGATCACTTGACAGCCCTACTATCTAAAAGGAGAAAATGCACCTGCATTTGCTTGGGTCAAAAATTTATGGGTGCATAAATACAGGCTATGTAGAAATTTGGTCCTTGGGTTCTTGTTTCTAGTCCTCTGATGCCTCCGTCTCTTTACATTTATAGTTTTATAGTGATCTGATATTTAATGACCTTTGCTAAGGAAAGTAGGGGGAAAGAGGTGTGCAGTATTGTATGTGTATTTTTCATGCTTTAGTAGTCAAAACTGCAAAAGTCACTACAGTTCAAGTGACCAAACAAGAATAATGAGAGACCTAATAATCTCCTCCCTTACCTGCCTTTTAATAATCATGATTAGAGTTGACAGCACTAAAATCTTTCCAAACGTTCCAAATGTACGGTCTCATACTGCCTCAATAACTTTAGTGTTGGTAATATATTCTCAGCCTAATCAAAGGGGTATCACATGATAATATGAACAGTGATGTAGTTATCTTGTGCAGTGCAAGAGCATATTTTGTTTCTTGGTAGAGAACTAGAAATTTAATATCCAAATATGTCTTCAGTGTTGCCAGTCATCTTGAACTCCACATTTCTGTTAGCATTTTAGTTGTGTCTACTTTTAACATTGTTTTCCATTCTTTCACTAGAAATCTCAATTAAAAAACTATTAGTTTTTTAAATATAGTGCCATAATTATACATGACCCTATGCAAGAGCAGTGCTGTGGCAGAATAATTAGGTTTCCTGAGCACATATATTTCTGCAGTACAATAGCAAAATATAGTTTAAACATATGACATTTCTTTATTGAATAAATTCTCGATATAAATGAGACAAGGGCCGGTAATGAATGCATGTACTCCCATTAAAACACAGCTTTTAGATTTTAAAATTAAAATAATGCTGGCATGTGTGTTAATGATGCTTGAAAATCCTTATCATAACTTTAACAGACCTAAATTGTATAAGTTTTATTTACATAATTTTACTTCTGCCCTTCCATTTCCTCTGTGCACATGATTATTCTGTCTAGTAACTCTACAGATGTCACTGACTCCAAAACTGCTTGATTCGTATGAGAAAAAGGCTGAATCCTTTGATCTGCTGATGGAGCAGCAGGAGCCAGCAAGTTTTGAACCTGGACAAACTTCACCAAAAGTTCACAAGGCTCCCTGTTTGGCCCTGCCAATTTCTAAAAGTCCTAATCAGACCTTCATGCCATTTCCTAGATCTCCTAGTTTTATAAGCCCCATGAAATCCCCAAGTCAGTACTTTCAGATCTGTTATTAATTCGTGCTTCTGTTCTCAGACATATTCCTTATAAGACCCGCAACTAAGTATTTCTAGTGTTTTTTCCTATAAATGTTTACTTTCTATCAGCAAAATGCAGTTTTGTATCTTCTTTTCTGTACATCATTTTTCTTTCTGTAATGTGTTGTCAGTTTGTTATTTCTGTTTCAATGTTTAGCTATGCTTTAAACACTTAACTGTTTTTGCATATATGTCAGCATGATTCTTTTTACTAACTGCGTGTGTTTTAAATGTGATGTACCTTTCACATTATGTATCAAGTGTAAAGTACATCTTTACACTGAGATGCAAAGAATGCAACTAATTGTAAGTACTTTTAGATGCTGATGCTCTAAACTGTAAATATCCATCAAAAACTAAATAAAAGAATTTTAAGTGGCATTCCTGCGTTAATTGTAATTTTTACTTTGGTGTTTTTCCTCAGTTCTGGTATAAAAAGGAAATATGTATACGTGGTATTAATTTTCCCTGATAGTAATGGGTTGGTCTTAATCTTTTCATTTCTTTAGTTCTTCGTTGCATAGTCTGGTTGAAGAGTTGGCTGCTAGCCTCAAAATATTTAGACCAAAAAGGGACTTCATGCCGTTTGTTTGATAACCCCTATCTAGCATTAGTTTGTGACTAAAACAAAAACGAAAGCTACATGTGCTAAAAATTTAAAATGCCATGTTATGCAAAAAGTTATTCACTGAAATGATAGGTGGAGTGGTTGGAGGAGAAATGTTTGCTGATGTGTTTGTGTGTAACTCTAAACATTTCTGATCCTTTTTGTAGAAGAAGGATATGTAAAAATGTTTCTGCGTGGACGTCCTGTTACCATGTACATGCCCAAAGATCAAGTGGAATCTTACAATTTGGAAGCAAAAGTAGAACTACCGGCCAAGAGGCTTAAACTGGAATGGGTGTATCCTTTTTATGCAAGACCATTACTGGGAACTACTAATTTCTTAGCAATTGTCTTAAAATTTTGTTTTAAAAATTATTTAACAAAATTGAGGTCTTTATCTTGAATTAGTTTCTTTAATGAACTATTAGGCCACATTCACTTTTAAATAGGTGATAATTTCTTGAGGCTGCTGCTCCAGATTTTATGCAAAATAGTCAAGCAGCTCAAGGAAGGTTTCACTTTAATGTTGCCTGATGGTTATGTTTAAAACATGTCAACTATCACAAATTAAAATTAGGCATATTGCAAGAGTTTAGTGAAGTGTGATTACTAATTATAGTGTACATAAAACAAGTTTTCTTCTTTTCTGATACACATGAGTACTTTATTATGCTATATATGTTTTTAATTGCATGCTTGTCTTTTTAAGAGGTGCTGTAATTGCAGTACACAGATAACAAAAGAGGTCTTATAGAACATTCCTGTACATGACAAATTCTCTTCACTGTAGTTAGAAATAACGATTTTTTGTTTTAATTGGAGCCTAAAGTTAGACTCAGAAATCCACATTTAGATGCCAGTCACCTATTATCAAGTTTTGTTGTAAGTGTTATGATAGAAGTGAGACTTGAGTGGGGATTTGATGGAAGATAATGTGATCACTTTACACATTTTTATTGGGCTCCTCAGCATAAGGGCAAGCATGGGAGAACGCATGAAGGTACTTGCTAGAAAATTTGACAGATGGGCCATGAAGGCTGAATTGGCATAGACCCTATCCATGGAAATATCTCAAAGGTTAACAGCTTCAAGCCAGTGCTAGGTAGTTGGGAAAGTTAGATAGTAGAGGAGGAAAAATATTTCCAAAGAATACCATGCTGAATTTTCCTTTCAGTCTTTTCCTTCTTTGGACGTACTCAGTGGGACTGTTTGCAGGCTTAGAAGTTAAACTCGTGTACTTCTTTGCGGAATATGGACACAAAGATGTTACTATTTTTTATTATTATTTGTATTACCATAACACTTAGGAGCCCTAGTCATGGACTAGGACACCATTGTACTAGATGCTGTACAAACACAGAACAAGACAATGGCCCGTGCCCCGTAGAGATTACAACCTAAGTATGACAATAATACAGTCTCACGTCAGTTTCAGTGTACAAGGATTCAGCAAACATTATAGGTGAACATGTATATGTGAGGTCAGACCAATGAGAGAAATGCAAACATGGTTACATGTGGGACATGGAAGATTGTCCATGACCTTTGTAGGCTGTTGTATCCTTGCTTTGTGATGATCACGTTTTTCACATTAATGTGTCTTGCTTCAAAACAGTTAATGGCAACATGACAGATTTTCAGCCATCTTGCTCAGTTATGGGAACAACCTGACATGGTTTCAAGTCTGACTTCAGTTTGTCTGTATAGTGTTTGTAGTGGTCTCCAGGAAAACAAGTGCATTGCTTTAGATGACCATAAAATATAGCCTTTGGTAGTTTAAATTTGGCCATACAAATGAGATGCTCTAACCAATGCAGCTAAGCTTCTATGAGCATACTTTAAATGCCAGATATCCAACAACAATTAAGGATACCAGTATTGGGAAACTTGTCCTACCATTTGATTCTGCAAATGGACTGAAGACAGCACATATGGAACTGATCAAATTTCCTAATGTGGCAATGATATGTTGTCCAAGTCTCAAAATCATACAGAAGCATTGTAAGCATGATTCAAAAATAGACATTTAGTTTAGAGCTTATTTTGATGTCCCTATTGTTTCATGAGTGATGTGAAAGCATTCCACATGCAGAACTGGCCTTGGCTATGCAATGGGTAAACTTATAATCAGTTGTGGCATTCTGTGACAGCATACTCTCTAGGTAGCAAAACTTCTTCATCGTATTGAGAGGAGCATTGTTGATCTTAATAAGTGGTAGCCTTCTGCATTCCTGGGCACAGGTTTGTACAATACTTCAGTTTTCTTTCAGCTGATTTTGAAACCAATGTGATTGACTGCCATAGCAAAGTGATGTCATATCAATTGAATGTCATCAATAGAGTGAGCAACCAGTGCAGTCATCAGCAAATGAAATCTCTTTAATGAGTAAACCCACCACTTTCGTGTGAGCACAGAAGCATTGCAGATTGCACAACTTCCCATCAGTGCAGAACTGGATAAATACTCTTCTGTCAATGTCATGAAATGCATCAATAAGCATAGCCAAAAAAGGATGGAAAAGAGTTAGTGAGCCAGCAGGCAACATTGTTTGGTGACATTGATCACTGGAAAGAGGTCCAGTATCTCACCATTTTCTGCCATTCTGGTCATCATCCTATCATGGAAGGACTGAATGACAAATACATTTTGCAGGGCATCCATGTCCCGAGTCCCTCATGATTTAGAGTCCAGAGCTCTAACTAATTTGGTAAACACTGTATAAAAACCACAGCTTTGCTCACGACACTTTTTCTGAAGCTGACGGGCTGTGAAGATCATGTCTGTAGTGCCCCATCCAGACCAGAATCCATGTTGAGACTCAGAAAAGAGGATTTCCACAAGATAGGTGTTAAGTCTTCAGTACAACCTGTGCAAGAATTTTCCCAGCAACAGAGAATAGGAAAATGCCACAATGATTATCAGTTTGCCATATCACTCTAATGTTTATAGAGGTGGACAATGCTGGCATCCTTAAAATCTTAGGTGGCACTACTCCTGCTCCAGTGTGGTAGCCACCCTGCTTATTGATATCTGCTAGCATGCCATCCTGTCTGAGTGCTTTGCTTTGTGACATCTTCTTGATTGCTGTTGTGTTCTCCTGAGGTGGGGGCTACTACAAGTTCTCCTCTTAATGGATGTTGTGGAAAAGTATTAATTGTGTCCTTGGAAATTTTGGAAGGGTGATTAAGAGCTGAAATGTTCTCTCCATCGATCATGTATTTATTTTTTCTCAGTTGAGTCAGTTGCTGTCCAGTGTGCATACTGGGGTTATGTTGTTGCACCAGTGGCCACCACACCGCATGCAGGGTCAGCTAAGTATAAGACAAAAAACGACAGATGGATACAGACAGAGAGAGCAAGGAAAGAGTCTGACAGTATTGGTCAGCATGATAGGCAGTGATCTCAGCATATCAGAGTTCTAACTGTTGTCAAGATTTTTGTCTGCCTCTTGGCAAAGGAAAGTTTTAAGGAAGACAGTGAGGTAGCTTTGCAGATGTTTATGGGATGCTCTTTCCAAGCAGGAGGAGCAGCACAGGAGAAAGCACAAAGGTGCTTGTTTAAAATTTAACAAGTGCACTATGGAGGCTGGCACTGTAAGAACCTGCTGGGCTGGAATTATGGGGATTATGGTCTGCTGACACCCCCACATCACCACAGGAGGCTTAGACTGGGCTCCCGTGGGAGGACCCTGTGAGGCTAGGCTCAACAGGAAGTACTGCCCAGCAGAATCTGAGTGGCAGCTCCTCACAGCCCACTGACTGGCTGGCACCAGTACATAAGCCAGGAAGCTATGACAGGGAGTTGTCTGAGCAACAGCACAGTTTCCCTGCCTGTCCGTGCTTCAGACCTCACATGGAAGAGCCCAGTTTCCGACTCTGCCTGTCTTCTTACACTTGACTCTTGGTTTGCCCTCTGGCGTCTTGGATTCTGGCCTTCTGGTACCCAACCCATCCTGACTCCTGCTCTGACCACTAGGTCTGACTGCCCATGTCCCTGTCATGATAGGCATTCTCTCATTGGAGGTGGGAATCAACATCTCCATAGGTAGGGTGGAGATAAGCTTTCAAGGTAAAATGAAGACAACTAGCTTATGTGTGATACTTCTGTCAGGTGGTGTAGGCAGCAACAAGGGCTGGGTTCAATACCTCAGGGCTCCTCTTAACAATACAAAACAAACAGCTAGAGCCATCACCCAGTAATCTTGAAAAATTAAATACCACTTCTGGGTGTCTTCAGAGGCAGCATTTTCCCTCTTGCAAGCACTGCATCTATATATAACAAAAAACAACTTTTATTAAAAGAAGAAAACCCAGCATTAATTTGGGAAAACACTGCAACAATGACTTGAATGTACACAACCAATGAGTAAAACACCTACCCCACGATATCTTGGGCAGTACTTTTTTTTCTCGGTTTCCCACCTTGCAGCATGAAAGTCCAAGGGATAAAATGTCTTTTTAACATGCTACTCCCCTTTTTCTTCTGCTGCACTCCACTCAGTTTGTTGTCCAAGGTCAGCAGCATACCCAAAGTCCAGTGATGTGGTTAGATGAGTTCACTCCCACCCCTGAGGGCAAAGGGTGGTTGAGAGATGCCTCCATCTGTGTCTCTGCTGCTGTTTGACTCTGTCAGTGTCTCTACATGTCATTGCTGCTGTCATCACTGCTGCCAGCACTGCTGGTGCTGTGTTCCGAGGCTCCACCACTTAGTCCCTTTCTCAGCAATTTCAGCTCTGTAGTGATTTCACTGGATAGTGGGGAACCTCTCTGCTGCTTCCCTTTCTGCGCCGTCTTTTCACCTACACACTGTCTCTGTACCAGGTCTAAGGTTCTGCTCCCTTAGATCAGCTTATCTGTGAACTCAGTGCCAGTAATCACTGAGAAAGAACCAGGACCTTCAAATCAGTGTAGTCAGCGCAGTCTTTTCAAGTACTTGAGGAGGAAGGGTCAAATGGCTTCTGGGAAGCTTTAAACAGGGCCACACTACCAGGTAGGAACTTCTGTCCCTCCCTCCTCCCCCTCCCCCCCCGACTCTAACTTGGACATGACATCACAACCATACACTTAGTGAGTGAGGTTAACATTAGTGTGACCCCCCCTAATTAGGGCAGGTTAATTACATCCCTTCTGCCCTTTACTCATACAATGAGGAAAACAACATTTCATTTCCCCAGCATTCAATACTAAAGTGAATTTTAACCCCAAATAGCCAAACGTGATCAATTTGTCAGCGAAGGTCTGACTGCTGATACCCTTGGCAGAAAAAGTGTGTCTCTGCAAACAGTCTGCTCCTGAGCTCTTTCCCCAGCCCCAGTTTATCACTAGATGTCGGGGGAGAACTCATTCTGACCCTGCTTACATATGTTCAGCGCAATAAAGAAGCGGGAGCCTGTGAAGGGAGGGGTGATATGGTCAAGCAGTGGGCTACGGAAACCTTGCATCAGCATCATGACTGGATGTGATCAGGGCAAGATTGCATTTGTCAAGGCCAGAGAGAAGGATGTTGCAGTAATCTAGATCAGGGGTTTCCAAACGTTTTTGATTGCACACCCCATCAGAAATTTTCTTTTGAGCACATACCCCCACGGGGGAAGCCCTGCCCCCATCCACTCCCTCCCACTTCCGACTGTCCCCCTCAGAATCCCCCACTCCTTGTCTCCTAACTGCCCTAACTGCCTGCCTGGGGCCAGACACCACCTGGCTCCTAGGGCCAGGACCGCCACGCCGCCCGGCTCCTGGGGCTGGTCCCACCGCGGCACCCGCCTGCTGGGACCGCTCCCTCCGTGGCAACCAGCTCCTGGGCAACGCTGCCCAGCTCCTGGGGTCGGGGCCATCACGCCGCCCAGCTCCTGGGGCCGGAGCCATCATGCCACCTGGCTCCTGGGGCTGGTCCCGCCACAGTGCCCAGCTTCTCCAGCCTCGGGCCAAGGCCACCGTGGCCCCCCATGGATGGTCTTGCACACCCCCTGGGGTGCACACACCCCAGTTTGAAGACCACTGATCTAGACAGTAGATGATGAGAACCTGGATGAGAATGCTAGCCTTGTGAGTAGTTAGGAAAAGCTGTTTCTTAGAGATATTCTGCAGAAAGAATTGGCAAGCTTTAGACGTAACCTAGATACAAGGACCTAGAGAGAGGTCTGAGTCAAAGATGACACCCAGATTATGGGCCTGAATGACAGGCAAAATGGTGATGGAGATAGGAGGGTTTGTGGGAGACTCAGAGCACTGTTATTGCCAGGTTGAACTTGAGCTGATCGCTAGACATCCATGAGGAGATATCTGAGAGACAAGCCAAGATTTTGGTTTGGACTGAAGGAAACAGGTCTGGAGTAAAGAGGTAGATCTGTGAGCTGGCATCACAGAGATGAGAGTTGAATTTGTGTTTGCGGCTTGTAGGTGAGATTATCCAGAGAGGTGTGAACCAGAGTCCTTTGGAGCCCTACACATAAGTGGAGGAAGAATAAGGTGGATCCTTGGGAGGGCATACTGAAGGAGGGATTAAAGAGGAGGAGGAAAACCAGGAAAGGACAGAGTTACAGGAGCCAAGGGGAGAACAAGATTTCACAAAGAAGAAGATGGTTGAGTGTGTCAAAGGCAAATGACAGGTCAAATAGGATGAGGATGAAGTCCTAGTTCTGACCTTAAGCTAGGAAAAGGTCATTAGAAACTCTGGTAAGAGCTGATTCAGTGGAATGCAAGGTGTGGAAGCCAGACTAGAGAGGGTTTAGGATATAACTGGAGGAGAGGACCCCCAGAAAATGACTGATAACAGCTCATTCTTATCTTAGAGATAACTGGAAGGAGCGGCAGTAGTAGAAAAAGCAGGGATGTTTGGGTTTTTTTTTTAAGATTAGAGAGACTAAAGCGCGTGTGCATTGTGAACCAGAGGAGAGTGAGAGGTTAAGGAGTGAGGAAGGATGAGAATGGGCATGAGGGAGCCCAGCTGATAGGATGGGGTCACTGAAACAAGTAGCTGGGTTAGAGGAGGAGGGCAGATGAAGAAACATCTTCAATTGTGATGGGAGAGGGGAAAAGGTCAGTTTGTATTTTGTTCAGTTTTCTCTTGGAAGAAATCAGTGAGCTGTATGGAGTGAGAAATAGAGGCAGGAGGAGGGTTTGAGGAGTGAATCAAAGGTGTCCAAAAGGGAGCTGGGATTGAGGACCTGATATTCAATTAAGCTAGCAAAGAGTTGTTTAATTGGGAAAATGGCAAAACTGGAAGTGTAGAAAACAGATTTGTAGGGGAGGAAGTCAGCTTGTTCCTGAGATTTCTGCAGAGCGAGAACAGGAGCAGAGGAAGCAGGTGTTGGGGGTGAGCCAGGACTAAGGGTTGACAGGATGGACCTTGTGATGAGAGTGGGGAAAAGAGTCAAGGGTGGAGGAGAGTGAAACATGGAGAGAATTAACAACAATATAAACGAAAGAAAGTGAAAAGAGGGCTGAGAACAGACAAGAAGTCACTAATGCTGATGGATTGGAAGTTATGCTAATACCAAGTGACAGAGCATGAGGGAGGAGGCTAATGTGTGATACTAAAAGAGACCAGCTGATGGTCAGAGAGGGAGGAATTCAGCAACAGAGAAAGAGAGAGCAGCACCCTCTTTTAGTGAGATTTGAGCATGACACAGGTCAAATAAAGGGGTGTAGGTGAGGTAACACACAGCTAAGGGGTTGGATGGAAGTTGGAGTCACAGAAGACAAGGGTGGGAGATTGTGAGGGGAAGAAAAGAGAAAGCCAGGAGCTGAAATCAGAGAAGAAGGCTGATGGGAGGAGTTGGGTGAATGGTAAATGACAACATGGAGGGGTATGGAAAATTGGCTGCAGTGCTGCTCAAAAGAGGAGAGAGTCGGAAGTAGGGGGACGGTAGGAAAGAGGGTATTCTTTTCCAACTAGATAAATATTTACTCAAGGATTTCCTCCATGTAAATAAAGTTATATGCCATAATATTACTTATCTTCTTGACTTTCATACCCTCCAACTTCTAACTTCTATGGGCTTGATTCTGCAAGTATTGAAGTCTAAAAAAGTTTTGATATTGATTTCAATGGGAATAGGATCCGGCTTTATACAGACAAATAGGAAGATTGAGTTAATAAAGTGGTGTCCTGTAATCCAACAATAGTTTTCTTAAAAATAGGAAGCTTTTAGTTTTCCTCTTAATTACCAATAAGTTATCCTTAAGAGAGACACTTGCTATTTTCATTCATGCATGCTTCTTTATTACTGTACATTTAGGAATCCAGTGGCACCTTAAAGACTAACAGATTTATTTGGGCATAAGCTTTCGTGGATAAAAAACTCTTTACCCAAGTTTTCATGGGTAAAGGATTTTTTATCCATGAAAGCTGGTGCCCAAATAAATCTGCTAGTCTTTAAGGTACCACTGGACTCCTCATTGTTTTTGTGGATACAGACTATCACAGCTACCCTTCTGAGACTTGTACAGTTAGGGTATCTCAAAAAACTTAACAGAGTGTTTGATGAAACTTTCAAATCTGGTAGCCTAAAATTGGGTTCCTGAATATATATTTAGATGGCCAAATACAAGTGGCTGTATTTTCAGAAATGCTAAGCAATCACTCACTAGTCCTGTTGAAATCAGTGGGAAGTGCAAGAGTTCATCACCTTTGAAAAATCAGGAAACCTTTATTTAATTGCCAAATTTTAGGCAGCCAGGTTTGAAAATTTTGGCCTTACTTCCTGCATCATATCAACGCGTGGTTGAACAGCAGGGTCAAACATCCTTGCCCATAATGAATGGAGGAAAAAATATGCATTCATTTCTATATTATTAAAAATTATTTCTAAACCACAGTAGATTTAGACTGCACTTTATAAACATGATCTCTGCCTCAAAAAGCTTACAATCTAATTGTATATACTAAAAGGCCTGGGGAAAAATAAAGCATTGTGTTTTTTTAATATTGTATGTCAGTGGTTGTCAGCTGACATAACACAACCCCTTTCTTCCATACTGGACCAACTGGGAATATCCTCTCATTTAGCCAGGACATAGCTGAGACCTCACTCTCCTATACTAGTGTTAGTGGCCATGTCCCCTGATGCCTGTTTGTTACATACTTGAGTAGGACAACTTAATTTGGCCAAACTGTGATCTCATTTAGACAGGTTTAAACCTGTATTAACTCCAGTTATTTCACTGGACTTTGTTTGGTTTATCACTGGTGTGACTGGCATCAAGATCTGGCCCATTGCCTTTTCAATATTGTAGCACTTAATTGAAATGTATGATGCAACCCTTTACCATCCAGATGGATATGAAACTGTAAATGACGAGGATAATGAATCAATCACCCTGAACAGAGGATAAGTCAATCAATCCTAATATGATGCAGAGAGTGGTACTGGATGACCTACTAGAATTCTCTTCCAGCCCAAATGATTCTTTCATATAACCAATCAATTTAAATAGTAAGTGCACTTGAAACAAAGTTGGTAGTTTGTGCAAATGTCAAAAGACAGTAGAGACACCAGGAATTGCTATGAATGTATATTTCCTGCACTGCAAATTTTCAGGCATCTGGTATATTTTTACTGTACAGAAAGGACTACAATATGTTATTTTTCATGTGTGTCAGTCTCTTACTTCATAAGAAGTAGTATTATTTCTTCTTAACAAGCATGCTAGCTATGGGTATAGGGGTCGGGACTGTCGCAGTAACCTATACCTACTTCCAACAGGTGAAACTGTGTATTTCATTGCATCAGTAGTTGTGTTATACAATGTTGAAGAACAACTTCAGAGACATTACACTGGTCACAATGATGATGTGAAGTGGTAAGTATCCAAAACATTCTTATGTTTTTATAGAACTGGGATTCTGGGAAATGCTAATGTTGCCTTAACAAAATTAATTAATGTTCTTTCCTCTCTGAAAAGAGAATTCTAGTAATTTAACCTCTAAATCTTCATGTGTAAGATACTGTCTGTCTTCTTGGCTCATCTGATAACTCTACATTTCCTTCCAGAAGATCTACTTCTAGTTCATTTATCACCATAGTATTTATATGCTTTTTATTCTAGGTCTGAAGAAACTGCTAGCACAGAGTGGTTATAAAGTGCAGTTTCAGTTACCTATGATTGGTTCCCATAACTGGTCTCTCTTTACATACTTAGAGAAGTGGAAAATCTAGATCTTTTACTTTGGTGTTAGACCTGCTTACCTTCTGGGTCTATTTGTTTATTTTCCCCTCCCTTATGTCTTTGTTGTTAAGATAATTTGGTCATGACCTTTGTTTATTCTTAAGACTCCTCTTAGCATTTATACAGTTACAGCTTCCTTTATCTATCTTTCTCTAGGTAAAGCATTATGAAACACCTGTTTGCCTCTATAAGAGGTTAAAAATAGTACTGATAATGGAATCTGATTGCAACTTTAACTATATAGGGCCATGAACATGCTCCATAAAATGAATTCATCACATAGCCTAATGGTTTTATAGTGAGATTTTAACTTGGATTTTGATTAACTGTTTATCGCATCTGTCTTTTTCAAATTCTCCTACTCCTTTGAATTTTTCAAAGCATTCAGGGTTTTATAGAATGGATAATATTCTGTATTGAAAGTAGAGTGAATTCCTTATCTCCTAGCTGTCAAAGTTCATTTTGCTTGGCAGTCTGCCTCCGGGACTAAGTGAGAAGTGGCTGCAGTGAAAGAAGAATTAACATATTTGCAGTATTGCTTTCTCTCATCTTAAACAATACATTGATGATTTTCTCTTCTCTTGAGTACAGTGGTAATTGCTGAGTACATTTTATTTATCTGAACAGCTGATTCTAGGGGTCAAACTATTTAATTTCTTAGTTCTGGAATCTATTTCTGAGACTTAGATTCACTGACCTAAAATTTGTACCCTTGTAGAATTTTGAAGTGGATGACAATAGTATTTTTCCAGAGCAAGAGGAAGGATAATCATAGCCTAAACTGAAAAAGAACCAATTAGTACTGTATTGTACTACTGTACTATATGTTAAGGTACTGGAAGGGCACAAACGAATCACTAACTGGTTCTAGTGTCTGAAGAGTTGTAGTGATACAAGAGTTTGAGGAATAAAAGGTCATGAAAGTAGTTTTGTCTCTATTTTGGGGATATATTTTTAGATGTTGCATTCCTATTATACATTTATGTAACTGAAATAATAAGACTAAATCTGTAGACTCTTCTTTTAGTCTGCATGGAATTTGGCATTTGGATGTTACAATATATCATCAATGCTTTAAATATGAAGGTTGACAAGTTTTTCTTTTCCAGCTTAGCTGTCCATCCTGACCGGATCACCATAGCAACGGGTCAGGTTGCAGGTACCTCTAAGGATGGAAAAGTGAGCAAACCTTTTGTTTACAGTAACATACTCATATTTAACAAGACAAATTATTGTAGTTAGTGGTATGTTACCTCTGTGCAGTAATTAAAACATCCTTGAATTTAAAAATTAAAAATGCAAAGCATTATGTCTTAGTTGGACAGAAGCTAATTGAATGATACCAAGGTAACCAATGGAATTGTCAAGTTTCATCAGCTAGTTCCATTTCCTGATGCTGTCTATCTGACTCTCCAGCTACATTCCTTACAAGAGACTGTGAGGAGATTTGGAGGTGGGCTCCAGAGGAGAGATGGGACCATGAGATTCAAAACCTTGATAGCTGTGTTTGCTTTGTTTTTAAAAATAATCCATGCTGTTATTTGGAAGAAACTGAGTTTTCTTTAAGAGAGAGTTTTATTACTGAAGGATGAATAAGAGATAAAAAGTAATAATTGGGTCTGATACAGCATTAAAACATCAGTTGACTTAAAAGTTTCCCTCTCTCTCTCTCGAATTTGGCCTTCATTTATTAGTCTATTGCATAGGCAGAATAAATTCTGTCCAATTCTTCCTAATTGCTTTGAGGTAATATTTTTAATCAACACATATTTACTGCCCTCTAGTGGATTTAAGAAGCATTTGTGTCCCCATCATATTGAGCAATATCCTTTATTATCTTTGTATTACTGTAAGTGATTGTTAGGAGAGAACTTTAAACATGTACATTTGACATGCAAATAATTTTAATTATTCACATATTGAATTGATTTTAGGTTTAACAAAGATGGTTCTGACCAATGTTATTAAAGGGAAGACTAATAATAAAGTCCTTTTCTATGGCCAACTTTCTGTTGTTGAAAGTAATTAGTCAGTTGTTTACACACATAACTGATTTTCTTGTTTTCGTTTATTGTGCATTAGTCATTTGATACGAGCTAGAAACAGTATAATGTTTGCTGCAGTTAAAACTCTGTGACCTTGGAGTAGGACATGAAATGGGCTAATTGAAGACCGGATTTTGCAAGGTGCTTAACACCTTCCACTTAGTACTGAGCACCTGAGATTTGAGGATGCTCTTTACTCTGCCAGATTAATCCTAATGAGTAGGCCTATGTCTGGATATTACTGGGTCATTTGCTAGCCCATCTGTCATTATAAAGCAGGAGAACTAAATTGGTGTTATCAATAATAATGATATTAAATGTTGCTAGCATGGGTTTTCACGTATTTTTAGATTTTAAAAAATGCTGATACTCTTTTTCAACATGTTTTTTCAGTTGTTGTTTCTGTTTTAATTTTTTACAGCAATTACCACCCCATGTACGTGTCTGGGATTCTGTTACTTTGAATACACTGCATATCATTGGGATGGGCTTTTTTGACCGTGCTGTCACCTGCATTGCTTTTTCTAAGTCTGTAAGTAAATGCACATATAAAGTGTTTGTGTGCTGTATGTATAATTAAATTATTTAAAGTTTCATATACATAACATTCTGAAAAAATTGAGGGCTATATCTTGTACTATTCAACCAAAACTCCACAGTTTAAAGATTTTAATTGGAAATAGAATAACATTTTTCACTTTCAATTAGGCAGTGGTGTTTAATGACTTTTAGATTTGTACCTATGCATTTCTGAATTATTTTATAAATGACTTTTAAAATGTTTTGCTTCAGAATGGAGGAAGTAACCTTTGTTCAGTGGATGATTCAAATGACCATGTGCTTTCTGTATGGGACTGGCAGAAGGAAGAGAGGCTGGCAGATGTCAAGGTGTTGCAATAAGATATTTTGTGCAATAAAATGCTTGCTTGTATGTAGATCTAAATTTTTGTCTTTGTCAAATGTCTTTCTGTGCCTTTTAATTCTTATTAGTGCTTTCATTTATAAAGGACAAAGAATATAAAGCAGGGATTGGCAACTTTGGCACATGGCCCCCAGGGTAAGCACCCTTGGTGGGCCCAGCCAGTTTGTTTACCTGCCGCATCCGCAGGTTCGGCCGATCGTGGCTCCCACTGTCCACGGTTCGCCGCTCTCTGATATAAAGTATACCTGTCTGAAATATTTCTTCTTATAGTTTAAAATAATGTGGAGGGCTTTTGGGAGAAGGGGAGGAAAGGGATCTTGTTTATTGCTTTGCTGTCATAATCATGTTAGAGTTTATTAGGAAATTTTAAAAAGCAACTGTAGGGATGTATAAGAGGGCATACAGAAAAATGCTGTAAACAAATTTTAATTTGAGGGATTCCTCTTAAAAATATCAGACACAGTTTTGAAGACATGCTTCAACTTACAATACTAACAAAATTAGAAAATGTTTTCACTTCAGCTCTTTCCTTCATGACATTTTATCCAAAGTGCTTGTTATATCAGTCTGTTATCACTTAAAGTAAAAAAGTCAGCAAAACATTTTCAATCCAAATATGGTACATAATTACATATAATAAGTTGACTAATTTGTTTAACAAGAAAACACTTGTAAATTAATCATTTTTTTTATCTGTATTTTAAATTTTGATACATAGTTTCTTTCTTTCTTTTCAAGTGTTCTAATGAGGCAGTATTTGCAGCAGATTTTCATCCTACAGACACAAATATAATAGTTACTTGTGGAAAATCACACCTTTACTTTTGGACGTTAGAAGGGAACTCCCTTATTAAAAAGCAAGGATTATTTGAGGTAAAGAAGTCTTAACTTTTCTTTTACAGCAATGCTGTATGCATACAGCAATAAAGTTTATTTAAGGCTGAAATGAATCAAAACAACCTGATAATTAAGCCTATTTTATTATACTGTATTTTGTACAGCATTTGTAATATATAATTACAGTACATTAGCACTGTATGTTGCAATCCTAGGTAGTTATCACTACAGTGATGGTCAAAATCTGGTTTCCATTCTAGCCCCTACATTCTTGTTTTCACTTTCTCTTAATTTTCTCAAATTCCTTTTGGGTTACAAGTTTCTATATTTGGCCAAGGGTAATTTGAGAAATACAATTTGATTGAGTTGTAAATTTATGTGAACATGAATTTTCTTCCCCATATGTTCTTTTCAGATCTTAAGTTCTGCACATACATATTTCAAAAAGAGACAAAGCTAGAAATTCTACTCTTAGTCTATTTTGTAAATATCATTTTTACTTAAAGGTCTTGCTTTTAAAAAAGTAGTCTGAATTTCAGTTTGATTTTTGCAGTTCTATTTGTATGCATACCGACTACAGTTGCAAGCACAAATAAAATGTTTCTGCAGTGTATAGAGATGGCTTCTACAGTGTCTAGTTAACCATTGCTTGTTTAAAATAAAAAAAATATATATGGAGATATGCCTATCTCATAGAACTGGAAAGACCTTGAAAGGTCATTGAGTCCAGTCCCCTGCCTACACTAGCAGGACCAAGTACTGTCCCCCAACAGACTTTTTTGCCCCAGATCTCTAAATGGCCCCCTTAAGGTTTAAACTCACCACTCTGGGTTTAGCAGGCCAATGCTCAAACCACTGGACTATGTGTTGCTGTAAATGTACTAATTCCCTACCATACAGAAACAAGAGAAGCCAAAGTTTGTCCTGTGTGTGACCTTTTCTGAAAATGGTGATACAATTACAGGAGACTCAAGTGGAAACATCTTAGTCTGGGGGAAAGGTAAGACAAGACAGATTATAACAGTACATTGTATACTACATTGAAATAGGACAACTGTTTATTTTCCTTCGAGTGATTGTGTGCATATACATTCCACTGTAGGTGCATTTGCGTCAAATAATTTTGATAGCAGTACCACTAGGCAGCACATGAGACCCTGCCCTCCTTGTGGTTAGAGCCAAAGACATAAAAGAGGCATGATTGCTGCCTCCTTCTCAGTTCCTTCTTATGGTAAGAACTGGATCCTTGTATCACTCTTGAGCCTTGGTTAGCCAGCTTAGCAAGAGAATTTCTCATTTTATATATAATTATAGTTCATTTAGTATTGTTATAGTTTAGTAGGCAATTAGCTGACAGTGATTTTAGGGATTTTTGCCAGGCAGAAATCCTCTGGATTTAAACAATGTGCCACGTGCAGGGCTGTTATCTCTGTCACTGATAAACTTAAAGCTGCCTAATTTGTTAGGGAATTTGTCCTCAATATGTGTCACCTAATCAGTTCCCTGTTCTCCATGAGATTTCTGTTTGAAGGTTCATGTCGTCTACAAGGTAATGGTTCATCTCCTTTACAATCTTCAGAGCCTGACCCTGACCACAAGAAAGTAGAGAGGTCCTCCACAAGGAATGCGCCTTTGGCTGCCACAGCTCCAAAGCTTAGATCTTCCTGTCTTGTGGCTTCATCAAAGTTTTCAAAACTTTCTGAGGCTGATAGGTCACAAACCTATCCTCACAAAAAGTTCTGTGGTTCCAAGGTGTGGGCACAAGCACTCACACTCATTAGCACCATCTGAGGCAGCATTATTGACTCCAGCAGGGCCATTGGGACTGGTGCTATCTCTGTTACCAGAGAGATCTTCAACCCTGGCACTGTTGGATCCAGTACCAGCTCCCATGGCGGTAAACTTACTTCTGTTGTTGGTGCCATCAATGCCAAAAGCCTTTTATGTGGCAAGAGATTTACTGCTCTTCCCTTTAGTATACTCACCTTTGCTGCATCAGCCAATTCTGACTGCAGCTGCTTCAGCTCTGTCTGCTCCTCCCTCAATTCCATCAGCTCTTCCGACACCTGTCACTATAGCTTCTGCATCTTCAGTCCAGTACACATCAGCACTGTCAACATCGACTCATCTTTCAACCTTCTGTTCACCTCTGCTTCCTCTGACACTGTTGGATACTTCTTTATTGTCTGTCTTTGACAGACTCCTTCCTTTTCTGTTGGTCAGGTCTTCTAATGTACATATTTCTTCCTGTCTCTGTCACCCTGTGGGTGAACCGGAAGCTAAAAAGAGATGAAGTGACTTTAATCCTTAGAGCTCTTGACTGACCAAGACACTACTGGTATACTATCCTATATTAAGGACCTTCTGTCTAAGGAATCAAGGTAACTTGCTGCACTCCAGCCTACAGTCACTTTACCTCATTTACGTGAATGATCTCTGGTTGAGCAAGGAGAGAGTGGCTCCCAAAATGTCCAAGCCATTTTGCTGTGCAGCAGAAAGGACAAGCCAGAGCAGCAAAATGAAATAGGTTCTCAGCCTGGGCAGAGTACCACCAATTGTCACAAAGTAGGGTGGAAATTAAACATATTTTACACTCCCTGCTGCAGTTGAAATTGTGTGGTCTCTCTTTCAGCTCTGTAAGGGTATATTTAGCCTCCATCTCCACAATACATTCACCAGTAGAAGCGCTTTCTGTTTTTTCGCATCCCTTAGAGTCTGGATTTTTAAAAGGCCTCATTCATATGTACCTTCCTGTTTTGATCCTGTATTCTTCTGGGAGCTGAATTTTGATTTGTCTTGTTTAATGATTTCCCCCTGCAAACCCTTAGCACCAACTTTGTTATCTTTGCTAAAGACAGTGTTTCTAGGAGCTATTAGGTCTGCAAAAAAGCTATCAGAGCACCGGGCATTATTAGTTTATGCCTAATATAATATCCACATTCCACCTCTATCAGATCTTTCATCTTCAAGAATTTTTTCCAAAACTTCGGTCTAGCAAAGCTGAAGAAAGGCTTCAGACGTTGGATGTACAGAGGACTCTATCTTTTTATGTGAACTGCACAAAATCTTTTAGGTTGTCTCCTAAAGTCTTTGTAACCTTCACTGAAAGGATTATGCACATCCAGTTACAGATCAGTGCATATTTCTCTGGATTTCTGACTGTATCAAGCTCTGCTATAATCTAGCAAAGGTTGCTCCTCCTCTGAGAACAACAGCTCATTCCAACAGGGCTCACTTCACTTTGTCAGCCTTTTTGGGTAACATTCTGATAATGGATGTTTGCAAGGCGGTCACGTAATTGTTAATACATACCTTTTCTAGATACTATACTATCACTCAAGCTTCCTGAAATTATGCCAATTTTGGCAAGTCAGTGTTAAAGTGTCTTTTCAAATATCTGAAGTTATACCACCTATAAAGGAACTGCTGGTGAGTCACTTATAGCAGAAAATATATGTACACAATCACTCAAGGAGAAAAAACGATTATAGGAACTCCTCACTTAACGTTGTAGTTATGTTCCTGAAAAATACGACTTTAAGCGAAACAATGTTAAGCAAATCCAATTTCCCCATAAGAATTAATGTAAATGAGGGTGTTATGTTCCAGGGAAATTTTTTTCACCAGACAACTGAAGCTTAGTTGAGGTGGAGGAGTCTGAGAGTAGAATACTTCCTAGGGAATGCCTTACTGCTAAATGAACTAGCAATTGGCTGAGCCCTCAAGGGTTAACTATCACATTCTACAAGGCAGCAGGAAAGGAGGGAGGGCAGACAGAGACAGAGACACACACCCTGTGTGTGTGAGAGAGAGAGATTTCCCTTGAAGTATGCTGACTCTTAAGTATACTGCCTTGTTAATTAAATCAGCTTGCAGAAACCAGCTGCTGCCAGCCAGTTCCCTCCCTTGTGTGTCCCCCAGCTCTATGGAAGATGGGGTAAGCGGGGTGCAGGAGCAGGGGGGAGGGAGACACCCTGACATTAGCCCCCCTCTTCTTCCCCTCTCTCCCCCACCCCACAGCAAACAGGAGTCTCGGGGAGCAGCTCCAAGGCAGAGGGCAGGAGCAGCACATGGCACTCGGGGGAAGGACAGCTGAACTGCTGGCAGTTGGTAGCCTGCTGGCAGCTGTTGCACAGGGAACTTAAGGGAGCGGGAAGCTGATGCAGGGAGCTGATAGGAGGACTGCCGGTCCACCCTGGTTCCAACCGCCCAACAGCTAGCTGCACCAGGCTGCTCTTCCTGCAAGCAGGGGACAAAGCAGGTGGCTGCCGAACGACATAAGAAGGAAGCATTGCACAACTTTAAATGAGCATGTTCCCTAATTGATCAGCAATGTAACAAAGAAACAACATTAACTGTGATGACTTTAAGTGAGGAGTTCCTGTGCTTATCTATACAGTAACTGTTCTGCGAGATGCTTTGTGCACATATGTATTCCACAACCCTCCCATCATCTCTGCTGCTTTGGGCATTAGTTGGATGGTGGATGTGAAAGAATGTAGAGGAAGGCAGCAGCTACACCTCTTTTATGCCTTTGACTTAGAGCAGCGGTGTCCAGTACATTCGCCACGAGCCACATGTGGCTAATAAGCTACTGGATTGTGGCTAATGCATGTGGCTTTTTTATAATGTGGCTAATGAGAAAAATTCAAAACCCCAAGTGTGGCTAGCATCGAATTTCTATTGGACACCGCTGACTTAGAGCATCAGAGAAGTAGGGGCACAAGTGCCACCTAGTGTTTCTGCCGGCAAAAGTCTCTGACTTGAGTGCATTGAGCGCACATACACCTCTGGTACACAACTCATCTCAAAAAACGATAGTTACTGGACAGGTAAATAACAGTTTTTTAAATGTGTTGCTGTGAATTTTTAAGCAAAAATTACTATATTTTTAATAAGGATAACCTTGCCTTGTCTGGGGGCCTCTGCCAAAGTCTAATCAAATAGAATTTGATTTTCTGTTCCCAGGTGTTAGCAGTTGTATGTTTGGCAGTAGTTGCACTAAACTGAAATTTAATGTGCTTTCTGTATTTAATGTGCTTTCTGTATTCAAGTGTTAAATTGGAAAGCCCAAACTGCCATACAGAGTGTTATGGATATTACTGACAAATAAGAGAAGTGGCAGAAAAAGTTATTTTATTTTATCAAAATAACTACAAGCTACAGTATGAACACTATAGGTCTAGTTTCCTTATGGTGATCACATGTACAACTGAAGTTATGCCTGTGTATTGATAGGAGAGCAGGTCCCTTAAAAATTAACAAAAAACCTTTGACAGATTATTTGAAGTCTCACAATAACAAAGGCCTGAAAAGGTTCCAGTTCTTTTATAATAGAACAGCTAGAACAACTAAAAATGACAATATGCTGCTGCTCTATTTGCACTGTTTATTAATCTGAATCTACTGTTTTAATGAAAGAAACATCACCTCCATCAATTTCCTTCTCTAATAAAATGTGAGAGTTAAACAGAGTGGCTCAGATTTTGAAGAAAACAATTATGGGTAGCTTCATGGCCACTCACTAATTCTCTGTTTTGTGATTTCTAGAAAGAAAAGCCTCTGTCTTAAGCTTCAGGCAGCAGCATTTGCATGAAGACAAACAGCAACAATACCCTAAGGATATTTACTGTTGTGCGGGGGGGGGGGGGCAGTGGGGTTAGGAGAACCCCCCAAAAGGGTCTGCCAGCAAAGGGGGATGGGATATGGGTCATAGGCACTTCTGTTCCATCTCCCAAGAGACTAAAAATCAACTCTGTAAGCCAGGGGAGGAAGTATTGGTGAAATCCTCAGGCAAGGTAGTATGAATCAAAACCCCAGTGATTTACGGCTTTGCCCACCTGTGTGCTGTTGGTCACCACATCTCTGCTTCTACTTCTGCTCCTCACAGACACTTCATACCTCTGTTGGGGAAGACAGAGGAAATAGTATTGTAGCCCAGCTCCTTTCTCTCTCTTCTCTTTCCTCAGATCCCTACCAATCATACCACAAAGCAAGAGTTTTGTCACCCATCCACTCCAAATGGAGTTAGATGATCAGGGCTAGGCACTAAACAGATGTTTTCTCTCCCTTCCTCCCAGCTATCCTTTTGTGTGGTTGGCAGGGAAGCCGGGGTAAACAGGTGGGCGGGCAGCAGCCAGTGACTTTGCACACAGTGCTCAGGAGGTCAGTTTGAGTTCATGCTAGTTGGCCCGCTAGTTTCTCCTATGGCTGGCAGCACTCTTCTCCTCTCCTCCCCCAGCCCCTCTCCTGACAATTTTAAATCTTTTTTGCTTGGTGGGAGAAGGTGGTAGCATGGGGGTGGGGGCGGATACTTGCCCTTGCAAAGACTGCCTCACTTGGCCAGTTCTTTTTGGAATAGGCATAGGTGTTCTTTCCTCCCCCATCTATGCTGCAGATTTTCTGACTTGTGCTGCTGGTGGAGCAACTATTGCTTCCACCTGCTTGTACTATCCTAAGCGGAAGACTTCCTCCCACCCCCGCCTTAAAAACAGGAGACAGAGAAGAAATGTTTTGATCCAAACAAATTCAATTTATCTTCAGTTAAAAAACATGATTAAAAAGCAAACAAACAATATTAGTTTTTTAACTTATATTGGCCCCTCACTTTTTCAAGAAGTAAGGATTGCTTTAAAAAAGTTATCCATGCTTGGTGGTATAATGCAAGTTTAAATAATGGAATTGTTAATATTTTCTCCTTGTCGTTCACAGTCATTGTGATTCTCAGTTGCAAGTAAAACCTGTAAGTCAATGTAGTTGGGTGTATGCCACTTAAGAGATTTACTCTTTGAGCCGTGACACATACAACCATTTACTATAACTCCCAGACTTGAGTGTGAAGTGAAAAATAAAGTAAAAATGATCCAATTACATTAATATTTGGGTAATAACCTCTTTTCTCCATACATCTAGGTACAAATAGAATAAGCTATGCACTTCAAGGAGCCCATGAGGGTGGTATTTTTGCACTTTGTATGCTGCGAGATGGTACACTGGTATCAGGAGGTGGAAAAGACAGAAAACTAATATCTTGGAATGGGAATTATCAAAAACGTCACAAGACTGAGGTGATGTTACTGATCTTTAAATTTTACTTATTACTTTAAGATGGAGAATATCTTATTGTCCTTATGTAAATCCATGGTGCGCCCTCATCTTGTATACTGTGCACATATGTGTACAGATATGGTCTCCTTATCTCAAAAAAGATATTCTGGTATTAGAAAGGGTTCAGAGAAGGGGAACTAAAATGATTAGGAGTTTGGGATGGATCCCTTATGAGGAGAGATTAGAGGCTAGGATTTTTCAGCTTGGAAAAGAGGAGACTAAGGGAGGATATGATAGAGGTATATAAAATTATGAGTGGTGTGGAGAAAGTGAATACGGAAAATTTATTTACTTGTTCCTATTATATAAGAACTAGGGGCCACCAAATGAAATTAATGGGCAGCAGATTTAAAACAAATAAAAGGAAGTTGTTCTTCACCCAGCGCACAGTCAACCTGTGGAACTTCTTGCCTGAGGAAGTTGTGAAGGCTAGGATTATAACAGGGTTAAAAAAGAACTGGATAAATTCATGGATATTAAGCCCATTAATGGCTGTTAGCCTGGATGGATAAGGAATGGTGTCCCTAGGCTCTGTTGGTCAGAGGGTGGTGATGGATGGCAGGAGAGAGATCACTTGATCATTACCTGTTAGGTTCACTCACTCCGGAGCACTTGGCATTGGCCACTGGCAGTAGGACAGGATACTGGGCTGGATGGACCATTGGTCTGACCCAGTAAGACCATTCTTATGTTCTTATGAAAATTAAAAAGAACTTTCTTATGAACTGGGCTCCCTAAATCAGTACTCTTGTTTAGGACTCTTCATTTTTGTCAACCCCAGGTAAATGAATAAATAGAATATGATTCTTATCACTAAAATGGTACATTAACTGATTTGTTAAAGAATCTTTTTTAATTTAATACATCCATTCGTTGGTAGGAAAACTAATGAAATTTTGCTAATATTAATTCTGCCCTTCTTTGTCAAATTATTAATAGTGACAGGTGTTTTTTAATTTCAAATTATTGCAGTGTTTTGCAATAAACTACTTTCACACTTTTTATTTTCCAAATAATAATGATGGTGGTTTTCATCACTTTCCATGGTTGGTCTTAATCCAGCGGTGAATTTGAACATTATTTTAGTAAAATTTTCTGGCCATTAAGTAGGAATTTGCAATTCAAACTTTTTATGGGAATAGTCCCAGTGAGTACATTTGTTAGTCTGAAAAAGCAAAGTAAGTTATGTGACCATTTAGACATTGTGTAAAAAGCATGATCAGAGGAAAACTGTGTATTCTGATGGGTGTACTGGTGGTAGATACTGTAGAGGCATTGCACATGCATTGGCAACGTGGGTAGTGTGTCAGTTTTCTAAATCAAGTAAGAATACCTGCTGTTGGGTTTTCCCTAACTCTAACCACTGAAAATGGTCAGACTTGCTGCTCAGCTATTCTCATGGCCCCTCCCCCCATTTTTTTTAGAATGGCTTATTATTAAATCACTTATTCCATTCAGATTTTCCACACTGTTGAAGTCTGCACACCAGAATGCACTGGAGTCTTCTAGGAAGCAGAAAGTTGGGTGCAATTAAAGCAGTATACACTTACAGAAGCAATAGATGCTGTTTATACAAAACCTATCAGTATCTCCAAGAACAGCTTAGTGATTTTTAATTTCTTTAAAAAATAAAAGGATTTTGTATACAAAAAGTCTTGATCCAATATTAATGTTTCACAATTTATAAAATTTGGCTCTAGGAAACATAACATTTTCATTTGCTGACTGACTTGGTTTTAGTTGGGCAGATTTTATGTCCAATTAGTGTAGATGCCTTTTTGAGTAGTGTTATATAAATTATCCTAGCTTTATTGAAGTCAGTGGAGCTATGACAATTTGCACCAGCTGAGGATTTGCCCATGGCGCCCTATATTATTTTATATGTGACTACTTTAAAAAATCTATTTGTAAGGCCATATATTTTGAAATAAATACTTTAAAAAAACCAACAAATTAACACCTGAGAAACCGTTTTGTACCATCTGACTTACCAGTTCATTTATCTATTATGATCACAGATTCCAGAGCAGTTTGGTCCAATAAGAACAGTAGCAGAAGGGAAAGGTGATGTTGTATTGATAGGCACTACTAGAAACTTTGTTCTACAAGGCACTCTATCTGGAGACTTTTTTCCAATTACCCAGGTGAGCTGTTTCCTTGCAAACTAATAAAAACATTAATATTTTAAAATATGTAAGTGCAATAATAGAACTTGTCTAATGGTATGAAAATACATAATTATTTAATTAATTTACTAGCACAGTCACTTCAGCAATAAAGAATCTGATAAAAGAAGTACATATCCAAGCTCAGCAGAATTTCTGACGCTTATTTATATAGTAAGCTAATTTTAATCGTGTTAATTGGGAAAGAATTAACTTTCATTAAAGGTGTTAACTTGAATGTTACTATCCATCGTCTGAAGAAACTTTGTTTGTATTTGTATAGGGTCACACTGATGAGCTATGGGGACTAGCCATCCATCCCTCTAAACCTCAGTTTTTCACCTGTGGACATGACAAACACATTACTCTCTGGGATGCTACCAGTCATTGTCCTGTCTGGAACAAAATCATAGAGGTATATACTATTAAGCCCACACTATTCTCTTTCATAGAATAAAGGTTTTCAAATATGTTAATTTTAAAAAATGTTTTTGTTAGATTGTAATGAAAGGGCAAGAATCAGTGAGATAGTATATCATTTAACTTTTTGAAAATGTTTGTGCAGTTCTAAAACAGTATCACAGTGTTAAGCCAAACATTCCAAACCACTGACCCTTTTGCTAACTCAAAGCTAATTTGGCTGCTGTACACAAAAGGTATACTGTGCTTTAGGCACTTATTTCATTCAGAAGAAAATCACAAAACTGACACAGGAAGACATTTGACCTTTTATTATTTTTGAGAAGTGGCAGATGTACACAGCCTAATAATTACTTGTCTATAAGGAGCAGTGATGCCTCATCCTCCCTGACTGAATTAACCTCGTTATCTCTAGCCTGATTCTTGCCTGCTTATCTGTGCCTGATTCTTGCCTGCCTATTTATACCTACCTCTGGACACTTCCACTGCATGCATCTGACGAAGTGGGTATTGACCCACGAAAGCTTATATTCCAGTATGTCTGTTAGTCTATATGGTGCCACAGGACTCTTTGTCATTATGGGGGTGTGATTTCTAAAGCTCACTGACATGTTGCACATTACTTGGTCTGTGTAGACCGTGCTATGTAATGCTAAGTGCACTAACGAATGTTTAGTACACAGCAGCAGGATCTACACAGATCAGTTCACAGTATGTTAGTGCACTTTAGAAATCACATCCCTTTAGCACACATTATCCTATTGTGTAGACAAGCTGTAAGTCTTCAACTCATTTCTCCCCTCCTCCCCTCTCTGATATGCAACTTCTGTTATATGGATATTAAGGGAGTATATTGATGCGGGGTCTAAATTTCTCTTAGGTGTACATATAAGTTAGGTCACCTAATTCTGCATTTGGGAACTCATATTAATGATGTTGTACTGTATCTGGTTTTGAGCACTTAAAAGAAGAAATAAGTACTGATTTAGTCCTTTTTTAATGCCTGGTATAGCTTCTTTCCTTTTCAACAATCTAAATAAATAAATAAATAACCACGCAAGGGAGGTTAGTGCTGTTTATAGGAAACAAGCAAAGGATTCTGCTCCTCAGCAATGGAAACTCACCATCACAACTTTCCAGAAGTCTGTATTTATAATCCTCTTTTTACAAAAAACAGTGAGTAGATTCTTCATATGAGTCATAGGATACCCTGTGATGACTTAAGCTACCTCTTAATTTTCCCTGCTTGCCCTCTTTCACAGGTCAGGGCAACTACACTTGTATTCCCCCTCCATGATCCACCTAGGGCACCCACTTAAAGATTACTGGATCCCAGTCATCACCTCTCTTGGGCAGAGACTCATGTCTGTCTGCCTCCTCACCAAGGTGGTAAGACTGCACAGCTTTCTGATTTACCCTGTGATATTCCCAGGAAGCCAGACTGCCTGAAAGGCCAGCACCTGCTTTTTGCTTTCTCTCCAAAGACTATGAACAGAGCAATTGCCAGCAGTTATAAATTACCACACAAGCCTTTAAAAGTGAGCACATTTATTCTTACAGTGAATGCATTACAGAAAAAAAAATGTTAAAAACAATAAAAGAACATACATGCGTGCTGAAAAGCTTATCAGAGATTATTCAACTCCAGCTTTGGGCTCTGGTAGGTGTCAGTCCCTCAAAACCTACACTAGATTTTCCCTGGTATTATAAGTTCATAACTGTCTTAGATTCAGAACCGAGGCAGGCAGAGAAGCTGTTTCTTTATACAACTTGGAGCCTTTGATCTTTGGTGACACGTAAACAGTAGACAAAGACCCTCTCCTCAGAGTGTAGCTTTAACTGGCTAGGTTTTTGCATAACTGGAGTTGGGTAATTTGCACTAACCTCTCCCTAGTGTATCCCAGGAAATCCACTTAATACTTATTGTTCCAAAAGTCCATTCTAGCTGCAATTTTTTTAGTATAGTCCTTTCAACTCCCAGTCCTCACGTCACATCTTCCCCGAAAGATTATACACAATCCCATTCCAGGACCACACTAACATTTAGTGACATTGCAGGAAATTGCCATATCTGTAACACCCTCCATAAAGGAGAAAAGTTCAACAGTAACATATAAAGTAAATTTTAAAAATCTGGTCTGGATTCTCCATCAGCCACCCAAGCTCTCAAGTGAAAACTACCCACTAATAAAGGGCTGGTCTACACAGTTTACAGTTCAGTGTCTGGGAGATTAAGACAAATTCGCCTGTACTAGATAGTGGAAAATGGATCCAAGAAGTTTCTCTGCATATGTATTTTTAATGTATGTCAGCATTATATCAGTATGCCATTGCATGTATTCGGATGAATATATTGATGTGTGCCTCATATCTCACTCTGTGTGCTTCACACCTCACTCTGTTGAGTATAAAAATATACTTGTATTTTATATATAAAGATCAAATGAGAAAATTAAATAGGTCTAAAGTGGTGAAACAAGACTTAAAATTTTACTTAATATCCTTTTTATTAGGACCCATTTTGAAAAAGGGGGCATGTAGAAGTCATTGTATTGAAGGACATTGTATTGAAGAATATTATACTGTACTACCATATAATCTATTGAGTAGTCTGTTAGCAAGATGAAGTTCTTCCTCAGAGCTCTCTGAAGTGCAGCAAGTTCCACTAGCTATCAAACCAGGTCCTTAACCTTCTAACTTTGTCCTGAAAAGAGACAAGTAAGGATCAGCCCATGATATGGCTTAGTTTATTTTTTGCTCTCATCTCAAAAGTAGGATTAAGGGTTTGGCTGGTTATGAGTAAATGCTAAAATTAATTTAATAGTCAGACAGGCTTTTGAGGATACAAAACACGAAAAATGAGTAAATACTAGAATTAATTTGTTAATAGTCAGACAGGCCTTTGAGGATATAAAACACTAAATAAAAAAGTATTGCTTTTCTTATTACTGAGAAGATGAAAATCCATGCTAGTCATTTTGATTCTTCAAAAAGAGGTACATTTTAACTATAACAACAACTTAGTCTATTGAAATCAAGGACTCATAAAAATAAATCTATCTGGCCAGATTTTTATAAAGATAAGGCAGTCATCCAAATGCTCTTTGCTTGATTAAAGCAAGATTTAAACTATCAATCACCTTGACAATAATCTTCTCACATCCACTTTCAAGCATCTTAGAGACCTTATTTCATAAGTCGTTGGCTTCTTACCTGGAGTGGATATATTTTTCTTTGATACTATTGCCTGTTTGTGTTAGAAAGAACTGTATAACAATGAATGTGTTAATACACTTATTATTATGGTTCACCAGCAGGTTGTTGTTGAGATTAAAATCTGTATTTAAAGTTGTGTTTTATGTAAGAGAGAATTTAATACCACAGAATTTCCTCATTTGTTTGGGTCATAGAAACTTTGGAAAACTGAGCACACTTGGGCTACTATAATGATTTGACTTCATAAATAGAGAAACAACAGATAGTAGCTACCAGTATCCTTATGATTTGTGAGAAAGTTGCAAAAACATAGGTCTCTCTTACTTCTTGAAAATAAGGAGAATCTCCCTTAGAACCAGCCACCACAAGCAAGACAATTACAAATCAATAAACCCGTTAGCAGGTCTGCCATACTCACTCCAGTATGAGCAATGAGTAGAATATAAAAATATAAATAAATGATGTGGCTTTTTAAGGTACTATTATTATATTCCCTGTTTAGCTCTTTCATGTACATGTTAATTTTGACATGATATGACAAAAATCTGCCAAAAAATTAACCACTACATGTTTGAGTTTTCTTCTCTAATCTGTAGAATTCTACACCTCATTCTTTGTAGATTGTGACATAAAGCTAGCAAGCCACTACTTACTTTTCGTATTTTTCAGATGTTACAATGGCAGGTGAAACATTGTGGTTCTCCAGCTATGTCAGTAACAACATAGTATCAAATATGCTTAAACATTTATTCAAAGAAAATGTTGTAATGTCAGACATCAAAGTGAGACACTCACCTTCATTATTTAGCTCAAACTTCCACTGATTTGTAACTGGCAGGTATTGCAAAGATACCTTCTGTGTTCTTAGTGGTAAAGTCAAGCCCTGCCACTACCGCACTCCATGCCGTGTGATATATGCAACAGTAAAATAAATTGCTTGCTCAACCCTCAGGTAGTAAACAACTGACATCTACTGATTAGACATTTATATAACTAAATTAGAACTGAGTGAATAATTTATTAAGTTAATTTTACCACTTTCCCCTTTGAGCATTTGTTCAGAAGCAGCTTTTTATTTCTTTTTTTGTTTGTTTGAAATTATTTGCCAAATAAATCTTAGGTTAGACTGTGCACGAAGTAAAACAGTGTGGCAATGAAACACTGTATTAGGTAATTTTTAGTGGATTTCAAAATGTATTAGTTTTTTCCTCGAATATAAAAAGAGGAGTTTACTCTAAACAAAGAGTGAGGGGGTTAGTTTATTACTGAGTAAGCAGTTTTAATCGTGTTTTTATTACTGTCTCTGGCTATAAATGTATACTTCCTTTGAAACGTTATAGGATCCAGCACAGTCTTCTGGTTTTCATCCTTCAGGGTCTGTTGTTGCAATAGGAACACTAACTGGAAGGTAAGAAGAACAAAAGCGCGGGTATCAGTCAACAGATGGGTATCTGTCCATCTCACCAAATCAAAATTGGTATTCTTGTTTCTCCAACGAATAGGGCCAAATTCTGCCCTCTGATGCTATGCTCACCTCCTGTTGACTTCAACAGGGGCTGAAGGTATTGGTGGTGGTATTTATTATTACTGTATTGCAATAGCGTCTGACAGCCTTAGTCCAAGACCTCATTGTGTTTGGCACTGTACAAATACAGATCAAGAAAGACTCAAGAGCTTACAATCTACGTATAAGATATGAGGCAGCAGATGGATACACTCAGGGGGAATACAAAGAAACAATGAGGCAGCACTGGCAGGCATGAGAAGCAATGGTAGCAGTGCACCAGCAGCCTACCCATTCTCAGGGGTTTGTTGTTGTTGTTGTAGACATGACAGCTAATGAGAGTTCTAAGGAGGGTTCTGAAGGATGTATATGGGGAGCTCCTCCTCTCAAATGTGAGGAATAGAACAAGAGAAGACAAAACGAATTTGCTTGAAAATTTAAAATGTTTTATTATTTTTACCATAATAATGTCCAGAGCCCTCAGCCAAATTTTGGTCAGGGCCCCATCATGCTAGGCACTGTATATGCACATAGATAGAAAAGAGACAGTTTCTGCCAGGAGAGCTTAAAACTTAAACAGATGAGACAGATGAGGGAGAAAAGAGGTACTACTTCCATTGTATATAGGAAACCATGGCCCAGAATCTCATAGGGAATCAGTGGTGGAGCCTTGATTTGAACCCAGAACTTTAAAGTGCCTTAAGCACAAAACCTTCCTTTCCTTTAAGGGTACCTAAGGGCAGAATTTTGTTCCTATTATTTGCACTTCATTCTAAAATACCTCTTTATTTGATGATGTGGTTTTAGTAAGTATTGAAGCAAAGTTTATTTGGTTCTGTGTTTCCCTGAATATCTTAATAAAAGTGAGATGTTTTAGGAGCAGTCTTTATTTCTGATACTCTGTAAGTTGAAATCAGCATTAAAATGCAGATTTTCAAAGTGAAATAGTTGTATGTAGTTGTAGAAACTTGTCCAGAGAACAATGTATAACAAAGCCCCAATCCACCTCAAAGGAGACTTATTATGATCTAATTTTTATTTATCTAGTACAGGAGTCTCCAAACTTTATGACACAAGGGTCATATTATATTTTTGAAGGGATTTTGCTGGCCAAAGCAACTGTGGAAAAAAATTAAATAGATGCAAATATATGCAAAATATATGCAAATTGTTTAAAAACAACACTACTGTGTCAGTGTTGCATTAAATTCTAAATCAGGTGTAAAAGTAGCTGTATAATCAATGCAGGTACTGGAAATCACAGAAAATATTTGTCAGTACATTAAAAATCATTTAAAAAAATCATTTTTTTATTTCTAAAAACTCACAAATTTATATCATACAAATACACATACACATACAAATACACAGCAGCGATGCTCCCCTAAATTGGCTCCCCTTTTTGGGGGACACTGGCTCCTGGGGGCACTCACCCCTCTGCACAACTCAGCTGAGCTACTCCCACATGCAAGCTGCTGCCGGCGGCCCCTCCCCCTGCCTGCTCAGTGTGCCACTCATTGCAGCAGCCTGCCTGTTCGCTTCTCCCCTGTTGGGTGGTGGGCTGGACAAATGGAAGCTGCGAGCCATAGTTTGGAGACCCCTAATACATAGTAGGCCTGATTCTCAGAAACACTAAGCCACCTTTGGCCTTTAAAGTAGATACAAATGTAATTAAATTACATTTAATTAAATTAAATGCCTGAACAGTGGGCCTTAAAGAATGTGCTCCAATATACATAAGATAAGCAAAAGTATCATCAGTCATACTTGCATATAACCAATGTCAATTTGTAAAATGATAATAAAATCTGAATGCAGGCATCTGGCTTAACATTTGATTGACAGTCTGTTTATCTACTGTTGAAAATGTTACTTTCAGTTAGCTACAAATAATGCAGAAAATGTCCCCTTCCTATTCTTTTCCTTTTAGTGCAAAACACATTGAAGACTGCTATTTTGACATAATGAACAGTTGATTAAAACTACTGTAGATTTGCATTCCTTGCTGAGCAATTTATTGGCCTTTTTCTGTGTTTACAACAGGTGGTTTGTGTTTGACACAGAAACAAAAGATTTGGTCACTGTACACACAGATGGAAATGAACAGCTGTCTGTAATGCGTTATTCACCAGGTTTGACACACTCTACTTACTGGTTAAAAAAAGAAGTGATTGTATGCAATATAAACTTTATTTTTTAAATTCCCCACATATATTTAAATTTAGTATAGATACATGAGTTGAAATCCTAACTCCGTTGAGTCAATGGAGCCAGGATTTTACCCGGAGGTTTTAACTTTAATTTCCTGTTGTTTGCCCCTTCAGATCTTGATGTTTAGCAGAAATCAGCTTTCTCACTTAGATGTGCATGTTCAGGTTGGCTTTTTTTCTCAGTTTCCTTATGAGGTTAACTTCAGTATTTGCTATATAGTGGTGCTGTTTTATTTGCAGGGAGACATATTCCATCAAACAAGAAGAAGAAAATTCTGTTTTTTTTATTTTATTAATGAAAGTTTTAAGAACAATGCCTACTGTCCATGACACACTAGAACTTCATAGATTAGTTTTAATTCTTTCTTGCGGATATAATTCTAATTCACTTTTTTATAGATGGAAACTTCTTGGCAATAGGTTCCCATGACAACTGTATCTATATATATGGTGTTAATGAAAATGGGAGAAAATATAGTAGAATTGGCAAATGCTCAGTAAGTGACCTCCTTACTACTTATTCACTAATAGCAAATAAGCATGTACACTTTATAGTACATATTATGCTATGTAAGTGGAATTAATACAATACACTTCTCTTCATAGGGTCATTCCAGCTTCATTACTCACTTGGACTGGTCTGTTAATTCACAATACCTTGTGTCCAATTCAGGGGACTATGAAATCTTATACTGTGAGTAACAAATGGTTTTCTGTGCTTTGTGCAGAGTTGTTTCTAGTACATCTAATGAATTTTTAATTTCATAGATCATATAATAACTAGGTTGGAACATATATTTTAATTAGTTGCTACTTTTTAGCTTAAATCAACTCCCATGCAGCTTAAAAACTGAAAATGTCATCATTTGTTTCTCTTTCTGTAGGGATCCCCTCTGCTTGTAAACAAGTAGTGAGTGTTGAGACTACTAGAGATGTAGAATGGGTTACTTACACCTGTACTTTAGGATTCCATGTTTTTGGTAAGTTTTTTTTTTCTCCCTGTCACAAACTTACGATTCTTTGCCTTTCCAATTAGCTAACATTCAGACTGTCATCTTTATTTGAAACATTGTTATTCAGATTTCAAAGCGCAAATATAAAACTTCTATTAAACAGTTTTTATCACTATCTGTCCTTTTATTTTGACCCAGGAGACCTCTGATTTAATATTCTTAGTATTTTCAGATACAATTATTAATTTGCAACACAAGTGAAAACCAATCACAAGCTACCTGCTATGACAAATTACCATTGTTTTCAGAAAGTATGTATTACCGTTAGAGAACTTTCATTTATGTATTTGTATTCCTACAGCACCTAAGATCCCATTCAGGATCAAGTTCCATTGAGCTAGGTGCTGTATAAACAGTGTACAATCCAGTCCCATTGTACACAGTTCTGTACAAACAGTGACAGTCCCTGCCCCACAGAGCTGATAGTGTAAATTGAAATATTCATAAGAAGTAAGTGAAATGAACAAAAAGAAAGAGAAAGGAAAAAGAGGGCAAATGTAATAAAAATAAGGTGTTCCAGTTCCAGATAGTTTTGGTTTCTTTCATTGATTTGGGGGTTGTAATTTTTTTTACATATAAATAAAATAATCCTCTGTGATCAACCGTCACTGGTGGTTGACTGTTTTCTTGTAGGCCTCAAAGCACAGGTTTATTTTGAGGAGGGATTTGAAGGAAATGAAGATACTTGCCTTTCAGTAAGGGCAGCGTGGAAGAAGTCATTGAGATGGTTGTGGGAGAATTCGATAAATGAGGACTCTTATCATTGGAGCTGAGGAAGTGGCAGAATAACACAATAAGAGAAGTGTGTACAAACAGGAGGGGTAAAATGAAGGGTCTTAAAAGGCGAGGACAAGATATTGAAGTTGGTATGATGAAACAGGAAACCAGTGCAAAGATTTAAAAAAGAAAAAGAAGTGATGTGGTCAGAACAATAAGCAAGAAAAATTATCCTAGCAGCCAGTTTTGAATTTAATAGAGCAGTTAACATGTTGGAGAGAGACCCAGAAAGGGGAAGAGATTGCAGCCAAGGGCCTGAACTAGAGCTTTAGAATAGTGACAGAAAGAAAATGATGAATTTTGGAAACATTATGGAAGAAGTGGCTAGGTTTGGATATGCATTTGACATGCAGGTCTATAGGGAAGACAGAGTCAAAGATGACTGGCTACGTATTATTCTGAGATGACAAAATTCTTCTCTCTGCATGGACAGCCTCTACTGAATTGTTAATATATTTCAATTTCTTAGGGCTAGGGTTTGAGAGTCCCTGACACTGTTAGTGTTTAGGCCCAGATTTTTAAAACTATTTTAAAACAACTCAGCATTGCAACATCTAACTGATTTAGGAGCCTAAATCGCATTTTCAACTGTTGATGAAATGTAGACTAAGTGCCTAAATCCTTTTTGAAAATGAGATTGAGGGTTCTCTGTCAGTTAGGTGTTGCGATGCTGAGTGCAGCAATGGCTAAATACTTTAAAAATCTGCTCATATATTCTGAAATGATGCATATTTTAAAATGAGGATTCTCTAATGTAAGTAATAGTTTGTATATATCAGGTTTATAGAATTCATCTGCTGTCTTCTTCATGTATCTAAAGAAGTGATAACAGTGGTCCTGTCTCCTTCCCTTCCCACTTAACTTCACTGGTTCCCAGGTCACTTCAGGATTTGATTCAAAACTGCCATCTTTGGTTTTTATACTATAGTTCCTCCATTAATTCTGTGCAGCCTGTCTTACAGACTCTTCTCCCATCTCAGCTAGCTCTCTACCTTAATGTAGTTTTGACTCTGTTGGGGCAAAAGCCTTCTGTCTGTCAGCACTAGCATCTAAAACAGCTTTTATCTACCTCTTAACTTAATTTCTCATACCTCATTCATAATTTTAATTCCTTTGCTTATCTCTCTTTGTTTATTTTTTACATCTTGATCATGCAAAGGGATATTCCTGCCAAGAGTCCCATTGAAGTCAATTGAATTTGGGGGATCAGTACTTTCCTTTGTTATTATATTGTTTACAGTAATCCTTTAAACTGTTTAGGGAAAGTTTGTATAAAAGATGCTATACAGAATAAAATGTATATCAGTGATTAAAAACATGAAACCACTTCCTTTCCGTATATCTGAAGTCATCACAGATTTATAAGTGTGTTTGTGGAGTGAGGGGAATTGCTCTTAACTCAAACACTGAATGTTATAATAATGTAATACTCAGCAAAACAGAAAACCACACCTGACTACAACATTGGACTCGCTCAAATGATTAAACAATCTCTGTGTTGAGTGGGGGAGTAGATCAAATCTAAAGTACAAAAAAACATTAAAAAACATAAGCAGCAAATAGCTATACACAATGCTGTATAAAAAGAAAATTTAAGTTTCCATAACTCATTTTATTATTTTTTTACAGCACACAAAAGCATGCAGGGTATTACAGACCAAACACAAAAACCTTGTCCTTCCCCTGAAGAGCTTACAGTCTAATTTTAGAGGTGACACAATATGTGAGACCAACAAGCAACAGGGGACTGGAATTAGAAAGAAGTGTTATCATAACAAAAGCATGTGATAATTCAGTTATAACAAGCACAAATCTTGATCGTTCATTAGTCACTTTATTATTATTTTTAATGGTATAATTCTTGTCCACATCATAAGTGGGGGTTTAGGATGGATTTCAGTGAGGAGAACCTGGTGGTTGCACCTTTTTAATAAACCTCCTATCTGTGAAGTATATAAGAAGTCATTCATTATCTGTAAATTATGGAGAACGGAAGGGGAAAAACAGTAGTTTGAAATTGTACCTCCAGTTGTTGTCTCTTATGTATACATATATTATGATATAATACTGGAAGGCTCACAGCTGAGGCCCCAATTCAGCAAAACACTGCTTACATCCTCCTTGTTCAGCAAAGGACTAATGCATGTGCTTCATTCCCATTCAAATTTTGGGTCTTATGCACATGTTTAAAGTTAAGTATTTAGTCTTTGGAGTCAGGGCCTGAATCACTAGTAATTTTGAGGGATTTGGAGGTTGGTTGTTTTTAAACAGGTGGCCTCTTCATTAATGTCATACAAAAAAAAATTAGCTAACATTTCTGTTCTGTATGTGTAGCAGAAATATTAAATTATTTGTTACATGTTTTCAGGTGTATGGCCAGAAGGTTCGGATGGAACAGACATCAATGCTGTCTGTCGATCACATGAGAGAAAACTGCTATCGACAGGGGATGATTTTGGCAAAGTACATCTCTTCTCTTATCCGTGTTCACAATTTAGGGTAAGATATTTACTTTGTTAGAGAACAATCATGCAAACCATCATAAAATGGGAAATCTTATTCCTCTGCTGAGTGTCAAAAAAGCCCAACATTAAATCAACGAGACTATTTATATGCATAAGTGTGGATTTATGTGTGTAAGTGTGGATTGGCACTTTAATACAGAAGTCTGCATTTAAAATAGCCTGACTTCATTGATAGAAATAAGGTAACAATTTTATTTCATTGTAGTTTGAATGCTATACATAATTAAATATTTGTTATAGTAATGTATATTATTTATCTGCAGTAATAACATACTGTATTGATATTTTCCAGGCTCCAAGCCATGTGTATGGTGGACATAGTAGTCATGTAACTAATGTAGATTTTCTGTGTGAAGACACCCATCTCATCTCCACAGGTGGAAAAGATACAAGTATTATGCAGTGGCGAGTCATTTAGAGGAAACATCGGTGTAAACACAGTCATGAGATGACCATGCACAGACGTTCTGTACAAACTGTATATTTAAAACTTAAACAGTACATTTGCAGTTTAGCCTGGTCACTGTGATTCTGTTTAAAAATTCTTACAGATCTCAGGAAAATTAAGCCCCGTGCTGGTTATCTTACTCAGTTTAGTGATTCATTAAGTATCACTCCTAAAGAATGAACTATATTTTTCTTTTGTTGTACAATATATGCAGCAGTACAAGTTTAATATAAAAATGTGGCTTGAAATTTTTCAGTACAGTGATATCAGCAGAACTGGTGACTATCTTAACTGTTTTCTACAAACTCTACTAAAATGGTCACAAAAATGCCTTTCAGAATATTGTATACACATGCTTAAATGTCTCACCATCTACACTTTGTACTGTATATCTACCTATTTAGAAAAATCTATGAGGTTTCTGATGGATGGTGATGAATTCATACTAAAGGAATTAACCAAACTAGAAGGCACACAATAACTAATGTGTTAGATATGAAAATATAAATGTTAGAATTCAGTAATTTGCATTTTCTTGGGAATAACAAATCTTTAAATTGCACCAATGAGGAACTGTATTTTTCAAATCAGCAGGTGATACTCCATTTTAACTTGAATATCTCAAAAGGGTTTAAAGATGTTTATCTAGTTCAGGAATTCCATATAAGCTTAAATTAAAAAAATCTTTTTTTGCTTGTATATGAACAACTTCTTATCAAAAACAAAAAGCAAAACTTGACCACATCCCCACTATTAGTTAATATATTTAACTAATATGTGTATTAATCAGCATGATGCTATATTGTACATGTATAAGATTTTAGCAGTTCATTATAAATGGTAAGGCAATCTAGGCTTTACTTTTTTATGCTTATGGATATTGTATATTTGTATTTTAAGACCAAGCAGACCAAGTCTAAAGATATCTTTTTAAATGTACCATAAACCTGCAGGGGGAAAAGGAAGCATTGGAAGCCTACATGAAATATTAATATGTAACTTCTGGTCCCTGTGTTTTGTGCATGGATGGATATTTATAGTATGACATAAGATTGTGTTTTGAAATGGAGTAATAGTGGAGGTGGTATAAAATGGTTAAGAAGGCCTTATAAATTTTGATTGTGAAACAGGTTGAAATTTATTGTTTAACTTGAGGAATGTATCTAAAGAATTTAAAAGACCAGAGTTAATAAACAGACTCTGAAAAGTTAATATTAAAGTTTTGCTTGTAATGGACAGTAAACATTTTAATTCTCTGAACTCTAAAACACTGGTTGTTTGTTTAGAGTGGTTAAATGAAATGGAATCAATGAATTTTGAAACCTTTTTTATTACATCTCCAGCCTGCTATACTGAAAGTGCAGGACAATAATAAATCATGTATTAAAGTGCTTTGTTTTGATGTATCCTTCCTGTGCAGTTTAACACAAATGCATTTCTATATTAAAGCTTTTCTGTGATCTGCTTTCACTTAATGGGATACATTTTTGAATTCCAAACCAAATGTGAAAAGATTGTTGGGGAATGAAATCTGAGTTTTTGTGTATGTAATTATTTGCATACCTACAGAGGATGCTTTTGAAGATTTGACCAATAGTGTGTTTCACATAGTGTGAAAGTCAGGAGGACAAGGATTTCAACCTACAAGTTTATTTATTGATTCTAACTCCTTAATACAACAAAATATTTCAAAGTTCTGCTGTTTATTTCTGTACTTTCCTTATATCGTGGAAGAGAGATGTTTTTCATACAGTAAATATGAATGTAAAGAATTGACCTTAAAAGGAATATCATCCCACAGTGGGGAAGATGGTCTTTATATGCAGACTTTCAGATGATCCAAGTTCTGTACTCTAAGTATTATCACCACTTTCCTCCAAATTAATGGAAAGGTATATTCAGCTTGTTTTCTGGGGCCACAAAATTTCCAAACTGGTTAGTTGCTAGGTTTGGTTAAAACAAACTCCATATGTCTGAAACTTGTCAGATGACAACATATTAAGTCTCAAAATCATGGCTGTTTTTACAATACTGTTTTCCAAAACTCTATGAATAAAGAAATGACAAAGATAAGTTGGCAAATACCCACTGCTTTCAGGAATATGTCCTTTCTTTCCTGTTTGCTTCTGATTATAAAAACAAAAGAAAAAATAAGCCAGAACTTTAAAACATAGCCCATTTTTAAATAAATATTTTGCTTGGCTGCATTTTCCCCTCCTGTTCATTTGTACATATTCTTATTTGTAAAGCTTCTTTTCTTCTTTCCAGCTGATGCTTGAAAGTATCTGTCATGAATGAGAAACATCTCATCCTGTCTGGCTTGTTTATACTGCTGCTAGGAAATGACACGCTGCTGCAGCTGGAGAAAAGAATCAGAGAGGTAGCCGTGTTAGTCTGGATCTGCAGAAGTGACAAAGTGCTGGTATACCTGCCTCTGGATACTTCCACTCCATGCATCCAATGAAGTGGGTATTAGCCCACAAAAGCTTATGCTTCAATACTTTTGTTAGTCTTTAAGGTGCCACAGGACTCTTTGTCGCTTCTGGAGAAAAGAACGGACTCAAAAGTATAGTTTCCTTTGAAATGATTGATGGCAAGGAGCATAGGGCATGAAAGATTAGGCTTAGGATAATTGGACTGCAGTTACCTAAATTCTCTGGATGAAATCTTGTTCCATTGAAATTGATGGAAACTTTTCCTTTGACTTCAATGTGACTAGGTTTTCACTCCTTAGAAGATATACAGATTTATATGTTAATGTATTGTATGGCCTGTATTATATAGGAGGCCAGATGAGATTATCACAGTAATCCCTTCTGGCCTTATAGTCTCTGAGAAATACAATACTGTTCAATATAATAAGCTACTATTTACTTAAACCTTTGCCTCAAATCTGTTTATTATGTATTTGTTTATGGTAGTGTCCGTCTTGTGCTAGATTCTTCGCAGACATTCAAGAACGGTCCTGACCCCAAGAAACTTACAGTTTAAGGACAGACAGACAAGTAGGTAGAGGTTGGGGAAAGGAAATAATAAAAGGACGATATTTTTTTAATTCACACCAACATGATTGACTAAAGGCAATGTGTTGTATGCAGTGTTGTTATAGCCATGTTAGTCCAAAGATATTACAGAGACAAGGCGGGTGAGGTAATATCTTTTATTGGACCAACTTCTGTTGGCAAGAAAGACAAACTTTTGAGCTTACACAGAGCTCCGTGTCTCTCTCACCAATAGAGGTTGATCCAGTAAACTATTATGTCACCCACTTTGTCTCTCTAAAGGCAACATGACAAATCAAGTTTTAACCAGGAGTTAAAACTTGAGAGCATAGGCGCTGACTCTGTGGGTGCTCTGGGGCTGGAGCAACCACGGGGAAAAATTAGTGGGTGCTCTGCACCCATTGGCAGCAAAGCTCCCTTCACCCTCTGCTCCACCTCCTTCTCCGCCTCCTCACCTGAGCATGCCGCGTCCCCAGTCCTCCGCCTACCTCCCAGTTCTTCCCACCAGGCCACTGTTTGGCGGCATTAGCATGTTCCAGGAGGGAGGGGGAAGAGAGGGAACACGGCATGCTCAAGGGAGGAGGCGGAGAAGGAGGTGGGGCAGAGGGTCAGGGGAGCTTTGCTGCCAGTGGGTGCAGAGCACCCAGTAATTTTTCCCTGTGGCTGCTCCAGCCCCGGAGTCTCTTAGATCACACCTTCTGCTCTTTTTAGATTCTATCATGAGGACATAGTGCTTGAATTTGTGATGTAACAATTATTTCTGTGGCAACACACTGACGACATAAATATAGGATTAAGATTTCACTGAAAGCTGTAGCTGGCGGGGAGGCTGGGCAGGGAAGGAAGGAGCCCTTATTAAAAACATAAACATCTGTCTTGACAAAAAGGGGAACAGTAAGTGAATGGCCAAGTAAATTGCTCTTGTATCAGTGCACTATCTTCAGGTTACTGACAGAATGAAAGTCCATGTTTAAGATGTCTGAGCAGTGAAAGAGCAATGCGAAGGACAGATAGATTACTGTAATCTAACACAGCTGAGAAACAGATCCAACATTTTAATTCTGCCATCTAACAATCATGTCCAACAGCCTGGAGGGGACTCCTTCAGCCAACAGTCTGAAAACAGGAACAATGCAATTTGTGTAGTCCTAACAGTTAAACCCCACAGAACAGTATGGTTTGTTTCTTCCTGGAATGACTATACATTTTATTCTGGTAAACCTGTAAGAGGCAGATTTTCAAAAAAAAAGTTCAGCTCTCTGTTAGGTACCTAAATCAGTGGCTATATTTCTAAAATTGCTCAACATGCAGCAGTTCCCACTGAAAATCTGGCTACTTCTAACAATGTGTAAATGTCAGGGAGCCTTTCTGAAAATCAGACCTTAAGAGTGCTTCAGGCTAACAAAAACTTCAGCTGAAAACTGATACCTAGAGCTGAGATTTTCAATGGACTCTAAGAATATGTCTGCTCTGCAATTAGACATCTATGTCTGGCCTGTGCCTGCTGATTCTTGTGGCACCCAGAACTGGGCACAATACTCCAGTTGAGGCCTCATCAGCATGGACCAGAGCGGAAGAATTACTTCTTGTGTCTTGCTTACAACACTCCTGTTAATGCATTCCAGAATGATGTTTGTTTTTTTCTTGCAACAGCGTAACACTGTTGACTCATATTTAGTTTATGGTCCGCTATGACCCCCAGATCTCTTTCTGCAATACTCCTTCCTAGGCAATCATTTCCCATTTTGTATGTGTGCCACTGATTGTTCCTTCCTTAGTGGAGTACCTTGGATTTGTCCTTATTGAATTTCATCCTATTTACTTCACACCATTTCTCTAGTTTGTCCAGAGCATTTTGAATTTTTTATCCTATCCTCCAAAGCACATAGTCTGAGTAGCTGGAGAGAAAGTGACAGGAGACTCAGTTTAAGCTACAAGCTCATTCTGGAATTTCCAGTGCATTTCCAGTTCCTGTTTAGCAAAGTATCTGGCCACATGCAGTTTAACGGTCTGTACGTTCCAAACTCTGCAACCAAACAAGCACAGCACCTCCTCTGTATTCAACGCAGTCTTAGACTGGCTTCTGATTGGAAAACCTGTTTTCCCACATGATCAGCCACATCCACAGCCAGGTTCAGCTGCAGTTCACCTGCTAGCTGGGATTCGGAAAAGCACTGCTAGGATTTAATTAAAAACAAACAAATAAACAAACCATGACACTGTATGGCTCAGTTGATGACTCCTCCTTAGGAAAAGCAGAGATGCAGACCCCTGCAAAGGACCCCCAATCATCCATATACCCCATCACAGAAATCAAGCCTTGTTCAAATGCACACTTCCCTTTTTCTCTCCTGCTACAGCTCCTGCCCCATCCCATCTTACTGCAGCACAGGCCTACTTGTGGGTCTTCACTATGCTTAGTGTGTTGCCAGCTCTAGCACTAGCCTGTAGGCCCCCCCCCATTTCTTATCAGTCAAATCTTTTAGACTACATAAAAAGGGAAGGGCAGGATGTAGGCTCTTGCCATGAGATAATTCTATAGCTATCAGTGAGGATGCAACTGCTGTTGATGGCACAGAAAGCCCAGCCTAAATCTATGGTGATGGATGGGCCCAAACCCAATTCCCACATCTAGACACTAGTGCCTTTGGAGGAAGCTTGGATATGACTTTGTATCTAAATTTTGTGGCTACTCTACTCTCTACAATGAGCCACGGCAAACCCCCTGCACTTTATATCCTCCCTCAGCTTTGGGGAAGTTTACTGTCAAACTTTGCCTTTCAGTAGACCATCTCTTAGAAATAAATATATAAATATGAGTTGGGGCACTGTCACATCTTGCCAGCACACACTAAGCCAGTTCCTTGCTGTAAGGAGTTCTTCTGAAGAGGTACTTTAATGAAGTAATGTCCTACACACTTTGGCAAAATCTTTCAGAGGAAGTACGTAAATCCAGATGATGGGAAAATCTGACATCTCTGAACAGCATCAGGCTTTATACAAGAATATGAACCTAAGGAGAACATGGAAGCTTCATGTCATGGCTGTCTCTGGGGATTAGCTCTGCCTAGTCTGATATGCCGTGGCCCGACTTGGACACTAAGCATCACTAGTACTTCCTCTTCCTGGCTTGGCCCTCTGGCCAGGTCATTATGCAGTGTTCCCTTTCTGGGTAGCCAAATTGTACCAGCCAATCTACCCAACTGCCATCTTAGGCAGTCTTCTGTAAGTCCTGGTCTGTACCACTTTCCCAGTGCTGATAGGGAAACCCAGGTCCACCGTCCACTCCGGGTTGCAGCCCAGGGACTTTGTCAGCAGCAACCAAGGTCTACAGAGTCAACACTCAGAACTCTTTCCCTAGGCTCCTTACTGTTCTGCCTTCCGCAGACTTTATCCCTGCAACTCCCCTGGATAAACCCTTTCTGCAGGGCTAGGATCCCAGCACTTTTGCTCCCACATTGGTTTCCTCCTACCCACCTCTCTGTGCCCAGAGAGTGACTGCAGACTCTCTGCCTGCAACCTCCCCTTTTTCAGTTTTGTGGTGTAGTAGATTTGCTTCTTCAGCCTATGACCACCATACATTGTGTCTTGTACCTTTGTCATGACTTAGTCTCACATTTTCCCCAGTACTCTTAAAGAAATGCAGAAGAACTTTTTTTAAAAATTGGACCCCATTTTCCTTGTATTTTTGATAGACGTTACGAAGAACATTTTGTTACTCTGAGTTTTCTGTATAAACATCTCCTTTCACAGGTATAGCCTTTGCGATCCCAAAGGATATGATTTATCGTTTTCTAGACCTTAAATGTTAGACATAATCCATCTTTGTGCTTGCCAATTAGAAATAAATTACTATTTAATCCTCAATACCCTGTTAGAATGCTAAATAGTGTCATTTCACGCTTCCTCTCAGGACCTTAAATTACATCAGCATTGTCAACTATAAGGCATACTTAGCCCCCTGCTGCTCTAACTTGCTGGTTTATGCAAGCCCACCCTGCTCCTGCCCAGCTGGGCTTTGTCTTCAATTAGGGATTATTATTCACCCTCCCCCCCGCCCAGGTGCAGCCTATAAGATTGATTGGACCCTTCGGAGCCAACTTGGCCCCTTTTAGGGGTGGTGTAGAGTAAATGCCCCCGTCGTGTTTCAGGAGCAAATTGTGAGAAGATGGGCAAATCCAGTGGCAAAAAATCTCCTCATGGGACAATGAAGACATCCAAGGCCATGGCTACAATTGAAATTTCAAAGCACTGTTGACTGTGGGACTGGAAGAGCCTGGTAATCCACCTCCACAAGGGGATTAGTTTCAAGCACTGGAAGCCTGTCCAGACTAGCACTCTAAAGCGCACAGACTTGCTGTGCTCAGGGGAATGATTTTTCACACCCCTGAGCCAGCAAGTTAGAGCGCTATAAAATGTGAGTGTAGACAAGCCCCGAGTGTAGTTTCCAAAGTGACATTGTCTCTTTGATGGGTGTTGTAGGAGCAGCAGTGATCTGTATGTTATGTATAACAAGGAAAGGTCTGTTACACTTCCCTGTGCCCTTTTGTCTCCTCTCCCTCTTTAAATACCTGTGAAGTGGTATTTCCCTTCCCCCTCCCTTCTGGAATGTTTGTGGGAGGAATGGGCTGCTTGAACAGCTGGAAGATCAGAAGAGCTCCCAGGTAGACAAGGTGTCTGGGAGTCTAATTAGGCAGCGATCACACGCCCAATGCATGGACACTGCCGGAGGTGGAGTGTGACAAACCAGATGCAGCCAAGTTATCTCTAGTCACAGGCCATGAGGCGCAGGTCCTTAAAAGGGGAAGGGGCCATTTGCTCAGGAGTGCACTCACAAGATTGTACCTCCCGTGAAGGCCCTTTGCCTGGAGTGGTCTGCTGCTTTTATTCCATTGGGAACAGCTCAGTGACCTCCATCCAGCTATTGATGCAATATCTGAGGCAATGGAGAGTTTGCCCAGAAGGACAGCATGCAGTTTTTCACTGACAGTACCATTCCAGAGAAGGAGCAAGTGAATGGTTGCAGTCTAATGAGAGAGTAGCAGTGGGGGAAGGAGTTGCCGGTGCTCTGCACCTTATGAGAGAAGATTCCATCCAATCCACAGGGTTTCTAAGAGAAAACTCTGCACCAAGCCTTTCCACGTAGGCTGGGCTCAAAATACAACATTGAACCCCTTGGAAAAGGTACTCTGCATGTGGAGGATCCAAGTGAAGACAGCTGACGGGTGGTGTTATTGCAATCAAATGTTGGGGCCACTGCAGTCAACGGAGAAGCTTTGTGGTTTCCAGTGAGACCAGGATTTGACTTGTCATGCAAGATGCTAATTTGTAGTCCGCAGCCTGAGAAGCCTAAAAGGTAAGTTGTGCACTAATGGCAATACTAGGTGTGTTGTGTCTTATGCTCTTTCAACTTACGCGAATTCAGCTTTACGCGGTGGCCTCCTGCCCCCCCGCTCCCCAAAAAAGGAAAAACTAAAAATATAAAAACTTTGTTTAGGGCAGGCAATTTCACCTGCCACTGAACTCAATGGGGTTTTGGCTATACGCGGTTTCCGCTTTATGCGGAAACTGCGGAACCGAACCCTCGCGCAAGACGCGACATGCCTGTACATGAAATGCCCTCTCCCTTTTCTTTCTTTAATACAAGAATATATCACTTGCAAAATAGTTGGCCATTGTGCTCAGATAACTCTCTGCACTTCTGTGTCACCTTTCATCATGTTACAAACACTTAAGCCTCACATCACCTTAGAGAGGTTGGTATTATATACTTTACAGCTGGGGAAACTGAGGTACTGAGAGGTTGCAAGGTGTCTGAGGGTAATATCTACTAAGAACTAGGATTAGAAGCTGGGAATCCTGATACCCAATCATTGACTCTAACCAATGGCCTACAGCACTTCCTTATGCACAACTGTATGCGAATAGATGTATCATTACTATGTTAGGCATCTTGTACAGTATTCTCTATTTATAAAGAGCCACAAAGATTCTATACATCAGGTGACTCTGTGTATAGTGAAGCTGAGGCCTATGGTGGCTAAATAAACATTTTGTTGCAGCCTTGAATCAGATTTTCTTGCCTACTCTGGTTTTAGATCTTAACCATATTTACACATGTTCTGATCCCTGACCCCCCCCCCCATTTGCTACTGTAATTTATCATGATAGACTTTAATCAAAATAATTTTTAAAAATTAAAAATCAATATTCTCACTTTTATTCATAGTTCAGATGCAAATAAAATTGCCATGAAACTCCAGAGGTTAATAAGAGAACAAGGGCAATTTGCCATATGGCACATGGGCTGGTTAGTGACCCATGCTTTAAAGGGTTCCTAAGAGATAAGCCAAAGAAAATAGGGTTTTTTTCCCCTCATCATTTCTAGATAAGCGTATTCCCTCCCAATAACCCTATCAGAGGTGACTTGGATGAGTTTATGCAGATGAATGTAACTGATGGAGTATCACACCTGCTTTTTGACAGACTCTTCTGTTCCTTCATGCAAGTACTCTTCGGGGCCAGATGTATGTAAATAATCAAGGGCAAATAATTCTCACTTTCTGAGCATTACTAAATAAAGTTAATCATGTTATGAAAAATGTGTGTGAACGTAAAGCTTACTTTGGAACAAATAAATAGGATTATTGGCCATTTCTAATGGTTTCCTATTTATTAAAAAACTAGTCCACAGGCCCTTAACAACCCAGACCAGCTGTTTGTTCATAGGGTACCTTATTAACCTCAGAGCACCTTCATGAAAACAGCAATTACCAGAAAGGCATAACTGCCCCATGAGCGCCTGAAGCCCCAGAACCAGCATAAACTGTACACTGGGTTATTTCTCTAGCTCTAGGCAGTCCTGTTTGTCTGTAGACATTGCTGTTTGTTCTGCGGGTGCATGGGCTCAGGACGGTGAGCGGTGCCTGTTTCTGGGCGGTGTGTGCGTTGTGCCCGTATGTATCCTGTGTGCGGTGCATGTTCTCTGCGGGCTCTGCACTATGTGGGAGGTGCAGAAACACACGGTGTACGTGTGTGTGCATGTTTCCTGTGTGCTCGCTGCACGCCTTGCCTGGGGGGGGGGAGGGCATGTAGGGGGCTGGCTGCCGTGGGAAAAGCCGAGCTCCCAGCGGCAGGAGCGGGGCTGGCGGAAGTGTCTGTCGGCAGCAGTGGGCAGCAGAGCTCCGCTGGCTTTGTGTGGGAGAGCGGGGAAGATGGCAGGGCCCCGGGAACAGCTGTCAGGCGCCGCGGAGCAGCCCCACAGCTAGCGCCATTGACGGTGGAAGATGCGCTTGCAGGGGCCGCGGGGGGAGAGCAGGAGCCCAGCGAGGCGAGTGAGCCCCGGAGCGGCAGGGAGCCCCAGCCCCGCTTCTTGCAGCAGATGCGGCAGCCGCCGCGCGTCCCTGGCGTGCACCGCGATCGGGGGGCCCCGACATTAATCACCCGGCCGCAGCTCGCCGAGCCGGACTCGCAGGCCGACTTCCCCGGGGACGGACCGAGCGAGTCCCCCGAACTGCAGGGAAGATGAGGTGAGTGCGGCGGGGACGCGGGAGGCGACGGATCCCCCGCGGGACCCAGCATGAGCGGACTGGCCCGGGAGAGCCGCTGGGGGCGGCTGATCGACATGGCAGGAGCGTCCCGGGCGGCCGGGGGAGAGAGCCCGGGCGCCCGGCCGCAGCCCCGCCTCGGCTCGGCTGCCCAGCGCGTGTTTCCCGGGGGCCGCCTGTCCCCGGCCCCGCTGCCATGGCCGCTGCGGGCGGGGTCCTCCCACCTGGCTGGGCTGCGCGCCTCTCCCCGGGGGCTGGCCCGGGCAAGCCGGGCTGCGAGCCGCGTTCCCCGCCCCCGGACACGCACCTGGCCCGCGGAGGGGAGCCCCGAGGGCCGGGGGGAGGCTGTCGGCTCAGGGGCGGGGGCAGACCCGGATCGTTCATTCGCCTGTGGTTTGTGGAGGCGGGCGGCGGGTTGCGGAGGCTCCTGGCGGGGGCGGAGCGCTGGGTCTGTGTGCTGGGGCGATTGGAGCAGGGCAAGAATGGGGAGTGCGGGATCCTGGATCCTCTCCGTCCTCACTCCCATACCCCCCCCCCCCCGTAACACAGTTCCTCTTGCTTGGCCCAGTGTTTGTGCAGGGGGAGGGGACCCCGTGATCCCCCCCCCCCCCGCCCGGTTTGGGGATGGATTTCCAGTGGGCGGGGGTGTTTTTGACTGGCTGGCTCTCAAGGACTGGTGTAATATGCGCCCTTTGGGGGGATTTCCTGCGCTGGGGGAGGAGGTTGATCGGCGCTGCACCTCCTCCTTCCCCGCATGGATAATACTCCTGGGTGGTGACATCTCCGGCATGTTTGACTGTCATTACTTTAAATCCCTGGGACAGATGAGGTCAGTGGTTATAAACGGCTGCAGGCGGGTTTGAAAATAGTGCAGCAGCTCAGAGCCGGGAATCTCCAGCGCCGATGTTGTTTGGGCAGCACACTCCAGCTTCTGCGAGGCTCATCTTCCCTTGCCCGCTGGGCTGCAGGCCAGCATGCAGATTGCAAAAGAGCTTCAGGGGAGCAGAGAAAGTGTGTACCCTGGAAAGATCCCAGTGTAGATCCTTCCTGATCATCAAAGATTTTCCTCTAGCAGTAGGAGCTGGCCAGATTGCGGCAGGTTTTCCAGGGCAGTTTGGCTATGATGACTCTTAGGAGCAGAGAACATAGATTTCATGTAATCAGAACAGAGCTGGAAGGAAGAGGGTATCTATTTCTAAACCATAATTGCCCTCCGCTTCCCCACAACTAGTGCAGGAGTTCAGTCTCATTGTAAATGTGTCAAAGCAATGTGGCTTCCACTGTTTCCGCATCCCACTGTATAATACTGTCGATTCCTTCTGCTTCATCATCTCCTTTATTTAATAAAGCAGTCTGGCTTGCCTCAGGAATGGGAATCACAATCCAAGACCAAATTATCTTCTGCGTCTTTGGTGACTTGGAAGACTGTTATTTTGTATTGTTCATAAGAAAGACAACAGAATTTTAAAAATTTTCTTTCCCTGTAGGGCACTCATTATGTGGAGCTATATCATACTTCAAATAGTCTCTTTAAAACTATTTTTTTCTTTGGGGAGAAACTTGTTTTGCCTTTGTAAGTGGGTAATTTTGATTTTGTATTTTTTTTAAAGGTGTCCATTGTTGACTCTTTTGGATACAGTCATGTTTTAATACATAACATGGATATTAGTAAAAAATACTGAATTGGTTAAATCAGATAAATCAGTTAAATCACTTACTGGCAGGTTCTAGCTAACTTACTTTATTCTTCCCTCCTCAGAAGGGAAAGAAAACCCACTTAAAAATGCATTTAAGTGTAAAATTCTCCTCTAATAAATTTAGGTTGTATTACTCCAGGAGATCGTGACAGACTGTGCAATCATTTAATAAAAACCTTCAAGAATTTTTCTATACATGTTTTTATTGATATTTCTTTTCAATGGTGAATAGATTACAATACCTTTCTTTGAGAAACATTTCATTTCAGTGCAGTTTGAAGTAAAAATTTGACTGTATATTTAAATTTTTCCTTTTTGTCCTCAGTTTTCTCGTTCCAAAGAGATGAACTAGAACGTAATGTATGAATAGTGTGCATGCCATATATTATGGCTGACCTATCACAACTTGTTTTCTCACTATCTCATAAAAGTGCTTTGAGATCCTACAAAGATAGATACTATATAAGTGCAAAGTATTATTATTACTTATTCAGTACTTAAACATGCAGAAATATTACCTCCACTCTGCAATGAATATTGCTAGTGTTTCAGTAGCAGATTTTATTTTTTGCAAGTATCATACAGTTCTATCATTTTACAGAAATATATCTATAAATACAATCTTCATGTTCTGGCAGTCTTTATATAGTTTGTTAATCTTCTTTATGGCTTATAAAACACCTCCTTGTGTTTGAGAGGCTTCTGCAATAGAATACTTGGAGGTGGCTATAGTATTTTGGGGTGGGTCTGTGGAACAATTTTTTACCTTTGCCCTCCCAAGTAGCTAGCTTATGTCCACCTTGATTATACCACTGTACACACGGCAACGTGCTATGCACCAGTTGAGAGGGCTAGCCCTCAACCTATGTAATTAGGTTTTTTCCAGAAATGGGTACTGAGAAGCTGCACCTCCTTTTTAACAGTGAGGGTGATTTAGCCGTTGGAACAAACGACTGAGGGAAGTGGTAAACTCTGTATCTCTCAAGGTCCTCAAAACAAGACTGGATGCCTTTCTGGAAGACAATGTGCTTGACTAAAGTATATTCAGCTTCAGTCCTGTGGTAACTGGGTCAAATTCTATGGCCTGTATTAGAGAGGAAGTCAGACTAGAACTAGATGATGTAATGAGTCTCTTCTGGCCGTAAAATCTATGAATCTTTCCAGACTTCCATTGCAGATGTGGTGCCGATTTGTGCTGAGTCGCCTAATTTAAAAAAAAAAAAAATCCCAGGAAGATGCCATATCTAAGTATATGGTGAAAAACAAAGTGAAATAACACAAAATAAAACCAACCAACCTGTAAAACAAAAACTCCCCCTGCAGTGATGGCTCCTGGTCACAGAGCCATTCACATGTGGCCTGGCCACCCCCTTGTCATGATGGAGGGGCAGCGGGGCCACATTTGAGGGAGCGGCATTACAACCTGGGGACTGAAGTCTCCCTCCCCCCCCACTCCTGGTTCTCCCATCCCTGCCAGGGGCAGGATCCAACTCTTCCCTCTCCCCTTCCCCTAGGGAATTCCATGCTCCAGGACAGAACCCGGCCCCTTTCCCCTGATGAAAAAGATAAAACAATAACATGAAATTCCTAAAAATATAAAAAAAATTACCAAAAAATAAAAAGCACAGGTCTCTATCTATGGCATCCCTAATCTGAAGGGATGAAACCAATCCATTGCTCTGGGATAAACAGAACCAAATATGCCTACGGTAACCATGCACAGTAATAAGAGTGTGCATCATTAGCGTTTTGATTGAAGATTTACCTGAGCAAAGTTTTGACATTGTTGCAATAAACCGAGCATTTCAATTATCTTATTGTCTTCTCATTTCTACTCATTTAGCAGTTCATGTGCCAGCATATATATTGTTGCCAGCACTTTTAGTTTGAGGTAAAGAGAGCTGTATATATTCAGCTTGGTTTTAATGTTTGCTTTATTTATTTGCTGTAAATTCCTTTCTATTTTGCCCACATAACAATCAGGATTAGAAGAGTATGCTGTTTTTTTGTATATCACCTCATTTTTAATTGCCTTATTTAATCAGACCAACAGGTCCATCCAGTTCAGTATCTTGTCTGTCAGTGGCTGGTACCATGTGCTTCAGAGGAAGGAGCAAAAATCCCCCAAGTGGGTAATCATGTAACAACCTGCCTGTAGAGGAAGCTTCTTCTGTCCCTGTCAGTTAATAATTGACTTAACCCTTGAAGCATGAGGTTCGTAGCCTTTCCAAACTTCGTTTTAATCCTATCTACTGTCACTGTGGTGTTTTCGTTGTCTATATAAACATCTCTTTGCTTTTTGAGTCCTGCTAAGGTTTTTGCTTCAATGATATCTTGTGATAAATGAGTTCCACAGGCTAATTACGAGAGAGAGTAGGTGGTAAGTGGTAGTATTTCCTTTTTATTAGTTTTAGATTTGCTGCTTTTATAGTTCAATAGGATGTTCTCTATTAAGAGTAAGGATGAGCAAAAGAGTCTATTATGCCTTTTCTATACTGATTCTTCTTTTTCATCTCTTCTCTAAACTAAATACTTCCAGTCTTTTTCAATCTCTCTTCACATGGAGTTTTTTCCCCACCCATACTGCTAATTATTTACATCACCTGGTTCTCTTTTGCAGACACTCTGCTGATTGGTTCAAATCAGGTCATGATCACATGGTTTTTTATAATTCTATTTTTAGTTTATTGCTTCAACTGGTTTCCTTACTAGTGAAATAGGTCTTACTGGTTTTGTCATTCCTAGAATCGTTCCCTGGTGGTCCAGCAGACTGACTGATTCTCTTGCAGGTTTCCTGCTTCTGATATATTTAAGGGATTTCTCATTGTTCGTTGTTATATCTTTGACTACTTGTTCTTCAATTTCTACCTTGGCCCTCCTAATTTCCATCTTGCACCTTGCTCATCCTAGGTGATGCTCCTTTCTATTCCCTTCACTAGGATTAGCTTTCCATTTTTGAAAGGACACTATGTGGCTCAAACAACCCCTTGAACCTTGCCATTTAGCTATTTTGCCATTTCTTGCCTTCTTGCTTGCTGCTCTCCATACTCTTTCTGTGCGCTGGCCGTTGCATGTGATAAAACAGTATTGAACCTCCTTTTTGTCTTAGGTTTGAATATTGAGGGAATTTATTAAGCTCCTTCCAAATTAAATGGATTTTCCTTAATTTTGAGCCCACAAATTAAATTAACTCAAATATGGACTTCTTGTATCTGAGGAGATCCTAGTAACAACCTCGTGTTTCCTTCCTGAATCTGGACCTGAAGATAAAACAGAAGATTGGAGAGCTGAATATTTATTTCCTTTGATCAGAGCTTTAGAAAATGTAGATTGTACCTTGGTGTCAGTCTTCATCGATGTAGGTCTGATTTCCATAGTTTCCATTCATTTAAGCATTGGCTTTATTCCTGTAGGAGTAGTTTGAGTTTTAAAAGATGTCCTATATTTTCTTTGCAATCATTTCAAAGCTGCCAGTGATCCATAAATCTTCTCTCTTATCCACCCCAAACCTTGGATCTCAAGAGTACTGAGATAAAAGGTTGAAGTAACTGCCATAATTTCTTTGTCTTGGCTGACACAGTTGGGTAAATAAATATTTCTTGTTCTTACTCTTGCCCCTAGGCAGATTTCATCTGGAATTTCATCATCCAAGGCTTCATCTGCTCTTCTGATCTAATGCGCAATAATGAGGGCAGTTGCTATCTTCACAAAGATGTCTAAGCTATTCATTGACACAACTCCACTCCCCTTCTGAAGTTTTAGAGAGTTGCATACTACTAAAAGCACAGTTCTCATAGGAACAGAGGCATGACCTAGTGATCTGAGTCAGACTGATCGAAATTGCAAACATTTAAGTTTTTATGAGAGAGAATTTTGCTACCACCAGATTTTTCACAATGGAGTGCAAACATTCAGATTTTTTATAGCTGGAATCTCAAAAATCGATCTTTTCCCATAAGAAGTGTTGAAATTCAAAATTATGAAAACCATAAAGTTTTTCCAAAGCGGTTTAAGAGGCAAACCCTCCCTCCAAATAACCCTGCAACCCCTCTGCCAGCAAAATGACCCCCCAAGCAAAAAAGTCAATGTTTCGGTGTTCCACTACAGCTGATTGAAATTGTAAAATATTGCAGAATTTTCAAATTTCACTGAATATTTCATGCAACCCTGACTGGAGAAGAGGCTGGGGAGACAGGAGTTCTGTCTGCAGTGCTGACACTGACTGTGTGTTCACTACAGAGTATTTCTTCACTTCTGTTGCTTGGATGCTGGCCCAAACCTTTCTCTTGTCCACTCACACAGCCCTCTACCCCAAGTGTAGTGGTGCTTTACACCAGGGCTAGCTGGTCCAGTTGAGAGTCTGGGTTAGAGTTCAGATGGTGCTTTCAAGCAGGCCACCCACTATGCAGTGAAGACATAAGCTAAATCACTTGAATGTTGATAGACTTCCACCTTCCCACAATTTCCCCATTATGACCAAAATGTCAGACTAATTCTCTCACAGTTTACTTGGAAATAATGCTGTTCAGCTTACTGCAGCACCCAGAACTATGGGATATGCCGCCAGAAATCCTAGCAACACACCCAGGGGAGTGCAGCACCTGTGAGAACCCTGTAACTTGGGTATGGCTTTCCCTTGTGGCTGTTCACACACAGGCTAGGCTAATCTAGGCATTCAGACCTGGGTGCTGATCACCTGGATTAACTCTGCAGTGAAGACATGCAGATTCATGGTGGTCTGCAGCAATTTAATCATTTAATTGCTTTGGCTCCACTACCCTATTTGCAGAATGAGAATGATAGTACCTACCTGATGAAGTGTTAAGATGTATTAGTTAGGTCCCAATCAAAGGATTTAAGCATGTGCTTAATTTCAAGCACACAAGTAATCCCATTGAAGTCCTTATTTGCTTTGCTAGAGTGGAACCTCAGTATTTGTGAAGCACTTTGAGGATGAAAAGATACAAATGCTAAGTATTCCCTGTACTCCATGCACCTCTCTCTCTAAGTATCCTTCCTCCTCCCATGTGCTCTTTTCTTCCTCCTCATCAGTGCCTCTATTCCTTTCTTTCCTTGACTCTCACGCATCTGTTAACTACCCCACCACTGCTCCAATAATAAACAAACATAAAAGAGAATGAAATGGAACTCAGGATATATCTACACTTGAGCTGGGAGATGTGATTCCTGTATCACACAGATGTACCTGTGCTAGCTCTGCTCTCAGTAGCGTGCTAAAAATAGTAGTTTAACCAGAATTAGCATGAGTACTAGTTCACTAAAAATAGTAGGGGAACCCCCTTGAATAAGTACCCACCCGGACCCTTAGATACATAGTCGGATGGCTAGCCCGAGCTACCATTCAGGCTACCCCAACTACCCTACTATTTTTAGCACACTAATAAGAGGGCAGCTAGCACAGGTTGCCTTAAATACCTTTTTAATGGCATGCTCTCCTCTTTTCCTTCTTCCATTTCTTTAATTGTTGGGCAATAACAGCGCTCCGTGTGCATGCATGTGTATATAGCAACTAGGACAAGTGGGCCCTGATCCTGACTGGGACCTTTGGGAGCTGCCACAATATACAGTATAAATAAATAAAAGTGCAAATACTGTATCTTACACAGAATTTTTTTTGTTTTTTTGTTCAATAATTTTTGGTTAATATCTGTTTCAGTAAGTAGGAACTTTATCATGGACTAGAACTATCTAATAACGTAATAGAGAAATTTTAGTAGCCTACTGTAATTTTACTGTATTTTGAAAGCTGCAATTTGTTTATGCTAATCTCTGTTGACTGATGGCATCTTCTGGGTTGATTCAGATGAACTTCTGATCTCCGCTAACATTTTCTTAAGAAACAAAAGTTGATGGGCCACAAAATAAGTCGTGCTTGCTTTCCCCATTCAGCTAATCTCATTGTAGCACCTGTAATCCACTCAAGTGAGTGAAGGAAACAGGATTTGGCCTGTCACAAATGCACCAAATGGTATATATTTACTTTGTATTTAGCATTTTATACAGAGTCACTTTCTTTTTGCCAGATTTGTTGCTGTTGCATTTTCCTCAAAATAAGAACTGTCTGTGCTTGACTGTATGGACAGAAGAGTTATGTTCTCTTAAGTATAGTACTTCAGGATCATTACTGTATCTGAAATGCTGTTTTGTAGGCTGTCACAGAAATAGCCCTAGCCCTGCCTTCGTAACCTTGTATAGCAGTAAGTAGTTTCCTTTTTTCTTCTCCTTGCAATGGACTGAAAGCAGTTTTAAACCAGTGTACTGGCTATTTTCCAACTAATGTATTTTGCATTGAGGCTGAGGAAAGCAAGGTACAAAAATCAGCTCTTGTTCTAAGTCAAATGGTTCACTCCTTTTTGCTTCACAGCTTGAAACTTTCTTCTTGATCACACCTGTTTGTGAGTAGATGATTATCAACATGCCAAACTTCCCTTGCTTCCCAGATGAAATTTTTTCATATGGAGGAAGCATGTAAAGGCAGCATTTAAAACAATTCTTTTAATTAAAAAAAAAAAAGAGGAAATTCTGTCATCCAGAGAGCTTGGAGAGCAGAAATGTGGGCAGGTGGCTAGAACAGAGTGGAGATGAGTGTCAGATACAGATTAAGAGCAAAGCTGTGCTCTAGGATACATATATAAAACTCCCATTGAAGTCAAAAGGGATTAAGCATATGTACTGGATTCAAGAGCAATATGTACTCAACCAAATGGAAGGGTGAAGAGGCTTTCTGGAGTCTGAATTGCTTGCTAGACTCTAGCAGCATCTGTCAGCCTGACTGAATGCTGGGATGTAAAAATATTAAACATGTACAAATACTGCAAAAGTACCTATGTGTGGTGGTACAGAAACACCAGGATTGTATATAAGACGTCGAATGAGCAGTAGCAAAACCAAACCACATCTTTCTTTCTTTTCAAGACCTTGCCAGATTTGGGCTTTGGTGGAGTCTGGAGCCTGCAACTCCTAACCATCCTGGGCTGATCTTAACAGCTGCCCCAACAAGGTATAAGATTGGAGGCAGCAATGAGGCTGGCTGATGCCAGGCATTAAGACCCTGACTTTGCAAACACCTACACACATGCTTAAGCTTGCTAGTGTGGGAAGTTTCATTGATGTCAATGAGTTCAGCACATGCTTAAGTGTTTGCAAGATTGGGGCCTAAAACAGGAGATGAAAATACTGTCCTGATCTTAATATACCTAGATTAAAAAACAAAACAGCAACAAATTATTTTCCTCTCTGAATTTTGAAGAACATGACACAGTGAGGGAAATCCTGTACTCTAAAGAAAAGAACACTACATTTATTCTATTCCTTTTTTGGTGGCAGCAGTTATCTGTCAGCTATTATACAGGACTATGAATTATATTTTCATGTTATTCATAGTTCAGATACCAGCGCATGGCGAGGACCTAATTTCACAATGAGCTAAACATATACCCTGCATGTACACCCTGTTTCTTGAACATCCGGGACATTGCTGCCCAAAGTCAACCTCAGGGGTATATGTGACTACTCCTGTCCCAAGGTCCTTGGGATGTAATGGTGGTTTGTTGTTTATACTGCATCTTGGATATGTAGGGTGCTCTACAAGGTGTGCTGAGAGGATTACAGTCTGGAATTAAAGCAAAGTCAGAACCAATGGACAAAATATCAGGAGCAGTAAATAGAAAGAGCTGGATATGTCCCTTTTGAGATGTTTCTTGCAGTGAATAAGAAACAAAAGATTGCATCATGGATTTCTAATTTTTTAGGTGCTTTTAAAATATATAATATGATAGATTTAAGGAAGGCACTAGCTGTGGTACAGTGGAGACTGAGAGTCACTAGGCCTGACAGAAGTGAACAAGGAGGGGTGTCAGGACCAGGCAATGGGCAATCTGACTTAGTGGTCACAGCAGGAGTTGTGGATGGGGGGGCGGTCAGGCTAGGTCTGGTATCAGGAGATCAGAGTCCAAGACAGGCCAGAGGGTAAACAAGGTAACATGTCAGGAGGCAGGGTCAGGTTACCAGGAGATCAGCAGCAAGTCGTAGGAGCCAGTATCCCAGGGGAAGTAGTCCAAAGTAGGGAGGACTCAGTTGCATGAACAGCTTCCTGTTCCTGTGCTTGGTTCTCAGCTTCTAACCCATCAGGACGCCCAGCATTCTGCCAATCAGTCTCCAGGACTGGGATCCTCTGTCAGAGTTCAGCACCTATTCTGATGACCATTAGCAGGTCACAGGGTGGCAAGTTGGAGCTTACTAGCTTCAAAGAACTCTGTGCAAAGCCAGACCAACACATCTGAGGAGGAGTAGGGTAGGGGCAGGGAAGAGGAGGAAAGCCTGATTCTGGGCCAGCTTCAAGAGTGCTCTAAGTTATCCCAGCTATAGGGGAGCTGCTTCGCTGGCTGAGGATGAGCAGCACAGTCAGGGTCATGGCTCTGTCCTAGGTTCAAATCACCTAGATTTGTTTCTTGACAAAGAAGTGCTTGAAGTGTATCGTGAAAAACAGGAAGGTGGCATTAAGAGGCACCAAAATAGGTTGCTTGTGTTGAGTCAGGTGGCCTTTCCCTTATCCTAAAGCAGGGGTAGTCAATTTATTTTTTTTTAATCGAGGTTGAAATGTCTTAATCAAAACATAGTCAAGGTCCAGACTCCAGAGAAAATAAAACAAAAAATAAGTAAATAACAATTTTTTAAGGGTCCATTCAAAAGTGTCTAGTGGTCCAGAATTTGCTTGTGGGCCACCTATTGACTACCTCTGTCCTAAAGTTTCTTACATTTTTGTGTATTGATTTCAGTGGTGTAGTCATGAGACCTAAAATATAACCTGTGTTTTTTGACTCTGCTATATTTCTCGTCACACTGGCTCTTCTAAGATACTAAAAGGACAAAAGCCAAAGGGATTGGATTTCTTCCAATTAATGGTCTTCCAGCCTACCCACAGAAAGTCAGTGCTTCTCTGAATGATATGGAAGGGTACAAAGGACCATTTTCTGAACTTCCACCCTGTGAAATCCTATTGACTTCAGGATATAAGTCAGAGAAAATCTTGACTCATTGTCTCTGAATTTAGTGGAGTGACACACCAGTAATTTCAAAGTAAGCAATTAAGTAGATTAGGATCCTGCCTCATTCTTGTCAAAAGTTTACACTTTGCTTTTGATTTTATTAAAAGTTCAGATCTAAACTTTACAATTTCCATCCACCCATGTAAATAAGATTTGCTTGTTTTTCTGTCCTGAGCTGACAAACAAAAACTACTGACAGAATTGTATAACCAAATGTAATTACAAGTCTTTGCTGGAGACTGGAAAAAAAATCCAACAACAAATTGTTTTGAAATTATATAGTGTGAAAGCTTGTGAGCATTATAGAAATAGCACAGGAGAAAGTTTCAGAACTAGACGTTGAACTGGAGAAGATGGAAACAAGTTCACAATGGGAACAAATGCTATTTTTCAGTTTAGCATCATTCAGTTAGTCAATATCTCAAAGTCTGAAATCTGTTGAATACTGGTTGTGTTAGTGATGGATTTTTAAACTACTTCCATTCTGGAAGGAGGGAACATTGAAGGAATTGTTCCTGGTGCTTAGGGCTCAAGGCTTTAATTTTCAGAAAGGGCAAGTGATTTTTGGGTAACATCAGCTTTTTAGATGCCCACTTGAGACACTGCCAAGTCACAGATTGTTTTGAGTCGATAAAGTCCTTTGTAATAATTGCTGGAAAGCCACAGATCTTGGTTCCACTCTTAGGCAATGTATTCTGCTGAAGTTTCATCAAGTGATGGAAATCCTTCTGCCACTGCTTGCATGGGCATCAGTGAGAAAAGCCAGTCATTCTAGGTTCTATATTCAAATATGTCCCAAATGCTTTATAGAAATGCTCTCTAACAATAAGGTCAAACTCTGCCATATGTAGTCAATGAATATTTATTTAATTCAGAGGTCAGATCGATTAACCAAGATGAAGGGCATCACATGTATAGACATATACAAGGCTTCCGAGCTCAAGTGCTAAAACAATGCCTTTTTTTTTCTTTTTTTTTTTTTTTTTTAAATTTAATGTACACCCTCCATACCATCAAGGCATCCTGTCCTTGATATGAGTCTGTTCTTTCAGTCTCCATCTCTTGTTGACCAAAGTACGTAGCCGCAGATCCAGTGAACTTTCTGTGAGCAGAACTTCTATTCACTGCCTTGGTCATTCCTCACATGGGGATGGTATAGGAAGAGCCCAGTCCTACTAACTCAAAGTGTGAGGATCCTATTTGACTGTACAAGCAAATGAGAGCAGAAGATTCCCTGAAAAAATTTATTAGCGATGTCATTAGCTACTAGAAGTCATAGTCCAAATGTGATTCTCTCTTGGAAGCAAGGCCTACAGCTCCATGTGAGTAAGATAAGGGGGGAGTGTTGGGTCAAATTTGAATTCCTGAGGCCAGGGCGAAGAAATGTGATGGAGCTGAATTGCAGTTTGACTCCACAGATGGCATCTGCATAGGAAGGAAATTTTAGAGATTCATGCCCTAAATATGATGTAATGCATGTATTTTGCGTCCATATTTTTGCATGCGGGACAAAATCTCAATGGTATCGAGTACCGTAGGGCAAACGTGTAAAGTACTTTACAAGGATCCGCTTTTGAACTTATACCACTGAGAATCGGCAGTGATGCTAGGAAAGTCAGAGTGTAAGTAAGGAGAGAATTAGATTAGAGGCTGAATAAATATGAAAAGTGACTTTCACACAGGTCTGTAGGAAGTGAACCCTTATGGTTACTTTTTTTTTTCTATTAAAAAACTGGACAGTTACAGTGCCTTTTTTAATTTGCAGGGTGTTTTCAGATATGGATTAGTAATCTGTTCTCTTTTAAAACAGCCATATATTCATCCTTTTGTAGGATTTGTTTTTCAGTATGTCATATCTCATTAATATCTGGCAGGATATTGCAAATGTTGAAAGACTGAGAAATGAAGATTTGCAGTTGCCAGGTCTCTCATTTCTTCAGTAGACGCGTTTTAACAAAGCTGAAAAGGAAGAGGAAAAATCACGTGGACAGGGAATTGACTGAGCCCATAATCTGAGCTCAACAGAACACACCAAACCTGAGTTAGTGTCCAAATCTTACTCTGGCCTGGGGAATGAATTCTTTTGTATCTCAAAACTCCTATCAACAAACTTGACTCTTCCTGGGGGTTTCTACAGGATGTCCTTTGTCCTAGTTTCCTGTAGCCCAGTGGTGTCAAACATATGTCCAGCATGTAGCTCACCTGGGCTTCACAGAGTCAATAGAATCTAAGTTTTCATATTTTTTTTTGGGGGGGGGGGGAAGCAGTTTCTGACCCTCATGGTTAAAAATATACCCTTCCAAATTTAAAGGTTCTATAACTCAGTGTAATGATGTCTTCCTGAGTGTGCAGAGAGCCTGAAACAATGGCAGTGTATTGCAGCTAATTGCTGTCCCAGACTCATAGGCAACAAAATCTAAGACAGCAGGGACTCCGGATACATACCAGTTCCAGACAACCCCAAACTTGTCACCTACAGAAATAATTGACTGAAAATTGGAAAAGGTTGAGAGAAGAACTACAAAAATGATTCAAGGTCTGGAAAACATGTCTTATTATGAGAGTTCAGTCTGTTTATTTTAACAGATGCCTACATTTAGAGGACTGAACTCTACTGATATAAGCACTTACATCAACACATGCTAGAGATCCAGGCTAAGGATGTTGTGCCATTTGAACTATATCGGTTTCTAACAGATCTAATTAAAAACGTGTAAGCCAAGCCAAAGAGAAGGTTTAGAAGTGACTTCATGGTCCATAAGTACCCGTGCAAGAAGATGATGTTTGATACTGAAGGGTTTTTCTGTCTAGCAGAAAAAAAGTATAACCAGATCCAATGTGTGGAAGTTGAAGCTAGATGAATTCAAACTGGAAATAAAGTGCAGTATTTAACCATGAGGCTAGTTAACCATTGAAACACTTTACCAAGGCATGTGGTGGATTCTTCATCACTTGAAATCTTTAAAACAAGACTGGATAGCTTTCTAAAAGATATTAACTAGTTCAGACACAAGTTACAGGCTTGATGCAGGAATTACTGGGTGAAATTCTATATTCTCTGTTGTGCAGGAGGTCAGGCCAGGTAGATGAACATAATGATTCCTTCTGCCCTTTGAAAATCAATGCATCAATTAATAATCCTAATTAACTTAGTTTAATGTACTTAATTGAATTAATGTAATTCATTTACTCTTAGCTGTGATTTCCATGCATTACTCATGGCCTGTTTTTGTATTGTATTGCTATCCCTTGGTTTATAATCCCTAACCATGGAATTTAAATGCATATACCTTCTGACTAGCCACCAGCAGCACTGTTTTGGTCCAGTCCAACCCATATCACAGGCTCCCTTATCTAGTTTTTGTGTTGCTTTTCCTACCTTTTCCCCTTTAACTTCCTTTTATCCTCTATGATGAACTGGTGATTTGGTCTTAACGTATGCTATATGGATGAGTGCAACAGAAATGCAAAGATAAACCTGAATATGGTATAGAATTTTTTTCCCCTCCAAGAGTGGTTACTTATTGAACATGGATAATTTTAAAATGTAAAAATGGAAGAATTTCTAATCAAATAGCACCAAGAAAATGCAGTCCCATTTATTTTCCCCTTTAGGATTTTATCAATATTAAGGAAAACTGCTATTTTAGAAAAAATCATACGTATACATTTTATAAGTAGAACATGCAAATGTGAGAAATTACAGCAAATTTTATTACAATATTTAACAGAAAAATGTTAAATGATAGAATTAAAATTATATTAATTTTTATCCAAAAGCTTCATTTGAAAGACTCTGTCTGTACAATTGTGGTAATATAAATTGTATGTATGATTTAGTTAAGGCCTTTACAAACATGAAGAAAATTATAGAAACATTAGCTTTGACCCTGTAAATATTTATGCACATGCATAATTTTAAATGAGTAGTCCAGTTGGCACTGCTCACCTGAGTAAAATTGCATATGTGACAAAGTTTTTGCAGTATCAGGGCCATAGACAAGGAGTTTGATTCTGATCTCACACTGGTGTAATTTAGGAGCAAGTGAATGGAATCAGTGGTGCTTCACTTTTTTAAAATCAGGGATGAGACATTTGTTAAAATCAAACTGTGCTTATCTTAGAAGTGTAGTTATCATAAGTTCTGTGTGACGCTGGGACAGAGTATGTGTTAGTTCTGTTATCTAGAAAGCCACTCTGTACTTTTGCACATGAGGGACTTCTCAATAACCTCTCAAAGATAATTTATAAGCACAATTTACACTTATCAAAATGACACAGAAGTCATGGTGGTGTTAGAGATGGGTGAGCCAATGCTGAGTAAATAAAGAACTTACCTGAAATTTAGCCCAAAATTTAACATGAATCAAAACTCAGATACTAAAGTGATGGAGCTTGTAAGCACAGTGTGAAGATTTTGAAGGATTTAGGAGCGTTGTGCTCATAAATCCCTTTCAAAATCTCTCCCTAGAGCATTGGTATCCAAACTTTTCTGTCCTGCCCAACCCTTACTAGTAATGAAATCTGTCTGAACACCCCATCCTCCCCCATTACTACACAGTTGGCTCAGCAGAGGAGCTTGGGCTGAAATGGGCAGAACTGGGTATAGGGGAGGAGCTGAGACTAGAGGCAGAGTTGACCTGGGAGCAGAGAGGAAATGAGAGCAGAGCTGGGCTGGGGGTAGAGCAGGAGGCGGAGTGGAGCTGTGGCTAGGGCCGGAGCTGGGCTGGGTGATGTTCCCTTCCTCTCCCCGTGGGGACTGATCCAAGCTCCATTGTGTGCCCCTTCCCCTTCTAGGGGAGGTGTGCCCCACAGTTTGAAGACCAGTGCCCGAGAGAGAGGAAATGGTGATCTTTTGGGTTTAATTCCATATACCTATACGCTTCCTGGTATCAAATCGGACTGGAGAAATGCCAAAATACTGCACGAAAGGCTGGTCTCGCCAGCTGGAGGTTCCAGAAATCTTATGGGACTTCCAGCCCGATTTGATTTGAAATCAGCCTTTGAACTCTTCCCATCTCACCCCTATTGTAATATCAGCAAACCAGACGTTTATAAACAATATGATTCTTCATTAGGTGAGGATGATTAGTAAGACTTTGAAAAGATGTGCTGTTTAAAGTTATTGCCTTATATAGAGAGTTGCTCCAAACTTGGCTGTCACCAATGAATATTTTTGGCTCTCGGACAATTTCCTTTACATGGCTCTTCAGTAAAGAATCTTCAGTGTTTGGATAGTGATGGTTAACAAGAGATGAGATTGTTGTATGAAGAAGAGAGGATGGAATGCAATAAGTAGGTCAAAAATAGAAACAAATTTTGTTTGGCCAGAAATTATATGTATAAATCTTAACTGACTTTTAAAAGTGGCCTGTTTCAAGGCAAATTTCTTGTTTAGCACATTGAGTTTTGTATATCTATTTGCTCATTGTTTTGTTGTTTAGTGGAATTCTGTAGCTGCCATTCTAGAAGTATATATGGCCAGATCTCTGTCCCCATCCCAATTCCCGCCATTGCGAACTGGCTCCTTGGAAAAAAATGTAAGTGGAAAAGGGGGTGGGAGGAAAAATTAGAGGCAAGTATAATAGGGTGTGTCTTATTTCACAGTTAGCCTCCCCTTTTTTCCATGCCCCCCCCCTTTTCTGGCGGTGCCCCCGCTCCACTTCCTTCTACTGGCACCTCTGATAGGAGACTTGTCTTATAACAGGCTTATCAAAAGTGATACAAACTACAAAAGTGAGTTCTTGGAAGAGTGTCGTCATTTTCATAATGTAATAAAAATACTGTAATGATAAAGAATAATTAATAAATAGCATGTAATAAGCATGTCATAAAAACAAATTTTATATTTCCAAGATCACTGCTTTTATAATTTATGATGAGATAAGGAAGAAAATCCCTGGAAATATTCATTTTTAGGAGGACTTGACATTTTAGTGAAAGGGATTCATGAGTTGTTAAAGTTTGGGTACCACTGGTGTAGGCTAAACCAAGTGCTCATACTGAGGTGCTGATCACCCAGCTGAATTGCGCAGTGAAGACACAGCCTTAGAGGCCAGTAACAGGCTGGAGAGTGTGATAGGAACGGAAAGACTGACAGAGAGAGGAGCATGGTGAGTGTGAGAGAGGAGGACAGTGGCATTAGCAACAGCATTTTGGAACTGTAGAGACAGGTAAGAGACAGGTGAGGCTAGACTAATCTGAGTGAAGAGCTCCCTGACCATTTCCTCTCCCACCCCTAGCATGCCCTTATGCTGGATGGTGTCCAAGACAAAGTGGGCCTATGCTGCCCCATACATGGCAGAATTCTCTAGTGCCTTATTGCGTTGTCTCTGTGTTGCTCCAGGGTGGATCCCATTGTACTATGCCAAGTGGGAGACCCCTGAGATGTTCCATGCAGATTGCTTAGGAAGTCTAGTGTAAGTGATGGAAATGACATGGTCAACTTAATGTGGAAAGCATTAGCTTACTGAGCGTAAGTCCTGGTACTGTGTAGAAACCGACTCCACAGCCCCTTACTCAGATGTGAAAGAGCTACCACTATTGCTATGCATGGACAATCCCAATAGTAAAACCTTGGTAGATGTGCTTTAGATAGTGTGAGAATGGTATCCTGTGGTTGCGAAATGACATCACTAGCAGCTATAGTTACCTGTCTCTGCTGGCGTTAGTCCATCATTGCGCATCATTGACTGTACATTTCTATGGCTACTAAAGCAATTTTTGTCACAGGTCTAATGATTGACCCCAGAGTCAGGTAGTAGATAAAATCAATGAATAACCAGGAAAACATGTGCCAATGGAACCCAGGAAAAAATTATATGCTGGAATGTTACGATAATCTTTTGATAGGCAGCATGGTTGTCTAGATCAGAGCTTCTCAGGCTGTTCAGATTGGTGACATCTTGTTCAAATTAAAAAATATTTACAGCCTCTTTACATTTATTATAAAAGTAGTAAAAAATGTATCAATGATAACAATAAGTATCAGAGAGGTAGCTGTGTTAGTTTGGAATTGCAGAAGTGACAAAGAGTCCTGTGGCACCTTAAAGACTAACTAAAGTATTAGAGCATAAGCTTTCGTGGGCTAATATCCACTTCGT